>OY728155.1:655816111-657066111 GCA_963277665.1 Viscum album | reverse complement strand
AATTTACAGTATATGTGCATTATAAGATAAATAAAATATTACTTGAGTCGTGAATGATGTAAGAACCATAATAAATAACATAAATAAATTATTTATTAATTTAGTGATAATCCTCAACTATTCATAGTCTTGAACAAAAATAATAAACTAACGATTAAAATTATCAAAAAACACCCCTCCCCTCCACTATAAATACCACCCCTCACCACCTCCTCTCCTAAAACCTTCAATTCTTTAAGACTTAAAAATTTTCGTCCCAATACTCTTCAAAATACCCTTCCCCATGTATAGGATGAATTTTTTATCAAAATACCAAAACCAATCCCATTATGGAGGCTCTCAAGAAGGAGAATTCAAGAGGTAAAAATCCCCTTTCTTTTCTATTATTTTCTTCAAAATCTATTTTATATCCTTATCCGTATATATACTCCCCTATCCAAAAGTGTAATGATAACTATAGTTTAATTCATATACTAGAATATTATTATTTCAATGTAAAATCCACCATCAATTTTCTTATATTATTCCCTTTATTTTAATGATGAAGACATCATCTTAGATGTATTGATTTACCGCCTTCATGGATGACATGTTTTCATTTATCAATTACACCTTAAAGGAATGTAATAAAACCATAATTATGGTTAAAATATATTTTATTATAAATATTATACGTTATTTAGTGTTATGGAACTAGTATATATTCATGATATTAATTAATAAGACAAAACTAGTTCGTGATTATCAAAAAACCATGAAAATAATCAAAATGATTATAATTGAAGTTCTATGTGAAGAATATTCCTAAAATCTAGAAAAAAATAATAAAAAAAAATTTACATTATATATGATCATTAATATAATATAATTTCAATTCTAGGGAACTATTTCCATTTTACATGATCTTTTATATACATGTAAAAGTAAACAGATCATGAAAACTAAGAAAAAGAACACTCCCATATGATGAAATTTAATCTCACAACTCATAAAAATGACATAAATGAACTTAATAAAATGAAAATAAATAAAATATATGTTGAATAGATTCTTAATAAATTTATTAATAAATATAATTTCATTATCCAGTACATTATCACAAGTGAATAACACTTTCAGACATAAGGTAAGGGTTTCTTCCCAAACCTCTATTTACATTTAGGTTATGTTTTCTCCCTCTTTACACTAATGTAATTATTCATTATTTTTATATAATTCTTATAAATAATATAAATATGTTCCAAAATCGTGTATATTGATATTTTCATCATTCTTTTATGTGGAAATATATGTTGTAAAAGGTTTCATTCTCAATTCTTCCTGATATGAAAGCCCGATTAAAGGGAAATTCTCAATTTATTATCCATTTTCATGTACCATCCATAATCCAATATAATATTCCATTATTTTTAAAAAATCACTAATTATTTCATGAAAAACTATATTTTTTCATTTCTGGTTTTATACAAACAATTATTTCAAATAAAAATGTTTTTTCCAAAATAACTCTTCTTTGCAAATTAAAAAATGGTATTTTTATTATGAATTCCTAGATGGTTTTATTAGAATATTTTCATCTATTTCAAGAAATATTTTTAATCTTATGATTTATTGAGATTGATATTTTTTGAGTTTCATATACCAAATTTTATTAAATAGTGTATGATTGGTTCGACTATGGATGTGTTATCTTGATGTCATTCACCATACTACACAGAATGGTTAGTGATTATATTTATAGATTGGGGAATGGTATTTACAAATAATATATATATGTTGTTTATGTTTAAAATCATTCATGCAAGGAATGAATTGGACTTATTAAGTGATTTGTGGGGACCAATATAGTCCTTTGATACATCGGTATGTCTCATGAGAAAAAACAGAAATGGATTTGGTCGAGGACATAACCATTTATTTTCAAATGTCTTGGATTTGGCCTTGACGATCTATTTCAGATATCCAACATTATGCATTCCCTAATTATAATATTATTAATTTATAAATCATGTTATTATTATACTAGTTTAAAATCCATGGTTATGTTTCATTGGATTATTTATATAGAATTATTTATTAATATTTTATTCCTATCATATTATTCTAAAGATTATATTTTATTGGAATATGTTTTATTTATTCACCTTTCCTTATTCTTTATTTTTATGATAGCTTCTGCTATATTTTTTACCCTTATTGAGAAACTGAATGCACCCCTTTATTATGTATTATTTTTTCCCCATGACTCAATGATGTATATTATGAATATCTTGAAAAGATAATCTAGGAGTTACAGATGTAACCAATGAAGATTCTTTGGGTGTTTTTCTTTCAAGTTGTAATGTAAAATGTATTTTTTTATCTTGTTTTCCAAAACTACTAAACTTTTTGGTTTTTTGGGATGTGAACCCCTTTTAATAGTACTAATCTGATAATGTAAGGCACTAAATTTGGTCTAATGGGGTTGGGGTATTTACAATAAGGATTATGAATCAACTATCTTGGGTTCTGAATAATAACCGGAATCATGTTGAGCAGCCAGATTCACCTCGAAGGGAACAAATTGAATTTGAATCTTTCATGAATCAATGACCACCTTCCATTAGTGGATATATTGATCCATTAATTTCTTAATAATTTATTTACACTATAGAAGTGATATTTTTTTATCCATTTTTTAGGGATATAGAAAGTAACATTGGTAGCATACATCTTAGAAGAATAATATGATCTATGGTTGACATTTATTAAAATCACAAATCCAAGAGGGGAGATTGATGATATGGAGTGTGAAGTGTTTAGGAGAATATTTTTCAGTAAAACATTTACTCATTAGTTGGGAAAAAATATAGAATGATTTATTAGAGATGAATCGTAAGGAAAATGAATCGATGGGATTCTATGAAATAAACTGTAAAAGAATTACTCGATACACCTATAGTTTTGTTATGTTTCCTACGGGGTAGGTTGATAAGTTATTTCATAGGATGAAACCTTATACATGGATAAATTTAGAAAATTGATACTATGAAATCTATAAAGAGATTGTGTGGAGTATATTAAAGGTTGAAATAGACTTTGAGGAGACATAATGGTCACATAAGCTAAATGAAAAGAAGAGAGCAATGTAGTCAAACTCAAGAAAAAAAATTTATCACAGAAGAGGTGGAAAGAATCTATAACTTAACACATGAAAAAAATGAAATAAAATAAGATTTTAAGGTATGTATCTTCTAAAATAAATCTAATTTCATCGATATTTTACATTACATAGAACACCGAGCTTAAAAAATGGCTAAATATTATTATTTAATTGTGATAGTTATCACCTAGTCTTTGGAATGGAATGAATTAATGAGATTAGCTAAATTATAGAAATATAGTATACACAAATTTATAAAACTAATTAATTTCTTTCCAATTATTTATAAATGAAAATAAAAACAAATTTAACATAAAGGATGTGATTTTAAAAACCTACTTTTAGGACCACAATTGAAATTTATATTAATAAATTAAAATAATCACTATTATTGAAATATAATAATAAAATATATATGTTATATATTAAATAAAAATTGTATAATTCGTCCAATAATTTTTATAGGTTTATGATAAGAATAAATCTAATTTTAATCATAAAAATTCAATATTTTTTCTAAATGGTAATTTTGCCGCCTTTTAGTGGCACCCCCATTTTAAAAATAAATGTTGAAACATTTTAAAATTTTATTTAAAAAATAAATTTATAAAGTAGAATATAAAATTTATTAGTGTGAATTTCTTTCTTTTTTTTAACATTCATTTTTTTATAAATAGTGAAAAATATTGAATTTTAATTGAAAAGTACTTTTTATTATAATTTATTTATATAGTTTTATTTTATTTTAAATTGTATTTAAATAATAATTAGTTAAATAATAAATAAATAAATCCAATTTGGGTTATTGGAATCAATTTCACATTTAATATTTATACAAAAACATTTCAATCTTTGAACATTTTCACTTTAAAAATTTGGTTTTCTCGTTGCGTCTGCGGGATTAATTTTAAATCTAATTTTTCCAATTAAGTGAATTTAATTTTGTTAAATTGTTTAAATATTTGGAATAATAATATATAAATTGGTTTTTAGTGAAATTTTAATTTTAATACATGTAAAATTTACCATGGTAGAAATATTATTTACCACAGTATAGGTAAAATAATAAAAGGGGTTAAAGATAAAAGGTAAATGTTTAAGATAACTACAAAATAAAATATTCAAAAGTTTTTTGACTTATTTATCGACCATAACTATCCATTAAAATATTATGTATGACCAAAATTCATGAAAATTAATACCACCTCAATTTGGTTTGCTTTAAACATACTTTAATCATTATTTAATTACTTAAACCCACCTCTCATCAAGTATAAATAACACCCCTCACAACCCCATTAAGACTCAAAAGATGTGAATCTACTAAAATCTAAACTAAAACCTCTATTAATAACTATACCTATTTCCAAGTTCTACTGGTTTCATCAAAGTAAAAAATCCAAGGTCCTCAAGGGGTCCTTCAAAGAGGTGATACTCAAGAGGTAACTTTCTCAAAACGCCTCTCTTAATTTCCTTTATTTTTAAACATTATCCACACATAATTCATCCATAAATGAATGATTACAATATTATAATGTACATACTGTATTTTTTTGTTTCTAATTGAATATATTATATCCTTCCCTTTTATTACCTCCACTTATTCAAATAAACGAAACCATTATCCAAGTTATGATGATTAATTGTCTCTTTGAATAACGATTGTTTTCATGTTCCATTACGTCCTTCATGGATGGTCATAAAAATATTTTTAGTGTTAAATAAGATATTAATAGTTATATAACAATCAATTTAATTTTTTTAACTAATATATACTCATCATATTAAATAAAATGAAACAAGTCCATGGTGTTCGGAAAAACTGCCATAATTAACAAAATAATTATCATTAACATTTAATCAAATGAATCATCTTCAAAAAAGAATGAAAATGATATATGTGAGAATTTAAACTTATTAAATTTAATTAATACTCTTCCATTACACTTCTAGAGTCATAATCCCATTTTAGAAGAATATCCTTAATTTTACACAAATGAATCAATCATGAAACCATGAAACAAACGCACCTGAAACCATGAAAATAATGAAATATTATTAATGAATGGGTCATAAGATGTTATAAAATAATCACATATGGTGTAATAAATATGTATATAGTTCAATAATTAGTTAATAACAATATTTAAAACATTATAAATGAGGTTAAAGTATACACCAATAATGGGAAGTGAGATGTATGATTTTCTCATCTCACTTTTAATTTTTTGATATATATGTATTATTCACCAAATATTTCTTGTTTGTGGTGTATATATACAATTATTTGTTATATTATATCATGAATATTTTTATTTCATAGTATATAAAGTTTTTAAAATTCTATTATTTCATTGGGAATATGATTCAATTGATTACAAAGGGATAAGGGAATCCATCTTAATTAATATTCCGCCGAGACTTATTTATTATTATGCACCAATTAACTTCTATGTGGTTTATATATTATCCCTTTTACATTTGATATTATTATTTACTCGTTACACATGATATTTTAATTTTCAATTTGAATTATTTCATATGAATGTATTTGACATGAAAATTACCGAGTGATAAAACTTTTTATACATTATCACACACTTTTGTGATTGTTAAGTTTATCATAAAAAAATTACTTTATTGTAATAATTTTTCATTAGAAATTACATATCTATTAAATATAAATTTTATTGTGTGATTAATATTATTATAGTTTGAACCATATTCAATTTTCAAATATGTTTTTTACTTTGAATTTTATTTTATTAATTTTGTAAATATTGATAAGTCTATATCTTTTATTTAATATGGATATTTGATGATAAGGAAAATTGTTTATGAAGTAAATAAATTATTTTATGAGGAATGATTTGTATTAGAATAAATTGGTGGGGCCTTTTAATATATATCTCATCAATGCATCCACGGGTCTCATGAAGCAAATCAGTTTGCAGTAAACCCTCCGAATTTTTTTCCAAGTAGAATCAGACAGGTTTTTACCCACATACATAAACTGTCTTGAAAATATGTATTGAAAGTATAATGGTTCATGTGATAGATAAATGACATAAAATAATTAATAATTACCTTCATTCATAATTCAGTTATTATTATCTAGGATACTTTCACTATGAAAAAATATATGGATTCATTTTATTCTTAGTTTATTAAGTAAATAGAATGTGTGTTTAGTTATCTTCCTTTCAATTTTGATTATTATCATTGATTCATGAGAGTTTCTATTATATTTAACCATTATTAGGAATTTGATCTCACCCATTTATTATGTTTCATTTTTTCTCAGGATGCCAATAATTTTATTATAATCTATATACTGGGATAAGATATAAGAATAATGGTGTACTTGAAGGATTCTATATGTTGTATTTTATATTTTATATTATAATGTAAGGATCAAGTATGTATCTATTTTTCCAAAACTACTAAATTTTCATTCCATTAGGATGTGATTCCTTCTATATTGTACCAATGTAATAAAGTGACCACCTACTATGGGATACTAGGGTTGTGGGTGTTACAGTTTGTATTAGAGCATGTTTAGTAGAAATCTAGGGAACTTGATTTAGGAAAACGTATATTGGGGAATATAACCTTATGTATGATTTTGAGGATAAGTCTAATTATAGTATATCAATCATATAGATTTGGTAATGATAATTGATAAACTAAATTATTCCTAAGAATTCATAGATTGATAAAATGACATGATTTAGTCATCCTATTATTGATTATTATGACTATATCACTCAGATTAGTGTTTCTTATACTATGATTCTATTTTAGTCAATGGATGAAACCAGAAAAAACTAGGATAATGATGATTGTGATAGGAAATGTGTTTATGAGAAACCAAATGGGATAATTAATAGAATGAGTAATATTGTGATTAAAATATATGATTAACAACATGAACCATAACCAACTATTGGACTCACCTAAGAAGATAATGATAGAGTTTATTGAGAACTAGGGTGGTGGAAACTACATAAGAAAAGATGATTTAGTTTCCTATTTGTTTACAATGTGAGAATAAACATATAAGTGAATGTATTAGAGGAATGTGAATATGTTTTGAGTATATAAAAATGGATATAAAATCAATGTCAAATGGGTGCAACTCATGAAGAGAAATAGACAGATTATAAAATTAATGGTTATATTGTTGATGATGAAGAGGCAACAAATGAAAAATGAAAGGATGGAGGTGTTAAGGAATAAGAAGATGATTCATAGTTAATTGTTTAATAATGAAGTAGAATTACTAGATTTATTGTTTCTTGGATTTAATATTTATTTTTTCAGTGATTTTTATTAAAATAATTGGGAGATATATAAGGATTGTACTGCAGATATATTTTTATGATTTGGAAGCATATGAGGAATAGTACCTATAACCAAGAGAAGTGATTTTGTTGCAATTTGATATTTTATAAAATAAACTGTTTAGGGAATATAACCTTAATATATGATTTATATTGAGATAATAATGAGAGATATTATTATGGTATATTATTGGAGACTATGAAAGTGGTTAATGGTTTGAAGGTTATTTTTACTGGGTATACTACATGTTTGGATATAAGAAATATACCTGAGATTTTATTATTAGAAGCATTCATGTTTTCATTAATGTTTAAATATAATAAAGGTACTAACATATTTGGTATGGGAAAATTAGAACAAAATTATGGTTTATAAGGAATATATAATATTAAGTTGATTTTAGATATTTACTTACCTTTCTTATAAATTTTTGGTCTTTGAATTTGGACAAACATATTTTAGAAGAGTCTTAACATTAACTACATATAGAATGGATTATGTTGAATGTTGGATATTATTTTTTGAGGATAAATTATTATTTATTATATTTTATATCATGTTCTAACCATTTTGGTTTCAGTAAAAATTCAATGGTCAAAGGAATTACTTATAGATATTATGATTCAATAATATTCTTCAGTCATAAAAAATCATCATGAACATTCATTTCCTACTGAAATATGTTAAAATACATTGAAGCACGAACAAATAATAAGAATATTCCAGTGATATGAAAATGAATCAGGTAATTTTATTTTCTCATGTTCTTTATCTAGATTGTAAAATTATTCCTCAACTATGGGAAAAATATTTTTGAATGAAAACACTATTCAATTAATTTTCTTACCAAGAAATCAATGTCTTGATTAACCCATCAACAATTTATTGTTTTGTGATCATATAATTTATAATGACCATGTTTTCTATCACTATAAATCATAAATTGATAGTTATATTTCTTATCCATGTTTTTATTTCCACATCCCACTAACTTTGTCTCACTCGAAAGCTTAATCTTGTGGTGACCTTGGCATTTTCCCTTCTATAACGACCAAATATTTTTCAATGTAAATTTCTTTATTAGTATAATTACATAAAATCACATGAAATCAAAACATAATGAACAACTATGTGTTATGTGACATTTAAATGTAAGTTTGTCAGTTCTGTGATTTGAATTTTAAAAATCTGACATACATGGTTGCGATTAGTAAGTCATTTGGATTTTAATATGACCAAATTAATTTCTAGTTAATAGTAACATACCCTTATGAAAAGTAATGATACCCTAATGAATATTGACACAACCTAATTAATAGTAACATTACCTATGATAGTATATAAATATGGTTCAAGTGGGAGTACGATATATCTATATCTAGGAATATGAAAATAAACGTTTTAAAATTGTTATTATTTAAGTAAATTGTGATTTTAATTAAAAATATAATGGATCATATTTAGAAAATTATTTTTGAAAAATGGATTTAATTTTTGGATTCTTCATGAAGAAAAATGGTTAGGGTGATTTATTTGTATTTTTCTAAAATACATGAACTTTTTGATGAATAGTAAAATATAATAATTAACGATAAATGATAACTAATGAATTTATTGAGTCATTAATGATGATATTCTTATGTAAGACTAATTGGTTATAACTCACATGGACTTATTACTGTTTTTGGTCACGGAATCATCACTATTTCTTGTCTTGAAGAAAAATAATAAATAATGAAATTAAATATTATGAAAACCCTCATCTCCTACACTATAAATATCACCCATCCTTACCTCTTATATTCACTCCTCTAAATCCCATTTCCCTACCTATGTTCTGTCCAAATTACTCCCCAATCGCCTCCCCCACATCCAACAGACCTTGGTCTCCTCAAAATACCAAATCCTCTCCCCTCAATAGGCTCTCAAAGGAGATAAACTCAAGAGGTAAGTTCCTCTTTTCCAATTCTTTTAATTTATTTTCTTTTGTTGTTTCATTACTCACCTAACATCACCCAAATGGAATGATAAATCTAGTAAAATACATGTAATATAATTCAATTATTCAAATGGGATAATTAATTATCATCTCTTCTTTCCCCACCTTTTATTTGAAAGAAATGAAAACATCGTTTGAGGTGTGTTAATTTATCTCAATCAAGGACGACAAGTTATTATTTTCTATTAATATATTCAATTTTGGTCATGAAACCATTTTTATGGTCGAACGTGACTATTATATTTTTATTTTATCTTATTTAATTTTATTTAATCCTTATTCACTCATGGTGTAAAATAAAGATAAAAAACAAGTTAATTGTGATCAAAATCGCTAAAATTGATTCAAGCCTTTATCATTAAAGTTTTATATAAAGATTCAACTTTACTCCAACTAACCTAATTAAATTTAAAACTATTTAACCATATGGATGTTCAATAATAAAATATAAATTAAATTCTGTAAAACCACCTTCATCATACATGTTTATCCCAACATGAACCAATCATTAAAAACAAGAAAACAAACCCACTCGAACCAGGAAAATGAACCTCTTAACCAATAAAAATGGTTATTAATTAACTTAAAAAGGTTATAATACATATTTTACATATAAAATAAGTTCTTTAATTATAAATTAATGAACCTAATTTGGTTATTCAGGTCATTAAGTTCAATAAATGATCACCAACGAATTTAAGGTAAGGAATCCTCTCTATTTCAATCTTATTCAAGAAAGTCCTTTATGTTATGACATTTTATGTAAAATACCAAATGATGGGGTATGATTTTTGAACACAACCATACTATCCTCATGATGTATAAGTGATTATAAACCCTTTTCTCTCTCATTAATCCCTTTTGCATACACCTAATGCCATGCCGATAATCTGTAATGGATTCTACCCAAACCTCCTTTATTCCTTCAGGTTACCTTATCTTCCTTTTACCAAAATGAATTTATCTTATATTTTTATGTGAATATTCTAAATTATTTTTATGTTTACCCAATTCATTTATCAATACCATTTCATCTTTCTCTTTTAGGGATATATATGTTTTTTAAGTGATTCCCTCCTCAATACTTCTCGAAAAGAAAACTTGTTTTAAGGGAACTTTCTGAATTTTACCCAATTTCAATTGCAGTCTATATTCTATTTTAGGCCACCAATTTCTTTATAAAATAATTATTTTTTTTATTAATACATTTTTGTTTCACTTCTATTTTTATATAAAATATTGTTCCCTTTTCTATTTTAAAGGCTCTATAGTATTTTCCTTAAAACCACACAAAAATGTTTTAATGAATTTTTTTTAAATACTCTTCTTTCATGTTTTAAATTCTATTTGAAATCACTTACCAAAATATATTCTAATTTTACCTTATTAATGTCCTTTTATCTTTTACTTTCTTTCTTTCATGGACAATTGTATGATACACCCATTCAATATGCTTTATGACATGATTATGATACCCATTTTTTCAATGGGTACCCTTATGTTTATATATGATTGATTATATATGATTATTAATGTGGAAAACATATTTATAAAAATTTAATATGAGTTCTCTCAGATAGCTCTCCAATTCATTGGGTAAATTTGAGTCTCGTGAGAAATTATGTGCGACGGCCTTCGCAGTTAGCCTTGGCTTATGCTACTATGTGAAATGGTCTTGGCATTTAGCCTTGGATTGTGCTACTATTGGAAACAGACTTGGTGGTTAGCCTTGACTCATAATAAACTCATGTTTTATATTACTTACACATTTCAATTTATTCCATACTTAAATGATCTCATGTTTATATGTCAATATTCCACATGTTACATGCCTTTTTATATCTTCATGTCATACCTTCTAGCCCATGTGCTATTGATTTGTTATTTTAGTTATTCCCTTACTGGGATATTAGCTCATCCCATTGTTGACGTTATCCTATACAAATGTATGATCACAATAAAATATAGTATCTCATCATGGAGTTTAAATAATTTTTTTTATAATATTGATTATGTACCAAGTCTTCCAAGACCATAGACATTACAATACTTGGCTTGTACTCTGATGTATAATTGTTCATAAAATCATGTAATGTTATATGTAAAAGGAGAGGGTCACTATATTTGGTATCATATGATGATCTAGTTATTATTGGAGATTAGGAATAGACCACTTTAGTAAGTACCTTAAGGGCGAGATGAAGTATACGAAAAAATCCCTAAATTTTGGTACGTATAGAGTGAGTGGTTTATCAAGAAAATACATCCCATTATGGATACAAATAGGTATAGGTGGCTCTGGAATATATGTAGCTAGGAGTGAAAACTCTGATAAAGAGTTTCGGGCCTGACCCGAGGCATCCTGGTACATCACAACGGGGCTTGCTGCACTCTTGGTTTGACACCCCCAGGGGATATGATTTGGTAAATTCATGAGATTAGTACAAACTATTATTAAGAGAATAAAAAATACCATAATAATATATGTTAAGAAATAGATCAAGTATTTCCTAGATTTAAACCTAAAGATTCACAAGTTAGGATATACTTTTCATTTACAAGTTTATCCTTTTATGTTCAATGTTCACTTTTTATGTTTAATAACTAAGTATTAAATCCCTTTAATTGTATATTATTTATATTAGTTTATGGTAGGAAATATAATAACACTTTACAATAACCAAATTGATAGGAAATATGAATATTTCCCAAATGATATGTCTGATATGATGGGAACGGATTTTCAAAACTTCAGGACAGTACTTGATCAGTAGTATTAACTTATGAATAATAAATTGAATCATGTGGAACTCCCTCTTACTCCAAGTAAAGAGAAAGTTTTTGTAGAATCCTTCATGCAGAAAAGACCTCTCAAGTATAGAAGATCTTTTGATCCCCTCCTTGAGGAATAGTGTATTAACTCTATTGAAAAGATATTCTCTATCCTTCAATTCTCATAAGAAGAGAATGTCATACTAGTGGTATATCATTTTGATGGGGAATCTGATCAGTGGTGGACACTGATCAGGAACACAAATTCCCAAGAGTAAATTGATTCCATAGATTGGTAGGAATTCAATAGGATGTTTTTCAATAAATATTTTCCTCGATCCCTCCATTTTAAGATGGAAGGAGATATTCTTATTCTCAAGCAGAAGGACAATGAGTCCATTAGGGCATATGAAGCAAAAATTACTAGGTTTTCAAGGTATGCCTCTAGCTTTGTCTTGAAAACTGAAAGTAAGGTGGATCGCATCTTTAGCAGACTAAATCTGAGTCTGTGAAATGATTTGGATATTTGAGACTTTGACAGTTATGGGGATATTTTCCATTGTTCCATAAAGGTTGAAATGGAGATTGGAGACTCTCAATGGTCTCATGGTCCTGGTGACAATAAGATAAAAATGGAGAACAACATGGGTGGTCAACAAATAAATCCCATAATGGAAGAAACCCAAATATACCACTTTTAAAATTTGTTGGAAGAAGCATCCTGGGAACTGTTTGAAGGGAACTAAGAATTTCTCAAAATGTGGAATGTTGGGACATATTCCCAAGAACAAACGAAGGGATATAAAAAATCATACTAATGTGGAAGAATAAAGGAATAGATCAACACTCAACCTATAGTGTTGTGTTACAACTACAAGGAGCATGGACATTATGCTAAAAATTTCCCTAGGCCATGAGTTTTCAGAGGCAATCAATAACAACCTCCAAGGAAACAAGGAAGGGATTATTCTATCACTAATACTAAGGTAGAGCCAGAAAATAATGTGGTGATAGGTATGATAGTTATTCATTCGAGAATAGAGAACATACTATTTTATTGTGGTTCTATTCATTCTTTTATATGAGGAATGTTTTGTAGAACTATTCATACACCGCCTCAAAATTTGTAGGACATGTTATCTATGAGAACATAGAATGGGGAAATTAGTGTATCCATGGTTTCTAACTCCTCCTCGGTTAATTTTTGTTGACTGAAATTCCAAAAATATCTTTTCAAACTTCCTTTAGTGGAGTTCAATGTTATCCTGATCATTTCTTGGCTATCTTTATACAAATCAAACATCAACTGTCAAGAAAGGGATATCACTCTTCACATCCCAAAGAAACCCCCAATTATTTACAAGTGTAAAGAGGAAGTTGAATCTCATATATAATAATTGTCTCAAGTGTGGATATTTCTTCTTTATCAGAAAGCATATCTATCCCAAATGATTGAGATAATGTATATAATCATTCTTTAAGACATGCTCATCATGAGGGGTTACACTGATATATACCCTGATGTGTTCCATGGCCTCCCTCCTGATCGAGAGGTTGAGTTGTCAATTGAAATTATCCTTGGATCTCTAACTATATCAAAGACACCTTATAGAATGGTCATCATAGAGCTGTAAGAGATGAAGAATTAGTTATATGAGAATATGGAGAAGGGTTTTATATTCCGAAGTGCTTTACCAAGGGGAGAACCAGTCTTCTTCGTCAAGAAGATGGATTGTTCAATGGGCCTCTGCATTGATTATCATGATCTCAATAAAATCACGATAAAGAACAGGTATCCCCAATCATGGATATATGACTTGTTCAATCAGATTTGTGGGACCAGTTATTTCCCTATGGTGGAACTTCAGTCGAACTATCACCAATTAAATGTTAGGAAAGAAGATATTCCCAATATGGTCATTTGAACAATGTATGGACACTATGAGTTCATATTGATGCCCTTAAGACTCACTAATGCTACTAAAAATTTCTTGGATTTAAGGAATTTAGTCTTTAGATATTACCTCAAAAAAAGTTATTATTATTTATTTATGATATTCTGATATACTCCAAGATAAAGGAGGAACATGAGAATCATTTGAATATTGTGTTAAAAACATTTTGAAGGGAGAAGATATATGCAATTTATAGTAAATGTGAGTTCTGGATAGAGGAATTATCATTCTTGGGGCATGTTATCACCAGAAAAGGGATATCATTTCACCCTTCCAAGACAAATGAAATTGAAGAGTGTCCCGAGCCAACATCCGTAACGAATATCCACAACTTTATTGGTCTAGATGGGTATTATCGACGATTTGTTAATAACTTTTCGCAATTTTCAAGCCCAATGACCAAGATATCACAAAACGGAGTAAGGTTTGTCTAGACTTAGGAATGTGAAAACTCTTTCATGGAGTTTAAAAATAGGTTTATCATTGCACCATTATTCACACTCCTAAAAAGTGGAGAACTCTTTGTGGTGTAGAGTGATAGATCAATGAAGGTATTAGGATGAGTGATGATTCAAAATGATAAAGTGATACCTACTCCTCAAGGAATCTAAAAATACATGAGAAAAACTATCCCACGCATGATCTGGGGTTGGCGTATGTGACCTTTGCATTGAAAATCTTGCTGCATTATCTCTAAGGGGAGAAGTTTGAGATATATATGGATCACAGGAGTCTCAAATATATATTTACATAGAAAGAGATTAACATTCACCAATGAATATGGATAGAGCTCATGAGGATTATGACGACTAAATCCACCATCATCCTGGCAGGGCAAATAAGGCAGCGGATGCTCTAAGTAGAAAGGATCATGTGTCTTTATCAATGATGAGAATTGAAAAGGATCCGATCTTCTTATATTTGCAGGGGATGGACAAGCGAATCATTAATGGAGGAACATCATCAATCCATTATCAAATGATTTCTCAACCATCCCTCGTAGAGAAAATAAAGGATGCTCAACGAAAATATATGGAACTTCAGAAAAGGGTGGAAGCCATTAAAAATGGGAAATCCTTTGAGTTATTGATTCAAAAGGATGGATTTGTATGATTTGGGTCATGATTATGTGTACCATCCTATACAAATATAAAGAAGGAGCATTTGGGTGATGCACATAGCTCGACCTTCTCTGTTCACTCAGGGATAAAAAATATGTAACGAGATCTCTAATAAAACTTTTGGTCGGACAATATGAAAAGTTAGATTGATGAATGTACATCAAAGACCCTAGTATGTCTAAGGGGATGATACAACCACTACCCATACCAACATGGAAGTGTGAGAACATCACCATGGACTTTGTCACTGGAATTCAAAGGACATCCAGAGGAAATAATTCTATATTGGTTATTGGGGATCATCTTACAAGGATATCTCACTTTATCACGATTAAAGAGGACTTCTCATTGAATCACATTGCATGGATATATATCAAAGAGGTGGAAAGGCTGCATGGAGTACCACTATCTATTATATCTGATCGAGATCCAAGATTCATCTAGAATATATGGAAAAGTCTCCAATATTCTTTAATCACGAAACTAAACTTTAGTACGGCCTATCATCCTCAAATTGATGGACAATATGAGCGAACCATTCAGAAACATGAAGACATGTTGAGAGAATGTTCTATGGAATTCAAAGAATGATGGGACAAACATGTGGGTAAATTATCCTACAACAACTATTTACACTCGATCATCTAAATGGAACCATATAAAGCCCTTTATGCGAAAAGGTGAAGAACACCCGTGTGTTGGGATGAAGTCAGTGACTGCAAGCTGTTATGACCTAAAATGGTCTAAGAAATTTTGTTGAAGGTAAAAACCATTTTCCATCATATCAAGGTGGCCCATAGTCGACAGTTGAGTTATGTAAACAACTGTCAACGAGACCTTGTGTTAAATGTTTGAGACATGATATTTCTATGCATATCTCCATGGAAATAAGTTCATGTGGTTTGGAAAGAAAAGGATGTTAAGTCCCAGGTAAATCGGCCCCTTCAAGATTCTTGATTGTATAGGGGTTGTGGCCTAACGACTAGTACTTCCACCTACCATGTCCAAAGTACACGATATCTTTAATGTATCCCTCTTAAGAAAGTACATACTAGACCCTTCACATGTACTCTTCTCATAGGTGGTATAGTTGGATGATGGTCTTTCTTATGAGGAGAATCCAGTGAAGATCTTGGATTGTAGAGATAAATTTCTACGTAACAAGATTACTCATCTGGTCAAGATACTATGGTGGAATCATAAGTATGAAGACGCAACATGGGAACTGGAGGAGGCAATGAATGAAAAGTACCTCCACCTATTTATGGCTTAGAATGTAAAATGAAATTTTTGGGGTGAAATTTCTTAAGGGGGGAAGAATTTAACGACCCAATGTTTTTCAGTGCAAATTTTATTCTTATCATTAACCCATATAATCACATAAAATTACAACATAATGAACTACTAAGTTCAATGTGAACTTTAAACATAATTTTGTCACTTCTGTGACTTGAATTTTGAAAATATGACATACACGGTTGCAATAAGTATGTTATTTGGAGTTTAATATGACTAACATACTTTTTGGTGAATAGTAACATATCCTTATGAATAGTAATATTACCCTTATGAATAGTGAAATACCTTAATGAATAGTAACATTACCTATGACAGTATATAAATAAGATTCAAGTGGAAGTACGATATACCTATATCTGGAAATAAGAAAATAAATGTTTTAAAATTGTTCTTTTTCGAGTAAACTGTGATTTTTAATAATAATTAAATTAATCATATTTAGAAAATTATTTTTGAAAAATGGAGTTCATTTTTTGATTCTAAATGTCGAAAAATGGTCAAGGTGATTTTTTTTGATTTTTTTAAAATACTGGAATTTTTTTGAATTTTAAAATACGATAATTTCTGATAAATGCTAACTAATGGATTTATTGAATCATTGATGATGGTCTGCTGATTTAAGCCCAATTGGTTCAAAATCACATGACCTTATTACTATTATTTTCATGGAATTATCACTATTGCTGGTATCGATGGAAAATAATAAAATAAGGAATTAAATATTATGATAATCCTCCTCTCCTGTATTATAAATACCACCCCTCCTTACATATTCTCTTAACTCTTCTCAAGCCTTGTTTTCTACCTATGTTCTGCTAAAATCACTCCCCAAGATCCTATCCCACATCTAAAATCCCTTGATCTTCTCCCCTTAAGAGGCTCTCAAAGGAGATTAGCTCAAAAGGTAAATTCCTCTTTCCAATTATTTTAAGTTCTTTTCTTTTCTTATTTCATTCCTTACCTGCCTTCACCCAAATGGTATGATAACTACAGTAACATACATGTTCTTGAATTATATTATTCAAATGGTATAATTCATTATCATATCTCCTTTCCCCACCTTTTATTTTAATGAAATGAAAACATCGTTTGAGATGTGTTAATTTAGCATAATAAGGACGATGAGTTATCAATTTCAATTATTATCTTCAATTATGGTCATGAAACCATTTTTATGGTTGAACCAGACTATTATATTTTTATTTTATCTTTTTTAATTTTCATTAATCCTTATTCACTCATGATGTAAAATAATAATACAAAACAAGGTGATTGTGAGAAAAATCACTATAATTAATTCAAGTGTTTATCATTAATGTTTTATATAATGATTCAACTTCACTATATGTAACCAAATTAAATATAAAACCATGTGACCTTCTAGATGTTCAATAATAAAATATAAATTCAATTCTGTATAACCAACTTCATCATACATGTTTATCCGAACAAAAACCAATCATTAAAACCAAGCAAACAAACGGACTCGAACAATAAAAATTAACCTCATAACCAATAAAATGGTTATAAATGAACATAAAAAGGTTATAATAAATATTGGAAATATATAATAGGTTCTAGAATTATTAGATAATTAACCTAATATTATTATTCAGGTCATTAATTTCAAGAAAATATCTCTAACAGATTTATGGTAAGGGACCTATCTATTTCACTCTTATTCAATAATGTCCTATATGTTATTCCCATTTATGTATAATCCATAATGATGTAGTATGATTTTGAACCACACCCATAATTCCCTTATGAATTATATGTGATGAGAAACTCTTTTCTCCCTCATTAATCCCTCTTAAGTACACCTAATACCATGTCGATAATCCGTATGGGATTCTACCCGAACCTCCTTTGTTCCTTCAGGTTGCCTTATCTTCCTTTTACCAAAATGATGTTATATTATTTTTATATATTCATATTATAAATTCTATTTACATGTACCCAATTCATTTATCAAGACCCTTTTATCATACACTTTTTGATATATACATGTTGATTAAGTTATTCCCTCCTCAATACTTCCCAATAAGCAATCTTGATTTAAGGGAACTTCCAGAATTCTTACCCAATTTCATGTTCACTCTATATTCTATTTTAAGCCACCATTATCATTATTAAATCAGTATTTCTATTATAAAAAAAAATCTTTTTTCACTTCCCTTTTTATATAAAATATTATTTCCTTTTCTATATTAAAGGCTCTATAGTATTTTCCTTAAAACCGCCAAAAAATGTTTTAATGCTAAAATTTCATTAATACTCTTCTTTAATGTTGTCAATTATATTTGAAATAAATTAAAATAATATATGATTATTTTACCTTATTAACATCCATGTATGTTTTAATTACTTTCTTTCACATACACTTGTATGATACACCCATTCATTATGCTTTACAACATGATTATGATACCCATTTCTTTCCATGGGTAACCTTATGTTTATGTATGATTGATTATGTATGATTATTAATGTGTAAAAATATTCATGGATAGTTAATATGGTTTTCCCAGATAGTGATTCAATGCATTTTGTAATGTTCAGTCTCATGAGACATTATATGTGACGGTCTTGGCAGTTTTCCTTGCCTTGTGCTACAATGTGCAACGATCTTGGCAGTTAGTCTTAGCTTGTGCTACTATGGGATACAGTCGTTGTGGTTATCCTTGACTCATACTAAAGTCATGTTTTATGTTTCTTCCAGATATATATGATTCCATGTTTAAATGATCTAATGTTTATATGTTGTGATTCTATATGTTACATGCCATTTTAAATCATTATGTCATGACTTCTATCCCACGTTCTAATGATTTGTTCTTATGGTTATTCCCTTACTGGTATTTTAGCTCATCCCTTTGTTCATGTTATCCCCATGTTATCCTATTATTATGTATCAAAAAAATGGAATATAGGAGCTCATTATGGAGTTTAAATAAAATGTTTTTCTGATAATGATGATTATGTTCCTTGTCTTCCAATACACTAGACTTTACGATCCATGGATTGTATTATAATGTATAATTATTCATAAAATATTGTAATGTAATATGTAAAAGGATAGGGTTTCTATACCTTCCCTTTTATTAATGGGGTGTTTTATTAACCCTATTTATTATGTGGGTTTCCTACAAAATAATTTTCAAGTATTAACCTTTAATTTTTAATGTGCAATTTCAAATTTCAACGACATAATTTATTGAACCCGTGGAGAATTTAACACCCCAAGATTTTATGGTATGCCTATTCATAAATAAATTCAATTTCATTAATATCTTATGTTACACATAACATGAAGCTTAAACAAATGATATGTTATTAATATTTAATTATGATAGTTATCATAAAGCCATTGTAATGGTAGGAATGAATTAATTTAACTAAATTATGAAAATATAGTTTACACATATTTATAAAATGAATTAATTGGTAACCAATTAATAAAAAATTAAAATAAAAACTAATTGAATATAAAGGATGTTTTTTATAAAAAGACTATTGTTATGCCCATAATGGATTTTTATATTAATAAATTCAAATAATAATTATTATTGTAAGATGGTAATGAAATTTATAAGTTATATATTCAATAAAAAAATTTAAATTAATCCAATAATTTTAATATTCTTAAGATAATAATAAATCTGATTTTAAGCATAAAAACTATATTTTTCTAAAAAGCAATTTTCCCACCCTTTAAGGGCACGCCTATTTTAAAACTAAATTTTGAAAATTTTATAATTTTTATTTGGAAAAATAAATTTTTTTTTGAACATTTAATATCAAAATTATCTTAGGGTGAATGTATGGAATTTTCAAATAATTTTCATTTTTTGATGAATAGTGAAAAAAATATTGAATTTTAATTGAAAAATATTTTTTATTCTGATTTATTTACATAGTTAACTTTTATTTTAAATTTGTTTAAAAGTTTAATTAGTATAATTATACATCAATAAATACAATTTCATCCATTCTAATCAATTTCACATTGAATTTATATATAAAAACATTTCAAAATTTTGAGCTGTTTCACTTTAAAAACCCATTTTCTCATTGCGTCTACCAGATTGATTTTAAATATAATTTTGTCAATAATATGAATTTAATTTGGTAAAATTGATTCCATATTCGGAAATATAATTTTGAAATTAGGTTTTTTGTTCATTTTCATTTTTATACATAAAAAATTTTCCATGGTAAAAAAATTATTACCATAGTGATTGTAAAATAATGAAAAGAGGTAAAGTTAAAAGGTAAATGCTTAAAATATCTAAAAAATAAAAAAACTAAATGGGTTTTTTGAGGAATTTATAAACCCTAACAATAATTTAAAACATTAATGATCATCCAAATTTTTTTAAATTTATGTCACCTCAATGAGGTTGGCTTTAAATATAAAATAATTATTATTTAATCACATAAACCCACCTCTCCTCAAGTACAAATACCGCCCATCACTACCTAATTTAGAATAAAAAGACTCTAATCTCAAAAATTATCTAGCAATACCTATCATAATAACTCTAACCACATCCAATTTCTACTGGTCTCACTAAAAGATAAAATCCATGGCCCTCAAGGGGTCCTCCAAGGAGGTGATATTAAATAGGTAATTATTTCAAAACACCTCTCTTAATTTCTTGTCTTTTTGTAATTTATCATATTATCCTTTATAAATAAAGGGATGATAACTCAAGACTAATTTATATACTAGAGTTTTATTTTTATAACAGAATATATTACATTCATCCCTTTTATTACCTCCTCTTATTCAATGAAATGAAGTCATTGTCCAAGTTTTGGCTACTAACTGTCTCTATGAATAATGATTTTGTTTGTTTTCCATTACCACATTCATGTATGGTCATAAAAATATTTTTATGGTTAAATAATATTTTAATATGTATATTTTAACCCATTTATTTTTCATTAAATAATATACACTCATAATAGTAAATAAAACGAAACTAGTCTATGGTGTTCGGAAAAACTGCTAAAATTAACTAAAAAATTATCATTAACATTTTATGGGATGAATCATCCTCATACAAGAAATAAAAATGATATATGGGACCATTTTAACAAATTTACGTGGATTAATATTATTACATTTCAATTCTTGAGTTATAATCCCATTTTACGAGAACATCTATAAATTTACACAAATAAACTGATCTTGAAACCATGAAACGAATGCTCCCAAAACCATGGAAATACTGAAATATTATTAGTGAATGGTTCATAAGTTTTTATAAAATCATCACATTAGGTATTATATATAATATTATAGTTTTTTAATTAGTTAATAACATTATTTAAACCATTATAATAAATTTTAAAGTACGCACCACTAAAGGTAAGTGTGAGGTAAGGGTTTCTCATCTCACTTTTACTTTTGTGAGATATATGCCTTATTCCCCACTTATTTATCAAGTTTGGTTTATATATACTAACCCTTTTTATATTATATCTTGAATATATTAATTTAATTTTATTCAATGTTTTTTTTGAATTTTATTCTTTCATGGGTCATACGATTCGATTGATTACAAAGGGGTAAGGGATTATGTCTTAATTTACATTCTATTTAGACTTATTTGTTATTATGAACCAATTCACTTATATGTGGTTTATATACAATCCAGTTTACATTTAATATCATGATTTATTAATTTATCATGTTATTTTAAATTTTACATTGAATTAATTCATCTAAGAGGATTTCACTTTAAAATTACGAAGTGATAAACATTATTGTACAATATCACTCTCTTTTGTGATTGTTAACTTTTTCATCAAACAATCAATGTATTGTAACCATTTTTTAATTTTAAATTAAATACATATTAAATATTTATATTCTTGTATGATAGATATTATTATAGTATAAACCATATTCCATTTTTACATATGGTGTTTACTATGAATGTTATATGATTAATTTTGAAAATATTGATAAATTTGTATCTTTTATTTAATATGAATAGTTGATCATAAGAAAAATTGTTCATGAAATAAGTTGATTATTATATATTTGAGTAATTATTTTGATTGGAATACATGGGTGGGTCTTAGATATAGATATCATATCGATCCATCAATATGTATCATGAGACATATCAGTCGGTGACAAACCCTTTGCATTTGTTTCCAAGAAGAATCAGATGGGTTTCTACCCACAAACTTAATCTATCTTGAGAATAGGTATTGATAGTATAGTGGTTAATGTTACAGATATATGGTATATAATAATTAATCATTTACATCACTTATTATTGTGTTATTATTATCAAGAATATTTTTACTATGAAAAAATCTATGGATTAATTTCATTCTCAGTTTACTTATTAAATGGAATGTGTGTGCAGTTATCTACCATTCATATTGATTATGATCATAGATTCATGATATTTTCCACTGTATTTAATCCATATTGAGAATTTGAGATCACCCCATTCTTATGTTTCATATTTCCCCAATATTCTAAAAAGTTTATTATGACTTATATGTAGGAAAAAACTAAGAGAACAATGGTGTACTCGAAGGATTCGCTATGTTGTATTTTATATTTTATATTGTTATATAAGGATATATTATTTATCTAGATATCCAAAACCACTAAAATTTTTGGTCCTTTGTGATGTGATTCCTTTTATATTATACTAATTTAATAATGTAACCACCGACTCTAGACAACTAGTTTCAGGGGCGTTTTAAAAAATGTGGGAAGAAACATTTGGCTAACTTCTTGCTTGGGAGTGGAAAGTGATAAAATTGTTTGAAGATATTTCCATATAGATTTTAATTATCATAGTGAGTTGAATCCTAAATATCTCAATTAAAATGACAAAGGTAAAATGTTTCAATCATACCCTAATGTTCAATGCTTCATGTGTGGATAGCTTGGTCATTTTAAAATCAATTTACAAATAAGAATATAATGGAGGGAAACCACCATAAACCTCTATATAGACCAATGGATCAAGGTTTTTATTTCATAGTCATAATAGATTAAGTATAGGATCCTAAAAATGTGGTGGAATGTGTACTCATTATGATCTCAAATCTATCAAGTACTTCGTTTTACTCTAGTTCTTCACATTCCTTTATTTTATCCAACTTTATAAAGAATGTAGAATCAAACCCTAAATTTCAAGAAGAAGAGTTATTAGATAAAACTCATGTAGGAATTATCCAATAATAAAAGGTGTATATGAATTATAGTATCAACATTAGAGAGTACAATTTCATCACAAAAAATGTAGTCATTACCATGGTGGAATTCAACACTATACTAGAGAAGGAGTGGATCTCAAATTATAATGTTAAGATAACAATAAAAAAAATGAACTTTTAGTGGTCTTGAATGGGAATCCTAGAGTTATTTTCAAAGGATATATATTTCATCCTCAAATCTATATATAATAATCTTATATATCCTAATTTATGGAAATTATTGGTGAAGAAAACAAAGAAATATATATCCTAAAGATAGAAAATAAACCCACTGTTTAGAAATATATTGATGTATTTATTGAAGAAAAATATTGACCTCCCACTGAAAGAGAGGTTGATTTATCTATTTAACTCATAAATGGATCCATGATAATATCAATTTCCCTATATATAATAGAATATGAAATGTTATTGTAATTAAAGAAGCAACCTCAAGAGGGGAAAGGTTTTATTTGACCAAGTGTGTCTCCTTGGGGAGTACCTATTCTCTTTGAAAAGAATAAGGATGGATCAATACAGTTATGTATTGATTATAGATAACTTAATGGGATCACGGTAAAGAAAAAATATCATCTATCAAGAATTGATGATTTTTTAACCAAATTTTAGGGGATCAATTATTTTCGTAGAATAACATGTGATCGGTGTATCATTAGTTAAGGTTGAATAAAAAAGATATCCCAAAGACTGCCTTTCAAATAAGATATGGGTATTATGAGATTTTTATTATTCACTTTTTCTTGACTCGTGATCCTGTCATATTTGTATATTTGATTAATAGAGTCTTTAAGGACTACCTTGATAAATTTTTGGGTGTATTTATTTATGATATTATGATATATTCTAAAATTAATAAGGATAATGAGGATAAAATAATGTTCATATTAAAAACTTTAAAGAAGGAAAATTTGTTTTGTAGATTATGAAAATGTGAGTTCTGGTTACAAAAAGTATCATTCTTTGGGAAAATCATGACTAGTGAAGGAAACCTAGTTAAACTTACCATGAAAAAGGTTGTATAGGAGTTTCCATATCTTACAACGACAACTGATATTCGTAACATCCTTAGTCTAACGATATACTATATAAGGTTTGTGATAAACTATTCACATATTTTTAATCCACAGATTGGGTTAACTCAAAAAGTATTTAATTTTATACGGACGAATAATTTTGATTAAAGTTACCCAGAACTAAAGAGGAGGTTGGTTAGTAAACCTGTAATAACACTACCCTCTTCTGGAAAAGGTTTTTTATCTATAGTGATGCATCTTCGAAATGTCTTTAGTGTGTTCTCATGAAAAATAAAAATTTGATTGCATATTCATCATGATAGTTAAAGCCTCATGAATATAATTATCCTAATCATGACATGAAGTTAGATGTATTTATTTTTTCTCAATAGATATAGAGATACTATCTTTATGGGTAAAAGTATGGTATATACACAAACCACCAAACTTTGAAGTATATATTCACATAAAAGGAATTTAAGATGAGACAAAAGAGATGATTTGATATTCTTAAATACTATGATTTCCCAATTCATTATCACCCCAAAATAGAAAAAAAGTTTACAATTCATTGAATAAAAAAGATCCAAGTATTCTTGTAATGATGGGGATTGAAGGAGATCCATTGATCAAGATACCTTTAAGGTTGTAAATAGTAATCCTAAGGGGAGGGAAATGATCAATCCTATCCCAAATTATTTCTGAAATACCATTACTATATAAGATTAATAAATATCAAAGAGATGATTCTTTGATTTGAAATAAGATAGAGGCTGTGAATAATAGTAAGTTTCCCAAATTCAATATTGACCATGAAGGTTATGTGAAATTTGGTATAAGGATATTTATTATATCTATTCTAGAGATAAATAATGATTTTATGGATAAATCTCATATCTATACATTCTCTATACACCTCGGAATCACAAATATGTATAGCGACCTTCATGATCATTATTGGTGGGATAGTATGAAAATGGATATTTTTATTATACTACAAGGTTATTGGTGTGTCAACAAGTGAATTAATAGTGAAAACATCCTATATGGATATTATAACCATTTCCCATACCTGTATGAAAGACGTAAGGAATCACTATAGACTTTTTCACTGGCCTTCCTATGAAATCCAAGGGAAACAATGCTATATGGATAATCATCGATAGATTGAAAATGTTTTACCATTTCATTTCCATAATAGAGGATTTATCTATGGAGAACCAAGAATAACTCTTTATTAAACAATTAGTGAAGCTCCATGGATAACCATTGTCAATTTTTTTTTATAAAGACCCAATATTTACTTCTATGTTCTGGAAAGTTCTTTAAAAGATTATGAATAAAGATTAAAACATGTCACAAACCATCATCCTCAAACTGATGGACAGTTTAAGATGACTATCCAAATATTGGAAGACATGTTATAGGCTATATAACTTAATTTTAATGGGATTTAGGATCAATATCTTCTACTTTACGAATTCTCCTATAACAATAGTTTCCAGTTGAGTAGTCAAATGGAACCTTTGTAAGATATCTATGAAAATATGCGTAGAACTCTATCATGTTGGTATTAAATTGGAGAAGGTAAAATACTAGGCCAAAATTATTTAAGGAGACTAAAAAAAGATACAAGTGATTGAAAATACATCAAGTATTATTAGAGTCAGAAAAAAAAATATAGAAAAATGATGGAAGGACATAGAGTTTCATGTCATGGTTCATGTATTTCTCATGATATCACTATGTAAATAGGTTATGAGGTTTATAAATAATGGGAAACTAAGTCCAAGGTAAATTGGAACCTTTCATATTATTGATCATGTTGCAGTAGTTTCATATCGATTAGTACAACTATCAAATATTTCCAATGTCCAGGATGTCTTCCACGTGTCCCTAATAAGAAATTATATATCTATCCTAACACATTTACTTGATATTAATGGTGTGGAGTTAGAAGATGAATTTTCATATGAATAGGAATATATCTAGATCCTTGATATAATTGGACAAGGATGAGGAATAAGACAACATGACTTGTGAAAGTCTTGTGAAGGAATCACATGTTTGGAGTGGCTACTTGGGAACCTAAAGAAGAAATGAATGAGGAATACCAAAATTTGTTTTGAAGAAGGAAAAAAATTTAGAGGATACAATTTCTTAACGGAGGGTAATTTAGTAGACTGAAAATTCTTTATATTTTTAATAAAAATAAATTTCTTTCACATAATGACTATTTTATTATAGAGAAAAATAGAAGTACATATAAATACAATTATAAAAAATATTACATGTTAAGTAATAATACAAATTACTACAGCTAAGAGTAGTATGGGTATATAAAAACCAAATAATATCAGCCATGAAATGGCATACTCCATAGTTTATAGCTCTAATAAAAATATTATACCTTCAATTAAAACTATTAGAATAAAAAAATGTTAAGAATATAAGTGAAATTATGAAATAAATTATAAAAAACATTAAGAATCAAGTATTAAATATTGATTAATGGTGGAGTATATATATAGTACAGAGTGAAAACTTATTGTTAGGATATTATAGTTACCTGTCCATTAACCAATATGACTATTGGTCAATATGACCATTGGTCAATATGACCATTGGCCAATATGTCCATTGGGTATTATAACCATTGGTAATAATGTTAACGTTATAATTTTTTTATATAAAGGGTAATGAAAAATGATAATTAATGCATTAAAAACAAAATATATCCTCAACTATAAGATCCATACTTTTTGAAGTACATTTTTTAGAACTTGGTAGGGAGGTCGTGTCACTGGGGTTTCACCCTTGACCAATCCGAAGAAGAGCTTCAATAGTGTTTATCAAATGAAATCGACTACAGGAAAAGTTTGAGTTAGTGGAGATCACTACTAAATTAATGTTAGTTGATTCACACCATGAACCTACTTGTAACACCCTAACACTAGTTACCTAGAGTCGGTGCATTACTACATGACAATGGCATGATCACAAGAGTTCAAGCCCAGAAGGACAGATCAGTTTAGAAGTCGTGAAAAATGGATTACATACATGAACATTACATTATAATTTCCAACCTAAAATACAGAATAGATAATCATTTTATAAATTAATAATTCCCATAGATTAACCCTGAAGGTCAGTAATAATATATTTCTTTACATCCTAGGATAAATAAAACATAATAAAGGGGTGAGCTTAGATTCTCAGTAAGGATAACAATATAGTAGAAACTAACATAAATAAGCATAAAATTATAATCCAATATATAAGAATAAAACACAAGAATTTTAAACATAGTCTTCTGTATAATATGAAAAAGATAAATCCAATAATTTCATTTACTTATACACATGGATATTCTACTAGACAAATAATCACATGTAATATCAATAACTAATCTCATTATGATGGAATGCATAATTTCGGACATCATAACCACATAGTCAAGGACTAGTGCCAAGACTATAAATAAAAATATTCTCAATGCCTTGTGCCAAGACACTATTTTGTCTCATGAGACTTACCGATGCATCGAGGGTCTATTGGGGGCCCCACCTATCACATACTGCATCAAATGCATTCCTCATATATAAATAGTGAAACATTACATAAACATTTGTGTTAAATTAACATACAAAATGTTAATACTGTAACCATAAATCATGAATGAAATAAAAATAACACATCCATAGTCAAACATATAATTAAACTATCAATACAATAAGGAATATTCTATAAAAATAAATCAACTTCAATTAAACATAAAATCGAACAATAGATGTTGAAATAGATGAAATCAATCAAAAAAATATTTGAGAGAAATATGTATTTATACTTTGAAATTATTTAATAGTAGAATAACATTAAAAGAAAACATTTATTTTTAAAATAATATTATAATATTGTAATGGAAACATCGTAGAGGTTTTAACGGTGGAAAATAGCCTTACCCATTGTATAAGATGAAAATTCATTCTGACCCTAATTTGTCAAAAGGTCATAAAGTACCCCGTTTAACAAATGACGGAAATATTTATTTCAAAACACTTTATAAAAAGTTGAAAAGGGTATAAATAAAATTAAACCATAGTATTGGAAATAGTTAAAAAAATATGAAATACATTTTTAAAAATCATGGATATGGATGATAAAGAGGTCCCAGTTGATACTTATGTATAAATAACCTCAGATAATAAATAGATTATAAAATTAACCATTACCTTGTGATTTTCCTTATTTGAGGGTTTTTTAGCCTCCTATATAATGGTTAAATTATTTGTATTAATTTATACAAGAACCAGATACATAAATATGATCTCATATATGATTCTCTAAAATTTATTTATTAATAATATTTCAATAGTATCATTGTTTTGGGTGTTAATTGATTCGTTTTCCTTTATCTGTTTTGTTACATAAGTCATATTTGTTATGGATAGGATGTATTTGGTTCATATCCAGAATTATATTAAGTTATTAAACTTTATTTTTAATCATAAAATGAAAATTATTCCTGAATGGTTACGATGGGGAACGAAATCTCATCGCACAATGGAGACGGTAAGTCGTACCTACGTACGAGCTAAAATATCATTCTATTCATGGTGAAATCATATGTAATTTAATGTTATATTATATATACATAATAATTAAAATGTTTTATTTAATATTTACATAATTTATAGTCATTATTATACCCATCCAATTAATTAAGTGTTGAATAACAAACTACACCATGAAGTAGAGCCGGTAAGACGTACCTACGCACGTATAGTGACTTTGTCATTCAAAAGATGGATAGAATAATGAATATTGTTTTACCATATTTATAATATAATATAAGTATAAATAAGGTACTAGAATTTTTGTTTTATTATTTTAACAATAAATAAATACGAAGTGGAAGAAGAAAAGAACTTTGAAATATGTGATAAAATAATTTCCTCTTCTTTAACTACTTCCTTTTGATTTGAAAAAAAGGCTCCATAGGTTGGGTTTATGATCCAATTAAAGCCTCTAGGATGAATTGAGGTTATTTTGGAGGATATTTTATTAGGTTTTTCATGAGAAAAATTAATTTGTAGGTGTGAATGTAAGAGAATGGGAAGTGCCCTTTTATAAGAGATGCGAGGGGCACTTTAGGAAAAGCTTGAAATATTAATTTATCATAAATTTATTCTCAGTTTATAATAGTTCCAAATGAATTTATTTAAAGGATAATGTGTGGATGGGTATAAATCCCCCCAACCAATGGGTTTTATACAATTTTAGGTCACCATATTAAAATTATCTTTTAGATTTAACTCTTAATTAAATAGTTTCATTTTTACCATGTCTTCTTGTATTTTTATAATATATTGTAATAATAGTTACTATAAAATTCCAATAAAACCTAAATTTGTTCATTAATGACATATGAAACATTATATAAGTCATTTTTCAGAATAGTAGTTTTCTAAAACTATTATATAATTTAATAAAATACTATTTTTTTTTAAAAAACACATTTATGTCAATTTTGACAGTATTTAGTATTTGGTTTTCATTAAGTCATAAAAACTTTATTACTTAGAAATAAATGCATTAAATATTACCAAATATGTCAATGTCATCCATAAAATTAGTTTATGTCATAAAAATATTCAAATTATATTTATTTTAATATTTATAATATCCTTTAATTGATTCATTCATTAATAATGAAAATACTACATCATTATTGTGTCATAAATAAATTTTCTTATTTAAGGACTAAAAATTAAAAATAAAATACAATGATATATGAATTATTTTTATATTTCTAATGAATATCTGTAGTCTAATTTATCTTATTTATAACTTTATCTTAAAAATGGTTTTGTTAATAAAGTTTGAATTTAACGCTTTTAGCTATTCTTTAAATAAAATATAATAAATGTCCTAATCTAATCGAAGTGGATCCAAAAGGATCATATTTTTTCCTAGTTTTTATTTTGGTTTAAATAGCTTATCCAATAGAATTAGGTCATGTGTTGGGGTAATTTTATATTCTTATAATAATATTTTTATGTTTAATCACTCTATTTACTTTTAACCGTGTTAAATAAAATTCAAAAGTTACTATTCTCCAAAAATTATTTTCATTTTATTTATCCATATTTTACATACTGATGACAACTGTGTGTGTCGGATATTTGAAATTAATTTCACAAAAGTGGTAAAAATACATTTTATGCTAATTCGCAAATGTGGCTAGAAGGTGGGTAAAAATATGTTAAAAAAGTTCAATGAATTTTTATATCTAATTATATTATAAAATGAACAAAATGAATTAAATTGGTATAATATATGGATTATGTATATATTTTAACATTAAGATAAATTTTAATTAAAAATAATTATTTAGATGAAAATGTCAGTTTTTATGTAAGGAGTACTTTTCACAATTCATCAAAATTTAAATGTTTTCATAAAAATATCAAAAAATTCACCCAAATATAATTTTGATATTCTGAATTGAAAAATTATGGTTAGTTTACCAAATTCAAATTATATGAGTGTTTAAAATTAATTTTTTTTATTGTTCAGAAATGGACAAAAAAGTAGTTCATTTAAGAAAATATTTTTTTCTAAATATATAACTATTTTATCAAAACATATAAATTTCATTATAAATATGTTTTCCTTATGTGAAAAAGTTATAAATAACATTTAAAATTTATTTTTGACTGTTAATATTACAATATTTAATTAATAAATAAATATATCATTTAAATAATTATAATACTAATGTATTGTTTTGCAGAAACTCAATATTTCGTATAACGCAATCCAAGTCTGTGTTGCATGAAATATAAGTTATTAAATTACTTTAAAGAGATAATTTACTATTAAATATTCGGGTGTTATATTCTCCCCTCCTTCAATATATTTTTTCCTCACAATTTGAAATTTTTCTTTGAAAATAAAAGGTTGAAAATATAAAATACTTTTCTGGAAAACCCACATCAGAAATAAGTTTAATAAACATTAGTCTTAATAAGAGGGAATGGGAAATGAAAAATTAATCACCAAATTAGGTTTTTTAATAGGATAAAATTGGTGGAAATCAGAGACACATAATTATAGGGAAAACGTAAATATTTATTGGGAGTGATTAAGGTCATCAATCACAAACAATTAAATAATAAATGGAATATTTAGGACCTCAAATACATGAATCTATGATATTTTAAAATATCATCGGTTCAAAAAAAACATAAGGTATAAGGATAACACATTTTTTTAGATAATATTTTTTTGGAGAGGAAGGATTAATTTACTATCAAGGAAACAACTCGAGAAATCATACTTGCATTCATAACCTTTCATAATCATCATCTCGTCATTTAGTTATGCTTCGATCTATTTTCACTTCATCCCTTACACAAGGAAATGAATGTTCAAAATGAAATTTTTTTAATGAATAAAGCACATTTTATAAAACATGAGGCCCACAAGCATTTCCTTAATACTCTATATGTTAATTGAAATCCAAATGGTTCGGTCAATGTATATAATAAATCATTCATTAACCTAAAAAAAAATATCAAGTGCTCAACTTACTCCATTCCAACATTTAGACATATCCAAAATACTTATGTACAAACTGCCAGTCCAAAAATTTAAATGGGTGGTAAACCTAATGAATATCTCTTTTTGACACATAGTAAAATGTTAATACCTTGATCATTTATTATCATAAAACATGGTATCACCATGAATTTCCATAAAACCTTATTTAATATATTCATTCTCCATTTTTCCTTTTAGAATACTGGATATACTTCTTAAATCCAAAAATGTTGTAAACACGAATAATGATGGAATAAAAAATATTAATTTGTTCTAAGGTAGTCAAGAATATACAATATAATTTATTGAAATTAGTCATCTCTTATTCCAAAATCACTACCTCAGTATCAGGACCATCATAAGGTTTATCTTTCCCTCAACCATGTATTATCCAAAAAGTTTAACTTGGTAATTTTCTTAGTAACATACAATCTCAAATACTAAATGAAATAGTAGTACAGTACAATCCTTTTATTCCCACAATTCATATAACCAGTACATCACCAATACAACACTCAAATGACAAAATTCATTTATCCAGAAACAAAAATACATTAATTATTGCATATCAACTGTAGTAATATATTATTCTTGACCTTGATCCCTTTGATTCTACTAAGATATATTTCTTTGATTCTTAGGAAACTTATTTTCATAATTCCCCATTTCAATATAGTTGAAGCATTGAATATTAGTATTTTCATTGTTCCCTTTTCATGATTTTTCCTAATGATCCATTTCTCCTCACTTATAAAAAATACCCAGTCATTTCATGCACTTCCCAGGGTGATTCTTTCCATTATTATTACATATGGGAAAATCCTTCTTGACCTTCTTCCCTTTATCCATATTTCTCTCTACCATCCTCTTCTTCTCTGGCTTCCCTTCAAATCCATAGGACTCATATTATTCTTTAATTGTCTTATTAAAACTTGAGATTATTTCCTCATTTGATGAGAATACAAGGGAGGCCATTTCCGTTCACAATTTTGTCTTAATACCATGAAATATGGCATCCTTCTTACTCTTTGGAACATGTGCAATTGCGGGGTATTCATTCCAACTATTATGCACCATTTCAAAACAATTTTATACACTACATTAGGTTATGAATCGTAATTCATGATTATAAACTAGTGAAATACATAACATAAATTTAAAAAAATTGTGCATATCTAATCTCATAATCATAAATATGGTTACTTTGACTGAATATTTACTCAAAAAAACTTTCATAATGGTTTGTAAAGAACATATGACTTATCCTAAGCATATCCCCCAAGAGGGTCAACCCAAGTGCATAGTAATTCCTGTTGTCGTGTACCAGGATACCCCAAATCAATTCCAGAACACATTGTTGAAGTTTTAACTTATAGGTACATATGTTCCATAACCATGTCCACTTGTACTATCTAGACAGGGCTATATTTTCTAGGAATACCAATATAATCTCTATTTTAAAATTATAGTATTCTCTATAATACTTGTCCTTAAATTATATCTTAGGGCTCTGATCTCTAACCTTATTTTTTTAAATCTATTTACAAGCTTGTTGCTAAAATTCCTATGATACCAACTGTAACTCCTCAATCCCAGTTACCCAGATTCAGTGAATTATAATATATCGTTGGAATGATCACAAGAGATCAAGTCCCGAAAGACAGTTCAGTTTTGTAGTATTAGAAAATAGATTACATACATAAACATTAAATTTTAATTTCAAACATAAAATACACTATAGATAATCCTTTGTTGAATCCATTATTCCCCTAGAATAACCCTGTAGGACAGTCATAATATACTTCATCGCATCCTGGGAAAAATTAAATATAAGAAAGGGGTGAGCTCAGATGCTCGGTAAGGATAAAAATATAGCGGAAACAAACATAAATAAGAATAAACATTTAAGACAATGTATAAGACTAAAACGAAAACCTTTTAAACATAAACATCAGTATAATAAAGAAAAGAGAAATCAAGTAATGCCATTTACTTATTCCCATGTATATTCACTAGATGAATAATCACATGTAATATCAATAGATAATCTCATAATGATGGAATGCATAATGCCAGACAACATAACCACATAGTCAAGGCCCCATGGCAAGGCTACAAATAAAAATATTATCAAGGCCCTGTTCCAAGACACTAGTTTGTATCATGAGACCTACTGATGGATCAAGGGTCTATAGCGGGCCCCACCGATCACTTACTATTTCCAATGCATTCCTCATATGAAAAGGGTGAAAAATACCATAAAAGTTTTTATTAAACTAACATACGAAATGTTATTACTTTAACCATAAATCGTGAATGAAATAAAAATAACACATCCACAATCAAACATATCATTAAAAAATCAATAAAATATGGAATATTTTATCATAATAAATCAACCTCAATTGAATAAAAAATCCAACTATAGATGTTGACATAGACGATATCAATCCAAAAACTATTTGTGAGAAATATCTCTTTATACATTGAATTCATTTAATGGTCGCATAATTTTAAATGAAAAATTTTATTTTAAAAATATTATTATAAGCCTGTAAGGTAATCTTCAAAGGTGTTATAATGCAAAAAATCGCCACACCAGCCGTATAAGTTAAAAAAATTCTTACCATAATTTTTCTAAACGTTCATGAAGTACCTTGTTTGGAAAATGACAGAATAATAACTTTCAAAAAAATTATAAAAAGTTAAAAAATGGTATAAATGAATTTATCCCATAGTATAGTAAATAGTAATAATGTTTTGAAATACATTATTAATAAACCCATATGTGGATGATAAGGAATTCCTATTAGATACTTACGTATAAACAAACTCGGATAATAAAGAGATTGTTAAATTAACCCTTACCTTGTACATTTCCTTAGTCGAGCATATGCTAACCTATTGTATAATGGTTAAATAATTTTTATTAAATTATAGAAGATCCAAATACATAAATAATATATCATATATTATTCTCTAATATTGCTTTGTTAATAATATTTCAGTAGTATCTTTGTTTCGGGTGTTAACTGATTAATTTTTCTTTATATATTCTGTTATGTAAGTCAGGTTCTTTATGTATACGATGCATTTGATTCATATCCATAGTGTTATTAAGTTCTTAAAACATATTTTTAATCATTAAATAAAAGTTATTCTTGAATGTCTATGATGGGGAGAAAAATATCATCGCGTCGTGGAGACGGTAAGCCGTACGTATGAACAAGTGCAAATATCATTCTATTGACGATGAAATAGTATGTAATTTGATGGAATATAATATATACATAATCATTAACATATTTTATTTTTTATTTACATCAATTATACTCATTATTATACCCATATATATAATTAAGTGTTGAATAAAAAACTACACCAAGACGTGGAGACGGTAAGCCGTACGAATGCATGTATGGTTACTTTGTCATTCATAGGATGGATAGAATAACAAATATGGTCGTACAATACTTATAATAACACCTCATTATGTATAATGTATTTTATTTATCATTTTATTATGGAAATAACAAATAAAGAGTAGGTGAAATAAGAAAAGATCTTTGAAAGAGGTGATAAAATAATTACCTCTTCTATAGGTGCTTCCTTTTGATTTGAAATAATGGGATCCTTAGGTTGTATTTATGATAAATATAAGTCCTATAAGATGAATTTAGGGTATTTGGGAGGAATTTTAATCAGGTTTTGGCCATGAAAAATGCATTCGAAGGTGTAAATTTAAGATATGGGGAAGTACCCTTTTATAAGGGAGCTGAAGGGAAATTTAGGAAAAGCTTGAAATATTAATTTATTATAAAATTATTTTCGGTTTCTAATAGCTGAAAATGGATTTATTTAGAGGATAATGTGGGGATGGGTAGAAAAAGCTTCAACCAATATGTTTTAGAAAAGTTTAGGTAATAATATTAAAATTATTATTTATATTTAACTCTTAGTCAAATAGTTTAACTTTTATCATGTCTTCTTGTGTTTTTATACTACATAGTTAATATAGTTACTATAAAATGCCACGAGAGACTCAAGTGGTTCATTAATGACATGTGTAATATTAATGAATTCATTTGGTTGAATATCATATTTTTAAGACTATTATATAATTTAATAAAATACTATTTGTTTTAAAAACTCAATTATGTCAATTTTGACACAATTAAGTATTTGGTTTTTTTAAGTCATAAAAACTTGATTCCTTAAAAATAAATGAATTAAATCATAATAAATCTGTAAATTTAATCCATAAAATAATTGGATGTTATCAAAAAATTCAAATTATATTTATTTTAATATATATAATATCATTTATTTGATTCTTTCATTAATAAAGAAAATAATGCATCATTATGTTGCCATAAATAAATTTTGTTATTTAATGTCTAAAGATTACAAAATAAAATACCATGATTTTGGAAATAAATTTATCTTTCTAATGAATTTATATATTTTAATTTATCTTATGTATAACCCTATATTAAAAAAAATTTAGTTATTAAAATTGGAATTTGACACTTCTAACTATTCATTAAATAAAATATAATAAATGACCTAATCTAATACAAGTGGATCAAAAACGATCATATTTTTATCCTAAGGATTATTTTCTTCTAAAAACACTTATCCAATAGTATTATTACATGCGTTGGGGTAATTTTATATTATATAATATTATTTTTTTTACCCTATTTACTTTTAACTGTGGTAAATAAAATTCAAAAGTTATTATTCCCCAAAAATTATTTTCATCCTATTGAACCACATTTTACTTACTGATGATAATATTCATAGTCATATTTTTGAAATTCATTTCACAGAAGCACTAAAATTACGTTTTATGCTATTTTCCAAATGTGCCTAGAAGGAGGGTTATTGTACCTATAAGGTGGGTAAAAAGATGTTAAAACGGTTCAATGAATTTTTATATCTCATTATATTATAAAATGACCCAAATTAATTATATTGGGAAAATATATGTATTATTTATAAATTTTAACTTTAAGATAAATTTTAATTAAAAATAATTATTTATATGAAAAGTCAGTTTTTAGTTACTATGCAGTATTTTTCACTATTCATCAAAATTGAATGTTTTCAGAATAATACCAAAAATTTAAGCTAATCCAATTTTGATAGTCTGAATTTAAAAATGTAGTCTACTTTACCAAATTAAATTTTTATGGGTTTCTAAAATTAATTTTATTATTGTTCACAAAAGGACATAAAAATTAGTTCTTTTAAGAAAATAGTTTTTTTAAATATATAACTGTTTTAACCAAACCTATACATTTCATTGTAAATATGTTTTATTTATGTTAAAACATTATAAATAAAATTTAAATTGTAATATTTACTATTCATATTATAATATTTAGTTGATAAATAAATACATAATTTAAATAATTATAATACTAATGTATTATTTCATAGAAACTCAATCTTGCATATAACACAATCCAAGTCGGTGTTACGTGCAATATAAGCTATTAATTTAATTTAAAGAGATAACGTACTATGAATTCTTGGGGTGTTACACTGCCAATATCACACACCTTACCCTTAAGGTGTATATCAGCCTAATATAGGGTTATATGTCTAGACCTCTGTATCATAAAAGTTTAATTTACTCCGTATAAATGAAATTGTTATTTTTCAATCCCATTTTTAGTATTATTTTATTTAATAAAATATTTTTAAAAATATGCTAAATTTGATAATTTTATTTTCAGATACAAATAAAATTGTATTTTTAGAAAATATATAGACTTTTATAATAATCTCAGGTATTCTATATAATGTTTATTTTCATGATATAGAATTTCAAAACACTAGTTATTTAAATATAATTGATAATATAAATTTACAACGGCCTAAGAAATTTTTATATGTGTCAATGATTTTAATATGTCATAAAAACTGTAATTTTTCAATAAAAAAGATGTTTTTATTTAAAAGTTAAAATATTCATATTTAGAAAACTATTTTGATGAAAATAAACTTTATATTTTAAATAATAACATCGAAATTAGATTAGGGTGATTTTTTTTTATAATTTTAAAAAATTCATTATTTTTAGTCCATAGTAAAAATATAGTTTTGTGTTTTTGGTATGTTTTATGACTTCATATATGTAAAATAATGATGTAATAATCAATTAATCATAATACATGACCTAAAATATTTTATTTCTTTGATATTATTTATTTTAATGTATTTAAATCAATTTCCAAACCAAAAAATGACTTTCCAATGTCTAAAATATAAATTGTGATTTTAGAAACGATATTTTATAGAAATTCACATTTTCATATCAAAAGTAATATTAAAATATTGATTTTGGTTCTAATTTATTAAAATACTATAAAATATGACTCAAATTTCAAAAATAATAAGCAACAACCATGTGCCAGCAAATGGTTTTTCATATTGCACAACCCAGAATTCCAAAACATGTATTTTGAAATTATTCAATAATTCCGCCTATTTTACTATAAATACTTATCAATGCCACCATTCCTCTAAACTATAAATAAATTAACCTAGAATTTTTGGTCATTTTACCTTTCATTTAGTCCCTCCAATGTGTTTTTAACGTCTCACGTTGACATACTCTTGTTCTATGAAGAAACTCTTCAAGGTAATGGAATTCTCTAATTCCTATTTCCATTCAAGTACCTCTTTTAGGATATGTTTTATAGCTGTTTAATTATATTATTTAAATACCCTTTTTATTTATACCATTACTTACAAAATATTTTATTATCAATGGTGGTCCTCTATTCCCTCCTATTATACCCTACCCTTAATCCATGTTGAATATCGTCATGCTGCCAAATTCATTTCATGAATTTCCCTCTTTTACATGAAATATTCATGTATCATAAATACCTAAACTCATTCATTATTCATGGGAATTCACTTATATATAATCATGATTTATTGATTTGGTTATATACATCTATTAAATCTACATCCCCTTTTCATGGGTTAAAAATGAGGTAATGCTCTAGTTTTAATGAACTTCTGTACTCAATGATTTTATATGAAACCCTTTATTTTTTCTCATTATGTTATTAATGAAATGATTTTTTGTGATCAATGTGGGTCACATGAATTAATAAATGTGAATGTTTTACCCAGATAGTTCTCTAATGCATCGGGTAAATAATTAATCTCTAGAGATGGAATGTTTTTTTATAACTTGGTGATTAACCTTGGTAATTATATTTTATGACACATTAGTGATAAACCTTGGTGATATGCTTATGAATGTATCATTTTTATGTTTTAACCACAAATAAATGTTATGTATCATGTACATATGTTTATTCTCTCATGTTATGCCTCATGTATTATCCATTATGATTGTTCATGGTCTGTTTCATTTGTTTATCCCTAAATGGGATTTATGCTCACCCTTTTCTATTAATTTATATCCCAAGAAAATTACTTCTAGTGAGGTGAAATGGGAAAGATTAATAAAGGATTCATTAAATTAGGATTAAATAATGTTTATATATATTTTTTACTGATGTAATTTATGTATTATGTACCTATTTTATTTAACATCCTGACCTAGGTTACCATCAAAATGGTAGCTAGACCGGTGGGTCACATGGCCTTCATCATTCCTCCTCATATGCCAGAGGTTGCTGACTAGTAGTGAGGGTGTAATTAGAGTTTCACAATAATATAATATAATACAAATTGTTCCCAATAGAGGAAGTAGTAAATATCCACTTAACAACAACATAGAGGATGATATATATTATTATAACTAAATTAAGGTGGCCAATGCCAGCTTATAAATAGCATGAATGTATGTCCTAGTGATGATACATAACTGAAAATAGAATATTAATAGCATGCTTTACAAATCCAAACAATACTATACACAAATAAAGAAAGAACTAAAAAGACCGAAGGTGATCTCCATGAGCATCCCGAGCTCCGGCTTGGTCTTGTTCTCCTAACTCCTCAGTATACGAATACATCAATCAAACTATGTCCTACAATATAATGTCTACTCGAGTACCATGGGTACTTGAGCAGGGTGTGAGATATAAATATCATCAGATCAGCACCCATGGTGTCTATCCCAATCCAAACAGTTCAATATAAATTTAAAAATTTCATAGGTATAGAAAAATAACAACAAAGCTGAATAAGTAAATAAACACCCACTCAGGTTCCTAAAGGACACCTGATGAATATAACTACATCATCTCATAGCTGGAATAAGTCTGAACATGTCATAATAATATATATAGTATATTTAAATATATATATTTAAATATATATATATACTGGAGTGGACCAGGAAGTGACATGAAGGCATCCACTACCCGTTTACGAGCTAATAAGCTCTACTCATAGGGTTGTAATCCCGAAACTAATGTAAGGGGAGCTTGGGTCTCCATGCCCTATTGAGGACCTTAGTATCATTCCATAATATATAATTGTAATGGGGTAATAATTTCTCCCACCCATAAACATTTAAATAGATATCATGGTTTATGAATTCCTCTCATCCATAACATTTATATAGCTGACGTGGGGTAAGAATTCCTCCCACCCGTAAATATTTATATATCTATCATGGGGTAAGAATGAATCACACCCATAAATATTTATATATTTGTCTTGGGGTAATAATTCCTCCCACCAATAAGAATTTATATATATGGTGTGGTGTAAGAATTCCTCCCACCCATAAAAATTTATAAAACAATGCATAAGGGAAAGCCTCTTATGCATTTTAATAGTCTTTTCCATATTCATTATTTAATATATATGAAATGACTACTTATGTTTAAAACTTAAAAATGTACAATTTCATTAATAAACAACCAAATCATATCAAACATTTTATAATGCATAAAAAGGGAATGGTCTTACCATCCCTTAAGGTTATTCCATTTAATACCATTTTCATGGACTATACCGAAGCATGACCAAAACCATTATTGAAGCTGAAGGTCAATAGAAAGTAACATGTTCAATATATATATATAGGATGCTATTATCTTTCATAAGACATCCTATACATACCATTTACCTTAACCAATTCATTTTAGTCCTTAATACATGGCAACTACTTTTCAAGGGATCAAGGGTAGAGGAGAGGTTTTATGGTAATAAGGCTTATGGAAACTTCAGGAAACGAAACCAAAATGGGCCCAGAACATAAACATGCCATTTATCAATCATAAAATCAAATAATAATGAAACATCAATCCAACAAACAATGTAATCATAAATGAATAAACACAAATTTATATCTTGAAGACAGTTCACCTCCATTGGAGAGGTTTTATTATAAAAACATGACTTTGTTATTAAAAAATCATTTATCACATTTAATCATTTCATTAACTTTTTCAATGGAATAATTTAATCAAAAAACCATAATTAATTAATTAAAAACTAATAATGGTGTGTTAAGTAATTAATTAATGCATTACAAAAATTGATGGTCAAAGTAAAGAGATCATACCACAAGGGAAGAACAAGCCGACACTCAGCACGTGATAGCTTTGACAAGGCCAATGATTGCTCCACCCTTTCAAACACATACATTTATTATATATCTATACCCTTTAAACAAAATTATAAATTCCCCTCACCATGAGGGAACATGTACAGGGGGGATACATATATACATATATATATACACATACATGTGTTTGTGTTCCAATGACTTCAAAGAGCCACCAAACATAAGGTGGCATGGAGAAGAAAAAAATGGCAATCAAGGGAGGAGAAGGATTTTAGGGCTTTACCTTGAGGGTTGGAGCGAGAATCCACAATAAATCTGATTGGATTTAAGATGGAAGGGGAGTCCGAGATGGAGGTGTGTGTTGTGCCTAGAGAGTAATGTTTGATGGACTAAGTCATGCGAGTGATGGGATAGTAAAGGTGGGTGAGGGTTTTAATTTTATTTCATTTTAATTAAATTTCAATTAATTAAATTTATTAAGTTTAACAAATTTCATGGCTTGATTTGAATGGTTTTCCAAACCGTTTGGTAAACAGTGCAAGGCTACTTCCTCCAAATGCGCACTGTGTAGGCTAGGAGCATGGTTTGGAAAACCATGCACATCCCGTGTGCACTGCCACTTCCCCACCAGTTAAAGGACACATGGTTTCCTAATATGGGTATCATGGTTTTAGACAAATCGTACACCCTCTATAAGTTCTTCAAAATTGGACATTCCCAGTCTGGTGGTCCTAAAAATACTTAAGACACCCGAGGAACATTTCAGGCCTTCAACCATATCCAAAAACATTTATTTGAAGCATTAAAACGCTTAGAATTAAGTTCTGAATCACTATTTTAAAAAAATAACATCCAAAAAACAAAAAAGTTCAAATTACCATACATTACTCTCTGGTTCAAAACACAGATCATTACAACCTTCCCACCATAGAAAATCTCATCCTCGAGATGATTTCAAGAATAACATAAATCTGAACCAACCTACAAGAATATTAATTTTTTTTTAAACGGTCATGATGCATTTATAAATTCCCAACTAACCTTATAGAATTATTTAAGCAAGAAATACCTAATCAATTAAAACTCAAGCAAACACTCATTTTCCAACTGAAACATCGAGACAGAACTTACCTGATCCCATTCAACTAGAGACATGATCATGTCATCATATCATCAAAAAACTGGCCATATATACATACCACCTTGGGCTTTAATGTTATAAGAGTGAAATTATCAAACCACATCACTTCCACCGAATTCCATCCTGGACTCCCAGTGATGATCCTGACCAAACCATCACATGTCCAATTCAACTGTCGCACCACCTTATGAACAAAGGTGTAACCTAAATCAAATCCAATAGAATTTTTACCCATTAAAAATTAACTATGATCCCATCAATAACACTGGGTTAAACTCAGATTTATCGCACTCGGGTCTAAAAGACTATACATAGGTAGTACATACTCTATAATTATGAGTGAGACAATGATTCAAGGCCACAACGTTCAAATCAGATCAACAATTACACTCATAGGTGCATCCTCTTGGTATTCATGTTAGAAGAAGACAACTATTTTTCTGGAGTCTATTTAAGGAATCCCTACATGGGAACCCAAGAATCACTCATGACATCTAATCCCCTATAAAAACCATTCATATAGTAAGAAACACCAAAAGAGAACCACCCAACAAGATCAATAGATTTTAAATATTTAGCGCGACATAAGACTGAAGCTCTCTTAGTATATCTAGGATGAAGTCAATATAGGGTACATGATCATCGCATAGTGAAGTACACTAAGAATAGACAAAGAATTACCAGAAGATCATTTAAACCACAATTGGTTGACTTCTTAGATGAAAATAGGCTTCCCTTGTTGATGAACCAACATTAATCAACCACGATTCCTTTACCACTCTAGGAATCAAATGGTTATTCAATATTTAACAAAACAATTCCATATAATACCAATGGTGTTTCTCAAATGTTGTATACATAGTCAACCTCATCGATAACTTGTTTTCTAGATATCACCAACATAATTTAAGACTCACAAGAATCAACGTCTTTATAACATAAAGGACCATATTTCAATGGTCCTCTTTAGTGTTCCTTCTATTCACAAGGACACGATCAACCCGAACTGATGTGATGCTCCCACCTTAGGAGTGTCCTATTAGCCAAAATAAAGGATTTACTAGACACTCATAAGAATACTAGGTTATAGACCTTAAACACAAACGTAAAACACTTGGTACTAAAACCAAAACCCGATAGACCGGCATGTCAAAACACTCAAGTCACAAAAGGACATCCCAATAATTGGGATGAACATTTTTATTAAGAACTCATGTCACTATACTCCAAAGATGACCTGAAACCATACACACTACATAAGGCTCAGTAATTTCACCAAAATCGACCAGTTTATTACCACATTTATCACTTGTTGGTACTGCGTATACCAACACATACTACCCCAAGGATTAGAAGCATGATAAACCATCTCGGATACTACCCATAAGCATACCATCCCTATGCATTCAAGTATTTGATATACATAAAATGGATTTATCTCCAAGCCATATTTCCCTATATGACCATTAACCTTGATTATGCCATACCAATTCATCAACCACTATATAAAAGAAAGGGTCAAATGACCAATGAAGTAGTCGGCCATGCCCTAGTAATGTATAAACTACTGAAAATGATCATTACCCAGTGATCAATCCCATAATAAGTTCAAGAAAATCATAGCCACATATCCGTACAAGGCTATCATTGGGAACTGAATTTCCCACAAGGGGCAACAACACCCGAATGACACCAAATTTTGGAAATATCATAGCATTTGGCAAGGAATTGAAACACTAAGGGTGCTACCAACTACGGTATAACACCTTATAAAATAGAAAGCATTGAATTTTAATGTGGTCACACCAACAGAAGTCACTAGGATCAAAATTTGATCACCAAGCCATTGCTAAAAAGGGGAGAGCCTATGGAAAAACATCTGTGATTCTGTTCCGAGGAAACTCAAAGAGAAACTTAAACTTCCCGTACACAAGGGTCTAAACAGAGGACACCGCTACATATTATAATTCTATGACCTTTAAATTTATTCCGATTTAATAGTTAATCATTAAAATTTTTAATCAAAACATTAGGTACCTTTTTATAAAACAAAATTACAAGGTACTTGATTTACCTAACACCCCAAGGTAAAAACATGAAAGTTTCATAAAACGTCCTTTTAAAACATTAAACATTTTAGACCTCCCATCATAATTAGGAAATTTAGCATCCAAATTGTTTTTTAACAAAAAAATGTGACCTACAAAGTTCCCACCAAGCCATCCTAGGTTCTCTAAAAATCAACCTAATAGTAGTTTCTCAGTTTTGAATGTTTTAAACACCAAAATGAGTCGGTTCACAACAAATGATGCCTCAACCAACCAACATGGGTCCAGTTGATCATTTTATAAGGGTAAACAATTCATTTAGATCTATGTTTAACAAATTTTTTATTTTAAAACATCTCAAAATACATGATTTTGAGATAAAAAAAGGTTTTATTGGATGGGTTTCCATTTCCAAATTCATAAAGCGCACATACATTTAACGGATTGAAAATTAGCTCCCATTAATAAAATCCAATCCCATTTCAAAATATAGAATTTTCAAATATAATCGTCCAGTCATATTGATGGCCACCTAAAAACCTATAAAGAACTTATACACATTATAGTTTAGAATTTTTGTCCCATTTACTAACTAATTTACCTTTGTATTTAAACATTAGTATCCTTTACATGTTATCATCATCCTTAAAATGTACGTATATTATGCTCATGATGGCTTGATTATAGGGGTTACCATTTCCGGGTTACAAGAAACCAATACACCTTACAAATTAAAACTAGTACCCATTCATTCAAAACCCATAAATTTATCCCATTCAACCATTTATTTATCAAAACCAAAATAGAACAAACATGTAACTACAAGAAGCTAACATAGAAAAACCTGATTTTATCATAGAAGAATGGAATAAAAATAAAGAAATGCATGATAAAAAGTTACCTTAGTAGGTACATCTAAGATTGTTATTTAATAACCTAGCAGGAATATAACAAGAATTCAATTTAAACAAAATCATGACATAGCATTCAAGGAACACAATTAAACATCAAGAATCCTACATGTGAAACTATATGGAATGTAATATTCATGAAATGTTAATTTCTATGTGACTAATATGATTTATTCTATTCTTAATCCTTTCCTTACCAGGAAAAGGGAAAAATTCCAAAAAATCCATAAATCATAAGTAGCAAAAAGTACACCAATCACTTGAGTGAAATCAAATCAAACTGTTATATCGAACAACAATGAACAAAAATTCCCATCCTTGAACACTTGGTTATTTCCCATACATGGGGTTATCAGACCCACGAATGGATATTATCGAAGTGCCAACACATTCCTAGTAACCTATCTACCAACCAAAAATAGATATACAATGGAATAAAATTCCATCTGAAACCACTTTGTAACGTCCCAACTCACCTTACCATCAAACTGGTAGTTAGATCAGTGCATCACATGGCCTCAAGAGTGCCTCCCTGTATGATATAGGCTTCCAACTAGCATAGAGGGTCTAATGGTGGTTCAGTAGGGATATTATAACCTCGTAATCAGAGTTGTACAATGGTATAACAGAAAAAAAAATAGTAGACAATTGCAGAATCTTTAAATAACCAGTTAACAGCAAGACAGCAGATGAAACATATTATTATAACTAAATTATAGTGGCCGACACCTACTTGTAAAAATAATGCATGGATTTCCTAATGCTGATACATAATTGGAAATTGTAAAAAAACAACATTCTTTACAATTTCTAACAATACCAAACTCAAATAATGAAATAACAAAAAATCCCAAAGGTGATTTCCATGAGCATCCTGAGATCTGGCTCAGTCATGTGCACATAACCCCCTAGTATAAGAATACGACAATCAACATAGGTCCTTCAATATAAGGTCTACTCAGGTACCAAGGGTACCCCAGCAGGGTGTGAGATATAAATCTCAATAGGCCAGAACACACGGTGTCTATCCCAATGCAGACACTCCAGCATAAATAAAAACAGTGAACATGTATAAAAGAATAAAAACAAAGTTGAATAAATAAATAACCACCCGTCTTGGTTCCTAAGGGACACCTAACAATTATACCTGGTTCAGCTCATAGCCAAAATTAGTCAGAACATTTAATCATTATATATATATATAGCATATATTTTGATACACACACACACACAGAGATATATATATATATATATACATATATTGTAGTGGACTAGGACATGACACCTAGATATCCAATACTAGTCTATGAGCTAATAAGCTCTACTCACGGTGTAGTAAGCCTGACACTAATGTAAGGGGATCTTAGGTCTCCATGACCTATTGAGGCTTTTAATATCATTCCATAATATATAGCTATCCTGGGGTAATAATTCATCCCACCCATAAACATTTATATAGATGGAATAGTGTATGACTGTCTATCATCCATAAACATTTATATAGATAATGTGAGGTAAGAATTCCTACCACCCACAAACATTTATATAGATAGTGTGGGGTAAGAATCCCCCACCCAAAAACATTTATATAGCTATAGTGGGGTAAGAATTCCTCCCACCCATTATCATTTATATATCTAGAATGGGGTAATAATGCCTCCCACATATAAATATTTATAAAACAATGTATATGGAAAATCCTCTTATGAATTTCAATAGTCATGAAAACATTCTTGATTTAATACATATGGAATAACCACTTATGTGTTAATCTATATAATGTCTAATTTCATTCAAAAAATTGAAACTCATATCAAACATTTTATAAATCATAACAAAGGGAAAGGTTTTACCGTCCCTTGGGGTTATTATATTTAATACTGTTTTCATGCTCTATACCAAAACATGCCCAAGACCATTATTGAAGCCCTAGGTCAATGTTAGGTACCATGTTCAATTTATATATTTATATATAGGATGAATCTATCTTTTATAAATAATTCTATATAGACCATTTACCTTAACTGATTCATTTAACTCCTTAATTCATTGAAACTACATTTCAAGGCCTCAAGTGTACAGCAGTGGTGTTATGGAAACAAGGCTTATGCCCACTTGGTAAAATACAAAAAAAGGGCCAAGAACCTAAACATTCAATTTATCAGTCAAATTTTCAAATAATAACGAAACTTCAATGAAGTAAGAGAATAAAGAATAAATGTATAAATGATATTATTTATCTTGAAGTTATTTCACCTCCGTTGGAGGGTTTTTTTATTAAAACATAGATTTATTATCAAAAAAATAATTTATCACTTTTAATCATTTAATGATATTTATAAAAAGAGTCATTAAATAAAAAACCCATACTTCATTACTTAAAAACTAAGAATGGTGAGTTAAGTAATAAATTAATGAAAAAGTAAAATTAAATGCCAAAGGAAAGGGATCCTACCTCAAGTAAGTCAATGCCGAAACTCGAAACATCATAGATGTGATGATGACATTGATCTCTTAACCCTATCACACAAAAACATTTCTATATATAAATATATGTAACCTTAAAACCTAAGTACACATTCCCCTTTCCATGAGGGAAAATGTACATGGGGGTATGTATATATACATGTACCTTTGTATGTGTGAAAAAGACTTAAAGAAACCACCAAACACTCTAAAAATAATTATAGCAACCTTAAAACCACATAAAGACCCTAAATAAAATAGGTAATACCAAAAGTGGATATAAAACCATACCTAAGATAGCGGCAGAAATCAAAACCATGCGACATAATCCAACACAATACTGATTAATTATTAAGAAGTCAAAAACACTCAAAGACCCTAATAAATGAGGTGTGAAATAGAACAATTGAAGAAACCCTCACCTAAAAGTGAAACTAGTGAGCTAAACCAACCCAATATACTTCACCTTTGGAGGTGGATGTCAGAAAACCCACAAATCCATCCCAAGAATCATGTTGCGTCCCTAATATCAAAGAAGAAAACAAAATATGGGTTAACCCTAACTTAGGGTTTTAGCTAAATCCTGATAGGTGATGGGGAGAAGTAAAAATTACCAAACAAGGGTGGAAAAGGATTCAAGGTATTTACCGTGAATATTGAAGCAAGAATCCATAAGAAATACAAAAAGATTTAAGATGGAAGGGGAGTATGATAGGGAGGGGTACATCACACTTAGAGAGAAATGGGGGAGCTCCTGGGTCCCATGAGTGAGGAGAGAAGTGAGTTGAGTGAGGGTTTTACTTTTATTTCATTTTAATTTAATTGAAAATAATTTCATTTCTTAAACATAATATAATTCACGGTTTGACCCACATGTTTTTTCAAACTGTTCAGTGCAAAGTGTGAGGATGATGCCTCTAAACACACACTATTTGGGATAGGTATATGGTTTCTAAACTATATGAAACCCATACACACTTCCATTTCCCCATTTTCTAAATGCCACACAGTTTCCTATTATAGGATGCATGGTTTTAGACAAACCATGTGCCCTCTATAGGTGCTTCGAAACTAGACTTTCCCAGTATGGTTCTCTAGAAACTCCTCGAGACACCCAAAAATTTTTTTGGCCCTTCACCCATGTCCAAAAAACTATATTTGAAGCATTCCAAAATCATAATTATGATTCAAAGCTCTATTTTAAAAATGGCCCATCCACTAAATGAAAAAGTTCATATTCACTTACATTCTTATCCAGTTCAAAACATGGATCATTATAGTTTATAAGACACTAGATCTCAAAATGATACTTACAAATGATTAATGTAATATTTTTTATGTTGTAATGATGAAATTCATGTATTAAAATGGTGAAATTTCATAATATATTTATTACAAAGAAGATATAGGGAAATTTTTTTATATTTTTGATGTGAAAGTGATGAAAAACATAAATTAATTAAACTATAATGAAAGAACATTTTTAAAAAGTGATGATTATTAATCTATCCTTATCAAATATAAAGTTGAATCATTAGAAAAGTTTGAGAATAATGAAAATTTTTTAGATGAATAAGATGATTTAGAAAATCCAAGTGATGAAGTGAAATATTTTTCACAACATTTTAGTTTGAGAAAGCAAGTATATGTCCAAAATATCATTGGAAATCATGGTAAATAAATTCAAACTAGAATAAATTTTAGGAAAAACTCTCATATATCATTTTTTACTCAATTTGAACCCAAATTTGTGGAAGAAGCAATGAAACATAAATAGTGGGTTGATGCAATGAATGAAGAGCTTGGTCAGATTGAAAATAATGAACTTGGGAGTTGGTACCCAAGACCAAAGAAATAAAAATTATTATAAAAAAACTGGTTTTTATTAAACAAAATGAATCAAAATGGAGAATTTGTTAGATATAAAACAAGATTTCTGTGTCAAGGTTACTCGTAGGCTAAAGGAGTTGACTTCAATGAAGCCTTTACACCATTTTTAAGACTTGAACCCATTATAATTTTTCTTTTTATTGTAACACAAATTCATTGCAATATAATTTAAATGGATGTCAAGTAAGACTTCCTAAATGTTGAATTATAAGAAGAAGTTTATATTTAAAAATCATTTGGGTTATTTCATGATGAAGATGAGAATTGTTTTTTAGGTTTAAGAAGGAATTATATGGGGGAAAAGACCCATGATCTTGGTATTCTAAAAATGAATCCTTCCTAAAGAAGTTGAAACTTCACAAAAAAAAAAGAAATGTTGAAAGAAATATATGCATCAAAGATCAAAATGTGGTATTTCTCATTGTTATTCTTTATATATATGATATCATTTTTTTTAAAATGGTGAAAGAATTTTTGAATATTTTTCTACTGAAATAATGAATACCTCTAAGTTGGAAGAAATTATATCTAAGGGGATTCATTAAGCTGATTAGATGTTTTATTTACATGAAAACTTCAATACTAGATATTGTGTATGTTGTTACACTTTGTGTCAAATATCAATGTCCACAAAAAGAGTCTCATTTTATGTCTATAAATATAATACATTGATATATCGACGGAAAAATTTGAATTGAAATATGACAGCAAATGGAATCTTGGTTTTTTAGGTATTCAGATGTAGATTGGGGGGGATTTGTTGATGATATGAGGTCTATATTAGGTGGAGTTTCCTTTCCTAGAGAGTGATGTGTTTATTATCAGTAAAGGAAGAAAAATTCAATTACTCTGAGCATTATTCGGGAAGAATACGAAGCTAAAACTCATACCTCAACACAACTTATATGGATTAAAACTCAATTAGATAATTTTGTGGTCAAAGTGAAATTTTCATTACTTTTTGTCTATAAACATTAAGTGAAATTAATATTTAAAATAATTATACTAATCATTAAATGTCCAAGAAAATTTATATAAAATATCACTTCATCAAATATCTAGTGGAAAAAATGGTTTAAAGTTGGAATTTGTTCCTACAAAGTAGAAAATGTTGGATGTGTTTACCAAGCCAATATCAAAATAAGCGTTTCAAAATTTGAGTTTGAGGTTAGTTTTTCAACATCATTCTATATATGTCTATGTTATAGTGATTTTTATCACCAATTTCATGTTGTATTTTGAAATTTTTGTCAAAGAGGGAGAATAATTGAATAAATAAACATTTCCTTTATGTTTATTTTCCAATTCTTTTCAAAGGGGGAGTATACAGTATAGGGGTAGTACCCATTATTAAGTGTTACCTTTTAGGAGATAATATAATTAGATATATTAATTAAAAGGATTAATATATGATTTGAACATTTATGGAATGTTTTAATAGTTTATTGTAAGTGGTTGTATGAATATTTCATAATATTTGAAGCATGAAAGTACTGTTGATGTGATGATGATGTTCTGTTTGACGGTTGATAAGTTCGTGTTTAAAATATATATATATATATATATATATATATATATCTTTTGGATATAATGGAAATATTTATTCAATGTTATTGTTTCTTACAATGATATTTCTCATGTATCCATAGAATTATTGAATGTTTATCCATCACTAAAGTTTCATTGTTTCATAGTGATTTATGTTCCTTGGTTGAAAACATGTTCCAAAGGTGGGGTTTGAACCCATGAGGTGATAAGATTGTTTTGGTTTTTATGGGAGGATAAAGATTTGGTTTAAAGAATATAATTGGTTGTGTTGAATTTTATATTCAATGCCTAAATCATATTAAAATAAAATCAGATGATGTTATGTGATATGTTCATAGTGATTATATATCATTAATGAAGTTCATGATGCACATTTTATGGGAGGAGAAGTGGATATAGTGGAATGTGGAAGATTAAGTAGATCATAATGTAGTAAAATGACCACACCACAATGTTAATGACTATGATGTAGTAGTTAAGACTATGTTTTAGCATAAGTTTCCATGCCACATAGGAGGATGGGTCAGTTTTTTGATCCATTGAAAATATTGGATCCTCCACGTCGTAGTGGTCATCCCATTCCATAGATCCCTATTGATGAATTTTAGTGGTTATAGAAATTTTGGGACATATATGTTGTATCTTATATAATAATTCGTAATTATGTGAAATCATGAAGACTATACTATTATTTTTTATGTCCATGTCATAGATGAAAGTCACTTAGATTTTCATTGTTTTGGAGTTTCTAAGTCCTCCATGTTTTATCTCATGGACTATAATGCAACCATGTATACTAGTTGTTTTAAAATTTATACAAATAGATAGGTTGCATTGTAATCCTAAAGGCCATGTTTTATAATTTTTTAGAATGTTTCATATAAGATGATATATTAGATTTATCTGCTAACTTTGGTGGTTATTTTAGTCTACAATAACTAAAAATTTCAAATTGGATGATCAGGATCTTTTGAGACTCATATCCAAATGCTATGTTTTAAAAAGTAGTTGAAATAAGTTGGTGGTTTGAATTTGAATTTAAAATTCAATCTTGAAAATAAAATATACTTTGGGGGGGATATATATTTTTGAACAAAAATAAGTATTTGTATAATTTTACAGAGATTTTTTGTTAGAGGGGGGAAGAGGGAAGGATAAGATGGGGAAAAGAGAAGAATAAGAGGTCTCCATATTGGAAAAAACTGAATAGATCATACTTGTGTTTATAATGGTTGAAGAATATTTTGAGAATCACTACATCATTATATCAACCCTAGACTTTACCATATATTGTTACCTGATTTTAAGCATAATTAACAATAAAATTAAAAGTAAAGGATCATAAAGTCTAGTGTATTTGAATTATTAGGTACATAAAACTGAAAACATGGAAACAAAAAAAAATTATTTTAATCATCCTTAAATAGATCATATATTCCATTGATATCATAAATCTCCATAGGATAATCTCGTAAATACATGAACAAAAGGGATGAGCTGCAAAACCTGTAAAGGTATAAACATAAGAAAAAATCAAAGCACATGGGATAAAGGGAATAACATGATGACATAAAAAGGAATGGATAATGAATAAACATAAGGAATAATAACATTTAGATAATGGGGTAATGTAATCCTAGTAATGTGGAAACAACACACAAAAAGACCTAATTTTGATTCAAGACTAACTACCAAGACCATTTCACATAGCGGAAAATGTCCCGTAAAGGAATATGGTTCACTCCTTATCCTGACATTATGTATCATAAGACTGAACATTACCCAATAAATTAGGTCACTATATATCTTCACCCATCATAACATGTTTATAAATGTGTGTTCCACATGAAGAATCATACATGGGGAATAAACATAAGGGTTTCCCATTGAAGGAAATGGATATTGTAATCATGTAGGCATAACAAATTGGTGTATCATAGAGGTATTCATAAAAGAATGTATTTAAATAATAAATGAACATTAATAAAGAAAAATAGGAATAAAATGATAATTTATTTCAAACTGATGTGAAAAAATGTAATAAAAGTGTTAAAGAAACTTTAAAATGAGCCACTTTAGTGAGGTTTAAATGAAAATTTTAAAGATTCTTTATAACAAAAAATTTCTAATTGTATGTATAAAAACAAAAATGAACCAATATTAGTTTCATGATAAAATTAGTGATTTTATAAAAATTGGTGGATTAAAATGATTATTAAGTGAACTTGAAAATTGTTGAGAATTCAGGAAGCTCCCTTTAATCAGGCTTTCATATCAGGAAGAATTGAGAAGGGAACCTTTTTAAAACGTATACTTCCCCATTAATTAAGGATGATCCAATATAGATAATTGATTATGGAACATATAAATAGAATTTATAATATGTACATAAAAATAAATAAGAATTTCATTGGGTTAAACCAAATAAAAATGTAACCCAAAGGAAATATGGATGTTCAGAAAGAATCCCATACCTTATGTATGAAAGTGTTCTGCACTTGATCTTAATCTCCATGATAATAAATTTAAATTAATTAATTAATTAATTAAGATTCTTTTATACATGTTTTTTAGTATAATTTCATTATGTTCATTTATGTAATTTTTGATGAGTTATAACATACAGTTTTATCATTCGGGGGTATCTTTTTCTTTCATTTCCATGATTGGTTCACTTGTTTAAATGTATGAAAGATCATGTAAAATGGGAATAGATGTCCAGAATTGGATTTATATGTTATTAATTAATATACATAATATTAAATGGTTATATAATTAATTTTTTTATTTTTTGTGCGGATTTATAATTAGATAAGATCTTAGTGATAATTGTTTAGATTATTTTAGTAGTTTTTTGATCATCAAAAACTAGTTTTTTCTCAATATTAATTATTGTGTATAAAAGATAGTTTCAGAACATAAAAATGGTTATAAAATAAACGTTAAAATCTATACCAACCATTCTAATGGTTTTAAGTCCAAATGTTAGAGTGGAAAAGGAAAATGAAAACTTTTCATCCTTGAAGGCGATAAATCAACACCTCACACATGATATTTTAATTATTAGAAAAAAGGGAAAATGAGAAGAGTCTTGATGGTGAATTTTACATTAAAATAATAAAATTAAATTATATATAAGATAATGAAGTTATAAAACATTTTTTTACATAGTAGGTGAGGACAGTGTAAGAAAAGAAAAGAAAGTTAAAAGAAAAAAAAGAAAGTGAAAGAGGATTCTACCTCTTGAATTCTTCTCGTTGAGAACCTCCTTAGGGAAATTGGTTTTGTTATTTTTTTTGAGACCAGAACCTCATAGAATTGGGGAAAAGACATGGGAAGTGTATTGGGTAGAAATTGTACATGCTTTAAGGTTTACGGGGATTGAGGAGAATATTTGGTGAGGGGTGGTTTTTATAGTTGAGGAGAGGGGTGTTTTTTGATTATTTTATTCATTTGATTATTATTTTGCCTAAATACTATGAATTATATTGATTATTGAGACTAATTAGAGTAATTATTCCATGTGAGATCTAAATAATGATTCTTACATAATCCAAACATCATCTATAAATCAATAATTCATGTATTTAACTTATACCGTAAATTACTGTATTTCACTATTCACAAAAAATTCAACTATTTTAGAAAAATCCCAAAAATTCTCCATAAACATTTTTTTATTTATAGAATTCAAAAATTAACTCCAATGTGTGAAAATAATTTTCTATGTATGAGATATCTAATTTTTAATTAAAAACAACATTTATTCGAAAAATACCAATTTTAAAATTATTTCAGATTTTATAACACTTTTAAAAATTAATTAATGTATCATAAAAATAAATTATAATCATAAGACAAAAAAATATTAATTTAGTAATCCATTTTATGAAAATAAAATTTCTTTTAAATTATTGTATTAATTATATAATTGTAAGTAATCATTTATGTTTCACAAATATACCAAAACATAATTTATCATTTTCAAAACATTTTTTTTCTTATAATATGATTTAATTATATAATATTTTCATTTATAATATACATAAATTTTCATTAAACATTAATTGGTGAGTTTACAATTCTATTGGCCGGTTTACTATTCGTAAGGGTCATATTACTACTCCAAATGTCAAGTTACTATTCTATTGGTATAGGTTCCTTAATTTCTAAAAAATCATCTTATTTAATTAATTATTCATGTATAAAGTTTTTTTGTGTTATTTGTGTTATTTTATGTGATTTATACTATATAAAATAATTATAATAAGGGAAACATCATTGATAGAATTCTGGGTCATTGTATTCTTCCACCCTTATGAAATTTCACCCTCAAAATTTTGTTTAATAAAATAGAGGGAAAACATATGAGGGTATATCTCCTACATTTCATACTATGGTTCCCATGTTGTCTCTTTTTAATTATAGTTCTTCCATAGTAATTTGACCAGGTGAGTTGTCTCATTTCATAGAACTTTATCTGTATGGTCCAAGATCTTCACTGGCTATTCCTCAAAGGAGATATCAATTTCTAATTATTCCACCTCTGAACTCAGCACATGTGATGGACTTGGTATGTACTTCCTCCAAAGGGATACATGGAATACATAATGTACTTGAGACATGGTTGGTGGAAGTTCTAGTTGATAGGCCATAACTCTGACATGATCAAGAATATTAAAGGGGTAGTGTACCTAGGACTTAGCTTTCCTTTCTTCCATAATCTCATGATCCTCTTCCATGAAGATATGTGGTGGAATACCATTTCTTCAAACATAAACTATGGGTCTCATTTATTATTATCTGGATGGGTATTCTATCAACTGGGGGCTACCTTGATGTGTTGCGGAATAGTTTTCACTATTTCCACCACTTCCTTGACCATTTCAGATACTTGAAGCATATGTTCACCAAATTCATCCCAACATGTCAGTGTTCTACATATTTTCCCGAAAAGGGATTCATATATAGTTATTTGGATGATCGAGTGGAAACTATTGTTATTGGAGAACTCAACCATAGGAAAGTGTTGGCATCATCCTCCCTTGAGGTCTATAGAACATTATCTCAGAATTTCTTAAATTATATAAATTGTGAATTTATATTGGCCATCAGTTTGAGGATGACAATCCATAATAATGTTCATCTCAATGTTTAGATAATGTTGGAGACTTTTCCAGAACATATAGGTTAATCTTGAATCTTGATCAGATACAATCGATAGTGGTACTCTATGTAGGCTTACCACTTCTATGATGTATATCTGTGAAATTTCTATGGTGAGAAGTCCTCTCAAATTGTGATGAAGTGGTTTGTTTTTGTGAGGTGATCCATAACAATCGATATATCATTCATTCCTCTAGGTTTATTTGGAAGTCTTGTGACAAATACCATGGTGATTATTTCCCATTTTCATGTCGGTATGTGTAATGGTCTCATCTTTTCCTTTGACTTTTTTCTTTCATCCTTTAATTTTTGACATACTAGGAACTTTGATTTATATTTAGTGATCTATTTCTTCAAATTGTACCACCAATAGTGCTCTTGGAGATCTTCATACATCTTTGTGCTCCCTGGGTGAATAGAGAAGGTTGATCTTTGTGCGTCATTCAAAATCTCCTTCTTTATCTATGGATTGGATGGTACACATATTCGTGATCCAAATATCATGAATCCTTCATCTATATTTTCAACTCTAAGGATATCCCATTTCTCTTGAATTCCACCTTCTTCTAAATTTCTGCATCATTTCTTTAAGAATCCTTTATTTTATCCATGAGTTATGGTTGAACAATCATTTGATAAAGGATTGATGATGTTACTTCCTCAATGATTCTCAGGTCCATCCTTTTAAAATACAAGAATATTGGATCCTTCTCATTTTTTCATTGATAATGTTGCAGGACTCTTTCTACATAGAGTATATGCCACTTTATTTTCCTTACCATAATGATAGTGTATTGGGGAGTCATGATGTTTCATGAGGTCTAACCATCATCGTCGGTGCATATTAATATTCTTTTTTATGAATATATATTTGAGGCTCTTATGATAAATATATATCTCACACTTCTCCACATATAAATAATTCCACTAGATTTTCAATGAAAATATCATAGTTTCCAACTCCAACTCAAGCATGGGATATATTATGTAATGAATTTTTAACTTCCTTGAGGCGTAGGCTAAAAAATTATCATTTTTCATTAGTATATAGCTTAATACCTTCTTTGAATCATTTTTGTACACCAAAAAAGTTCCTCGCTTGTTGGTAGTATGAGAACAAGTGTGGTGATAAGCCTCTCTTTCAATTCATTGAACTAATATTCATATTCACTAGTCGACAAAAACATCACCCCCATTCGATTCATCTTTGTTATTGGGTTTAAAAATCATGATAAGTTCATCACAAATCATCGGTAATACCCAAATTTCCCAAGGAAACTAGGGATCTCCATTATATATCTTGTCCTGTTCCAATCATCGATTACCTTTCTCTTAGAAGTGACCTCAAATATTTCTTTTTTGGTGATAACATACCACAATAATGATACTTCCTCCATCCAAAACTCACATTTATTGTAATTTTCATAAATATTATTCTTTCATGAAGACTTTAACATTGTATTAAAATACTCCTAATGTTCCTTCTCACTCTTAGAGTATATCATAATATCCTCATTAAAGACTACCATAGTTTTTTTGAGGTAATTATAAAGAATCTATTCATTATGTCCCTGAATATTGTTGGAGAATTATCGAGTTCAAAGTGAATCAATATGAACCCATAATATCCATAACTCATTTTAAAGATAGTCTTGGTAATATTTTCCTTCTTCACCTTTAATTGGTGATATCCTGACTGAAGGTCCACCTTGGGGAAATACATAGACCAACATAGTTGATTTAACAATTCATCTATCCACGGAAGGGGATACATGTTAATTATCATGATTTTGTTGACATTATGATAATCAATACATAGCCATATTGATCCATCCTTCTTCTTGATAAATAGGACTAGACTACCCCATAGTGAAGCACTTAGGTATAAAAACTTCTTATACATATTTTCCTTTAACTACATATTTAGTTTCTCCAACTCAATGATGTCCATTCTATAAGGTTTTTTTTATATTGGAAGAGATCTGGGTTTATGTTCAATTGATAACTCATCCTCTTGCCCAGGAGGAAGGCAATAAGATTTTTTAGGGAACACATTAGTGTATTCCATCACAATGGGAATGTATTTGAGTATTATTCTCTCATTTTTCTCATTCATTTGAGCTAGATATTCTTGCTCATAAGGTAATAACATCCACAATTGAGACGATGATAGAGATTTATCCTCCTCCTTACACTTGTATTGAATTTGAGGATTCCTTGGGATGTGAAAAGTGATCTCTAATTCACAAAATTTGATGATGGATTTGTATAAATATAACCCAAACATGACCAATATAGCTTCAAACTCTACCAAAGGAATTAAAAAAATATTTTCTATGAGGTTAAACCCATAATAATTGACTGGGGAGGATTTATATACTATGGATGCAATAATTAACCAATTTTCTATTATTACAGATAAATCAACCTCTATATTTTGAGGTGTTGTTTGAATATTTCTACTAAAATTTCAAGATACAAAAGAATGAACAGAACTATAATAAACAAACACGTTCATTATTGTTAAATGAATAACCATTATACCTTTCACCACGTCATTGTTGAGCTCCACCTTAGCAGTAGTGATAGTATCTTACCTTCCTTGATTCCATGGAATTAATTGTAGTTGATTTACTCAATCAAACCTTGGATTTTGGAAATGGATCATATAATTCCCTTGTTCCTTAGAGTTCAAGAATTTCACTATAGGTCGAGTGTTGATATGAACCTTACTTTTTTCGTACACATTAGTGGGATTCTTCATATCCCTTTAATAGTTATTATCCATATGCCCATCTATTCCACATTTTAAGTATCTCTTGGTTCCAATTAATCAATTTCTATGATGATTCTTCCCAAAATTTTAACACTAGGGATATTGGGTCTTCTTTACATCATGGGATTTATCCCTTGATCCATCCATATTAAACTCCATTTTCCTCTTTTTTTCACCAGGCCCATGAGACCATTGAGATTATACATTATCTATTTTAACCATAACGTCACAATGGAAAATCTCTTCATAACTATCTAAGTCTCGAATCACCAAATATTTTTGTAGACTCGCCTTTAGTCTGCTAGAGAAGTGATCCACCTTGGTTTTAGTGCTCATGAAAAATCCAGAGGTGTGTCATGCATGCCTTGTGAATTTTTTCTTGTATGTTATAATAGAATCATCTTCCTTTTACTTTAGTACGGGGAACTCCCTTTCCATATTAATATGGAGGATTCATGGAAAATATTTATTGAATGATTTAATCTTGAAATATTTCTATTCCATGTATTCAATTTCCTCCTTTGACTTAATTTTCTTGTTCAGTTTCCACCACTGATCAGCATTCCCATAAAAACAATAGACTGTCGACGCAAGTTTCTCTTCTTTTGAGCACAAGAGAATAGATAATATCTTTTCAATGGAGTTAATTCACTGTTCTAAAATAATAGGATTGGAAGATCCACTAAATATTGGAGGCCTTTGTTACTTGAAGTATATGACCTCAACTTGGTCTTTATTAGGATAAGGAGGGTGTTCTACACAATTCAAATTATTATTCATAACTTGATCCAGTTGATAAGGTTTGTCATGATGTTTTGAGCACCCATCCCCATCATATATAGAATATCGTTAGGGTAATTGTCACATTTCATATCACAGTGATTGTTGGAACTAGATCTTTTATTTCACACCATTAACTAAGAAAATAATGTTCAATTTGGGGGCTTGAATACTTAGATAATAAACATAAGAAGATAAAACATTAGACATAAAAGGAAAAACTTGTATATGAAAGGTATATCCTAACTTGTGATACAATAAGTTTAAATCTAGGTTATCCATTGTGATAGAATTATCCCTAGGGTTCTTACTAGAGTTAACTAGTCATAATCTCCAAAAATAAATTGACCTTGCTCTTATTCCATATATATAAACCCTATCCTTTTACACATATAATTACACAATTTTAAGAATAATTAACCATCAAATTACAAGACAAGTACTATAAATTCTAGTGTCCTTGGATTATTTGGTACATAAAACTAAAAACATGGAAATAGAATAAAACATGTTTATTTAAATCTTTCATAAAGAGATCTTATATTCCATTGATATCCTATATTTTCATATGATAACTTCAGGAATACATGAATGAAATGAATGAGATAAAAATACCATTAAGTGTATAAACATAGGAATAATGAAAAGAACATGGGTAAGAGGGAATAACATGATGACATAAAAAAGGAATATATCATGAATAGACATAAGGAATAATATAATGTAGATAATGGTACATGTAATCATTGAATAATAGGAATATTTAAACAACACACAACATGACATAAGCATGAGACAAGTCTAACAGCTAAGACCATTATACATGGTAGACAGAGTCTCATAAAGGAATCAGGTTCACTCCTTATCCCAACATGAAATCTAATGGGACTAAACATTATCCAATGCATTGGAGAGTTATCTAGGATAACCTATAATAAAATTTTCAGGAATATTTATTCCACAAGAATAATCATATATAAGGGACAAACATAATGGTTACCCCTGGAAATAAATGTGTATAATAATCATGCATGAATAAAAAATGGGTGTACCATAAATGTATCCATGAAAGAATGTATTTAAATAATTCATGGACATTAAACAAGAAAATAATCATTAAAATGATAAGTGATTTCAAACTGAAGTGAAACCATATAAAAATATTTTTTAAGAAACTTTAAAAATGTTCCACTTTAGTGTGGTTTAAATAAAATAATAATGATTATTTAAAACAAAAAAAGCCAAATTATTTGTATAAAAATAGAGATGATCTAATATAGGTTTCATAATAAAATTATTGATTTTGGAAAAATAATGGTGTCTTAAAATATATTATGGAATGCACTTAAAACCCATTGATAAATCAAGAAATTCCATTTTATTGGCATTTCTTATCAGGAAGAATTCAGAAAGGAAGATTCTTAAAACATGTATTTCCCCATAAAATACAAATAATATGATCTAGATATGTGATTTTGGAACATATACACATAATATTGAACATGTACATAAAAATAGAATATAATTACATTAGGGTGGAGAGTGAAACTCTAACCTGAAGGAAATATGAAGGTTAAAAAAGAATCTCTTACCTTATATCTGAAAGTGTTCTGCACATTATATTAATGTATTGGATAATAATATTAAATCCATTAATTAATTAATTATTTTAATTTATACATTTTGTGATTAATTTTAATTCTATTAAGTTCATTTTTGTTGTTCGTTATGAGTTATAGGATACAATTTCATCGTTCTGGGGTGTTCGTTTCCTTAGTTTTCATGATTGGTTCACTTGTATAAATGTATGAAAGATCATGTAAAATGAGAATAAATATCAAGAATTTAAGTTATATGTTATTAATTAAAATCCAAAATATTAAATTTTTATATAATTAATTTTGATTTCTGGGGAAAGGATGAATCATTAGATAATATGTTAGTGATAATCATTTAGATTGTCTTGGCGGCTTTTTGATCATCACAAACTAGTTTTGATTCATTATTCATTATTGTGTATAAAAGTTATTTTCAGAACATAAAAAGGGTTATATAATAAATTTTAAAATACATACCAACCATTATAAATGTTTTATGTCCAGCCTTGAAGTCAATAAAGAAAAATGAACACATTTCATCCTCGAAGGCGATAAATCAAAACCTCACACACGATATTTTAATTTTTTGAATAAAAGGAAGAGGAGAAGAGTATTGATAGTGTATTTTACATTAACATGATGAAATTAAATTTTATATAATATAATGAAGTTATCATACATTTTTTATATAGGCTGTGAGTAGAGTATAAGAAAAGAAAATAAAGTTAAAGGAAAATAAATAAAGTGAAAGGGGATTTTACCTCTTGAATTATTCTCCTTGAGAACCTCTTTAGGGAAATTGGTGTTGGTATTTTTTTGTGACCATAACTGCATAAAAGTGGGGAAAATAATTTGTAAGAGTATTCGGTAGAAATTGTAAATTTTTCGAGGCATAAGGGGTTGAGGAGAACAGGTGATGAGGGGTGCTATTTATAGTGGAGGAGAGGGGTGTTTTTTGATTATTTTGCTCATTTGTTTATTATTCTGACTCAAGACTATGAATAGTATGGATTATTATGACTATGTACAGTAACTAGTGGATGTTATTTCAAAACAATGGTTCATAAATCATCCAAAAATCTTTAATGACTCAATAATTCATGTATTTAGCTTATACTATAAATTGCCATAATTCATTATTCACAAAAAATTCAACTATTTTAAAAAAATACCAAAAATTCACCATGACCATTTATTGATGTGTAGAATGAAAAAATTAACTGTGTATTAAGAAAATAGTTTTATAAATATGATAAATTTAAAATTTATTTAAAATATTCATTTCTTCAAAAAATAGTAATTTTAAAATAATAATTAATTTTGCAACACATTGAAAAATTAATTACTGCCTCATAAAATTATCTTATAATCACTAGAAAACAAAATAATAATTTATGAATTAATTTTATGAAAATAAATTTTCTATTAAATCATTATATTAATTATAAAAATATAAAAAAACATTTATATTTCAGAAAAATACGACAACATAATTTATCATTTTCAAAAAAATTATTTACTTATAGTATAATATAATTATATAAAATTTTCATTTATAATTTACCTAAATTTTATTTATAATTCCATTGGTGAGTTTACTATTCTTTTGGTAAGTTTACTATTCATAAGGGTCATATTACTACTCTAAATTTTAAGTTACTTTTCCATTGGTATAAGTTCCTTATTTTCTGAAAAATCCTCTTATTTAATTAATTATTCATTTATGAATCATGTTTTGTGTTCTGTAGGTTATTTTATGTTATCTATATTATATAACATAATTAAATTAAGGGAAACATTTTTGATATAATCATGGTTCATTACAGTCATCATTTGAAGGTTATGGTTATAAGTCTTTATTTTTGTTGATACCAAAAATTATGTAAGATTATTTCAGTGTGGGATACACTATCACAATTGAGAGAGTTGATGCAATGCAAGTTCAATGATTAATCCTACTCATTGAATCTATATGTTAAAACAATTATGTTGTATGATCTTGGTAGAATTTGGATCATTCCAATTACTAGCCTTCTCATTTTTAAAGTTGAACCTTTTAAATATGTTTTCCACATCTTGTGTGTGTTTTTAAGATTGATCAAGATTCAATTCAACTAATTAAGAGGGTTGTTCTACTAAAAATAAAATAAAATATTAGAATCATTGATTCAACCCCAGTGATTTTTGATTGATATAGGAGATTAATTTTAACTAAATGTCATTTTCTCTTTGTGTAATTTGAGAAAGATCATGGGAAATATTAGTAAGACACATTGTCATGATCATAAGTGGTTGATGATGTACATTTCATACACTTCGTCTATTTCAATATTACATAGTAGGAATTTAATTATTGGAGACTTAGTAAATGGTGTTTTTATTCTTATTATGTTGTAAACATTAATACAAGGAAAAAATTGATTGGTTTTTTTAGGGAATGTGGGGTGCATATATCTTGTAAATAAAATATAAAATCATTGGTGCCACTTTTATCCACTCTAACTGAGTAAAATCCATTGAAAATGTCATCTAAGAAGTCATTTGGATTAAGGGTTTGATTGTTGAACTCATTTTATGTAAATATATTAATATAATTTATTTTGATTCATAATCTAACTTATACATCTCTAAGATACTATTATTTCATAGTAGGTCCAAGCATATAAATATTGGGTTTCATTTTATTGTAGTGGTTATTGAAAGTGGAATAGTGTGTGGCAATAAGATATACACAGATGAAAACCTAGTTGATAGTCTAAGGCTATGAATTGTTTTTACTTTATGCATTGTTTAGTTATCTTAAAACTTGTTCTACTTGAGTAACATTAATTGGAATAACATCACCATTTTTTTGTTTCTTTTTTAATTTGTGGATATTTATTGATTTTAGCATGCTCTTATTCATTTCTAAATGAAAATAATCTCTTATAAGTTTGTTGTTTGTGTTTATTATGTTTAAATATTCATTATAATTCTACTAATATGTTTTTATTACCATAGTTTATATTTTTATCATTTTGGACTATCCATATGTGAATCCCTTTATGTGGTGTCTTACTAACATTGACATAACGTGATTTTCATGCTACATCCCCTTATGTGGTTTTTGTATGAAATCAACATAAAGATATTTTCTAGATGAATATATTTATGTAGTGGACAATATTTAAATATAAATAGTTTTCCATAGATCACATTATGTAGAAGCTTACTATTTTACTTTATGTGTATTATTACTTACATGGTTTTGATGGTTTATGGTCCATAACATCTTATTTATTTTGAGTCATTCAATTTATTATTTTTATTAATCCATTGCAACGACATCACCTCTCAAGCACTATATTTTTAATATTTTTCTCGTTGTGATGATGAGGATTCATTCAGAAGGTTTTGAGAGTGATGAATGTTTCTATTCCATAGATATAAATCCTGAGTTATAAGAGATCAAACAGAGCTGAAGTTTTTTTGCACTATTAATCATTCATAACCCTTAACATTGAAGGACATTCAACCACTTTATGGAGGGTGTGGCGCGATGTAGCTCTCAGGTGAGATTCCTTCGGCGGATATGGTTTCTTCCACCACATTGCCCCGCTTCCCCCCCATCGTTGTCGGTTCATTCTTCAGTGTCATCTTGATTGGGAGACCTGTAAACGAAGATTCTCCATTGCTCATCCTCCTCGGATGATGTCCACGACCACCATCTTCTCTCCACAATGATATGTGCTACCCCTGATCTACTGAAGCTTTGTGTTTCATCTGTCTGCATCTCCGAGTCAACATCGGTGTCGAGGGATCCGGAGGGCTTCGGTAATTGGAGGTGACGTGTTGGGCTTGATGCTTGATCACACGAGATTGCTTCCATATTTTGATTTTTTTGGTTGTTTTGGTTTCTGCGCAGGAGAGTCGGCATTCTCTAGAATGCACAGAATTGTCCACTAGATTTATGTGGGTAGCTACAATGTGGAACCCTTGTTGGCACATACACAGACGATGGTGGTTCGACCTTGGCTGAGCTCATGGCATCAGCTCGTCCTTCTCCTCTCTAGATTTTGTAAGGCTTGTCACAGTGCAGACATTTGGGTTTCGTGTTAGTCGGAACATGGAAGGGTTGTCTTTGACTACTAGGCCAGTACACAGATAGAGATGGCAGATGTAGGAATGCTCAAAGTAGGTGGCGCTTCTCCTCGCCAGTTGGCTTCTCCTTCACTTCAAGTTTGTTCTATGGTTCTGCCTTTTGTTGGTCCATGATGGCCATGATTCTCTTTGGTTTTCTCTGCCATTTCCTCGTCCTCTTTCACGGATGACCCCATCTGGGTTGGGTGTGATGGATTTCATGACGTCAAGTGTAATGCCCCGACCCCAGCTACCCAGAGTCGCTGCATTACTTCGTAACATTGGCATGATCACAAATTATCAAGTCTCGAAAGACCGATTAGTTTAGTAGCCTTGGAAACACTAGATACATTCATAAACATTACATTACATCATAAAGTGAAAAAGTACAATAAAATATTCGCCATAGTCCACACTCATATCCTCTTCTGACTATCCCTGCAGGTCATTCATAAAATACTTCTTCACATCCTGAAAAATATTAAAACATTGAAAGGGGTGAGCTCAGATGCTCAGTAAGGATAAAAATATTGCGGAAGCCTTCATAAATAAACATTAACATTTAAGGCAATGTATAACTAAAACAAAAGCCTTTTTAAACTTGAACTTCAACATAATATGGAAAAAATAAAATTAAATAATGCCATTTACTTACTCACATGGATATTCTACTAGTCTAATAATCTCATGCAATATCAATAACCACTTTCATAATGATGGAATGCATAACTCTATACTATCATAACCACGTAGCCAAGGGAACGTGCCAAGACCACAATTAAGATTTTTTCAAGGCCTCCTGCCAAGACACTAGTTTGTCTCATGAGACCTACCGATGCATCAAGGAGCTATAGAGGGCTCCACTCGTCACTTATTAAGTCCAATGCATTCTTCATATGAACAGTTTTAAACATACCTTAACCATAACAAAATCATATCACATAAAATATTCATAAAGGAAACATAAAATTTCCACATTTCAATCACAAGATATCAATAAAAAACATTGATATAATAAAAAAAATTTCAAAACCATTTTCAATCCCAAAATAAAAGAAAATTAAAACATGGAATTTATTTTTCATTTTAAAAAATGTTATGGCATGTAGAAGAAGCCGAAACCCAAATAATGGCCATGGCGGCGGAGAAGTCGTTGTTGCCGTATACGTACGACAAGAAAAACATTCCTTTTTGTCATTTAGTAAAACACTTCGTATAAAAAGATTCCTTTTGAATAAACGTAAAATTCAAAGGGGTTTACACACCGTATAAAGGAAAGTTGTGTATAAAACCAAATATGCCTCAATGAAAGGAGATTAAGACAAAGTCCCTCAAAAAGATCATTTTTTTAAAATAAAATATACCAATTATGTGTATTCAGTATAATTACACATAAACAAAGTACAAATACAAAATAGGACATAATAATATCATGACATAATTTGAAATTATGAGATTAACCCAAAGAATGGAAATTGGGTTAAGAAGTTCCCTTACCTTGCGTCCTGTCTTGACTCGACCGTTCTTTAACCTCCTGAATAATAAACTAGATTTAATTTATAATTTCTTAATAACCTTTTTCAAGTTTTTTATTCCTTTTATATCACTTATTACCATGTCATAAACATTATGTAATTATTTAAGTTTATAACGGTCGTTTTGTCGATCTTAGGTACTTGAGTCTAAAATAAACCTCTTATAATTAAACTTTGTTCATGTGGTAATATATCCATTATATCCATAATTATATTCATGATTTATATATCATATACATAATATATATCCAGTATATACATTCATTTATAATATTACATAACATTTAGAGGTAAGAAATGAAATGCACCGTTCATGGAGACGGTAAAACGTACGTACGAATGAACGCTACTTTCATTTCTATTTCGTATTTAATGGAATTAAGTTATAATTATATAAAGTTATAATTTAATTCCAATATAATATAATGTATAATATCATTTACTCCATCCTTTATACATCCCACATATGGCATTGACGATTCAAATAACTTTGAGGGGGCGGTAGTCCGCACTTCCTAAAATGAAATTATCATGTTTACCCATAATGGAAACAATAAAGGTATGCCATAAATGAAAAATACAGAACCTTAAGTAAAACATAAAAATATTAAATATCATATATATAAATATAGTGACATCTTAATGGACACCTTTGAAGGTGTTATATGAGTGTTGAATAATCGTCGTTTCGTGAGGAAACAATTCTCCATCCACAGAAACAGTATGTTCTTTAACCATTAGATGTAGGTGTGTGTAAGTGTAGCTCTAATAATTATTATAACAACATCCTAGTATATTTATGATACTTTTTTTGTCTCAAAAGAAATGAATAAAAATAGTTTAGTGGGTTGGATAAGAAAAATAAAACAAAATAACATAAGAGAAGACGATACCTTAAAATCAGGTAACTCTTTTGATTTGAGCCAAAGGCTTCCTTGGGAAGACTTCTGACCAAAGTGAGGCTTCTAAGAGTAAGGTAGGGAAGTTGAGAGATTATTTGGACAGAGGTTGTCCGAGCCAAAATGCTTTTATGGTGTGAGTAAGGTGGTAGTGGTGGGGGCCTTTTATATAGAGGGGAGAAGGGGCACCCTTGGAATGTAATGAAATGTCACTTTAGTATACAATGATTTTCGGATTCTAAAGGTCCCACACTTCTATAATTAGAGGTTAAGGTGATATGGGTTCGAAATATACCCATCCAATAGGCTTTGGACAAGTGTATTCCTTGGATTTTACATTATCTTTTCATTTTATTTAAATCGTTAATTAATGAGGTAATCGCTGCATCATGATGGTGTCATAAATAATTTAATTGATTTAATGTCTAAAAATTATAAAAAAATATCATGATGTATGAAATATTTTTATCTTTCTAATGAATATTTATATTCAAAAATATGACTTGTATAACCCCATTTAAAAATTGTTTTAGTAAAACAACTTATGTTTGTGACATTTTTATTTTAACATTAAATAAAAAGTTATTTATGTCATTTTCCTACCAAAGTGGCTCCATGGGGTCCCCAAGTTGACCCATGTATTTTCTTGGTCAGCCATGACTCATCCAATAGGGGTAGGACAAGTGTAATGGTCATTTCATATTATTATAACATTATCTTTACATTAAATTACACTAATTACCTTTAATCGCGATTAATTAAACTTAAAAGTTACTATTCACCGAAAAATTATTTTAATCCCATTGAACCACATTTTACTTCCTAATTAATAAAATGTATGTCGGATTTTTTAAAATCAAATCACATATGTGGTAATATATCATTTAAACAAAAAATCAGTTATTTAACTACCACTTAGTGGTTTCACTATTCATCAAAAATTGATGTTTTTCAGAACAATGCCAAAATTTCACCCTAAGCTATAATTGAAATTTCGAATTCAAAAATGATGTTTATTTTACAAAATTCCAAAAATATAAGTTGCATTAATTAATTTTATAATTAATTCCCGTTGTCACAATAAATAGCGTGTTTTTAAGAAACAATATATATCAAAAGATTGACAATTGTTTATGTCCAATTTCAAAGTGAAATTAATTCTAATGAAAACCATTGGATAAAATGGTAAAAATATATTCTAATTATACATTAAAATCACTCAATAGTATAATTTATCACTATAAATTATTTTGATTAAAAAAAGTTGTTTTTAAGTATTTTTCACTATTCATAAAAAATTGAAAATTCTTAGAAAATTACAATAAATTCAACATAGGCTAATTTCGATATTACGAATACAAAAATGAAGTCCATTTTGAAATATAAAATTTCTATAAATTTAAAAAGTGGTTATTACTATTCATAACGGCTACTTTGATTAGTCGCGGTGTGTTTGAACTCGAAGTTGAGTACAATGCAAGCTATTGCAATATTGAATGAGAAGTGTATCGTGGAAGCTCGGGGTGTTACATTCTCCCCTCCTTCAATAAATTGCGTTCTCGCAATTTGAATTTTTTCTTTTAAAATAAATGGTCGAAAATAGAAAATACCTTTGTGGAAAACCCACATCGGAAATAAGGTTAATAAAAATATAACATTAAAAGAAAGAAAGATAAGTACAAAGGTCACCCAAGATATCCCATAATAGGATTCTATGAAAATATGGATATGGAAGAAAAAAACCATCAAGGTCTGATGGAGAGTTGTAGAGAACTGGATTAGGAGAAATTTAACCATAAGAAAATCACAAACTTGTGATTGGTTAAACGGTCATTGAATCCCAAGTTGGAAAAGTTAACCGACAACGTTTTTGTTTTAAGTTACCTTTTATAATGTTGAGGAAGTTATTTAAGAGATTTTCTACGAACGTAAGGAAATATACTTACTTATCGTGTAGACTTTCATTCCTTAATAAATTTTTACCAAAAAACCATATTTCACTCCAAATGGTAACAAAACTCAAAAATATTCTATTTATCCTAATTTTATATGGTTCTAAATATTACCATATACCATTTAGATTAGTAAAACTATTTTGTAACAACCAGGGACTTTCTGTAGGCTAGTGGTAGGTAATAAAGGCATGTCGCACTATGGTTGTGGGTTCGATTCCTGCAGCTTTGTCCGACGCAACTGGTTATGCCCCACCCTGCAGGTTGTCCTTTTCCAAAAAAATATAGTATTATAGTATTCCAAAAATAATCTTCAGAAATGTTTTAACCTTAAAAAATACTATTCAAAGTTCAACTTAATCCATCCCAACATTTATAGTTATCCAAAATACCTCTGTCCAAACTTTCTCTAAAAGGTCTCTTAATTCCAAAATCTATTTATCAGATTCCCCAAACAAAGTAAAGTTTCTATTATTGTTACATACTAAAAATATGATTACCTTCATCATATTAAAACCTTAATGAAACAACAAGTACTGCAGTACAATCCTTATATATATATCACATTATTCTAATAACCAGAATATAATCCATGAGTCCAAAAGCACCAATACATTAATTGTTCCGCTTCAATTGTAGTAACAGTATAAGATTGTCCTTGATCCCTTGGCCTTTTCTGAGGTAAGTTTCCCTGATGCTTAGGACATTCATTTGCATAATGCCCCATTTCTCTAAAATTGTATCATTCAACATTGATAGACGCTTTCTTTCCCTTACAATAATGCACCTAGTGACCTTTTTCTCCACATTTATAACAAACTATCATTCCTTTTAGGCAAGTACCCGGGTGATTCTTCCCATAATTATCACATAATGGGAAATCCTTATTTCCCTTTTTCCCATTATCTGTCTCTTGTTCCACAGTTCTCTTCTTCTCTTGATTTACCTTATTGTCATAAGATTTAGAGAATTCCTTTTATGTCTTGATAGAACATGAGACAATGTCTTCATATGACGATAAGTTTTGTGGGACTAATGCTCGATGAAGAAATGGTTTTAACCCATCAAAGAAACGATCAATCTTTCTTCTTGGGTTACGTATATAATCTGCTACATTCCTCGCTAACCTTGTAAAGTTAGCCTCATACTTTGCGACATTCTCATCCTCGTTTTGTCTCAAACTCAGAAATTGCCTTTCCATATCTGCTCGATGGTCATGTGGAAAGTATTTTTTCTAAGAAAAGATCTTTGAACTCTCTCCATTCCATACTTGATACTTCTTCATCTTCCTTTGTATTTTGAATCAATTACCACCATTGATCGGCATCTCTAGTGAGGCGGTAAATTTCCATGATAACCTTCTCCCTTTCGCTACTCCCCAAGGCGTGTAATATTTTATCTAAGGAGTTTATCCATTGCTCAGATACTAATGGATTTGTACCCCCATTAAATGATGGCAGTTGTTGCCTCATGAAGCGGTCTAACATTGATCCTCCACGTTGCGGATCAGGGTGCTCCATACGAGTAAGGTTATTATTTATAACCTGAGTGAGTTGTCCCAGTATGGTAATAAGCTGATTAGCACCAGTTGTATCTCCAGATACACAATAATTATCTTGAGCAGGAGGGAAATCCCTACACGGAGTGCGTGCATTGATACGGTTTCCATTCCTTCCACTAGGCGCCATTTCTAAATAGTGGCATAAACTAGATTAGTTTATGAATCATAATACATAATTCCATACTTGTAAAACACTTAACACTAATTGAAATATTTATGGATATAATCCATAATCATAAAAAAAGTTTTCTTTTAGGAATTATATACTCATAACCCTTCATAGTGGTTTGTAATGAAAATGAGAATTATCCTAAGCATATCCCTCGGGAGTGTCCTAACCAAGAGTGCAGTAAGGCCTGTTTTCGTGCACCAGTTCCCGTTTGATTCTAGCTCAAAGCGGTGTTTTCGGGTTTTACCCCTAGGTACATCTGTGCCAGAGCCGCCTCTACCTGCTCGTATCCAGACAGGGATGTATTTCTCAGAACACTCACAAAATCTCTATAATACCAAAATTCTAGGAAGTTCTTCTATACTAATCCTTAAAGTCTATCTTCGGGCTATGTGCTCTAATCAGAGTTTATCTAAATCTAGATTCTAAGGTTAGTACTAAACTGCCTCAGATACCAACTGTAACGTCCTGAACCCAGTTACCCAGAGTCGGTGGATTACTTCGTAACATTGGCATGATCACAAAAGATCATGTCTCGAAAGACCGATTAGTTTAGTAGCCTTGGAAACACTAGATACATTCATAAACGTTACATTACATCATAAAGTGAAAAAATACAATAAAAAAGTCTCCATAGTCCACAATCATTTCTTCTTCTGACTATCCCTGCAGGTCATTCAGAAAATACTTCTTCACATCCTGGAAAATAATAAAAAATTGAATGGGGTGAGCTCAGATGCTCAGTAAGGATAACAATATTACGGGAGCCTTCATAAATAAACATTAACATTTAAGGCAATGTATAACTAAAACAAAAGCCTTTTTAAACTTTAACCTCAACATAATATGGAAAAAATAAAATTAAATAATGCCATTTACTTACTCACATGGATATTCTACTAGTCGAATAATCTCATGCAATATCATTAAACAATTTCATAATGATGGAATGCATAATGCCAGACTATCATAACCACGTAGCCAAGGCCTCGTGCCAAGACCACAAATAAGATTTTGTCAAGGCTTGTGCCAAGACAATAGTTTTTCTCATGATACCTACCGATGCATCGAGGAGCTATAGCGGGCTCCACCCATCACTTATTAAGTCTAATGCATTCCTCATATGAACAGGTTTAAACATATCATAAACCATAACATAATCATATAACATAAAATATGTATAAAGGAAACATAACATTTCCACATTTCAATCACAAGATATCAATCAAACACATTCATATAATAAAAACACTTTCAAAACAATTTTCAATACTAAAATAAAAGAAAATTAAAACATGGAATTTATTTTTCATTTTAAAAAATTTATGGCTTGTAGAGGAAGCCGAAACCCAAATAATGGTCATGGCGGTGGAGAAGTCGTTGTTTCCGCATACATATGAAAAGAAAAACATTCCTTTTTTCCATTTAGTAAAACACCTCTTATAAAAAGATTCCTTTTGAATAAACGTAAAAGTCAGAGGGGTTTATACATCGTATAATGGAAAGTTGTGTATAAAACCAAATATTCCTCAATGAAAAGAGATTGAGACAAAGTCCCTCAAAAAGATCATTTTTTTAAATAAAAAAGATCTATTATGTGTATTCAATATAATTACACATAAATAAATTACAAATACAAGATAGGACATAATAATATAATGACATAATTTGAAATTAGGAGATTAACCCAATGAATGGAAATTGGGTTAAGAAGTTCCCTTACCTTGCGTCATGTCTTGACTCGACCGTTATTTAACCTCCTAAATAATAAACTAGAGTTAATTTATAATTTCTTAATAACCTTTTTCAAGTTTTTTATTCCTTTTATATCACTTATTACCATGTCATAAACATTATGTAATTATTTATGTTTATAACTGTCGTTTTGTCGATCTTAGGTACTTGAGTCAAAAATAAACTTATTATAATTACACTTTGTTCATGTGGTAATATATATATTATATCCATAATTATATTCATGATTTATATATCATATACATCATATATATCAAGTATATACATTCATTTATAATATTATATGACATTTAGAGGTAAGAAATGAAATGCACCGTTCATAGAGACGGTAAGCCGTACATACACATGAACGCTACTTTCATTTCTATTTCGTATTTAATGGAATGAAGTTACAATTATATAAAGTTATAATGTAATTCTAGTATAATATAATGTATAATACCATTTACTCCATCCTTTATACATCCCACATATGGCATTAGCGATTCAAATCACTTTGAGGGGGCGATAGTCCACACTTTCTAAAATGAAATTATCGCGTTCACCCATAATGGAAACAATAAAGGTATCACATAAATGAAAAATACAGAAACTTAAGTAAAACAGGAACATATTATATATCATATATATAAATATAGTGACATCTTAATGGCCACCTTTGAATGTGTTATACGAGTGTTGAACAATCATCGTTTCGTGAGGAAGAAACTCGCCATCCACAGAAACAGTATGTTCTTTAACCATTAGATGTAGGTGTGTGTAAGTGTAGCTCTAATAATTATTATAACAATATCCTAGTATATTTAGGATACTGTTTTTGTTTCAAAAGAAATGAATAAAAAGAGTTTAGGTGGTTGGATAAGCAAAATAAAACAAAATAACATAAGAGAAGACGTTACCTTAAAATGGGGTAACTCTTTTGATTTTAGCCAAAGGCGTCCTTGGGAAGACTTCTGCCCAATGTGAGGCTTCTAAGAGTAAGTGAGGGAAGTTGAGAGAGTATTTGGGCAGAGGTTGGCTGAGCCAAAAGGCTTGGAAGGTGTGAGTAAGGTGGTAGTGGTGGGGGCCTTTTATAAGAGGAGAGAAGGGGCACCCTTGAAAAGTAATGAAATGTTACTTTATTATACAATGATTTTCGGATTCTAAAGTTCCCAAACTTCTATAATTCAAGGCTAAGGTGATAAGGGTTAGAAATCTACCCATCCCATAGGCTTTGGACAAGTGTAAGCCTTGTATTTTACATTATCTTTTCATTTTATTTAAATCGTTAATTAATGAGGTAATCGTTGCATCATCATGGTGTCATAAATAATTTAATTTATTTAATGTCTAAATATTATAAAAAAATATCATGATGTAGGAAATATTTGTATCTTTCTAATTAATATTTATAATCAACAATATCACTTTTATAACACCATTTAAAAATTGTTTTAGTAAAACAACTTATGTTAGTGACATTTTTATTTTAACTTTAAATTAAAAGTTATTTATGTCATTTTCCTACCAAAGTGGCTCCATAGGGTCCCCAAATTGACCCATGTATTTTCTTGGTCGGACATGACTCATGAAATAGGGGTAGGACAAGTGTAATGGTCATTTCATATTATTATAACATTATCTTTACCTTAAATTACACTAATTACCTTTAATCGCGATTAATTAAACTTAAAAGTTACTATTCACCAAAAAATTATTTTAATCCCATTGAACCACATTTTACTTCCTAATTAAAACCATGTATGTCGTATTTTTGAAAATAAAATCACAGAAGTGGTAATATTTCATTTAAACGAAAAATCGGTTATTTAACTACCACTTAGTGGTTTCACTATTCATCAAAAAGTGAAGTTTTTCAGAACAATGCCAAAATTTCATCCTAAGCTATAATTGATATTCCGAATTCAAAAATGATGTCTATTTTACAAAATTCCAAACATATAAGTTACATTAATTAATTTTATAATTAATTCCAGCTGTCACAACAAATAGCGTGTTTTTAAGAAACAATATATATCAAAAGATTGACAATTGTTTATGTCCAATTTCAAAGAGAAATTAATTCTAATGAACACCATTGGATAAAATGGAAAAAATATATTCTAATTATACATTTAAACCACTCAATAGTATAATTTATCACTATAAATTATTTTCATTAAAAAAGTTGTTTTTAAGTATTTTTCACTATTCATAAAAAATTAGAAGTTCTCAGAAAATTACAATAAATTCGACATAGGATAATTTCGATATTATGAATACAAAAATGAAGTCCATTTTGATATATAAAATTTCTATAAATTTAAAAAGTGGTTATTACTATTCATAACAGCTACTTTGATTAGTCGCGGTGTGTTAGAACTCGAAGTTTCGTACAATGCAAGCTATTGCATTATTGAATGAGAAGCGTATCGTGGAAGCTCGGGGTATTACATCAAGGATCATGTTTGTGTCTTCGTTGATATTGGATATGTTGGGGTGTTGTTTTGGCATAGTGGCATTGGGTCGACGATTCCATGGTGTAGTTCAGTGGGTCTGGTCTTGAGTGCTTCGTCCATGGTAGTTTGGCGGGTCGATCTAGCAAGTCATTTTCCCTGGTTCATACTTTTTGTCGAAGTGAATTTGGTTTTTGTTGTTTGGTTTCCCTGTTGGACAGGTCTGGACTTGGTCATGCTTCTAAGACCAAACCACTTATGGTTCCATTTTCTTGTTCTTCCCTTTTCTTGTTTAGTTCTCACTAACCCAAAAAGTAAATTATTTTAAAAATCAAAAAAAAAAAGATTCTGTCAGCCCTCACCATTGAAGATTGGAGTTTGCCTTAGTGTTGTATTTTGGTGGATATTTATAGCTACTTGTAATGAGGTAACCCTTACTCGCCTATTATTGATTTTTCTAGAGTGACCTATAGATCTCATATTTGATAGTTGGTTGATAAATCCATATGGTAATAAGATTTTATTCTAATTTTTTAATTAGGGTTTCCATTTTTGTCATATTATCTTCTTACTACCTCATTTTATTGTTTTTATGGTATGAATGGTGTGGTGTGATTGTCATGGATCATGATCAAATTGTTCTAATCCACGTTAAATCATTGTGTCCTTTTATAATTATTTTTACTCTTCTCTAATACTCACCCATCATTGATTTTTCTTTTATTAATTATTTTTAGTTTTTCCTTCCTTTCTAAAACTATTTATATACTGGAATCTTGTAATATTTATATGATATTGGGAATATATAAGGTCATATCTTTGCAATCATCCCTCAACACAATATACATAAATACATTATATAATGATATATATATATATATATATGTTTGTATGTATGAATATATCTTAATATATATTTGTTACAAAATTTGTGTATATGTATATTTTTGTATGTCTATATATGTGTATGTATGTATATATATTGAAATAAATATATATTAAAATATGTGAATTCGGTATACCAAATTGAGCATTCACTTTTTATTAATAAATCCATCCAAACACCAAATTCCAGGGGGTGAAAATAGTATAGCCCTAGTGCATTCCCGTTTACAAAAAACCTACATTCATTGGGAAAAGACCCTTCTTCCTCATAAATGGTATTGTCAAGACTCATTAGAGAACATAAAGCATCTGCTGCATAATTACCGTATCTCCAGAAGTTCTTGACCAGAATATTATGATTTGTAAGCCTTCAGTAGCTTCTAACTATGTATGTTATCCACCAAGGATATTAGATTGTGACCTAAAGAAAACCCACCTATAGGGAAGAATTATACTCCACTTTGGATATAGGATTATTATTCTGCTTTTATGTAGTTAATATGAAGAGAAGATCCCTCACATCTGCTTCAATAGAAGACCCTACACCAAAAAAACAATGAATCCCATAATGACCGAGCCTTATCTATCTATTACCAAGACACCCCCATGCATCTACCTCAATGAGGAGGAACCATCCACATTTATCTTCATCCTTATAGAGGGATCATTTCATTGAATCCAACTCCCCTACCTTCCATTCATGATATTCCACCTGAAACAAATCCAGGGCAGAAGCATATTGAAGACCACCACAGAGTTCCCCCTACCATAAGAGGTTCGAGATCTACCGCCAATGATTTCACAAGCACCTTTAATTTTATAATTCCCATTTTATATAGAATTTAATTTTATTTTATATTCTAGATATTGTTACACCATTATGATTTTGTGAATTACCCAAGGGTTCCATTTTTCCCACCTATCCCTGTTATTATACCCCTTAGTTATTCTCTATTATATATTCAAAAGACTCCTCGATCCATGAAGATGGTATCACCACATTTTTGAAATCCCATCGGTGAGATCGCTTGAAAATGGGGGCTCAATTTCACAAAATAGAGAGGGTATGATTCTGATGTGGCTCCATTCCAGTTGTTATTTAGGGTCTCTTAGGGGTGTCCCATTTGGATTTCGAAGGGAGAAGTCAAGTAGTGACTTGATGTGGTGGGTTTTAGAAATCTATGGACATTGAAATATGGGTGGATTCAAGATTGAACAATAGATCCAAGATTTCATAGCAGTGTCAAGGAAAGAGGGGAAGGATTCAAGTAGGGGTTTGGGTTCTTGAAAATGTAGTTCATTGAATCTGGTTTACACTGGATATGATAGTGATGGCACACTAGGATGACCACGGTGGACATACCTAGGTAACGGTGTTAAACATGAAGTGGGTATTTGGAGATTCTAGTTCATGACATGTGATCTTAGATAGAATCATTGTATATGGATTAATACCCTATTCCATAATGATTCGTCCTAGGAGAATAATTTCATGAAGGAGGTGAGTCCGAACCCCAGTAAGGGGGTTTAGTTTCGTGTTTCTTCCTTTTGTTATTTTTTGTGTTGTTTCATCCATTGTATTGTTTTTTGTTTCTTTGTCCATGTTGCGCTTCTTATTTATAGGGTATTTATTATAATTCCTTTTTCTTTCATATTTAAAAACACATGATGATCTTTCTCCATGCATGTAGGCTAATTGGTTGAAGCACATAAACCCAATGTGTCATTCACTGATTTCTTATTTTTATCTTAGACCTTGTAATTTTTTAATCCTATTTATTATTGAAATTAATTAATTTTTTTGATTTATTTTTCTAATTATATGTTATTTTAATCATTTTAATTCTTTGTTTATTCACTGTTTATGCTACTTAATTTAATTTTTATTGTAATTTTGATTCTTTAATTGTGAAAGAACTTCTAGATGGTTCATGTAATGCATATGTTTGATTTGAAAATGTTTTTTATCATGTTGTTTAATTCTATTTTTCATAATTATTTTATATATATTATTATCTCTGAATTTTAACATTTTTTTCAAGTTTATTATTATTGTAATAGTCACTACATGTTTTTTTTACCATTATTATTATCCATTTATTGTTACTGTAATTTATAAAACTATCATGTGAATTTTTTAATGTATACTGGTTTTTTGTTTTATAAACTATCATAACAAACATAGTTGTTATATTTCATATTTTTATTTTTTGAACCAAAAATTAAATCCAATTGGATTCTTTTCCACTACATGCAGACTTCCTTACGTCAGCGCAGCCCGCAACATTTAGTATCAAGTCAAAATTAGGCATAATTTTGTGTCATAATAATTTAGAATAGAATATTCATTTCACTACCATAGTTCCAGGCAGGGTATGTGCCTAATTTTATCAGTGCTAAACAGAAAGCACAGATAAAAGTATCACCTTTATCAGAATTATCTAAAAGTGATGATAAAGTTCATGATTATCAACGCTAAAAAGGGTGTATCCTTTGTCATCATTTTTTTAGCATTGATAATGTGTTACACCCTAGAATCTGATTCCACAAAATGGGTTCCCTAAGCCCAGTGGAACACATGGACTCAAACACCTCTTCCTGAATGCCAGAGGCTGCAGACTAGCAACGAGGTCCTAGAGTGAGTCCATGGGGAGACTACTCCCTCATTACCAATGTGTAGCATAATGGATGAACATATAAACAAAGGTACACAACATACACAATATAAGTAAACAACAGACATAGAGAAAAATAGTTTCAATAGTAATAATTAATGAAATTAATAGAATAGCATTCAAAAACTGATGATGATATGTCATGTCACTAGAAAAATGGAAAACATGGATACAAGACTCCAGGCATAACATGTTTCAAATAGTATAAAGAAATCAAAAGACTATCCCAATAATCCTGAGTTCTGGCTCAGTCATCTAATATCAATCTCCATTTTAAATAGTAAGTAATAATGTGTTTGAAGTCGTATTCTTCTGTTTTTCAACACCTGCAACCATGTAATCTACTCCGGATACCAACCGGAATCCAGAGAGGGTGTGACATAAATATCAGTGGGCAGCCACCAATGGTCTCTATAACACCCGACCCTTGTAATGGAAATTAAATAGTGTGAAAGCATGCATATATAAAGTAAAGTAGTACAATGTAACTAGATACCCAAGTACCTACTTCAGCTTTTGACTGGTGTCTGGCCATGTAAACAATTAATTATTTTATTATTATAAGTTTAGAAGTAAGTCACATGTTAGAAATTGAGAAGGTTCCATGTTATAACAATGAAACCGATAATGATATTTAATATTGAAGTACCAAGGAAATAACCAAGGCGACGTAGACCTCAAGGGTCACTAACTCAATAATAACTATAGTCTTGAATAGGGTAAGAGTGTAATCCAAGGATCATAGTCCAAGGAATTTCTCAATGAGATGCATGCCGATTCTATGGAGTTCATCCAATGTAAAACAGGGATAAGCGATGACCGGCCCCGATGGTCTTTAACCATGGCACCAACTTTTCAATGTTTGATCAAAGTATTGTATCAAATTCATACTATAATAATATTAAAGGGATCCTATGATGTCATATTGGTCATCTAAATAATAGACAAGGATCTAGATGTAGGTTGTTCACAACCTAAGCAAGCCGAATCCTTGAATCGGAATGGGGTTTCGGTGTGCGCTTGGAATTATCCAATCAGAATCCAAGGTGAGCTAGATTCCGGCCATTCCTATATGATTATGAAGTCATGTAATATTTCATTCGTTTCAAGACTTTCCTTTCATTATTGTGATAAGGTCAATTAGCATGCAACCTTTTAATCATGTCATCTGGTTCAATCCTATCCTTTCAATAGTGTGATAAGGCTAAGTAGCATGAAACCAATCATTTAATCCATTTAAAGCATATTCCATATTCAAGGCTCATTCCTCTACCTTCCATTAATGTGGAAAGGAGTACTATGGATATGAAACCTTCTATTCATTTACATTTAAGGCCAAGTCATATACTTAGTATACTTTCTCATTCACATTTCACATTTCATTATCAAATTGAAACACTTAACATAGGTGGGTCAAGCGGTGAGTATACATGGTACTTTCCATTATGTAATTCTCATTATAAATAATCCAATTAATATATATACTCTTACCCTTAGGAAGGTCAATCCAAGGCACACTTGAACGATGGATCAAACATGTCAAAACAATAAAATGACATTTGGGACATAACATCCTACGTGTGATGAATGGAGTAGTGGGAATATCCACTAATAACTAATCACATATTTATAAATATCACAACTATATGGTTTTAATGAGTATAAGCATGGCATATAAATTCTATAAATAGAACCCTATGAACTTGGTGGGCCCTACATGACAATTCTAAAATCAATAAACTTGAGGGATGAGTTATAGACCCTCCACCTAAGGATTGTATGGCTCTCATCCTCTGGAATAGTCCCTTTATTTGGATTTTATTAGAGTATATCTAAGAAAAGGGGTTAAACACTCACACCACAATAACTAGGTTGAGAGAAAAATAGATGTAGAGATTCCTAAATATACTCCTGTACTTATTGTTTCCCATCCAACGTGATGAACGAAAGCATGAACAGATACCGGATGAAGGAGATCCCTTTATTCCTACCTTATGTCTTCAAAAATCTCTAATTTTATATCCATGGAGGTAAATCCTCTTGTAACCCATATTAGGAGGAAGAAGGAGCGTTAATAGATCATTAATAAGAAAATTTTTAAAATTACCCAGAAAAATAGCATGTGCACGGTTTGTCCGCATGGTTACCAAGTTAAAAGGGAAACTTTAATTGTTAGGATACACGACAGTGTGTAAACCATGCAATTTGGTTCATTACAAAAATTTCCAACTACACATTTATCCAAACCGTGCACCAACTATGCTTTAACCGTTCAACATGGCCAGTTTTCCCAAAAAGATGGATTTTGGTCTCCAAACTTTCTATGGACTCCCTTGATAACTTTACTAACTAATTCGACATCCATATTAGGTCCAAAGAAAATATTTAGATTAAAATTTAAAGGATCTATACCTAAGTGAAAAATGGGTTCTTACAGTCTTACCCCTTTAAAAGAACTCAGCCTTGAGTTCACCATCCAAGGGTGGAGAAACACTATCTGAGAACAATTCTAGACATTGGGCATGTACATTGGCTTCACTCTCCCAACTCCCATCTTGTACCTGGCTATTATTCCATAAAACTCGTACTATAGGGATAGACCATCCTCAGAGAGCCTTTGTGCTCCAATAAATTATGCGTACTAGATATTCCTCAAAGGTAGCATCAGCATATAACTAATCTTTTTTGGGATCAATGGTATGAGATGAATCTGCATGATAATGTCGTAGCTCTGAGACATGGAGGATGTATTGTATGGAACAATACCTATGAGGTAGTAGCAACTGATAGTCTATCATCTTGACTCTCTCTAGAATCTCAAATGGCCCTACATAATGAGGTTATAGCTTTCCCTATTTTCGCAAACGTTTATGCCCAAGCTTGGGTGATACCCAAAGGAAAAAATGATCCCAGACCTCTAACTATAGATATCATCGATGGTGATAAACATAATATTTATTTCTTGACTGACCAGTATTCATACACTTTGTGATCAGCTAAACTTGTCCTGATGTCACCTGAACGATATGAGGACCTATTAGGGTGGCCTCATGTGCCTCTATCCAGTGCAAGGGTGAATGACATGGCCTTCCTTATGAGGCCTCAAATGGAGCCATCTCAATTGTCTCCTGGAAGCTGTTATTATTGGTGAAATCAATGATAGGGATATTATTTTCCCAAGAACCACCAATATCAAGGACACAAGCTCGAAGAATGTCCCCTAAAACCTGTGTCGTCCATTCTGACTGTCTATCGGTCAGAGGATGAAAATTTGTGCTTATAAGCACCAATGTTCCTATATCCTTCTGCAATCCCTACCAGAACCATGATGTAAAAAGAGCATCCCTATCTAAAAAGATAGTACGAGGGACCCTATGGAGTCGTATGATTTTTTAGATATATAGTTTTCCAAACTCATAAACTGAGAAAGTATCCTAAATAGGAATTAAGTGGGATGATTTCATTAGTCAGTTAATAACAACCCATACAGCGTCGCTACCTATAGGAGACCTAAGTAAATGAACTACAAAGTCCATAGAAACATCTTCCATTTCCATTCCGGGATTGGAAGCAGTTGTAACAAACCTACAGATCTCTAATGCTCTAATTTCACTTACATGTTGGTGGAACAGCTTGTGGTAAATCCTATTATCTGACATTTCATTCTAGGTCACCAATAATGGAATTGTATATCTAAATACATCTTAGAGATTCCTAGATGAACTATACACTGAGAAACATGGGAATCGTGCATCAACTTCTCTCTCATATCTGTGGGAACCTAGATACGTCCACGTAGATGAAAGACGTCATCACTATACGCAAACCAATCTGAAGGCGGGTTATCTACAGATATAGTCTCATGGATAACCAAGCCTTTAGGATCTGAAAACTATATACACTTCACCTTCTCAAGGATGGAAGAGGTAAATGTCAAGGATGAGAGGTAATTTTACTCATGATTGTCCTGAAACTGTTTATGTAGCTCATAAAAGAGGGCCACTGACTTCCATTAATCATTGGCTTCTCATACTGTTTGTGCCTATGTTTTATAGCTCAGTGCATCTAGAACCACATTTCAATTCCCTAGCATATAAGAATGTTCAAAATCAAAGGATTTTAGATAATCGACCCATATTTTCTATCTGGGGTTCAATTCATGGTGTGAGAAGATATATTTAAGGCTCTTTTGGTCCATTTAAACCACAATAAACTCACCCAAATGATAATATCTACAGCAACATAAGGAATGGACAATTTCTGCTAGCTCAAGGTTGCATGGAAGGTAATTTCTCTCTTGGGGCATCAACTATTGAGATCCATACTCAATGAGTTTTTCCTCCTATATCATCACTACTCATAGGATAATGCTTGATGAATCATAAAAGATGATATAACCTATACCTAGATCTGGAAGAGTTAGAATAGGTTCTGATACATGAATAACTTTTAGCTCTTGAAATTATTTCTCATATGATTTTTACCATATGAACTTGACAAACATTTTAAAACTAGTGAGAGGTGAAGAAATGTGGAAACATTCTTCTATGAAATGGTTGTAATATCCACCCATACCCAAGAAACTCCATATATAAAACAAATTCTTGGGTTTCTCCCAGGAAACTAAAGTACTAACCTTTTCCGGGTCAACAAATACTCCTGATTATCAGATAATATGACCAAAGAAGTGGAATTTGTCGATCTAGAAGTGGCAATTTTCATGAATGGATTAAAGTTGATGCTCTCTCGGTGTACTCAGAATGATTTCAAGATGTTTTGAATGGTCACTACGAGTGTGAGAATACACTAAGATGCCATCCACAAAGACCATGGAAAAATATTCCAAATAGGTGTGGAACACCCAATTCATCAGATACATGGAAATGGATGATGTGTTCATAAGATCGAATGGAATACACGGTACTCATACAAATCATACCTGCTACGGAACGTTGTATAAGGTATGTTTGATGATCTGAATCGTACGTAATGATAACATAATCTCTGGTTGATCATAGAGAAGGCCTTTTCTCCTCAGATCTAGTCAAAGAGATCATCTATTCAGGTAAGTGTATATTAATTCTTGATCATAAGTTGGTTCATCCTTCTGTAATCCATGCATAAATGTATGGTTCCATCCAACTTCCTGGAAAAAAGCACAGGTGAACCCCAAGAGGATGTATTTGTCTGTATAAAACCCTTGGCCTCTAAATCCTCTACCTACTTCTTGAGATCTTGAAGCTCTATAGGTTTCATCCTATATAAAGTAATGGAAACTACATATTATCTCAGAACAAGCTCAATTGTAAACCATACCTCTCTCTCATGTGGTAAGCTGGAACAATCATTGGGAAAGACTTCCCTAAAATGATCTAATATTGGTAGTAAATTAACTTATCATAAAACCTTATACTCTATGAAGAATTTAGAAATCTATATGGTCACTCCACCTATCCCATGAAGCTCTTGTCCAGTTCTACCATCCTAGTCATCCCACTCACACTTATAGAGATAACCTCTTCACTTTGGTGGTATAAATGATACCCTGGAATGATAGAAATCTACAAAATCATTATAATGAACCAACTAGTGCTTTCAAATAATGAAATTAAAGCATTTCTGCTTGAGAAAAAATAGTTTCCATAATAAAGGGTAACTTACTACTTCAATGGGAATTCCCTACACTAGTGTATTCCCTCTTTTCACAACCCTAATAGTGTATCTAGGGTTATTACACTAGAGTAATATTGTATCTTTAGTCCATGAATTTCCACAATATATATAGAGATAAAATAGTTTTTAGTGAGTGTATCAAATATGGGAATACACTATAGTAGATGCCACAAGAATTGGACCCCGTAATATAAATGGTCTCACAACCTGATCCCAAGGTATTGGCTGTAGTGCATAAAACTGACCTGATTCACAGACCTGTGAAATAGATGGACTACAAGGATCATAATACTTTGTTTGTGCTACTGGTGATCAGGGGTATGGATTCCATGGAGACGACCTCCTCCTCGACCATACCTAAAGGTGATATTCCAACTCCCCAACTGATGCGGTCTAAAAGAACTTTCTTCTAAAGGTGGAGCTGGTGCAGATCCTTTTCCACTCAAAGATGTTGGGAAGGTCCTACAAAAACATTTAAGATGCCTCATATAGCAATAAGACCAGTACTCCAATGGGTCTCTATCTCAATGAGGCATCAAATTTTTCTATCATCCACACTGATGACATACTTTAGAGTGATTAAAACGACCACTTTGTCGGTCACTACCCTGATAAGAAACCTATAGGGAATGTTTCCCACCACCGGAAGAACTACTAGCCTACCACGACACTGATCCTCTATATCTAATACTATTTTCGTCCCTCATGTTACACTTAGTGATAAGTGTTTGATTAAAAATTACAGAAAAGGTATGAAGGAAAAATACTTTCACCTATGTATGGATGGCATACTGGATCCAATCCTCAGAACATCTAGCACCAGAAATCTCATCACCATCTAGAAGTGGTGAAAAGTGATGCAACTCTATGAAATAATTTGAATACTCCATGACTGACATAGAACCCTTCTCGAGATGTTTGAATTATTTGGATCAATCATCTCTCGGTGTCTGAGGAATGAACTGATCATAGAAGGTATCCTAGAAATCAACCCATAACATGCCTTGATGATGACCAACCTGGGAAATCACATCCCACCAATGCTTGGCCGGATCCCGAAGCAAGTATGTGGAAATATTGACCCTATTCTCTTGAGGCATCTCCAGATACTCAAATATAGATAGGGTGGATTCTAGACAAGACTCAACTGCCTATGTATCACCATCCTTTGAAAATGGTATAAGGATTATTTTTCTAGAATTCATGAGTCAGATCATCCATCATAGCTACAAGCTGTGGAGAACCATGCATGGACTACATCAGACATAGGAAAAAATCACAAACTTGGGAATCAGTTCCAAGACTAGGTATAGCAGATGATGCTTCAAGTGTTACACTTGGAGGTAAGAGTGGCGGATTAGGTCCCACCATGTCTGGAGCATGGTTGTCACCACCCTCCTGGAATACAAAACGAGGAATTTGTGGCGGCATTGATCTACAATTTCCAAGAACACACATTATAATAATCTTAACCAAGAAGATATCATCACTAGAGGAATATAAATATAAGGAATCTCACTACCCAATGCATACCACCCCAACTGCCTTCCTAGACAGCCATGTATCATTAAGTTCTCAAGTAGAAGATTCATTTCATTTTACATTTAATCACTAGGTTTACTCCTTTAAATTTCATAAACCTGATAAGGTGGGATAAGGATATGCAACCATTTCATTTTAGATGTCGTGATTCACTTTATAATGGATAGTCATTTTCAGAGAATCAGTTCCCATAGATCATTAATTAGAAACAACACCCACTTATTCATAGCATAATGGCTCGACTCGGTAAATTACTCATCCCAACCCATGAGTACCCATACACCTCATGAATTGAGACATGAAATCACTCAATCTCAACCAATTGTAATACAAGAATAATATAACTATCACTACATCACTCAATAATAACATGCATATCAAGAAATGTAATGCAGTTAAATTCACCTATATTTCATGGAAATATGCATGACATTCAAATTATATGTTCCTATAATGATGAATGTAACAATTCTCCTTTCCCTCATATACTTGGGACAAAGATTAAAAAAATCCTCCAAAATATTAATAATCAACAACTCCACAAAACTTGTGCATCGCCCAATGGTGAAATAATATCAACTGTAATAGGAAAAGGTAGAACAACAATTATAATTTAGGCAACATGGTTTTTACCGCGAACATGCGTTCGTGACACCCAAGCATGGATTATGACCACATTCCTAGTATTCATAATCTATATTCTATTGTCTCCAAATAGTAATGTAAGAAAGTAAAAACTCATCTAATACTACTTTGTGATGTCCTATACCAAGATGTCACTTAATGGGTGCCACAATCTCGGTGGTCCATATGTCTTAAAGTGCATCTCCACAAATGCTAGAGGCTACCGGCTAGAAGTGAGGTCTTGGGGTGTTTTCATGGGGAGACTATTCCCTCATTACCAAAGTGTAACGTAGTTGGTGAATATATAAACATAGGTAAATAGCTGAAGCAATATAAGTAAATAGAAGGCACAGTGGAAAATATAGACAATAGTAACAGTAACTGAAATAAATGGAATGCAATTCATCAACTGATGATGATATGTCATGTCACTAGAAAACTAGAAAACATGGATACAATACATCATACATAACATGTTCTAAAAAGTATAAAGAAGTCAAAAGACTATACTAATCATCCCAAACTCCAGATTGGTCATCTACTATCAATATCCATACTAAACAACAAGTAATCAAGTGTTTGAAGTAATATGCTTCCCTTTTTCAACACTTGCAACCATGTTATCTACTTCAGGTACCAAACAATGCTCGGAAAGGGTGTGAGATAAATCTCAGTGGACCACAACCAATGCTGTCTATGACATCTAGCATGTGTAATATAAATTTAATAGTCTGAAAGAATGCATATATAATGTAAAGTAGTGCAATGTAACTAGATACCCAAGTATCTGATTTATCCCTCATCTAGTGTATGAACATGTAAAAATTAATTATTTAATTATTACTAGTTTATAAGTAAGTCACATGTTAGAAATTGAAAAGGTTGCAAGTTTTAACAATGAAATCTATAATGATATTTAATAGTGCATTCCATGGGTAATAACCAAGGAAATGTAGACGTCAAGGGTCTCAACTCAGTAATTACTATATCCTTTCATGGAGTAAGAGTGTAATCCAAGGAGCAGAGTCTATGGAATTCCATAATGAGATGCCTACCGAGTCCAAGGAGTTCATCCAAGGTAAAACAGGGCTAAGTAATGACTGGTCCTGATGGATTTAACCATGGAACCTACTTTTCAATGTTGTATCTAAAGAGTGTATCCATGACATCCTGTAATAATATTTAAGGGATCCTACAATGTCATACCAGGAATCCAAGGTATAGACATGGTTCGAGATCTAGGTGGTTCTCAACCTAAGAAAATTGTACCCTTGAATCAAAATGGGTTTCCCAGGTGCTCATGGCATTCTTTGATCAGAATCCAATGTGAGATCAGGTCAATCCATTCCTATTTGATTATGAAGTCATGTAATATTTCATTTTTTTCAAGCCTTTCCTTCATTAGTGAGATAAGGTCAAGTAGAATACAACCTTTTAATCGATTCGTTTGGTTCAAGACTTTCCATTCATTAATGTGACTAGGAAAACTATCATGCAAACATTCATTTAATCCATTTAAAGAATATTCCATATTCAAGGTTCATTATTCTACCTTCCATTATTGTAGAAATGGGTGATATTAATATACAACCTACTATTCATTTACATTTAATGCCATGTCATATACTTAGTATACCTGACAATTCACAATTCACATTTCATTGTAAAATTGAAACACTTACCCAAGGTGGGTGAAGTGGTGATAATACATGGTACTTTCCATTATGAAGTTCTCATTATAAACAATCCATTTAATATAGAAACTCTTACCCTTAGTATGTTCAATCCAAGGGACACCCGAATGGTGGCTCAAACATGTCAAAACACTAAAACAACAATTATTAGATATAATTCTACATGGATTGAATGGAGTTTTGGGAATAACCACAAAAAACTAATCCCATATTTGGAAAGAGAATAACCATACAGTTCTAATGAGTATAAGCATGGAATATAAATTCTATAAATGAAACTTGATGAAATCGATGATCCCCACACGATAATTTTAAAATCAAAAAATTTGAGGGATGTGTTATAGAACACCCTCCTTAGGCTTGTATGACTCTTCTACTCTAGTATTGTCACCTGATTTTGATCATATCAGAGTAGATCTATGAAAAGAGGAAAAATTATGACACCACGATAACTTGGTCGAGAGAATAATATAAGGAGAAAGGCTTAAATTAACTCGAGTACTTATCATTACGCATCCAACGTGATAAACGGTAGCTCGAATAGATCTTGGATGAAGGATATATCTTGATGTCTACCTTGGGTATTCAAAAAGCTCAAATTTGAGAGCCATGGTGGTAAATCCAACTAGAACTTGTATTAGGAGGATGAAGGAGGGTTAATAGATCATTAATGGAAAATTTGTAAAATTACCAAGAAAAATAGTTTGTGCACGGTTTGTCAACATGTTTTGAAAAACCGTGCGCAAACCAAACATGGTTACCTCGGTATAAGGGGCACATGTATAGTTAGGATACATGGTTGTGCACAATCTGTGTAGTTTGGTTCTGTCCAGAAATTTTCATATGCACGGTTTGCCAAACAGTGCACCAACCATGCGATATGACCAGTTTTCCCAAAAAGATGGGTTCCAGACTCTGAACTTTCCCCAGACACCCCTGAGACCATTATTAAATCATTAGGAATCCATATTAGGTTTAATGTAAATATTTAGAACAAAATATAATGGATTCATACCTGAGTAAAAAACTGGGTTATTACATAGAGGTTGTTTATCAACATTATTCTTAGCACTGAAAAGGGTTTTTAATAAAAAACTATTGTTAATATATATATAATTATTATAATTATATTCAAAAATAATGTTTATGTATATACATTAATTAAATAATTCATGTTTGTAATTAATGTAAATATTATATATTAATATATATTTTTTAATAATTCAAATACAAATATAATGTTTTAAAACAAAGGATATATAAGATTATTTTTAAATAAATATATACTTAAATAATTATAAAATTATAATAATTTTTTAAAAAATAATAATTATATTTATTATATTTAGAATTATTTATTTAGAATTATATATAAATACTTTTTGAATATATTTATTTATAATTATAATTATAAATAAATATATTTATATAAATAAATATATGTCTCCAATGAATTTGGTCAATAAATATAAATATATATATATATATATATATATATATATATATTAACAGGCTGGGGTTGAGACCCATTTTATTAGAAAAAATAAAATCCACTTTTAAATTGGGTTGAGAGGTAACCCTTACTTGACCTGGGAGTCTAGAGGCCCAAAGACCCAATGCAACATGGCCTGAAGGCCAAGTGACCTAAAGGTCCAAATAAAGCCCAAAGGCCCATAGTGAGAAATGTGAAACATTATTATGGGTTGTTATATTCCAAATGTTACGATTACCTATATTAAAATAATGCAAGCATATGTTATTTATTCATAACTCATTATTGATCATTTATACATTGACACTCTTATTATTTATGATTTCCTTATTTCTGAGGACTCGTTTGTTATGATCTATACTTTACTAGGTATGATTCATTCATGTTATACCCATGAAATCATTATGTTCTCATAAATACTTATAAATTAAAATAAATATACTTAAAAATAAATATATTTATTATATTTATAATTTTAATTTTTAAATTATATATAAGTATTTTTTAAATATATTTATTTATAATAATAATTAAAACTATATATATATATATATATTTAAATAATTATATAATTACAATAAATACATTTATTATCATGCATTTTTATCGTCCCTCTGAATGCCTACTTTATTTAATAAATTTTTTGAATCATGGATTCAATCCATAGACGCACTGTTTCTAATAAATATATGTCGATTTATAATTATAAATATAAACAAATATATATATTTTTAGTTATAAATGTATAATAAACTTGTTTATTATATTTATAATTTTATAAATTTATATAATTATATAGATAAATTTATAAATATATAAAAATATTTATAACTATAATTATAAATAAATATATTTAATTTAATAATTAAAAAATTATAATAAATAAACTTATTATATATAATTATGAAATTATAAATATAATAAATATATTTATTATTACTGTATAGTTATAAATAATTATTTATTTATTTATAGTTATAATTATAAATAAAATTTTATATATTTAAATAATTATAAAATTATAATAAATATATTTAATATATTTATAATTTTATAAATATATATAATAAATATATTCATTATATTTATTATATATAATTATAAAATTATAGATATATATAGTTAATATATTTATTATATATAATTATAATTTATGAATACAATAAATATATTTATTATAATTTTATAATTATTTAAATAAATATATATTTATTCGTAATTATAACTATAAATAAATATCTATTTATTTTAAATTATAAAATTATAATAAATATATTTATCATATTCATAATTTTGTAATTATATAGATATATAAAAATATTTATAAAAATATTTATTATATATATACTTATAAATAAATAAATATATATATATATATATTCTGAGGTGTTTGGAGGTATAATTTAATTTAACATACACACACCTCACACAAATGCTGTAAAAGTATACCATAGCCCCCCCAAGAGGATGGTCCACCCATCAAGCCTTATTTATTCAATACATAGCAAGTAGGCCTAGTGAGCATGAATCCCATTTAATATATACAAATATATACAAATATATTTATTATATATAATTAAAAATATATATATTATACTTATAATCACAAATAAATATATATATATTTATTATATATAAAATTTTATAAATACATCTAATTATATAAATAAATTATTATATCAGCGGTTTTTAGCACTGATAAAGTTGTCCTTTTATTGGTGCTAAAAAGCATTGATTATACTAGTCTTTATCAGTGCTATAATTTTAGCACAGATAAAGAGACATTTTATCAACACTTTGTTAGAACTGATAATTTGGTATCTTTATTAGTGCTAAAAAAGAACTGATAAAAGTCTTCTCTGATGTTATAAAAATAACCCTAATAGAGTCTCCTTCTTTCATGCCTTCAAGCTTTCGTGGAACCCGACTGTTGCTTCTACCAAACCCTACCACCGCCATATCCTACCGTCACCGCCACCAAAGCCTACCGTTGTCTTCGCTACCACCATCACCTTCGCCACCGAACCCTACCGCTGTCGCTGAACCCTCTCCATATATAAGGTATGTTACACCTCATCAAGAATTAATGTGCTTCTTGATATGTGCCATTTAAGTCTCAGTATTTGGGCATCATATTCATACTCTATATTTCCCCTATCTGAACCTATTGTGTGGCCTGTGTTTGATTGAAATTAGCTACGCGAGCCTGCTCTGCTGACCTCTTCATTATTGTCTCACCACTTCCTCTCTTGATGTGTAGGCTTCATTTTTTTGGAAAAATCTTCATCATTTTTCATTTATAGAGGGATGGAGAGGGGGTTCCTTAGACTCCCATTGAAAACTTTTACATGTCCCTACTTTGGTGATGATCATTGGTGGAGAGCACGGTTCTTGTGATTTATATTTAGGCTATGATATCTTCCAAAAAGTATTTCCCTATAAGCCCAGCTTCTTCTTCAACAATCTTTTTTGGTTCTTGATGTAGGCTTAGATGTTGAATTTTAGGAAAAATAAGATTAAAATTTTTAAATGGATTTATAAATGGATTTAGAGTTCTTATGAAAATTTCTTTTTTTATGAGTATCAATTTTGGATATTCTTTCTAGATTTTTCTGGAAAGTATGCATTATTTAAAAATTGGTGATTTTTAATGGTGTGCCTTTAATGGTGGTGAATTAATTTACAATTCAATTTTTTTAGAAGAATGATATTTATTATATTTATTATATTTATATAAATTTTTTAAAACATTTATAATTTTACATGTTTTAAAATTTATATACTTTTATAAATTTTATAGTATATCAGATTATACTAATATAATTTAATTATAAAATTTTATTAAATATTTATACATTAATTGTTTTATTGATTTATAAATTTATATACTTTTATAAATGTTATAGTATATCATATTTACATATATAGTTTAAATATATAATTTTATTAATTATTTATACTTTTATAGTTTTCTAGATTTATAAATTAATATGCAATTATAGTTTTATTCATTATAAATTATTATACTTTTATACAGTCAATAATTTTACTATTATATATTATAATTTTATACTTTTAAAAATTTGAAAAACTATATACTTGTATAAATTATGTATACTTTTAAAACCTATATACACTTTTATATAGTTTTATAAATATATATACATTTATATATTATGTATATTTTTAAGATATATATTATTTTATAAATTATATATAATTTTATAATTTTATATACATCTATAATATTATTATTTTTTTAAGAATAGGGTTTCGTGTCATGTTTTTGGAGTTTCGTACTTCTATACAAATTTTTGACAACACTACACATTCAAGGAAAACTAATGAAGAAAAGTAGATGATGGTTTAACTTAGTTATATTATAATCATAATGGAATATTTAGGCGTGGTGTGAAAAATGACATACATGATATTTTTAATAAAATAGTAAATTAATTTCCTCACTTTAAATATAACATGAGCATTAAATCTATTAAAACTAAAAATTCACATTCAAGTACCTGTATAAGGATTAAACGTTAATGTAATAGGGGGTAGCTAAAATATTTCCAAAAGAAAGATATATTTTTATTAATGGTTGTTTTGTGAAATTATTTCAACTAAAAAATGGGTGAAATCATTTTTGTAACTTATGCATTCTGATATTAGTATAGTAAATATTGGTGTATACTAACTCCACTAAGAAGCCTAAAATCCTATATTAGAATTTTTAGGTCCATGGAAACCCCTAGATGTTACATAATTTCTCACATAATGGTTATAGAATAAATTTTATAGGTGCTGATGAAATTATTTGAAACATTCAAATGTTGGGTTCCAATTACTTGAAACCTCCTTTTGTGTATTGATTTTGTTAAATATTAATATTTCTGAACCAAATAGGATGAATATTCCTAGAGAATGGATGGATTCAAATCATATGAAAAATGATCTTGAATATAGGGTATGGAATTTCATCACGTTTAAAAATATCATGCTTATGAACTTTCTCAAATCCTTTTTCTATGGTTACATTGTTGTTATTCAAGACTAATTAGTCTAGATGAGTTCTAATAACACTTGAATAATCACATTATTTAGCGAAGTTATAAATGTTGGAATAGACATGGGTAAAAAGTGAATGTAGCTAGTGAATGGGGTAACACTACGTTTTATAGATCATATGATATGATTACGAGGGTATGAAATGAATAATACTTAATTGAGAATGTTATTACATGTGTGAATAATGATGAAGATCATATTGAGTAATTGAAATTGGCAACTTAAGATGAACATTTTGATTGTCTGAAATTAATTGAGAAGTTGAGGATTTTTGCAAAGACACCATTATATGCAGGTTTCACTAAATATAAAGAATTGTCATCCATAATAAAGTTGTATAATTTAAAAGCTGACAATAGATGAATTAAAACCTATTTTAATGAACGTCTTTCACTCTTGAATGATATGTTCCCAAAAGATAATGAGATCCCTAGCCAAACATATGATGTGAAACTAATTCTATGTTCGATGGGTGTGATATATTAAATAATACATGCCTATCCAAATGATTTTATACTTTTTTTCAAATACCACAATTCACTTAATGAATGCCCAAATTGTGGTGCTTCTTATTATAGTAAAGATAAATCAGGTCCTACAAATGTTCTAAGACATCTTATAACGATAATAAAAAATTTGAAGGCATACGGGCCGTTGGATGGATGTGGTGCATAGATTCAAGAAATAATGATGGGAAACATTGTCACCTAGAAGACTATCCTCAGTGGAAGATAATTGATCATGAGTGTCTTAAATTTTGAAATGAACCGAGAAACCTTCGTGTTTCATTATCTATAGATTGTATGAATCATTTCGGTTTTCAAAAAAGCACTCACAATAAATAGTTAGTTGTGTTGGTAATTTATAACTTTTCATTATTGTTATGCATGAAATGATAATAAATTATGTTATTTATGATTATATAAGGACCAAAAAACTAGGTAATTATATTCATGTTTATTTGGCTCCATTGACCAATGATTAGCAATTATTATGGGATTTAGGTGTAATGTTATATGATTCTTATAGAAATGAATACTTCACATTAAGATACATGTTTTATGGGATGATAAATGAATTTTCTACTTATGGATATTTTTTAGGATATATAATTTAAGTAACTCAAGGGTGTCCCATTTTCAAATAAGGTACACAGTCAATTTGGTAGAAACATTTATCAAAGACTATGTTTCTACAAAATCCCAGATTTATACCCCGACAACATAAGTACTGATCTTGGATGACATCATTCGATGGAATTTCAGAAGAATGTACAAAAACCTATCTACTAATAGGTGATCAAATATTTGAGAAAGTTGAATATGTGGACACTTCTTTTAGAAGTTTTTTTTAAAAACCATAGAAAAACTAGTTGGAAAAAACGATCAGTTGTTTTTGGAATTACCATACTAGAATTGTTTATACATCAGAAATTTTATTAATGTTTTTCTTGTTGAGAAAAATGTATGTGATATTTTTATTGGAACATTGATAAATGCACAACAGCACAACAAAGTATGGAATTAAAGCTATGTTGGACATGGTTGACATGGGAATATGAGAAGAGTTTGCGCCAGTGAAGGGTGAAAACAAACCTTTCTTCCTCCAGCTTCTTACACTATTTCCAGGAAGGATGGATGTTAGTTTGGATACTTATTGAATGATTTAAAGGTTCCATATGTGTATTTGTTTAATATCAAGAATATCATGTTAATTAATGGTTTAAAATTAAACGGTCTGAAATCACATGACTTCCATGTTTTGATGCAAGATCTAATTCCTATAGTTTTACGTTGCATTCTTTCTAAGAATTTCCATCATATAATAACCAAGTTCTGTTTCTTTTTCAAATATATTTGCAACAATTTTTATACCCGGTGAAATTTCCAACTATAGAAAAAGGAAATTTTCATCATATTATGTGAATTGGAAATGTTCTTTCCACCACCATTCTCTGATATGATGGTTCAATTAATGGTCCACTTGGAGAGAGATATTCAAATATGTTTTCTTTTACATTATTGATGGATGTACCCCATTGAATGTTATTTTAAGAATTTACAAGGGAATTCCAAAAGTTTATGTCATCCAAATTGATTTATTACAAAACGATATATTTTTAATGAAGTCATTGAATTCTATACCGACTACCTGCCCAATGTGGAAAGCATTGTTCTAGAGAAATCTCATCACACTGGGCAGCTTTTTGGTGAATGATTTTATGGAATATATGTTGTCATAGTCAATATTAAATATCGAGAGCATGATCACCGTTATGTTTTTCATAACTATTTGGTGGTTTCCCCCATATATTGAAACCCACAAAGAAATTCTTATGATTTTGAATCCATCAAGGGCTGAAATATGGATATTAAATACACATAATTAATAGTTTATATGATGGTTTTGAGAGTATATTTTTAAAGAGTCAGAGGAAAATATAGATTCCTGGAGGATGATGATTGTATGTATTAGCTTACAATGGTTATGTAATTAATAGTTATACGTTCTATACAAGTGAACATGATGAAGCCAGTGCCATAAAAAATAGTAGAGTTACACTTATGGCTACATTAGTGCATGTTTCTTGTATTATGGACATAAATATAATTTATAAAAAAATTCCATACGTTTTCATAATCACAAAAGTATGGGATATGGATCATACAACATCCCAAGTGCGGATTTTTCAATGAAAGTGGGTTGATAATAGGAGTGTTATTAAAATATATGAATTGGGATTCAAGAAAGTGGATTTTAGTAAGAAATGATATAAATATGAGCTATTTGTAATTGAATCACAAGCCGTGCATGTATTTTATATTCTAGATCCCGTAAACTAAATGTGGTCAATTATTCTTTTATATATCATTACAAATGAAGGGTCAGATGACAATTCAATTGAGGATGACCCTTTCATTTGTATGTCACAATCATTTCGTAGAGGTCCCAATATATATAGAGTTTTTTATGTGAGAGGGGACCGGAATGAATGGATTTTGATACTAGATAGTGAGAGAAAATCTATTCAGCATTTAAAAATAGAGACTTCAATAATAAGGTTATATTTTTTGTAATGTAAATTGCATCACCTCATGTTATTATTTTTCCGCTACTGCAATTATGTAACCAAAATTAAATTTTAAACCACTTTCACAGATAATGACATCTTCACATGATAGTTCTTCCAATCCTGAGGAGAAATGGGTTTCTCAACCTACTGTTTCTCCCAATGTAAAGTAACAATGACCATCTGCATATGCCCATGATCCCAATCTTGAGGTATAGTAGGTTTCTCAACCTATTGCTGCTCCCAATGTAGAGATACAATGACCTTATCCACATGTCGATTCTACCAATATAGAGAAACAACATATTGATGATGTTTAATCTAAGGAAATGATAGGCGATGTAGAACATATGATGATAAAAAAATAGAAGTGGCATAGTGTGATGATGTTAGAAAAAATTATTAATGCAAAAAGAAAAGTAATAAAATTTTAAGTTAGATGGAATGTGTCGGGCTAAGTTGATAACCCCAACAAGGCCATGTTCAATAGTTACATTGGCCTCATCACTCACTGCATGCCATTGTTTTTAGATTCATGGAACCATGTTGTTCCAAAACATGTGATAATCATTTGGTAAGAGATTATGGTAACATTGTGAGGTCCTTAATTTATTTTACTAAAAATTAAAATAATGAATCATTAACTTACTATTTCTAATCCCTTACATAGAGTATTTATAGTAGATAACTCCCACAATAAATTTTTATTAATTCTTGTGGAGGGATCCAAAGAGGATTTCGCACAATTATAACAAGATTTCATCTTAAAGTTGTTAAATGAAAAATAAACCTGCACCCACCGCCTATGTATGGACACCTGATAAGCCAAGAAGTGTTGGACACATTTATTGGTCATTGTTTGTAGATTTATTTTCATGTACTTTGTGGCTGATAATAAATTGTTTAACAATACATGTATTCATCACATTTAATGATAAGTTTTTATTTATGAAACAAAAAATGAGTGCTAAAAACAAGGACTGGGAAGAAAAACCCATGATCCCCTACCATAAAGAAACGATGGGGTATGCTTCACTTGAAAAAAAATTGATATGTAGTTTAAATATTCCCTAATAATATTATGTGACATGAAAGAACATCATAATTATGTTCTCTGCTTATATTCACATTGAAGAATCCAAATCCAAATTCACTTCCATCCCATATCATATTATATGGAAGGAGGAATGTGTTAATAAATATGGGAATTTAATTGATGAAAATACAAAAAAAAGTGTGGGAAACATGTGTCTGTGTGACATAATAGAAAAATTTCTTTAAATGACTACTACATACTAATGATTAATTATTTTCCTATATTTTCTATCTAAATTAGTCATAGGAATCATTAACACCTATATCATATGAACACCTATTATTGGTGGCCCAGATGTTTCTAGAATAGTATGTTTACATCAGAGGTGATGGTATAGGGGTGACACCCCGAACATATTTTTATAATAAATAGTAAGAGGATAAAGATAATGAAATGGAAGAGATGCAAGTAAGATTAGCTTCCATTGAAAAAAAATCATTGGTAGATTGAGTTGCTAACAACAAATATGGGGGGAAGTAAATAGAAGAAATAAATCATGAACAACCATTGTGTAAAGATCTTTCCCAAACCCCCACCAGCTTTTAGGTGATTCATTCCCCTCAAATAGTTGTTTTAGTGGAGGTAAAAAATATTCTAACAATTATTTCTATGAAATTTGAATCAGTCAGACACTGATACCTTTCCTATACTAATATTCAATAGGGTGAAAATGAATGTGATTTATATCCATCAACACCCACCCATCACCTTATTGTGAGGGATATCGTGTTTAATATCCAAAATGATAAACTACAAAACAGACCACTTCCAATAGGTTATGAGAGTGTGGTGATTAGCACAGCTCAAGAGCTGGCTGTCGAACTACATGTTTCACTTAATGATGAAGATATTTGTACAGTCGACCAAGCTGTTATAATATTCTTCGCATAGACAATGAATATTGTAAAAACACGTGCCGAGAAGGAGTTATTCATTCCCAATTTATTTTTTCATGCTAAACATTTAACAATTAATGAAAAAAGGACTGAATTGATGAACTTTATTACAAATGAACAAAGAGAAGGGGTGAAATGAAAGGTCGACTCAAGTTCATGTAAAGGATCAACCAACTGATCAAAAAGATATTCTAAAATCACCTTTTCCCAACGCATTCAAAATCAATAATTACTAACATTGAATGTTCATATGGATACAAAGTTACAAAATGGTAGTAATCACATTGTATATTTTGATGAAAAATGTACGGAGAGGAAGGTATAGACTACATTTCTCTTGAGGATTTAAATGTAATCCTCAAATATTAATGGATGGGAGGATCAATTATAAATGGATACATGAGGTATTTTTTCATGATTTTTTTTCTGAAAACTGTAATACTATGTGAATTATTAATAATTAAATTTCAGATTGATTTTTCAGTAGTATATATCAATATCAATTGAAGGGATTAACTCATAAACACAAATTTGGACTCATTAGTCCTCACACCACTTCTATAGAAAAAAATAAATAGATTCAAAAAAAATGAATGAAATAGTGAAAAAAGCCAAATTGTTTGAAACAAAACATATGGATGTCATACTCTTATTAATACCAACATTATAGGGGTAAAACTATACAATTTAATCATATCAAATATATTTTCATTTCATTTATTACTTATTCCTTTTTTGTTTTTAGGAAACAATGGATGCTCATTACAGTCAATTTGGATACTCCAAATATTTATTTCCTGGATTCACTGAATGGATACCCAACAAACCAACCACACATGATGAAGTTTTAAAATTTTTAATACACTTCATCCAATATTTTATAACCAAACATCAAGTTATATATTTTATATTATATATTAATGATAATTATATTAGGCTAGGGTGGTGTATAAATATCATGAAAATCATGTCATGAGGATAAACATTGCACACAAGGAGCTTGACAATTTCTATAGCTGGACAACTATTGGTGTATATATAATAATATTTCACTATCCAAACACATATCAAAAAAAATTAATTATTTTTCTTAATGGTTCTATAGTGTTTGAAATAATCAAATGGAAAATATTGTGTTTATTATGTATATAAATTTATGAGAGATATCATATTCTACAATAAACTAGAATCCCTAATGAGGTTTTTTTGAAGATAATTACTATTTAATTTAAAATATTTATTATTCCTTCGTATATTTATATTTTTTCATTACTACAATGACTATGAAAAAATTCATATTCCCAAGATGATATAGATTTTTTTTAAATGAATGGGTGGCATTCCGGATGGAAAAATGTACACAAATAACATGAAGAAGATTAAAGTGTTTTTTTAATATAATATTTTTTCCTAATGATCTTATTTGTTATATACTTAATTAAAATAATATAAATTTAATTTTTGACTACTCATACCAATAATGTTATATACACATGATGATGTAATCAATCATGCAGAAGAATAGGCTATAATAAAGGAAACCCTTTGGAAAGATATAATGGTAATGTTATGATATACTTTCTATATTTTATTGAAGAATTATATAATGAAACATTGATTTGATTTTCATTATTTATTTAATTTTTTGTTTATTTTAGAATATTTCTATCCATCTTTCATTCCTTTCCACAAAAAAAACTTTCTCATACTTATTCCCCATCAATTTATTTCACCCCTACAGTGTTGACATTTATCACTTTCCTTAAAGTTCCCTCCATTTCTCAATCATAGAGGTAATCTTGATGTTTTCATAGTAAAATTAATGTCCGTATAATTAATTTATTGTTTCAAATTTATGTCTAATTTATTTCTTTTTAGTATTACATACATAAGAATTGTTTTCTTATATAGGTGGATTATTTTTTTTCAGATGGAGTGGTTTGTTCAAAGATGCTCATACTCATAATAGATTGGACTTCGAGGCTGATACATATTGGGGTGGTTTGTTCAAGAATTCATACAACCTTCATGAAAAGGTAAATTCCTGAAAATTATTTAATTAATTTTTTAACATTTTATCAAATATTTTTATTTTAATTTCCTTATTATTTTTATCTAATACTTTTTAGTTTTTTCCATAGATATTTTGGGAAGTCATATTTTTATTTCAACTATCTTAAACAACAAAAAAAGAGGTAATTTTTTTCTTTTTTTCAATGTTACCATGATTTCTATTGCATTTGTTTTTCAAACTACAACACTAAATATTGATTCGATGTTATTAGCCAAATTTTGTTTGTCTAGGAACATCGAGCCAATATGTAGTGTTGGAATTTCCACAAAGAAATACAATCGAAAACATGGTAATATAGGTAGTTAGGATTTTTTTGAGACTTTTGTATGTGTAGGAATTAGTCGTACCTCAATCTGACACATAGTGTCTCCGGTATGACTCCATGTGCTTATTTCTATTTAAAATTGACATTAATTTTATTATAAAAGATAACAGACGTAATCAAAACTGAGAAAAAATAATCATATTGGTTTGATACTTTAAAATAATGATCTATAATTAATTTGTAACATGTATGAATCTTCTACACCTCAATCTGACACACAGTGTGACCGGTATAATTCCATGTGTGTTTATTTATTTAAATTTGACATTACTTTTAGTAAAAATATGAGTGGCATACTAAAAACTGATAAAATGCATTCATATTATTTTTATACTTATTGAAAATGACCCATGAGTCATTTTTGACATGTATGAATCAGCCACGCCTTAATTTGATACATAGTGTGACTAGTATAACTCGAAGCATGCCTTTTTATTTAAAATTGATGTTAATTTTAGTAAAAAGAACAAGTGGCATACTCAAAATCAATAAAGTGAATTTATATCATTTAGAAACTTTATTAAAATGATTCATAAATCATTTTTTATGTGTAGGAATTATCCCCACCTCAATCTGACATATGGTGTGATCGGTATAATTCCATGTGTGTCTATTTAATTAAAATTGACATTAATTTTAGTAAAAAAATGACATATTGAAAACCAATAAAACTAATTAATATTGTTTTTATATTTTAGTAAAATAAACCATGTGTCATTTTTGATGTGTATGAATAAACCGCTCCTTAATCCAATACATGGTGAGAATGGTAAAACTCAAAGTTTGAATTATCAATTTTAAATTGACATTTTAATTGAAAACATATCACTCACTAAAAACCAATAAAACAAACTAAAATTTTATATATAATTTAGGAAAATTATTAATAAGCCAATTTTGAAATTTAGTAATCATTCTCACATCAAACCGACATAGGATATGATTGATATGACTCAAAGAGTATGTTTTCGGTTTCAAATAACATTTTAATAAAAAAGATAAGTGACATACTCAAAATTGATCAAATTCATCAATATTATTTTTACAGTTTATAAAAATAATCCATAAGTCATTTTTGATGTGTATGAACAACCATCACCACAATATGATGCATGGTGTGACTGGTGTTTATTTATTTTAAATTGGCATTAATTTTAGTAAAAAGAACAAGTGACATACTGAAAACTGATAAAAACAGATTCTTATTATTTTGATACTGGTTGCACCCAAATTTACCCTACTGGTAAAATCTGTCGATGTAGTACATGTAGGGGTCGAATCCACAGGGACTAAAGAAGTAACCTTGAGATGCTATTATTTGGTGAAGGATGGGCTTTGAAGTACCCAACTCTGTGTTTGATTTTGGATGGTTTAAATAACACTAAGAAACCTACTTGAATTCAATTCAATGAAAATGGGTTGATCTAGGATTATTCTCGGGGTGGATTGAATGAATTTTACTTCTTTAAACAATTTTGGTTTTATTAATTCTTGATGAATCTATTTTTCTAAAATAACACTACCTTCATCATTTTCTAGTTTGGTGCTGACTAAACACAATTACTAATCCCCTATACACTTAGAGAACCAAATTCATGATATCTCCGAGGTATATGGTCATTTAGTAATTGAATTTAGTTTTCTCAAACACAGTAAAGATGAAGAGTAGAAATAACTGAAGAATGGATGTCTTAAATTAGTTATCCAATTAACAACAATTCTTTCATAAAATAACATTCAATCCAGCATTTGCATCCTCATAGGATCAACCCATTAAAGGGTTAGCCCTCCATTTATGGTATACTCTCAATGGTGGGTGGAAGATGACTAACAAGAATTGTATTGAAGAAATTAAAACCGCGGAAATAACGAGAACTCCTCCGTGTGTGTGAATGAAATTCACACCTATGTGTGAACTAATTCACAACAACACAGAGATATCACTGTGCTTTGTGATAATAAAGTATTATTACATGAAATTAAAAATATATAAGAGAAATAAGTTTATTAATAACATAAAGACACAAAAAATAAACATACATGGAAATGGAAAACATTACAAAGGAAATTTGGAAGCATAACCTTATAATGAAACAAACAACAAATGATGATAAGAAAAATATCCTCCCATATTTACTTCACCACTAGATCCTTATATAGGCATATTAGGAGCCTTAGGTACATCCCCCAACAATTAATTCACCCCCAAAAAATTAATAGATTCAAATGGAGGGTGAATAATCAAAAGGAAGTTGATGTTTCGAATTTGACCCGGAAAACTGTCCAGAATCGTCCACCATATTGACGTGTGAATTCTCAATTGAAGATGGCCTAATCCGGAGGGGTTGTAGCAGAAAAATATCTTTTTACATCTGTCCTCTATGAGCTGTAAAAATTTCAGGAAATGTTGCTCAGCCGTTTGGAAGTTATGGATGAAATGGTGGGACGGATTTCTGTGCATTAATGTCAGGTCCACCATTTAAATCTCAACTTCAGATCCCTTTATCATCATGATAACATTAGAATTAGCTCCGACCATAGTCAAATAAATGATCCTCATATTTTTATCTTTCTAATGTATAAATGTGAGCTTTATTGGGATTATTTTGTGGGCCCCACATTTGTTTGATGGGCCTAAGGCCCATTATGCTTTTTCCAGCAAGTTTATGCCTTCAGGCACAAAATTCTCCATCTTCCTTTGGGATTCATCCATCGGACCTCAAAGATAAAATGTTCCAAAAAAAGTGATCAATCATATACCAAAATTTCAAATTCATAAAATTAATATAATGTTGTCCACAAAAAAAATGAAGGATTGGGCCCAAATTTGCATTTTAAACATTAATTGCATTTTTTATGAGAAATGAAGTTCTATTTATGTAGTGCACTAAAAAATATTTTCTGGAATTTGTAAAAATTAATATAAAGATATTAAAAATTAATATTAGACACTTTAAGTGACTAATCACACCCCCCAACTTGAGGTTTGCTAGTCCCGAGCAAAATATATTACAAATATGAAGTTCAAATCCCATTTTCCAAAAACATTTAAATACACATTGCTCACCCAAAGACCTTATAGAAAAAAAATTATGGAACCCATAAAAATCATTTAAAACAAGCTAGGTCCAAAATCATATCCCAAGCCCAAGCCCATTCCTTTGTTCAAATTCATCGCCACATTTTATCCAATTTCAATTAAGCATGATAAAGTGTTGTGCATCACAAAAGATATGGGGCCCATTTTATTGTTCAAGGGAAAAAATGGAAGCGCTAGGTGGGAATCACATTAAACATTAATATGAGTATCCATTTTTTTTATGTTTTTTGATTATTATTTTATCCACAATAGATATGAAAAGACTAACTCTGGGCAAGAAAACTATGGAGTCACGATACCCAAGTGTCAGACGCCACAGATATTGTCAATTTCTTGCTCTACAATAGATATATAAAGCCTAACTCTTGGAAAGAAAACTATGGAGTCACGATCCCCATGTGCTGGATGCCAGACATTTGGACAATACATTGCTCTATGTGGTCATTTTTTTTTTGGATGCTCAATTTAAACTAAAAGTGACCCCAGAACCCTATGCTATAATGAAAGGGACCCAAGAACTCAAATTTACATCCACGATCCAGTAGACGTGCATTGTGGCATTTTTATTAAGAGGATGAAGATTTAAACATTGAAAAAGCACATCGGACAACCGAACATTCCAAAAACTATGCTCATGAACTTAAAATTGCATTAAAATCAGAATCAAGGCATGAAAAATCTATTTGATATCCAATTTTAGAGTTTTCAATGTGTGTTATCAAGTTTATTGTTAATGGAAGTTTTCTTTTCATGCATGTTTTTATTCACAAAATAAAAAAAAATAATTTTTTATCTCCCCCCAACATAGAATGACACTGTCCCCAGTGTTTAAAAAAAATAAAAGTTAGAAGGGGGTAGGAGAGGAGTTCAAAGATGAAATTGAGAATGATAAACATGGAGCAAATTCACCTGGTTTTTAAAGTTGAAGTTCATGATGCTCCAGATTACTCATTTGATCTCTTGGGGGATGTAGGCACCTCCTTGATTGAACATGTATCACCCAAAATAGTTCCTGAACCACAAAAAGAAGGAAAAAGTAGACAAAAAAACAACACAATGATTTATTTAATTCTAAGTACCATCATTTTTATGGTTTTCCATGTTTTTTTAAATCAAACTAATGATACATTGTCTTCTTTTAAATTTTTGGGTAAGGTATTACTCAGGGATCACACCGCGTGACATAGATGAATACGGTGCTCCCCTTTCATACCCATCCATACTCATAAAAGAAGAACAGGTCAAGAGTCTAATTTTTTTAACCTACAAAAATATAAATAAAATAAAATAAACTGATGATACATTGTCTTCTTTATATTTTATGGGTAAGGTATTACTCCGGGATCACACCGCGTGACATAGATGAATACGGTGCTCCCTTTTCATATCCATCCTTACTCATAAAAGAAGAACAGGTCAACAGTCTATATAAAAAATAACAAAGTTAAGAAGAAGAAAACAAAAGATGATTCACAGTGATTGGAAACATGAAAACCACGGGTTGCCTCCCGTGCAGCGCTTTTGTTTAACGTTGTTAGCCCAACTTGTACCCTAAATTTATTAATTTTTCTCTGGTTCATATGTTGTCTCAGTTAACTCCTCATTGGTTTCTTGTTTATTGAATGATTCAATGAATGGTTTTAACCTATGACCATTGACTTTGAAGACATGACCACTTGTGGGATCCTGAATCTCTATTGACCAATGAGGGTACACATGATGCACTAGGTACGGACCAGACCATCTGGACCTCAGCCTTACGGGGTGTAGATGATGTTTTGAACTATACAAGAGAACAAATTTTCCCAGTTCAAAGTGTTTGACTTTGAGATTCCTAGATTGGTAGGCTTGAACTTTAGATTTATTGATCCTTGAATTTTCATAAGCCTCCATCCTAAGTTCCTTGAGTTCATTAATATCTAATTTCCTTTTTGTTTCAGCCAAAGAAATGTCAAAGATCCTTTTTTTTATTGCCCAAAAGGCCTTATGCTCAATTTCAACAGGTAAATGACATTCTTTTCCATAAACCAATTTATATGGTGACATGCCTAGGATAGTTTTGAAAGCAGTTCGATATGCCAAAGGGAATCTATGAGTTTCTCGGACCAATCTTTCCTAGAGGGATTGACAGTTTTTTCAAGAATTTTCTTAATTTCTCTATTTGCCAACTCAGCTTGACCGTTGGTTTGAGCATGGTATGTAGTGGATACTTTATGAGTAATACTATACTTAGACATGAGTGAAGAGAATGGGAGGTTGCAGAAATGAGTTCCACGATCACTGATTATAGCCCTAGGAATTCCAAATCGAGAAAATATATGCTCTTTCAGAAATCAGATCACAACATGGTGGTCATTGGACTTGGTGGGAATGGCTTCAACCCATTTTGAGACATAATCAATAGCTAAGAGGATATAGAGGTATCCCATAGAGTTTGGAAAGGGTCCCATGAAATCAATTCCCCAACAATCAAATATTTCAACGACAAACATGGGAGTGAGGAGTATTTGATTGCTTTTGGTAATGGATCCTAATTGCTGACACTGAGGAAAACTTTTGCAGAATTGGAAGGAATCCTTAGTGAGGTTTGGCTAGTAGAAACCACTTTGGAGGACCTTTACAGTGGTTTTCTTTGTAGAAAAGTGGCCTCCACATGCCTCTCCATGACAAAATTTTAGAATGGACTCTTGCTCAGACACAAGAATACATCTCCTGATGACTTGATCAGGACAGAACTTGAAGAGGTAAGGATCATCAAACAAATAGTGTTTGAAATCAGAAAGGAATTTCTTCTTAGCTTGGGTCCCCAGGAATTTTGGAATGTCACCCATCACCAAATGGTTTGCTATGTCACCATACCAAGGGAAATCAATCACTGAATAGAGGTTCTAATTGGGAAATGAATCAGAGACAGAGAGGTGGTGTGATTTGTCTTTGAATTCCATCCTAGAGAGTTGATCAACTACAATATTTTCAACACCCTTTTTATCCTTAATGGTTTAATTGAACTCTTTAAGAAGAAGGACCCACCTAATCAATCTAGCCTTGGCATCTTGTTTTTGGAAAAGGTATTTTAGGGCTGAATGGTCAGTGAAGACAATGATGGGTGATCCTAAGAGATAAGACATGAATTTATCTAAGGGAAAGACAACAGTAAGAAACTCTTTCTCAGTGGGGGTGTAGTTTATTTGTGCATCATTTAAATATTTGCTTGCATAATCAATAACATGTGGAGTTTTCTCACACCGTTGTCCTAAGAGTGCTCCTACAGCGAAATAACTTGCATCACACATGAACTTGAACGGAAGATTCCAATTTGGAGTTTTCATGATAGGTGGAGATATAATAGTTGACTTGAGTGTAGAGAATGATTCCTCACATCTTTATGTCCATAAAAATGGAGCATCTTTTACCAATAGAGCACAAAGTGGTCGAGAAATAGAGCTGAAATTCCTAAGGAACCTTCTATAAAAACCAGCATGTCCTAAGAATGACCTCACTTCCTTAACCGTTTTAGGAGAGGGAAGGAGACGAATGATGTCAAACTTAGCTTTATCAACTTCAATCCCTCTACCAGATACTAGATGACCTAGAACAAGTCCTTCCCTTACCATGAAATGACATTTTACCCAATTTAGTATGATATTCTTATCCTTGCACCTTGACAAAACCTTTTCAACATTTATATGTCATCCCTCAAAAGTATCCCCAAAGATGGAGAAGTCATCCATGAAGACCTCTAAAAAATCGCCCACCATATCTGAGAATATTCCCATCATGCACCGCTGGAAGGTACCAGGGGCATTACATAACCCAAAGGGCATGCGCTTGAAGGCAAAAGTGCCGAATGGACAAGTGAAGGTTGTTTTTCCTTGATCCTCTAAGGAGACTTCGATTTGATTATACCCTGAGAATCCATCTAGGAAGTAATAAAATTGATGACCCGCCACTCGCTCAAGGACTAGATCAATAAAGGGTAAGGGGAAATGGTCTTTCTTGGTACAAAAGTTGAACTTCCTATAGTCAATACAAACTCTCCATCCACTACTGACCCTTGTTGGAAGCATCTCTCCATCCTTGTTGGTTATTATTGTGATTCCAGCCTTCTTTGGAACCCCATGGATTGGGCTAACCCACTCACTCTTAGCTATAGGATAGATGATACCATCTTTTAACAATTTCAAAAGTTCTTTTCTCACTACTTCTATGATATTAGGATTGAGTCGCCTCTGAGGTTGACGACATGGCTTTGACTCAGATTCAAGAATAATTATAAGAGTCTCGATAAGTGGGGTAATCCCAGGAATATTAGATAGGGTCCATCCAATGGCTTTCTTGTGTCTCCTAAGAACATCTATAAGCATCCTATAATGATTGGCTTCAAGAGAGGAAGAAATGAAAACAGGAAAGGATTGATTTTCCCTTAAGAATGCATACTCCAGTGATGAAGATAAGACTTTAAATTCAAGATCAGATTGGTCATGACTTCCCAAGAAAGGATGAGACTTTGTATTGAACTCAGTTTTTTTGTTCAGATTTCTTGACAAAATTGGTTCCTTGTGAATAGAATTTTCATCCACAAAATTTTCCAGAGTAGTGTCATGAATAGCTATGGACTCAATGTTATTTAAGTCAACCATGGTATCATTGATTGGTGATTCTAGAAATTCATCAATAGAGCTATCTGAAAGAGATTCAATCCAAGGAGACAAATTTACCTCATGTGAATAAAGAAAATCAATCTCTTCTTGACTTAACCATCCTTCGGTAATTCTTTGATGTTCATTGAGTTCATTATCAACACTACCAATCCAATTAACCTCATGGATCTCTTCATCATCCCCAATTTGAGTGTTTTCATTGTAGATATTCAAGTCTAGACTCATGTTCCCAATGGTGATGGTCATGTTCCCATTTCGGACTCGGATAACAGAGTTGATTTTTGCAAGGAAGGGACGACCAAGTATGATTGGGGTTTTCTCCCTAGGACCTAAGGTGGGGTGATTTTCTAGAACAATGAAGTTAGTTGGGTAAATTAAATTTTCAACTTCCACCAAAACATCTTTTAAGATCCCCTTTGGAACTCAAACACTACGATCAGCAAGTTGAAGAGTGACAGATGTGGGTTGGAGTTCTTCGATCCCTAACTGACAATAAATGGCATAAGGAATGAGGTTCACGCTGGCACCTAGATCACACAAGGCTTTGACAACGTTGTTCTCTCCTAGTTCAACATTTATGTAAGGGCATCCTGGGTCTTTCATCTTAGGAGGAATGGTCCCTTGAATGGTGGTACTCACATTAGAAGCCAAAAGGACTTGGTTTTTATGTGAAAATTTTCTTTTAAAAGTGCACATGTCCTTAAGGTACTTTGAGTAGGAAGGTATGGTTTGGATGGAATCGAGAAGGGGAATGTTCAACTTGACTTGTGTGAGTATTTCCCTCAATGTGTCACTCAATTCAGGCGTGGTTTTCCCCCTCATGAATTGAGGAAATGGTGCAGGTTGTTGAGTTGTTTATTGGAGTGTTGTTTCTTTCACATTGTTATTAGTTTCTTCAGTTTGAGCTTGTGGTTCATTTGAATTTTCATTAGCGTTTGAAGCTTCACATGGTTTCTGACTTATTTGTTCTGGTTTTTCAATTGATTTCCCACTTCTTAAAACTGTCACAGCCTTTAGTTGTTCGTGAGTTGTTTGAGTGAAACTTGACTCTCCCCTTGATGTTTTTTGTGGAATGTCTTGTGTGGTCATGGGTGCCTTTCCAGTTTTTATGGTTTGAAGTTCTTGTTTAATGGATGAGAATTATGAGTTCATTTTGTCCATTTGTTTGCACAGTTGTTCTAGTAGGCATTGTGGAACAATTTGGGTTGGTGCTTGGGCTTGTGGGTTTCTCCCAGGAGGATACTTTATTTGTTGGATGGGTTTTTGATATTGTACATGAGGATGTTGGAATTGGACAGGTTGTGGTTGGAACTGATTATGAAGTTGAAAGTTTTGTTGAGGGTATGGGTTGATACATTGATGTTGTTTTGGTTGTTGATTGTCCTTCCAACGAAAGCCTGGATGGTCATTATACTTTGGATTGAAGGAGTTCGTGAATTGTGGCTTTTGAAAGTTCATTGCATTTACTTCTTCTGGTGGTCCTCCTAAAAGAACATCCTTGATGGAAGGAATGGTTTGGCAATTATCAGTCTTGTGGTCATTCTTGTCACAAATTGTGCAAACAAGCTCAATAGTTTGGGTTTTGTGGACCTTCCTAAGTTCAATCTCCTCAACTTTCCTCGTGAGTGCAGCGGGTTTTTATCTATGGTTTTCTTCTTCTCCAAGATTGTACATTGCACCAGATTTGGGTGGCTTCTCAAAGTATGGTGATGTACCCCATTTTTGGTTTTGTTCAGCATGATTTTCTAGATACTCGTAAGCATCATTTGGGGCTTTGTTTTTGAAGGTTCCATTACACATCATATCTATGAATTGTTTGTTTCCGGGACCCAACCCTTCATAGAAAATTCTCACTTGTTCTGGGATTAAGAAACCATGGTACGGTACCATGTTTAATGTGTCCTTGAACCTTTCCAATGTTTCATAGATTGTTTCTCCCTCTCTTTCAAACAAGTTTTTTATGCTCTTTTTAAGTGCAATTTTTTTGTGATGGGGGAAGTATTTTTTATAAAATTATCATTGAAGTTGGTCCCAAGAGTTAATGGATGCTAGTCTAAAATTGTTTAACCAAATCTTTACTCGGTCCTTAAGAGAAAAATGAAAAAGTATCATTTTAGAAGATTCAATTTGATTTGGTGGGCACATGGTTTCGACAATGTCATTATATTATTTAACATGAAGGTAAGGCGTCTCAGACTCCATCCCATGAAAGGTTGGAAGGTGGTTCAGGACATGGGGTTTAAAAACATTTTGGTAATATACTATTTTATCATGCCAAATGCATGAGGGTGCATTGGTCCAGGTTGGTGTGAGGTAGTCATTCATAGTCGGGTCTGCAACAATTCCCAAGTTATGGTTTTTCCCGTTATTTTCGTTCCCTCCCCGGTTTATGATTTGGTTTTTTGGGAGATTTTCCATTGTATCGAACTCAATGTCTGAATTTGGTGTATTAGGAAGATTTGGATCTAAAGTAAATAGACCTCTTTTAGTGCTTGACTCCCCAGCCCTTGTAGTACCCACCCTAACTAATCTGTTTGAGTTATCACAGGTGTAGGTGGACATGCGCCAAAAGAAAAAAAAAGTGACAATGGGAAAAGATAAGAGAATTGGGATGAGAATAGAATAATGGGGGTAAGAAAAGAAGTTTTTTGCTCTATGGAACTTACTTGGTCCCCGGATAAGGCACCAAAATTTTGTTGCACCCAGATTTACCCTACTGGTAAAAGCGGGCGATATAGTACATGTAGGGGTCGAATCCACAGGGACCAAAGAAGTAACCTTTAGACGCTATGATTTGGTGAAGGATGGGCTTTGAAGTAGAAAACATTGTGTTTTATTTTGGATGGTTTAAATAACACTTAGAAACCTAAGTGAATTCAATTCAATGAAAATGGGTTGATCTAGGATTATGCTCGGGGTTGATTGAATGAATTTTACTTCTTTAAACAATTTTGGTTTTATTAATTCTTGATGAATCCATTCTTCAAAAATAACACTACCTTCATCATTTTCTGGTTTGGTGCTTACTAAACACAATTAATAATCCCCTATACACTTAGAGAACCAAATTCATGATCTCTCTGACTTATTTGGTCATTTAGTAATTGAATTTAGTTTGCTCAAACACAGTAAAGATGAAGAGTAGAAATAACTGAAGAATGGATGTCTTAAATTAGTTATCAAATTAACAAAAATTCGTTCATAAAATAACATTCAATCCAGCGTTTTCATCCTCCTAAGATCAACCCATTTAAGGGTTATCCCTCCATTTACGATATACTCTCAATGGTGGGCAGAAGATGACTAACAAGAATTGGATTGAAGAAATTAAAACCGCGGAAATAATGAGCACTCCTCCGTGTGTGTGAATGAAATTCACACCTCTGTGTGAACTAATTCACAACAACACAGAGATATCACTGTGCATTGTGATAATAAAGTTTTAATAAATGAAATGAAAAATATAGAAGAGAAATAAGTTGATTAAGAACATAAAGATACAAAAAAGAAACTTACATGGAAATGGAAAACATTACAATGGAAATTTGGAAGCATAACCTTACAATGAAACAAGCAACAAATGATGATAAGAAAAATATCCACCCCTATTCCCTTCACCACTATATTATTATATATGAATATTAGGAGCCTTAGGTATATCCCCCAACAATTAATTCACCCCTATAAATTAATAGATTCAAATGGAGGGTGAATAATCAAAAGGATATTGATGTTTCGAATTTGACCCGGAAAATTGTCCAGATTCGTCCAACATATTGACGTGTGAATTCGCAATTGAATATGGCCGAATACGGAGGGGTTGTAGAATCTAAATATATTTTCCCATCTGTCCTCTATGATTTGTAAAAATTTCAGGAAATTTCGCTCACCTGTTTGGACGTTATGGTCGAAATGGTGGGACAGATTTCTGTGCATTAATGTCGGGTCCACCATTTAAATCTCAAATTCATATCCCTTTATCATCATGATAACATCAGAATTAGCTCTGGCCACAGTTTAATAAAATGATCCTCATATTTTTATCTTTCTAATTTATAAATTTTCACTTTATTGGGATTATTTTGTGGGCCCCAAATTTGTTTGATGGGCCTTAGGCCCATTATGCTTTTTCCAACATGTTTCTATATTCATGCACAAAAGTCTCCATCTTCCTTTGGGATTCATCCATCAGACCTAAAAGATAAAATGTTCCAAACAAAGTTATAAATCATATCCCAAAATTTAAAATTCAGAAAATGAATATAGTGTTGTACACAAACAAATTAATTATTGGGCCCAAATTTTCATTTTAAACATGAATTGCATTTTTGATGAGAAATGAAGTTCTATTTATGTAATGCACTAAAAACAATGTCTATGGACTTTGGAACAATTAATATAAATATATTAAAAATTAATATTATACACTTTCAGTGACTAATTAGATACTTCGGCAAAAAAACTCATAAATCTTTTCTAACATATAAGAAGCAACAAAACCTCAATCTGATGCACGGTGTGACCTGTATAACTCAAGGTGTGTTTTTTATTTAAAATTAAAATTAATTTTATTAAAGATAATAAGTGACATAAATAAAACAAATAAAACACATTCTTATTGTTTTGATACATTAGTAAAATGATCCATAAGTCATTTTTGATATTTAGGAATCAATCTCACCTCAATCTGACGCACGGTGTGACTGGTATAATTCCAAGTGTGTCTATTTATTTAAAATTAACATTATTTTTACTAAAAATAATATGTGACACACTTAAAACTGAGAAAATGAATTCATATTATATTTATACTTTAGTAAAATGACCCATGAGTCATTTGTGACATGTAGGAATCAACCAAACCTCAATACAACACATGGTGAGAACGACATAACATGAAGTGTGTCTTTTTATTTAAAATTGACATATTATTTTGATAATTTAGTGTAATTATCCATATGTAATTTTTTTAGTGTTGTAAATATCCACACCTCAATATGATGCATGGTGTCACTGGTATAATTCCAAGTGTGACTATTTATTTTAAATCGACATTAAAATTAGTAAAAGAAACCAGTGACATACTAAAAACTAATATAATACATTCGGACTGCATTGATACATTAGTAAAATGACCCATGAGTCATTTTTGATGTGTAAGAATCAACTTCATCTCAATCAAATGCATAGTGTGACCATTATAACTCGAATTGTGTCTTTTTATTTAAAAGCGACATTAATTTTAGTAAGAATAACAAGTGATGTACTGAAAACTAAGAAAATGCATTTGGATTGTTTTTATACATTATCAAAATGATACATAAGTCATTTGGGACATTTATGAATTATCCTAAAATCAATATGATGCATGGTGTGATTGGTATAATTCCAAGTGTATCTTATTATTTTAAATTGAGATTAATTTTACTAAAAGATACAAGTGACATACTAAAAACCAAGAAAATGTACCCAGATTGTTTTGATAATTTAGGAAAATGACACATGAGTCATTTTTGATGTTTAAGAATAAAAATATCCTTAATCTGATGCATGGTGTGACTGGTATAACTCAATGTGTGTCTTTTTTTTTAAAATTTTAAATAAATTGTAGTAAAAAGAACAATTGACATACTGAAAATTGAGAAAACACATTTGGAATATTTTGTTACTTTAGGAAAATGATATATAAGTCACTTTTTACATGTAGTAATCATCCTCATCGAAATACGATTCATGGTGTTACCGTTATGATTCCAAGTGTCTCTATTGATTTTAAATTGACATTAATTTTAGTAAAACGAAAAAGTTACATATTGAAAACTAATAAAATGCAATTGGATTATTTTTATACTTTATTAAAATGAAACATATTTCATTTTTGACATGTAGGAATTAGAATCATCTCAATCTAATGCATGGCGTGATCAATATAATTCCAAGTGTGTTAATTTATTTTAAATTGGCATTAATTTTAGTAAAACAAACAAGTGAAAAATAAAAATCCATAAAAAACATTTGGATTGTTTTTATTCATTATAAAAATGACCCATGAGTCATTTTTGATGATTAGGAATGAAACTAACCTCAATATGACTCATGATGTGACCAATATAACTCAAAGTGTGTCTTTTTATTTAAAATTGACATTAATTTTAGTAAAAAGAACAAGTGACATACTAAAAACTAATAAAAAAATTTGTATTGTTTTGATAATTTATGAAAATGATCCATAAGTCATGTTTGACATGTATGAATCATTCTATTCTCAATATGAGGAAAGCGGTGTCCATTATGATTCCATGTGTGTCTATTTACATAAAATTTACATTAATTTTAGTAAAAAGAACAAGTGACATACTGAAAATAGAGAAAACACATTCATATTTTTTTGATACTTTAAGAAAATTATTCATAATTCATTTATCACATGTTGGAATCAACCAAACCTCAATATGATTCATGGTGTGATCGGTATAACTCAAAGTGTGTATTTTTATTTAAATTTGACTTTAATTTTAGTAAAAAGAACAAGTGACATACAGAAAACTTAGAAAACACATTTTGATTGTTTTTATACTTTAGTTCAATGATCCATAATTCATTTTTGATGTGTAAGAATCACTCTCACTGCAATATGATGCACGGTGTGACCGATATGAATCTAAGTGGGTCTTTTTATATAAAATGTACATTAATTTTAGTAAAAGAAACAACTAACATAGTGAAAACTATGAAAATGTATTCAAATTGTTTTGATCATTTATAAAAACAACCTTTGTGTCATTTTATATATATATGAATCACCTAAATCTAAATATGATGCACAATGTGACTGGTACGACTCAAAGTGTCTGTTATCAGTTTAAAATTGACATTTTAGTTCGAAACATGTGTAACTCATTGAAAACCAAGAAAACGCACTCCAAATGACTTGATAATTTAGGAATGTGATTCATAAGTCATTTATGATGTGGAGGAAGTAGTATCATGTCAAATGGAAAAATTATTTGATTTCTATGACTCTAAATGTGTGTTTCCAGTTTGAAATGACATTAGAGTATAAAATACAAGTGACATACTAAAAATTGAGAAAATTTATTCCTATTGTTTTAAAACATTAGGAAAATGACACATAATTAATTTTTGACGTGTAGGAATAAACCTAACCGAAATCTAATGTACGGTGTGACCGATATAACTCCAAGTTTATTTTTGTTTAAAATTTACATTAATTTTATTAGAAAAAGAAGTGACATGCTAAAAACCGATAAAATGCATATGAATTATTTTTATACTTTAGTAAAATGATCCATAACTCAATTTTGATGTGTAGGAATCAGCCCCACCTCAATACAATGCATGGTGTGACCAGTATTACTCAATGTCTATCTTTTATTTAAAACTGACATTTTCTTAATGTATTCGTCCATATTAATGTTTAATTTATTTATTTATAGTATTACTAACATATTATTTGTTTTATTTTATAGGATTATTCCTTTTCTCTAGTTGAGGTGATTTATTCGGAAACAGATTCTATGGGTGGACAATTTTGAGAGGGGATTGTGGGCAACAAAAGATGAAACATTAATGTTTTTAATTTTTTATGGATAATTGTAAGTTTAATTATACAAAACATTGTTTGAAATGTATATATTTTTGTTTTTTTTGTGTTCATGATATAAAATTTATTTCAATTAAATTATGGTTTTTTTGGGTACTATTATTGGTTTTTTCTAGGTGTGCACTTATAAAAACATCACACTATAGCATGTTGGGCCTTTATCAGTGCTAAACTAGTGTTGCTAAAGGGGACCCTTCATCAACATTTTTTAGCATTGATAAATCGGGCTCCCAATTAATTTTATTGAGGAAAAAAATATATTTAGCACTATTAAATTCCTTTTTCACACTATTAAATGTAATATCTGTAGTATTGTTTAATTGAATGATTTATTCATGGATTTGGCATTGTGATGTGATTTGATGATTTGTTCATCAAGGTTGTCTGATCTCTTTGGTTTAATTTTTCAATATATTATTGTTTATTATTTTCCTATTATTACCCTATTCTATATTCCCTAGATGAGATCTTAGGTTGTTTCCTGGTTGTGTCTTTGGTTTTGGGGTAGGAAGGGGTTACTACGAGGTTGGTTGGGTGAGAGTGTTTTGGTCAGAAGTATGAAGTGTGTGGCAAGGTTTATCAGGTTTTTTTGTCTACTCTATTTTTTCTTTTATCCATGGAAGAGTTAGCATTAAGCTCTCTAGTTTGTTCCTCTATTTTGTGACCTGGATTGAGATAGTGTCTCCTGGTTATTTTCTATTGTGGGTGGTCATTGGACATCAGAAATGTTGGGGTTGTTTCAATTTTTGATGCTTGGTTGAAAACCAATATATTGTGTCCTTTATAATTTAACCCTTTAGTAGCTCGATATAGGTACTAAGGAATTACGAAGCATGTGTCACTAGGTTTCTTGACTATGATGGGACTACATGGTCGGTAGCTTGTTTACCATGGATCACTAGTGTGTCTGGAATCATATAGTTTTTCCTTAGGACCATTGGGGTTGCATGTGGTTTGTGTTAGTCCTCTATTGTTAAAGGAAATCTACTATTGGCTTGGTTTAGGCAGATTGATTTCCCTAGGTAAAGATTTTTGACCCTATTTAAGGATTCATCTTTTCCTACATCGAAGGTATTCATTATGGTGTTTCTCATTGTGGTGTTTCTTGGATTGAGAAATGTCTTGGTATGAGCCAATGGTGTAGGTGTTTCATCGTTGGTTTTCTAGGTTCAAGAATAGACTTTATATTTAGTTTTTTGTATACTTAATTTCTTATTTTTTTTTTCTTTTTTTCCTTTTCCTTCCATGATTTCACTGTTTTTTTGAGTTATTTTCTTTTTGAATATTCTCAGTTTTTTAAAATTATTTTAGTGGATAGGTAATTTTGTGTTCTATTCTTGTATTGTAGGTACTCTTTAGAAGTGTGGGAATTTCTCAATGGTATCATCCCATTAGTCAACTCAGGTAAGTGCGGGTATGTGTTCTATTTATATTTAGAATTATTTAAATTATGAAATTTTTTGAAGGCTATTTAGAATATCATTTAATTTTGGAAACTTGTGTCACATTGATGCATGATGGTGGATATTTTATTTTCATACCCTATAGGGGCATTCCTATTTAGAATGTGATGCCCAAATTAATGGTTATTGGTGGTGTGGAATCATCAACTGGTTAGATTTTAATTTTAATAGTGGAGATTATATAGTATTATTGCATATTAAAACTGTTCATGAATTTAATCATTAAGGTGGATATTTTTGAATTCATTATTCCCTAAATTATTAATTAACTTTCATTAAAATTTTGAATTTTAATATTCTATTTTAATCATGTATTTAATTTTATTTTATTTGACGGATTTTGTTACATGATTATGTTTTTGGGAACAACCTAAGCATTCCCCTCTATCCGACTGTCACTAGTATTCCACCCCTACCTACTCCTATATTATGGTTTTAGGGGCTTCCTTGATCTAGGAAGAGAGTTTCGCCTCAGTAGTGAAATCCTATTGGCAAGATATCCTAAAAATGGGGGTCTCAATTCCACCATAGAGAGAGGAGAGGATTCTAGAATGGATATATTCTAGTTGATATTTTGGGGTCTTTTAGGGGTGACTAATTTAGAGGATGAAGAGATAATTCCAGTAGTGGATTGATGTAGTTGGTTCTTGAACTCAGTGGACATCAAAATATGGAAGGATTCATGCTTGAGTGATAGTTCTGGGCTAGATTAGACACACAAAGGAAAGAGGAGAAGGATTTGAGTTGGGGTTGTAGTTCTTGAACCCGGAGGTCCTCAAATATGGTTTACACCAGATCTAGAATGTGACATCGCACTAGGATGACTGAAGTGGATGGACCCAGGCAATGATATTGATCTTGAAACAGGTATACCAAGAATCTGGTTCATTACACGAGAATATGGAAAACAAACTTGGATCTAAATGAAGACCCTGGTCCACAATTCTTCATCCTAGTAGACTGGTCTCACAATTGAGGTAAGGTGGAACCCGGATAAGGAGGTTCGGTCTGGTGTTTGTTTCCTTTTATATTTTAGGTCTTATTTCAACTGTTACATTATTTCTTTTTGTTTCTTATATCCTGTTTATCTTTTGATTTCTTGGGTATTTCTATTAATTTATTTTTCTTTCATAATGAAAAACTCATGGTGATCACTCCCCATGCACGTGGGCCAATTAGCCAAAGCACATAAATCCTCTATGACATTTACTACTTTCCACTTTTTGTCTCCATCCTTGGAATTAATTAACACTAATTCATCTTAAAAATAATTCAAATATGTTTTGGATTTATTTTTTTAATTAGAATACTTTTTAAGAATTTTAATGGTTGGATTTATCATTGGTGATGGTTCTTAATTTAATTTTGGTTGTTGTTGTGAATCTTTAAATGTGAATGAACTTGTAAAGAGTTCATGGAAAGTGTATGTTGAATTTTGGAATGTGTTCTCTCACGGTGTTTAATTTTATTTTTCAGAATTATTGTATACATAATATTACCTTTTTATTTTAGAAATTTTTTGTAACATCCCAACCTGGGAGCCACTGAATGGCGCCCCAATCCAGTGGGTCACATGGCCTCAAGTGTTCCTCCTTGTACACCAAAGGATACCGACTAGCAGTGAGGGTTTGTGGTGTGTCTATGGGGAGATTATTCCTTTATTTCATATTATAGAGCAGTGGTAATAATCATATTAATCAAGTAAATAAAATATAATCAAAGATAGAAGTTATACATCCAAAAGGATGTGGTAATGAATAAGAAAAAAAAGATGCATATACAATATGTTGATCATTTCATTTCTCTATACAAAATGGAAAGCAATACATCGAAATATACATACTTGTACAATACATGTATCAAAAAATACCAAAACAATATCTACATATATCATCACGGGAATAGCTCAATAATGTTCCCCCACTACTCCTAACTAATGATAAAATCAAACATCATTCAGTGGGAACTTTCCCCGGTCCCTACCTCCATCCATGAAGTCTGTCTAAGTACCCAATGATGGCCCAACCTGGGTGTGAGATAACACTCAATAGCCCACCACCAATGGTGTCTATAAAAAGTCTATTCGGTATGATATAAATAATGAATTAGTTTTTAGTATATCATACGTATAACAGTAATAAAATTAAAGAGTCGATTATATATGATTCTATCTATCCCATCATGGAAACCTATGAACAATAATCAAGAAATGCACATCTAGGAATGGGCCTACAACCATCCAGTAACCCTCCTGCCTCTTCCTTTCAAAAAAAAAACCCAACCAGACCATGGACCAGCTTTAGGTCTAATAAAAAATAGAACTTAAAAAAAGATTTTAATTGGAAATAAAAGGATCCAAGCCTCATATAAAAACCCTATATTATACAATTTTTTCAAATTAAATAAATTCATCCTCAAAATTCCCTTCCAAGGAAAGTCAACCATCATCTGGGAATAACTCCGACCATTGAGTATTTAAGTCTGCTTCATGATACCAAGTATTGTTCTGTAAACGGTTGTTATGCCATAGCCCCCATACTATAGGAACATATCTGCCTCAAAGAGCCTTTGTGCTCTGATCAACAATATAGGGAGGATGCTCCTCGAAATAAACATCTACCTGTAGCTCAACGTCATCCGGCTGAAGATTCTGAGATGGGTCTGAGTGATAATAGCACATTATAGAAACATAGAAAACATCATTCATGGATCGATAACTCTAAGGTAAATGAAACCAATATGTTATCATCCATAATCTCCCTATAATCTCAAATGAACCAACATATCATGGTCAAATATTAGCTTATCTCATAATCCATCTATGACCTAGCTTCATCGAGATAGACAAAAATACATGATTTGTAACCTAAAACTACATAGGTCATTGATGGAGATCAATGTAAGATTTTTCTATAGACTATGTAGTATCCATTTATTTCTAAATCATGTAATATTAGTCAAAATTCTCTTACATGAGACGTGGTCCAAGCAGAGTTTCATCTCCTACCTCTAACCATCACAGGGGTGATCAGCATGTCCTACTATATAAAGCCTCATAGAGCTTAATTTTTATTATTTCCTGATAGATATTGTTTTAGGATATTTCAATCAGGGGTATATTCCTCTCCCTAAAGCCCCCAAAATCAAGGATGAATGATCTAAACATGTTCTTTAATACCTGCATAGTGTGCTCTAACTGTCCATCAGTATGAGGGTGGTATGTGGTGCTCAAAAGCACCTATATACTCAATTCCCACTGTAATCCTTTCCAAAATCAAGATGTAAATTGAGAATTGTTATCTGATACCATGGTTTGAGAAACCCCTTGAAGGTTCACAATCCCACATATATACAATCTCCTATGCTCATCTACTGATATGTTCTCCTTGATCGGAAATAAATGGATAACCATTGTGATTATATACACACCTACCCACATATCATCCTTACTATGAGGCAACCTCGACAACCCGATCTTGAAATCCATCAGAACATATTCTCATTTCTACTTGAGAATGGATAACTTTTATAAAATTATAATTGGTCGTTGGTTTTTTTCCTTCACATGCTGACAGGTGGAACACCTCATGAAAAAATTATCTACATCTTGTTTCATCCACAACCACCAGTATTAATGGCGCAAGTCATGTTATATCTTAGTAACATCGGTGTGAACTCTCCAAGATAAGGAATGAAACTCCTGCATAACTTCCCCATGTATGTCAACTAGGATCCAAACACAACCATGAATATAGATATTTTCATCCATTCTAACCATCCAACCAAGGGTAAGGTCCTCACCAGTCACACTCTCCCATAGGACTAGTCCCTCCACATTTTTAAAATTGTTTTATCATCACTTTATCTATAAGAGTGGATGTCATAGCTAAAGAAGAGATTAAATTTTGTCCATTACTATTGTACATTTCCATGTGAATCTTTAAAAATAAGGGCATAAGCTACCACTTGCTACCGGCCTCATGAACTTTATATATCTGAGTTCTCCTTCTCGGTGCATCGGTAACTAAATCGCCTTTAATAGGCATATAGGCAAGATCAAAGTTTAAAGACATTTGGTATTCCACCCACCTTTGTTATCTCATATTCACGTTATGATGTTTAAATATATACTTGAGGATGTTTTGGTCCTTGTACACCACAAAATGATCTCTCAGTGAATAATGCCTCTAAAAAAAGGCATGTACAATAATAGATAACTCGAGATTATGTGTCGGTTAATTCCTCTCATGTGGTTTCAACTGATGAGACCCATATACCACAAATCGCTCCTCCTCTAGCCAAAAAACTCCTTGATCGATACATGATACATTATAATATACTGTATAGTTTCTTCCCTGCTCTGGAAAACTCAAGATCGATGTTAAATTAAATCTCCCGTTCAAATCCTAAACGGTTGTCTCATAGGTAATTCTCATTACAAACATCACACTTCTTAGTCAAAATCATAAGAGGTATTTCTAATCATGATAACTCTTATTTGAAATGTTTTTAATATCCATCTTACCCCTAGAAACATTGTACATCAAATAGATTCATGGGATTTTAGTAGGAAACTATAACTCTCACCTTCTCTAGGTTTATTTATAGTCCTTTCTATAAGATAATATGACCTAGGAAGTGAGTCTTATCTATCTAGAAGTGACACTTTACGGGTTTTCCATATAACGGATGCTCTCTTGGTGTGTTCAAAATGATATCAATATGTTTTTAATGGTTGTGTTGATTGTGATAATACACCAAGATATCATCTACATATACCTCCACAAATAAATCTAGATAATGTTTGATAACTTTATTTCTCAGTGCCATGAAAACTGGTTATGTGTTCGTAATACTGAATGACATAACCAAATACTATTATAGACTATAACTACTATGAAAATATATATGATGTATTCCCATGTGTCAAACACGCACATGTTGATAACTTGACCTCAAATCAATCATTGTTAAATCCCAGGATCCTTGGAGCTGGTCGAAGAGGTAATCAATCTATGGAAAAGTATAATGGTTCTTAACTGTCAACTATTTCATTTTTCAGTATTCCAGACATATCCTGAGGGTTTTGTCTACCTTTTCGAAAAAAGGCCTCATGCTCCCCATAGAGAATTAATAGGTCATATAAACTCATTTGCCTCTAAATCCTATAACTATCTCTTGAGCTCCTAAAACATTGTATTATCCATCCTTTAAGGAGTAATAGATACCGATGTAGCTCCTGGAACAAGCTCGATAAATAAATACACCTCTCTATCAAAAGGTAATGCAGAAAAGTAATCCAGGAAAACATCCTTAAAATGATCAACCACTGGAGGGAAATATTTCTGATGCATTCCATGATCTTCCGGATACAAACTAGAAATGTAGATTATCATCTCACCCAGTACAGGATGCTTGGGTCTAGATCCACTTTCTTATACATCCCATTTAACCTTGTGAAGAAAAACTCTTCCCTCTGGTGATGTGAAGTGCACCCTTTGGTGAAAACATCTGACATGTGATTGATATGAAACCATCTATTCAATCCCGATTATGTTGTCAAACCCTGTCATATCCTGGAAAAAAGGATATCCCATATAAATTTACATCCACCTATCTCAAGGGGCACTCCCTGTACTGGCATACACCCTCTTTTTTGATTCCCATCAGAGTATCCAAAGTCATGATGCCACATAAAACTAAACAATGATCTTAAAGATCTCCATAACGGGTATAGATATAAATGAATGAGAAACACCTATATCAAAATGAGTAGTTACTGAAGTATTGGATACTAAGATCGTACCTCTCACTGTATATTTGATGGCACTATTTTCCTCTAGTGTAGGCTATATAGAATATATTTGGCCTAAACCATGGCCCTGGGAAACAACCTCACTACCCGGATTAACCCCACTTGACTGTCATGGTACAACTTGTGTATGGATTCTTCATCCATGACCACCACCTCAGCCTGAATGACTGACAATACTCTAGATCTCAACCTGATCTAGATCTTTGAATATCACTATTGAACCTAGATTCAATGTCGATCCCCTTCCACTAACCACTAGACGGAAGGTCCTGTAGAAAAATTGTACATGGCCCATCATACCATATGATCAAAACTCTAATGGGACTCAATCACACTGATTCATCATATATACTCATCTTCTACACTAATGAAAAAAGATAGTATAGCCAGCACTAACATCCTGGCTATTAATCCCCCCATGAGAATCCTCAAAATGGAACTCTAACTACTACTGAACCACTAGGTCAAGTGGCTAAACTTTCCTAGTCTATTCCCTGATCTTCTATCAGGTTTAGCTTAGTAATAAACATCTGATTAACTATCTCAATAATATTAGTCAATCAAAACACATTTAAATGTGATCTAACAACAAGCCTGAGACCTTCCTCGAAGTGTCTTGGCCTCATTGTCATATCGACAAGATAAATTGGTGAAATACAGTGGAGCTCTATAAGGGTTTTGAAGACTCCATAACAGTCATCACACCTTACTTCAAATGTATAAACTCATTGGCCATTTCATCTCTCAGGGTCTCAAGAAATGATTAATCATAAAACCAAGATTGGAAACCCCTCCAAACCATATCTCACAACACATCATCCGGGTTCAAAACATCCCACCAACTCTTAGCTGCTCCCAGAAGAAAATATGTCATGAGATTCACTCTCCTCTCTAGGGTTGTATCCAGATACTCAAAGATATAATAGATAGTCTCAAGCCAAATCTAGGTAACCTATGGACCTCATTCCTCTAAAAATGTGGTTGGATTCTGCTGCTTGAACACACACATTAGCTCTTCGATAGACGAAGAAGGATACATTGCTCCCTGAATAGTCTACATAAAATATATGAAACTCTCTCAAAACAGGGAATCAACACCCATATTATGAATGATGGGTGGTTCCTCAAGTGGAATTCTGAAGGTTCTACTAGTATCTAAGGTCCCACAACCTCTAGTGATGGTCATCACCACACTCTTAGTGTACGACTGGATGATGTCATGATGTCATGTCACTACAATGCCAAACACATGCCTCAGAAAAGATCGATAATGAGAAGATAAAAGATAAAAGCATATGATAGTTCAAGTGCTTCCTATTAAAAATCCATACCCCTATGCCTCCTCTTAAATCAGAACCGGTTAATAGGAACTACCATAAAATCACCAGAGACAATTTCCAATCTAAAGTTGGGTCTAGTTCAAGTTCCATGTTTTCAAAATTTCAATTTCATTTAAATCCATATTTATTTTAGATTTTTTCTGAATATTTGAAATAAATGGGTCACCACTTCTAATCCATAAAGGCCCATGCACTTCATGAACCAAAATGTGGCATCCACTTAATCCAAACTGTAACACGTTCCAGACTATGAGACCAATGGTCCATGACTCAATTTTTCATAATTGGATAGATAGGATGTCTATTATAGTTTGTGAAAGAAAAAACTATTTATGTTATGGAAGGCACTCTAAGTACCAATCATGCTTCTCAATTACCTGCATGAATCATTTATCAAATAATAGGTATATCACTCAAGGCTTGAAAAATTCATGGAATGTGAGTCCTATACGGTGCCTAAAATGATGCATGAGATGACATTCCCTCATCTCACTGGTCCAAGTATAAAAATATGTCATCATAATAAACATGAAACCTCAAGTGCATCTCTAAATAGTGGAATCAAATCAACTACAATAGAAAAATTCCCAAATAAAACATGTCTTGTTTCAGTCAATTTGGGTTTTTCCTATACGTGTGTTAGCTACTCCCAGGATCAAATCATTACCAAATTTTAACTCGTTCCTATCCACACTTCTATTGTATCAAAATAGTAAATCCAGAAAATAAAATACTCTGATACCACATTGTAACATCCCGAATTGAGATCCAATGAACGGTACCCTAAGCTGGTGGGTCACATGGCGTCATGTATGCCTCCCCATACGGTTGAGGTTGTCGACTAGCAGTGAGGGCATAAGGTGTGTCTGTGGGGAAACTATGTTCTTATTTCAAAGTGTTTCACAATAGTAATGATCATAATAACCAAGTAACTAATGAACATATAATCAAAGATAGAAGATAAACATCCAGAATAATGTGGTAATGAATAGTCCAAAAGTAGTAGCATATACAGTATGTTGATCATGCCATACCCTTATAAAAAATGGTAGGCAATGCATGGAAATAGTCATACCAATACAATACATGTATCAAAATACAAAAAGACTAAAAAGGAAATATCTACAACTACTCTCACGAGAATAGCTCGGTTTTGTGCCCCCCTGCTGTTATGTAATGATCAGATCAAACATCATACAATGGTTGTTTCCCCCGGTCCCTACATTCATCCATGAATGCCTTTTAGTGTACCCAACAATGGCCTAAATAGGGTGTGAGATAACACTCAATAGGCAACCACCAATGGTGTATATAACATTTCTACTCTGTGTGATATAAACAATGATGCACTATGCAGTATATCAAAGGTATACAAGTAATAAATGTAGAGTCAAGTAGATGTGATCTTGTATAGCTCAACATGGCTCCCTATGAACAGTAGTCAAGTTCCCTTAAACATGGGAAAATATAAAGCATAAATAAATAGTTGTGATACTATCTAGTCTAAGAACAAAAATTAGATACCCATACCAGAGCGATCTGTAACCATAGAAAAAATATCCACAACAGACACATTGTGTAATCAAGTGTCAACATCCACAATGGCCAATGCCGTGTAATCTAGTGCCAAACTGCAAAGGGCCAAATACAAGGTAAAGAACACCAAGGCATCTGTGTAATTCAGTGTGGGACCATGATGGTTTGGATCCCTGGTATAGAAGACCAAGGCATCCTCATCGAGTCCATGGAGCATCTCGATGGAAACTTGGTAATGACTTGGGATGAGTCAAATGAGCAGTCAATAGAGCATGTCCAATGCGAGTCCAGGCAAGTAAGATCAAAGGAATATCAATGCTCTTAGCATATTATAAAATATGGACCCAAGGTATAAAATACCAAGGCACCCACTACCATAATCAATACAGATCATTGGAGTATAAATGTCCATGGCATCTTGTGGAACCAGGATCCAAGGAGCTCGTCCAAGGCATCCACTACGATAATCAATTCCCCAATCAAATCAATAAACATTTCATAACCATTTAAAATACATGAGTTCATCCAACTCATTCGACATTTTCTATTTAAACAATCAAATCAATTAACACCATGTAATGGAATGGAAATGAGGAAAAACCTTCTTCTATTCATTAAAATAATTCTTATTCAATTTATCAAGACTTGCAAAACAAGTGGTGAGATCACACTCACACAATGAGGTGGAATAAATTAGGACAGATACAGATACACGCTCCATGGTTGACCTTGGTTGGGGATAACAACCTCCAACGATAACAATAGTTCTAGTGGGAATCATATAAAGGTCTCAAACAATTTACTCAAGGCCTTCAATTAATTTTAGGGAAACAATGGAAGGCTTGGTGCACGACACAATGACAAAAAGGTATATAAAACACAAAACTATATGGAAAAGGTATAGAACACCTACCGTGTACCCGTGGTAGAACACTTGTCCAACGTCAACTCCAAACTCAACCTAGATCAGTAGAAAATGGAGAAAAATATGAGCGCCTTCAAAATAGGACATAAGATCCTGTTCCAAAATAACTTTGTTGAGGAGAATAGAAATAGAGAAAGGAGAAAGATGAATAGGGAACTCATTGGTGTGGATCCAATGAGACCGATGATGGAAGAAACAGAGTTCGTATCACGACCTAAGCCTTGATTTAGGCTTTAAAAGGCTTCGTGGGTGGCTCCCCTATATGAGAGACACGAGGGCTTCTATCAAAATGAATCCCTACCGCTTATTTTAAAAACTGAACATATACATTTAGACGTGGTGTAATGATCGGGATCTTACTCCGAGGAAAAACCCTTTTACACGTCGTGAATTTGTTTACCCATGCTATTACACGTCATTTATTGAATACACATCATGTAAAGAAAATATGTGTATTGTAATGGCCATGTAACCAACCTGCACCCCTCCTACATCTTCCTTTCCAAAAACAACTCAACCGACCCCTGGCCCGACTATAGGGTCTAATCCAAAAAGGTAACTTAAACAATAGTTTATCATTAAATAAAAGGATTTGTACCTCATAGAAAAACTCTAGATCCTTCATTGTCGCAAGATTATTATTATTGTAATAACCATAGTGAGTGTGTTTTCTTACCTCTCTTGTTAGTCATTTATTGTTCCTAGAATTTGGGAATCTGTGATGCAAATTTATTCATATTTATTAAATTTTTGTTTTATAAGTTAGATTAATAAATATAGTTGTTATATTTCATATTTTGATTTTGCGAATCAAAATTAAATCCAATTTAATCCTTTCCCACTACATGGATATTGCCTTGCGTTAGTGTACCCAGCAACAAAATATATATATATATATTCATATATATAGACACAAACCTATACAAATATGTGTGTGTATAAAAACACAAAAAACAAATATATATAGAGATATAAAAATACACACACAAACACACACATTTTTCAAGAAATATATATTAATATATATATATATATGCATACATATGTACATAAACACACTCATATACTTATATGTGTGTACGTGTGTGTAAACATACATAAGATAAATGTATTTAACATATTATAGAAATTTATTATATAGATTTATTTACAATAAATATGCATTTCATAAATACATTGTAAAAAATATATATTTAAATATATAAATATATATTTATATATAAACATATTTTATAAATCTATTTATGAATAATATATATATATATATGATTATATTAATTAATATATGGGTAAAAGAATATGGATGTGCAGATATATAAATGAATAAATGTATCATAAAATATAAAAGAAAATGAGATGAAAAAATGGTAAAAGCATTCACTTTGTACAAGGAGATCAGATTTTCGAATCTCTAGAGGAAAGCAAGGTGGATGGGAAGTTTATTTAACAAATTAGTGATGATATTTCTTGGAAGCTCTTAGAGGTGCTTCATGGTCCCTAAAATTCACCTCGATGCCCAAAGGAATATTTAAAAAAATGAGTTTTTATCAGCGCTAATGATAGTATCGATAAAATTTTACTTATAAGTGAAAAAAACTTAATGATAATAACCCCATATATCAGTACTATTTTAGCACTGATAAGAGTGATTAGATTTTAAAAATTCTCAAAATATCAATTTTTTTCCATCTATGATAAAAATGATATATAGCACTAATAAAGTACATATGTGTTGTGTCGTGTCCAATGTTAAATTCAAAATTATTTTTTGTTAAATTATAATAATTTTTTTGTATAACATTTTATAAAATTTATAACCTTAATAATATGGAATAGATGAAAAATTCCAAAACTGCATTTCATAACATTCATTTTAGAAGTAATATCTCATACCCAAAAGAATAGTTAAAAAAATGAGTTCTATCAGTGATAAAACAAATACATAAAAATAAAATATTTTTTAGCGCTCAAATACATGTTCATAATAACCACCTTTATCCGTGCTTTTTATGCGATGATAAAATCGATCGGACTTTAAAAGAACTCAAAATATCATTGATTTTCTAGCGGGCATAAATTAGTTATATGTATTAGTATCATATTTAATGTTATGTTCTACTATTGGTGGTGGGGTGGTAAGGGCTTGGAGGGTGAGGGGAATGTCATGTGGTCAAGTCCTCGGGCCTATGTGTTTACTACATTTTATTTCCTTGGGTTGTGTTTCTCCATGGTGGACATAATCTGTCTTATATATCTAGTTTTAAATTCGATATTATTTCTTTGAAAAAAATATAATAATTTTTTATAAAGTTTATAATTATAATAACGGAATGGATGAAAAAATTCAAAACCACATTTCACAATTTTTTTGTCCAAGTGGTGTACCACTCCACACAGCTTGAAAATTTGAATCATCCAATCAATTTAATGGGTATTTTTATATTTTACAATTATTTTTTAAAATATGAGAAAAATGAAATTGAAATTTAAAATGAATATTTAATTTTTTATATCGAGATAAGGTTAAAATTTCTCTTTATAACTTATCATCAAAACTAAATATAAAATATTATTAAAAAAATAAGTTTTCTCTAATGAATATAAGAAATATTGTTGGAAATAGATAAATTTGATGTTGACCTGCATGATATGATTTATATGAAAGGCATTTATTATAAAAAATCTTTAAAAAATTGTTACTTTATCTACAGGGCTTTAACCCACCATAAGTCCATATCGTAAAAGATATATACCATAATTTTTCCCCTTTTTTGGTTTAGTTAAATATTAGTAGAATTAATTAATTATTTTTATTTAAAACTATTAAATATTAGTAGTTACTGTAATAGCTAAAATATAAATGATTAAATTGAAATACACATCATATAAAATTAATGTTTCTAAAATAAAAATATTGTTCAATATAATTCAATATTTAAAAAATCAAATTTTATATGCAATTGCATAATCTAGTAAAAAGGGACCAGTTGTTGAGATCATTCCATGTGGGGGGGTCATGATATTGGGTGCAACATGGATATGATTTGTGAGGGTAATAATATCTTCACAATTTTTTTTATCAAAATTTTATTATATTTTGGGAAACACCTTACCACTCGGATCCTAATTAAGTAATACATGAAATTGAATCCAATATCTAAAAAAAATCAATCCCATGATCAAGGATAAAATCCAAGAGTTTCTAAGAAAACATTTTCACATACCAATAACTACTAGATCAATCATTTCATCTTTATGGGGTGATGAAGGGATTGTGTCTTTCAATCCATTTTTCATGCTTTTTTGGACAGGTTTGGATATACAATCAAAATTTATCACATGAAATTATTATTTTTCTTTTATGGGTGATTAAATCATACCATAAAAAGAATTTATGGTATACAGAACCAAATTTTGGGATATTTTACAATGTCATCCCTATTAGGTTTTTGCTTGATTCAGTTGTCCTCATAATTATGTTACAATTTAGCAATGGAATTTAGGGGTATTCAAACTCAACCCAACCCAAACCGACCAACCTGACCCTATCTGACTAGGATGGTTCAGGTCACACATGGGCTATTTATGAGTTGGGTTAGTCTGGGTCGGTTCGGGATCAGGTTGGGTCGGGTCATGGGTTGACAATAATAATGAACCAACCTGACCCCACCAACCCAAAAAATCCCTAATTTATTTCCTTTGGGGGTCGTGCACTCAAATTATCTCTTATAATATTTCAGACGATAGTAAAATATTTTAGTTCCACTCCACACATTATTGAATTTATTTGTAGAGAGAAATATTTATTGAATTTTTTTGGATGCATGTTTATTTGAATTTAGGATATGTTTTACAGGTGATATAGTTTTTAGGCCATTTTATAGGTCATGTCTAATTTATTTGGACATTACAAGTACTATTTTTTGGGAAAAATAAATGGATTAGGTGATCCATGTGATGATTTATTTCTTTGTTTTTTTAAGAAAAATATTTTACAATTTTGAATTGAAGGTGATAGGGATTTTTGGTCTGTTTGAATTTGGAAGATTTAAAAAGTTCTAAATTTATCAAGTTTTAATTTAATTAATATTTTTCCAGTTTTTTTGTTATTCAATCATGTAATTTTTATTTACCTTACTCAACCCAACCCAACCCACCTCGGACAGGGCTAGCTTGGGTCATTTCAAAAAATGTATATGCCCTGACCTAACCCAACTCGATCACTTTTGATTATATTAGATGCAAATTTTCCCCAATCCCAACCCAACCCGAACCATGGAAACCCCTAATTTATTTTTTAGTTACCACAATTGTTACAAATTTATGATGGAATAATTACTCATCACTAGAGGTGTAAATATGGTCGAAGCCTACCTGAACCAACATGAAGTTTGACCGAGCCCAATCCTGTTGGGGCGGGACATGTTTGATATAATTTAGCCCACGCCCAATGAGGAAAAAGGAAGGCTGGAACTAGGGACATTCAAATAAAATAATAAAGAAAATGAAAAATAGAAAATGAAAAATGAAAGATTAAACAATTTCTGTAAATAAATTGCATGAAAGAAAAATGATAAGAGTATTTACATGCTTCACACCTTATTGGTCCTATGTGCATGACAATAACACCACCACAATGTTTTATTATTATGAAAAACAAAAAGTACAACATTCATACAATAGAATATCCAGTCACCTCAAACCTAATGAAGATAAATTATCAAGCAAATAAAAGTTACGTGACATTGTAATAATGGAATAACAGATAGTGATACAGTCTACATGTCATGGGAATTAGTCTAAGAGAGACAGATTGACGACTGAGGGAGTGTGTAAGTATCACAAAGCAAGTTGGAAATATAAATATAAAGTGGTTACAAGGATGCATGGAAAAAGTGGAGAGGCGGGCGACTAAGCATGGGGATCTCCCATGAATACAAAGTGCGGACAAAAACATTGACAACTACACATCCTATGAAGAAGAGCCGAATGATGGAGAATAATAAATGGTCAGAAGCAGAAATTGAAGGAGCAAAGAGATAAAGCCACGCCCAACCAAACACCGAAGCCCAAATCCCAAAAAACAAATGTGTGAATGGAGTCCCACACGGAAATCCCAACTAAGGCCAAAACAGAACCCCACACAAAAAAATTACATGAAAATAAATTTGACACAATTTATGCATGGCATAAAAATCAAAATCAACACATTTAATTTTGAAAACTTATATTTTATTTCAAAAATATCCACCTTTTAAAATTAAAATGAAAATAAAAAATTGGTGATATTCATGCAAGGCCTAATCTAGTCCACCAGTAGGTTTGAGTAGTATTCTAAATAGGATACCTAAGTCTACAAAATATTCATCCAAAATTAATACCACTTAGTGTGTGCCACAATGCCACACATTCTACCCGTACCACTCATCTACTACTATCTTATTATTTAATCTGAGGTTAGAGGAGGACCATAATACATGCAGAAAACCAAACCCCAAATTAGGACAAAACTAATTTATTCCAAACTAAAAACAAAATCCACAGAACCAATACAAAAAATGAAATGAAGGAAAATAGAAAACAAGAACACAATATTTAACATGCTTCGGTCTCCTGGGGACCTACGTGCATGGCTATAACACCACCCTGTATGCACACATTTTATTAATCCCAAGAAACGGAAACAGATTTACAGTATACAGAAGCAACGAAACAACAACATAAGAACAACGGATACAACTATTGTAAATAAATCACAATGAACCTACTTTCAAGAAGCTAATTGTTCTGGAAATTTTGGACTCTTCTCATTTCATCCTTACTATTCTGAATCTCCAAAGATCATTGAAGATCCCAATCCTCACAAGAGGTACCTCCCTGGAATGAATCGCCTTCATTCCGCTACATGGGATGGCATAGGAATGCTATCGTTGAAGCTCCATCTAGATAGGTACACAAGGAGTGTACCACTAAGTTCAGTAGGCACGAAGATTCACCACTGGAGATCAAAAGGCATCCAACTAGGGTTTGATAACTGGAGACCAGAGCTTAGGATAAGCACTAAAGAAATAACAATCTAGAACGAATCCACCGAAGTGACAAAGGCCTAAGAGGGCATCAATTCCCGCTAACGCCACCTACAATGCATAACTACACATCTAACTAGAACGATCCACACATCATAGATAAATAGAAACCTAACAAGCGCAATGAATCACCGGGGCACATGGGTCGTTAAAATCAAATAGGCGGTGACAGTAATCAATATCCAGGGATCCACTCAATATGGATAAATGAATCAATAAAGGTGCAAATAAATATTCAGTAGGCACCAAAAAACAAGGCATAAATATAAAACCCATGCAGACAAGTAAATCCCATCAGTGGAATAAATCTAATAGGATAGACAAGTGAATATTAAAAAAATTAAATAATTTTACATTCATGAAAATAAAACTATACAGTCTATAATGGTATAATAAAATCAGGGTTAAATTCAATATGAAATGATAAATTGAATGAAATAATTCACAAATATCTACCTTTTTCAATTGAATTTGGAAATTTTCTTCAACTTATAGTTATAGAATAAGAACTAAGTCGAACCTATCTAAATAGAATTTAAACATAGAAAATACCATAGCTTTAGTAAAACTATCACCCGGGTTTATGTTAGTGTGTATCTTATTGACACACATGGTTATTGATTTGATAATATCTCTATCATAATGTAGTCTAATATCAATATGTTTGGATTTAGGATGACATACAAAGTTCTTGGATGAATGAAGTGTAGACAAGAAATCTGAGTAAATAAAAATTACCAAATTAAAAATACTGGGTTCAGAATACATACCTTTAATCCACATGACTTCTTTAAATGCCCCAGTCAAGGAAATGTAATCACATTCTATATTTGAATGAGCAACCACATATTTCATATTGAATTTCCATGAAATGGGAACACCAAAAGCTGTAAACACAAAACCAGTTAAAGACTTATAGGTGTCAATATTTCCAGCATAATTAGCATCATGATACCCAGAAATAATTTTAGCTGTATCCATGTTTCTACTACAACATAACATAATATTTGAACTATAAGAGATTTATCTCAAAATCCACATATGGGAATGCCAATGTGGATTCCCAGATGAATCAATAAATATACTAAGAGTGTAGATTTCATAGGCAATTTAATGTCTTGTGCAAATCATAGATTAAATAATGTTACCAACATTGTTATTATAAGGAGTATTAGATATAAACTGGATATCATCTTCAGCTATAATTATTTGTGTTATAGAAAGCATAAAGTGATATCCTAGAGGTATATTAACACGTTTGAGAGATTAAAACATATATATCTTGAGAATATTTAAAATATAAGAATGATGAGATATTTAAAGGAATTTATTTGGTATATCTCTAAGGATTTAAACACCTAGGATTTTCTTAGCTACACCTAAGTATTTCATTTAAATTTTTTTATTTAATTGTCATTTTACATCAATGATTAGAGTTATATTTTTACAAATTATATGCACGTAATCATCATAAATCAGTATATAAAGCATAAAATTTTTAGTTGATTTATAATAAAAATAATATTGACTCTTGGAAAATTGGTTATCTAACATAAATGAGTCAAATTTCATATACCACTACCTAGAATCTTGTTCCAGGACATTCAAATATTTATTCAGCAAGAATACATGATACATTTCAAATTGATTAGAATAACAATTAAGAGGTATAATGTAGAGTGTATCCTTTAAGTCACCATGTATGTTATGGTTTTGGGCATAGCAGAAGCATACAGAGGTTAGCAATATATTGATTTTTTTAATAATGGTTTCTCAAAATAATGAGTGAGGATATTGTAAATCAAATTTATAAGTAATTTATTTAATATTTGAATAAATAAATACCTATGTTTAATAAATTTCTTCATTGGTGAATGTTGATCATCCGAAAAGACCCTTTATTATTACCTTCATTTCACTGTGAGGATCCAATGATAGAATCCCTCTAGTGGTGATTCACATGTGCTACCATGATATCTGTGCCACACCACTCGATCTTTGGGTGCCAGTGTGGTGAATCAAATGTGTTTCGCTGTTCTTTTTTGATCACCCATCCTTCATTCATCAAGAAATCACTCTTTCACTTCTTATTGGTGGGAGGGAGAGAGGAGGAGTTGAGAGAGAATTTTTTGTGTGAAAAAATTCCATATTCTCACTTTTTGGATTCTCTACACAATAGGCAGAACTTCAATATTTAGAGTGTTGTGATTAAGATAAAATATTATTTAATTGTATATAATACATCAAATAATATTTATTACCTTTAATGAACCCCATACCACATAATAATAATTATATTATTATTATTTTGTGGTGTGCACCAACTTTCACAATAATAAATATTATGTAACGGTCTTGTTAATTAATATTTGTCCTCAGACTTAGTCTTGGTTCCTTCGAAATCCTCTTGAATTTATTAATCAATCGAATAAATAATTTATTCATTCATAAATATTTTATTCACAAACAAGTGAATAAATATTTATTAATACATTTAATAAAAAAACAAATATTTTTTTTCACAAGTAGATGAATAAATATTTTTTTAATTTATGCAATCAATATAACTTGAATAAAATTATTCCCCATACTTGAGAATAATAATTATTCTATTAATTAATTTCAAATAGAATTTAATTGAGATTAACAGAAACACTTTATGTGTGACCCTCTAGTATTTTTTCTCGTTGTCATTAGGCGGTCTATCCTAAAGTCCAATATTATTGTTTAGCAATGGGTCAAGGAACCCAGGAGAAATAATTTAATGTCATAATGTATAAAACCACATACAAATGGTCGCCGTGTAATTTAATCCCATTATTCAAATATCTCATAAACCAGGTTTCGCAACTGCGTCACCAACCTATACGATCAACATGTATTTATTTGACTATCTAAAATAAACACGTCATTACACCTTAACCATAGAATTTAATGCGATAGTACTATTACAATCAAAGGGTTGATATATCATCTTCCATAAAAATGGATGGAACAAATACTTCCTCAACTTATTCATTAATGTCATGTCACTTGTGATGTACCCATCGTATCCAACTTCACTATGAACTGTTATCATCACTATTTACGAAATACATCTAAATATAACATGTATTAATAATAATCTAATAATCTAAGGACCATCACAGACACTCATAGATATGAATATCCAATGACATCAAAATATATAGAATTCCTATTTGAGGGTCTATTCTCATAATCTATCATCCTAGAGATTACCAAGTTTGAACTTCATGAGAAGAATCCTCATCTGCTTATGAGTACTCACACCTGAAATTATATGTACTATGTGTCACATCATAGTACGTTATCTATCCAAGAAACATTATTAGAGAATATCATCACATCAAATCAAGGTTCTCATCATAGTAGGGAACTGCAATGACCTTATCAATGCAATGCATACTCTAATACATTATTACATAAGATTCATGAATAACAAAAAACAATATGTAGTAATAAGTTTTATTAATATTCAATATATCAAATATACATGTAATAAAAGAATAAATTGTCAGTCTTAGAACACCAACTCCAACAAAACCCATCTTGGACTAGAGCCAAATACCTAAATATTTCATTCTACTAGTCCTCACATGATAGTCATATTTCTTCTATGTCGTGGTTTTAGTCAAGGCATCCACCATGTTGTCCTCCATGAAAATACTGCTCACTAAAACTTCACCTCTTTGATAAAAATCCCTAATAAGGTGATACTTCCAAATTATGTTCTTTGACTACTGATGTGAACCTTACTCTTTTTCAAGAGTCACCGCTATAGTGTTATCATAATATAGTTTGATAGGATCTTTAATACTAGATACCAAATCATGCTCTAAGATGATTTTTTTCATCCATACTGCTTCTTTATCTACCCCAAAAGCTGCAATATACTTAGAACCTACTATAGAATATGATGGTTCCGGGCACAGCGGAAGTGCATTGGGGGATTTTCCCACTTGGATTTTGGTCATTGGAAATCATCAAACCAGGATCAATACGACGATAAATTCCAGTCAGGTTGATGATAATTAATCTAATTAATTAACAAGAAGTACCTTTTGGGTGTTATTTCTTCATTGATATTATTGATCACGTTCCGATGTGATTCATCGTTGTATCGCATAAGCCAAGTGTAGACTTCCCCTAGAGGTGATCCACACATCCACCTCATATATCTAGATATTTCCAACGGAGTATTTGGGTGCTAGCGTGGAGAATCCTTTGCTTGTGTTGTCCTCCTTTGATCCTATTGATCTGAGGGAAGAGGATCTCTCTCGCTCATGAGAGCATTCTTGGAGGAAGAGGTTCTTTCGACCTTGAAATAATTCTCCATAATTGTTGTGCACAAATATTATCTTGTGTGGAATAGAGTTGGGGTTGTGAGGATATTTATAATTGGATATGAGGTTGTAGAGTTATGACAATAAAAAAATGTGTTACGTGTTTTATTTATTTCATTGATTCTTATTGAAAACCCCCATGTCGAATAATTAATTTCATGACATGCGCCCACGTAGATTATAATAAATATCATTTAATAAAATAATATTATATCCTCAAAATCTCGTCTGGAAAACTACACGACATGTCATCATAAAAACATGGCATGTACTTGTTTTCCATAAATCTACATGGTCTGTAATCATTAATACACGGCGTGCACTTGTTTTTCATTTTCTTTCCAAAATAAAAACATGACGATATGTAATCTTTAATACATGTCTTGTACTTGTTTTCCATAAAAAACTTCACGACGTGTAATAATTAATACAGGGCATGTATATATTTTTTTTCATTTCATTCTTCCTTCATCATTAAAACAACTTAGGCTTCCTTGAATAATTATTAAACCATGTACGGGAATAATCTTTATTCTACATGAGATACTTGGATACACTTAGTGTGTGACCCTCTATGCCTCTTTCTCATTGGCATTAGGCAATCTAGCCTAATGTACAAGATTACTATCTAGAAATGGGTCAAGACGCCCAAGGGAAATAATTTGATGTCTCATTGACGTGTCACCTCATATGAACACTTATTGTGTAATTTAATCTATTTTTCTTAATATCTCATCAAGCATGTTTTATGGAAGTGTCATAAACCTATATGCTTGATATATCATTCTTTGACTTCCAGAAATAAACTTGTCTTGTCACCATGGCCATAAAATTTGTTCGACAGTTCAATTTCAATCAAGGGGCCCGAGATATCTTATTCCTTAAATATGGAAGGGAAAAATCCTTCATTGACTTATCCATTAACAAAATGCCATTCGTGATGCACCCAACGTAACCTACATCCCACCAACTGTCTTGATGATGGTTTTCGTCAGAAAATATAAGTGTGCGAGTCATTACATGAGTTAATAATAATCTTACAGTCTAAGGACCATTACACACGCTCGCATATAGAAATATCTGATGACACCAAAACATGCATAATTACTACTGGCGGGTCTATTCCCATAATCTCCCATCTTGGAGATTACCAAGTGAAAACCCCATGAGAGAGAGTCTCTTCTTCATACGAGTACTCGCACATGATAGTCGGTATAATATGTGTCCTATCATAGTATGTCGTACAACTACAAAACTTTATTTAAGAATATTTGTTATAGAATTTCAAGGTTCTCATCATAGCGGGGATCTGCCATGACCTTATCAATGCTACAAAAATTCAAGGAATTATTATATTATAGTCATGTAGAACAATGAACAATATATAATAAGTGAAAGTTCATGTAATCAAAGTATAAAACAGTTTTTTCTCAGGACACCAACCCTAACAAACTCTTACTTGGACTAGAGACAACTACCTATGACTTTTAGTCTTTTAGACCTCACAGGATGATCATGTTTCTGTTGAATCAAGGCTTTAGTCAAGGGGCCTTCCACGTTGTCTTCCATAGAAATACATCTCACCACAACTTCACCTCTCTATGAAAAATCCCACAAGAGATGATACTTCCAAAGTATGTACTTTGTCTGTTGATGTGACCATGGTTCTTTTTCAAGTTCCACCATTGCAGTATTATCAAAATAGAGTGTGATAGGATCATTACTGCTAGGTACTACATCTAGCTCTTGGACGAAGCTTTGCATCCATACTACTTCTTTAGCAGCCTCATAAGCAACGATATACTCGTACTCCACTATAGAATCTTCCACCACACTTTTTTTTGATCTCTTCCAGCTCACTGCACCTCAATTCGAACTGAAGATGTAACCAGTTTGTGACTTCATGTCATCTTGATCAGTTTGGAAACTAGAATCTACATGTCCTTTGATGACTAGTTCCTCATATCCTCAATAAACTAGGAACATATGATTAGTATGCCTCAGATACTTATGGATAGTATTTACTGCCATCCAATGGAGGTCTCTTGGACCAGCTTGACATATGCCTACCGCACTTAATGCGTAAGCAACATCGAGCCTTGTACATAGCATAACTTACATGACTGACCCAATCGTGGGATTGTAAGGGATCCTTTCCATTTTATTTCTTTCCTCTTGTGTCTGAGCACACATTTTCTATGAAATATGAATGCCATGTGACACTAGAAATAGTCCCCTTTTGTATTTTTCCGTTATGAATCTCTTCAGTATCTTGTCAATGTATGTACTTTTACTTAGGCCCAGTATTCTATTGGATCTATCATGATGGTTCTTGATCCCAAGAATATATGTTGTTTTACCCATGTATTTCATGGTGAAGAATTTATCTAACCACTCCTTAACTTACTCTAAGACAGGTATTTCGTTTCTAATTAGTAATATGTCATCAACATATACTATTAGAAAAACGGCTAAACTTCCACTAAACCTCCTGTAGATACAAGGCTCACATTCGATCTTAACAATGCCAAATTTCATAATAGCTCCATCAAAACGAATGTCTCATGAACTTGATTCTTTCTTTAATCCATAAATGGATTTCTGGAACTTGCATACCTTGTTGGCATCCTTTGGAGTTACAAACCCTTCAGGTTTTGTCATGTAGACATTTTCCTGGAGGTTCCCGTTAAGTAATGCTACTTTGAAATCCAATTTCCAAATTTCATTGTCATGTTAAGCGGCAATTGACAATAGGATAATGATGGATTTCATCATCGCAACCGGTGAAAAGGTTTCATCATAGTCAATTCCTTGACGCTGTCTAAAACCTTTATCAACTAGTTGTTCCTTATAGGTGGTAACTTGGCCCTCCATATCCAGTTTCTTCTTGAATACCCATTTATTACCAATAGGCTTTACATCAACTAGAGGATCTACCAAAATCCAGACTTGGTTTTGGTACATGGAATCCATTTCAGAATTCATGGCTTCTTGCCACTTGGCAAGGTCTGTGCCTTGAACTGCTTCCTTGTAGGTAAGAGGATCATCATTGTCACCCAATAATGATTCACCATACTTGGTGACAAGAAAACCATATTGTTCTGGTTCCCTCACCTCTCTCGTGCTCCTACGTAGTTCTTGTGTCTCTAACAGATTTTTCATCCATGGGGTTTTGTGGAATCAGTTCATGTACCAACTACTATATATCTTGAGCCTCAACTTCATTGAAGTCTATCTTGCTCCCACTATCTATATTGAAGATGTGCTCCCTCTTAAGGAATATGGTGTGTCTTTCCACTATAACCTTTTCTTCTGAGGGTTTGTATAGGTAATATCTTTTTTTCCCATGGGATATCCCATAAATATACACTTTGTGCCTCGAGGTGCATGTTTGTTACCTGAAGATGCCTTAACAAATTCTTCACTGCCCCACACATGTAAATTAGATAACATGGATTTTCATCCACTCCATAACTCATATGGAATTCCCTTTATCGATTTAGTTAGTACTTGGTTTAGTATGTGTGCTGTTGTTTTTAATGTATATCCCCAAAAGGATAATAGAAGACTTTCATGACTCATCATTGATCTCGCTATGTCTAACAAGGCGTGGTTACTCCTTTCACTTACACCATTCAACTGAGGTGTGTAAGGAGCAGTGAGTTGAGATAGAATCCCAAACTCCTGTAAAAATCAATGATGTCTTGATTAAGATATTATCCTCCTCTGTCTAATCGGAGTTTCTAAATCTTCTTACTAAGCTAGATCTTAACTTCATTCTTGTATTGTTTGACCCGACTAAAAGAATCTATCTTATACCACATTAAGTAAATAAATCCACATCTACTAAAATCATCACTAAAAGTTAGGATTTAATAGAACTTACCCCTTGCTTCAACTGGAAATGGTCCACACACATCTGTGTGAACTAATTATAGAAGCTATTTACCCCTTTCACCTTTCCCACTAAATGGGGATTTGGTCATTTTTCCTTGTAGACACACATGACATACACCAAGTTTTTTTAGTTTGAAATAATCTAAATACCCATCTTGATGTAATTTTGTCAAACATTTCTCATTGACATGACCTAGCTGGTGATTCCAAAGTTGGGTGTGGTATGAGTCATTTTAATTATATTTGTCATCGATTTCCATTACCTGGTTTGTGTTGTCTAACACATAAAGGTCATTACATAAATGTGCCCTACCAAAAACAAATACTATCTTTATAAAAGTATCAACATCCACTTCTAAACATGAAGATGAATCAATTAGTATCTAATTTGGATACTAAAATAATGTTTTTGGTTACAGAGGGTACATAATAACAACCTTTCAAAACCAAGACCATCCCAGTAGGCAATGTGAGATGGTAAAATCCGACAACTACAACAGCGAGTCTGGCTCCGTTGGCTACCCATAGATCCAACTCACCTTGGTCAATCATTTTGAATCTACTTGGTTCCTGTATTTGGATACTAATGTGATCACTACAAGCAGTATCTAATACCCAATTGGTAGAAACAGATAGATTGAATTCGATAACAAACGCACCTATAGCTTCCCCTTTCTTCCATGGCTGGGTGCAGTTTTTCTTCTAGTGGCCCTTCTTACCACATGAGAAACAAATAGAATTCTATTCTCTTGCCTCCCCTTTGGTATTCCTTTTCATGGAAGTCCTTGAATAATCTTTGGTCTTAAATCTATTCGCATTCCCTTTCCTTTTATTCACCATGAGGACAGAAGGATTTTCACTCTTCATGTCATTTTCCACTTGGAGAATAAGGATAAGAAGATCAGACAAAGACTTCTCAATGTTGTTCATGTTGAATTTCACAATAGCATTTGAGATGCTCTAGGGGAGTGATGAAAGAATGAGATCAGTACCCAATTCTTCAGGGAGTTTAAACCCTAGAACAACCAAGCGCTCAATGTACCCAATGGGATTCACTACACAAGGCCTGGATGGGGCTCCCTCTCCTAGAATTCTCTGAAATAAAGCCATAGAGATCACAAACCTTTCCTATATTTCTCTCTCCTAGTATAGACCACGGAGCTGCTCAAGAATGTTGTAGGAATCCATGTCTTAATGAGACATCATGAGATCACTAGACATTGATGACAACATCAAACATTGAATGTTGAGTGCATCACTCAACTGTCGATCATAGACCAAGAAATCATCATCAATCTCCCCTAGGGTAGGATAATAATGAAGTGAGGACTCTAGGACGTAATACTTTCATTCATGGCATAGGATAACCTGAAGGTGCATAAACCATTCCTGAAAGTTACTACCTGTGGGGATATTGTCTTTGTCCAGAATTGATCACAGAGAAAAAAAATTTAACGATTTTTTCATATTGATTCTAGAAATTTGAAGAGCCTATTTATCAGTACATTCTTGATTAAATTTTATGAGAAATAATAAATTTTATTAATTCTCCCACTATTTTATCAAGTCCCAATGGCCCTCACCATTTAACCTGAAATGTCTATTTACTTTGACTTTCTAGTGTAAAGGATCCATATTCTTCTTCGCATAACCCCAACAAGGGTTGGTCATGCTATTTGAAGGTATTTAGGTAGGCAAGTCTTTGCCAACTGTGAGCTTACAGTTCGTTGATCTATTGAGTGGACTCCCCAATCCTAAAATCTTGACATTGATTTCCTCAACTCTTGCCTCTAATATTACATCAAGTCTAGAAAGGCCTAATCCTCTTGATGTAATATGGTTATGTTAACCAGAAACCTTTCATAAAGGCTTCCTTTATAAAAGTAAGTGTCCCAATAAGGGTTGGTCAAACACATAGTTATATTGAGTCTTTTCCTTAATCATGTAACAGAAGGCTTGGTCTGACTTAATATGGTATTGAAGAATTTTAATCCTTTATGCGCAGTTTTGCATTATCACATGCTTTTCAATACTAAGTGATGCTTGGTTAAGTGATTAACCGTGTTCCGATAATGTTTACACATAGTTTAGTTTTTATCTTATTCCATCTTTTCATGATTGTTCATTTTAATAACTATGTGATCGTGACAACACATACATAATAAATCAACCATGCAATCTAACTGAAATAAAATAAGATGGCATGATCATGGGATTTTCCTGGTTATCTTACCTAGTTGTTTCATAATCTAACCCTGACCAAGGGAAAAACACCTTGAAATGATGGTTCGTGTTTTGCAGCTCCCACCTGTCAACCTTTGTATCTTCTTGGGTTGGATTTTCCACAGATTCGGGTTTTGAACAATCTCCTCCAGCTTTAGAGATCCTCCATTACATGGGGTTTACATTAAAGAAACAATGGGTATGCATGCCCTACATTTTATTGTAAGAAGGCTCGCAAGCCAACGAATTTAAATTAAACAAATATAAATGATACGAAACAGACAAAAAATGGGGTCTTTGGTCTAGCTCATGATCATCCATAGCATGCAACGACATTTACACATATTTAGAATTCAAATTCTTTTAATCGTTCTATTATTTATGATAAGTTGCACTTGAAATTAATTAATTATGATATTATAATTAATCAATTATTTATCTTAAATTCCATTCTGAATTTCCTTGAGATTCTTCTAATCCATATTCCTTGTACATGTCTTTGTACTTTTGGAGGAAACCTGGCGAAATTCCATTTCTAGAAAGTACACAACGTGTAGTTTATTTTTACCCGATGTGTATTTATTTTCACCCTTTATCCAAAGTACACGCCAGGGATTTGGTGTGTTTTCTCTAATTTTGAAATTTTGGAGTACACTATGTGTAGATTAATGTAACACGGCATGTACTTGTTAAGCAGTTACCGGCCTGGCAATCCCCTGTATGCGTGACATAGCTTCTCCTTGTACATGGTTTCACCTGGACTAGATCGGACTGCACGACATGTTGATTCAACATACACATCGTGTATTCCTATTCCCATGTGTCGTTTATTTCTGATAAACACAGGGTAATAAATACTTAGGTATAATCAATTCACACGACGTGGTTTGGTGGACCAGTATTGGTTCGCTGATCCTAAGTATACTGCGTGTAGTAAAAACTATACGTCGTGTATTCTTGTGTTGTATGGATAGAAAGAGCAGCTCCTTCAGATGAGATCCTTGTTTTTAATTTAATCAAAACTAAAATTAAAAGTTCCTTTCTGTGATGTGAATCGAGATACGAATGAGGAAGAACATATCTTTTTCATTCAATTTTATAGAACGATTTATCTTGAAATGAATCGAATATAAATGCGTAAATTATCAACGAAAATTAAATAACTATAATTAACGCTACAACCTCCCTCTGATACCAGTTTATGGTTCTAGGCGTAGTGGAAGCACGTGGGTGGATATACCCACTTACATTTTTTCATTAGTAATGATCAATATGTTGATAAACACCTGTATCCACAGATTTATTCACAGAAATAGACAAAGAAGAAGAAATTTCCTGGAACCAAAAAAGTGGATCATCACATGTTGATTATAATTAATCTAATTAATTGACAAGAATTACATTTTGGGTGTTCTTTCTTCATTGATATTCTCAATCACGTTCCGATGTGATTCAAAGTTGTGTCGCAGAAGCCAAGTGTAGACTTCCTCTAGCGGTGATCCACATGTGCACCTCGTATCTCTGGATGTCACCAAAGGAGTCTTTGGGTTCTACTGTGGAGAAACCTTTTCTTGTGTTGTCCGCCTTAGATCATCTTGATATGATGGAAGAGGATCTCTCTCGGTCTTGAGAGCATTCTTGGGGGAAGAGGTTCATTCGGCCTTGAAATAATTCTCCATAATTGTTGTGCACAATGATTCTCTTGTGTGGAAAAGAGTTGGGGTTGTGAGGATATTTATAATCGGGTTTGAGGTTGTAGAGTTATGACAATAAATAAACATTTTATGCGTTTTATTTATTTCATGGCTTCTTATTGAAAACCCCCATGTCGGATAATTAATTCCTTGACATGCACCCACACATATTATAATAAATATCATTTAATAAAACAATATTATATCCTCAAAATCCCGAATGGAAAACTACAGGGCGTGCAATAATTAATACATGGCATGTACTTGTTTTCCATAAAACTACACGGCGTGTAATCATTAATACATGTTGTGAACTTTTTTTCATTTCATTTCCATAATGAAAACTACACATATTGTAATCATTAATACATAGAGTTTACTTGTTTTCCATAAAAAAACTATATGGTGTGTAATCATTAATACACTGTGTGTATATCATGTTTTTCATTTCATTCTTCCTTCATCATTAAAATGATTTAGGATTCCTGGAATAATTATTAAACCATGTATGGGAATAATCATTATTCTAAATGGGATACTTCGATACACTTATTGTGTGACCCTCTAGGCCTCCTTCTCATTAGAATTAGGTGTGCTTGCCTAAAGTCCAAGATTACTGTCTAGAAACGGGTCACGCCACCCAAGAGAAAGAAGTTGATGCCTCCTTGACGTGTCACCTCATACGAACTCTTACTGTATAATTTAATCCCTTTGTCTCAATATCTCATCAAGCATGTTTCATGGAAGTGTCATAAACCTATATGCTTGATCTGTCAGTCTTTGACTTCCAGAAATAAACTCGTCGTGTCACCATGGCCATAGAATTTGTTCAATAGTTCAATTTCAATCAAAGGGCCCACGATATCAATTTCCATAAATATAGAAGGGAAAAATCCTTCCTAGACTTTTCCATTAACAACATGTCATTCATGACTCACCCAATGTACCCTACTTCCCACCAACTGTCTTCATGACTATATTCATCAGAAAATCTAAGTGCTCGATTCATGACATGAGTTAATGAAAATCATCCAGTCTAAGGACCATTACACATGCTCCCAGATAGCGGTATCTGATGACACTAAAACATGCGGAATTACTACTGGCAGGTATGATCTCATAATCTCCCATCTTGGAGATTACTAAGTGCGAACTCCATGAGAGAGAGTCTCCTCTTCTTACAAGTACTCGCACATGACGGTCTGTATACTATGTTTCCTATCATAGTATTTCATCAAACCATAGAACTTCATTTTAGAATATTTGTTATAGGATTTCAAGGTTCTCGTCATAGTGGGGATCTGCCATGACCTTATCAAAGCAACAAATATTCTAGGACACTATTATATTATAGTCATGCAGTACAATGAACAATATATAATAATTGAAAATTCATGTAATCAATGTACAAAACAGTCAGTTATCAGAACAAAAACCATAACAGAATATGCAACCACAACCTTCTTTAAGCTCTTACTACTTAGAACACCGCCATTCAAAGTGAATATGTATCCTGTTTGTGACTTCACATCATCTTGATCATTTTGGAAACTGGAATCTACATATTCTCTGATTACTATTTTATCATCTCTTCCATAAAATAGTAACATATCATAAGTATTCCTCAGATACTTAAGGATAGTCTTGACTATCATCCAATGATGGTCACCTAGATCCTCTTGATATCTTCCCACGACACTTAATTCATATGCAATGTCTAGCCTAGTACATAGAATATCATACATGACTGACTCAATCCCTAATTAATATGTAATCCTTGTCAATCCGTTTCATTCCACTTGTGTCTAAGGAAACATTTTTCAAGAAATATGAATTCCATATGACATTGGCAACAATCCCATATTGGATTGTTCCTTACCGAATCTCTTCAGTATCTTGTCAATGTATGTACTTTGACTTAGGTTGAGAAACCTCTTGGATCTATCATGATGGATCTTGATCCCAAGAATATATACTGCCTCACCCATGTCCTTCCTAGAGAATCATTTATTCAACCATGCCTTAATAAACTGTAATACTACTATTTTGTTTTCAATTAGTAATATTTCATCAACACATACTATTAAGAAGATGACTAAACTCCCTCTAAAATGTTTATAGACACACGACTCACAATTTTTCTTTATGAAAACAAATTCCATTATAGCCTAATCAAAATGAATTTTCTATGAAATTGATACTTTCTTTATTCCCTAAATGGATCTTTGCAACTTTCATACCTTATTGGCATCCTTCATAGTCAAAAACCCTTCAGGTTGTGTCATATAGAAATAATCCTAACGTGTCACATGAAGTAAGGTTGTTTTGACATCCATTTTATAAATATCATAATCATGGAAATCCGTAATGTAAAGTTGAATTATGAGGAATTTCAGCATAGAAATTGGGGAAAAGGTTTCATCGTAGTCAATTCATTAATTTTGGTTGAACCCTTTTACAACGTATCGTGGCTTATAGGTACCGGATTTTCCTTCCATGTCTAGTTTTTTATTGGACTCCCATTAGAATCCATCAATATTTACATATAATGGATGGTCTACCAAGATTAAGACTTCGTTTTGGTACATTGAATCCATTTCATAAGTCATGGATTTTTTCCACTTGGTAATATCTGTGACACTTACTATTTCTTTGTAGGTTAGTGGATCATTATTATCAACTAATAATGATTCACCATCCTTAGTGACTAGAAAACCATATCGTTTTGGTTCTATAACCTCTCCAGTACTCCTACATAGTAATTGTGTCTCCGAAACAATTTCTTATTCTATAGGGTTTTGCAGAATTATTGCTATGCCAACTCTTATATATCTTGAGCTTAGATTTAATATAAGTCTACATCACTCCCAAGACCTCTTTTAGGGATAATATCCTCCTCAAGAAATTTTTGATTTATTCGAACTGCAACCTTTTTGAATAAATAATTTTATAGGCGGTATCCCTTTTTCATTGGGATATCCTATATAGATAAAATTTGTTCCTTAGGGTTCTATATTGTTACTTGAAGAGGACATAGAATATGCTTTGCAACCCCACATATGTATGTAAGACAACACTGGTTTCTATCAATTCCATAATTGGTGTGGTATACCGTCTGTTGATTTAGTTGGCCCTTAGTTTACTATTTATGATTTTGTTTGTAACATGTATCCCCAAGAAGATAGTAGAAGATTTTCATGACTTGTCATTAATCACGCCATATACAAAAAGGTGTGGTTCCTCCATCTACTTATACAGTTCCACTGAGGAATATAAGTAGTGTGTTGAGATAAAATCATGAATTACTGTAAATAATCAATGAAGTCTTGATTATGATATTATCCACAATGGTTTAAGCGTTGTTTCTTAATCTTCTTACCTTGATACTTCTTAACTTCATTATTTTTTTTAATTTATCAAAATAATTTGACTTATACCTAATTAATTAGACTTATGCATATCTACAAAAATCCTTAGTAAAAGTTATGAAGTATGAGTACCCACCCATTTCTTCAATAGGAAATGGCCCACACATATCATTATGAATTAATGAAAGAAGCTCTTTATCCCTTTCAGCATTACCAATAAATTGGGCCATGTTCATTTTTCCTTGTAAACATGCATGAAATACACCAAGTGCTTTTAGTTCAAAATAATATCTATATCCATCTTAATGTAATTTGGTTAATCACTTTTCATTTACATGACCTAGTTGGGGATTCCAATGTTTCTTATGGTTTGAGTCATGTGAAGTAGCATCATTATAAATTTCCATCAGTGGGTTAGTGTAATCCAACACATAAAGTATATTATTTTAATGTGCCTTACCATAACAAATTATATCATTATAAAATAAGTAACAAGTATTCCCAAATTTAAAAATAAATCCATATGTATCAATTCTGGATATAGAAATAATGTTCTTGGTAACTCAAGACACATAATAACAACCATTTAAAACCAGGATCATTTGGGTCCACAACGTGAGGTGGTAGTCCTTGATAGCAACAACAAAAAGTTTAACTCTATTGGATGCTCAGAGATCTACATATCATCGGTAAATATTTCTAAATCTACTTGGTTACTATATTTGAATACATATTTGATCCCCACAAGCTATATATAATACAAAATTTGTAGAAATAGATAAATTTCACTCAATAACAAACATACCTGAAGCCCCCCAATGTCTTTGGCTGGGTGCAATTTTTCTTTCAGAATGAATTATTTTATTTACATAGAAAGGTAATCCCTAGGTGTGGAATTTTAGAACCCTCTACATAAGGGAACCCCCTCCCTATGAAGAGATCACTTTAGAGAGAGCCCCATCCAAGAAGGAGTCATTTACAGTCAAGATGGTAGAGTTTCTTAGAGGGTGATATCCCAATCAGCAATGGTTTAACATAGCAATATGTCATCAAGAGTGGGTTGCACCACATTTTTTCCACCCAGTCCGGATAGGGTGACCTGAAAAGATGAGAAAGGCCAGGAGAAGGTGAATTTGTTCCAAGAGCAGGCTCCCATGAATCAAACCCAACAACTCCAAAACGATAGTGTGTTTTTTACTGCCTCAGACACCATAGTACCACCACTGAAGTGACATCGATGACACTTATTTCCACATTTCAAATAGAAAAAATTATATTTCCTTTAATTCCCCTTGATCATATTATTCTCAGAATAGTGTGAATAATAATTGGGCTTAAATCTATTAACCTTTCTTTTCCATATGTTCACTATAAGGATGAAAGTTTTTTCACACTTTTTATCCATATCTACTTGGTGAAGAAGAGTAAGAAGACATGACAGAGACATCTCAATGTTGTTCATATTAAAATTCAAAACAAATTTGGAGAATTTCTAGGGAAGTAAAGCCATATTGAGGTTGGTTCCCAGTTCTTTATAGTGTTAAAACCCTAGAACCACTAAGTGATCAATCTATCTGATGATCTTGACAACCTAAAACTTGAATGGGGAACACTCTACAAGATTTCTCTAAAGGAGTGACATGGAAATATCGAACTATTCCTATATATATCTCTCATGGTAAAGACCATGGATGTCCTCAATATTTCAATAAAAATCCATTTTTTCATGAGACTTAATTTTTTCAATAGACATCAATGAAATACTCATATATGGAACATATAATACATCGCTCAAATGTTTTTTATAGACCATGAACTCTTCATCACTCGACTGTTTAGCAGGATGATTAGACAATGATAATTCTAACATGTAAGATTTCTGTTCATGGGATAGTACAAACCAAAGTGTATAATCCACTCGTAGAAGTTACTTCCAGTTAAGAGGTTATCTTTATCAAATATTGAACTAAGGGATTGTGTGAATTTTGAACTTGTCATTTTATTCTATAATTATAAAAGAGAATATTATTAATACTTTTATCGATTACAAAATAAGTGAGATATAATAAATATAATGTTTTTATTTTTTTATTTATTAAATATCCCATTATTTTATCAAGTCTTAATATCCCTCATCATTGAACTAAGAATTTATAGTTTTATTAATATTCTAGTTTCAAGGATCCACATTATTTTTCTTAATGATCCAGACTTTGGCCATGAAAACCATAATAATGTAATTAGGTAGGTGTTATTTCCAACTGCGGACTTGTAACTCCATGATCCTTTGAATGGATTCCCTTATCCTGAAATCCTTACATGGATTTCCTAAACACTTGTCGCAAAATTTGTTTTGAATAGACCGTGGCTGTTAAAATCAATTCAATTTCGGTTAAGTCCACCCAAAAAATCTCAGGATAACTCCTTCATAAAAGTAAGTGTCTAGAATTTTTCTATGTACTACACTTAGTTAAATGGTTTTATTCCTACTAAATTAATGGAAGTCTTAGTCTAACAAAATATTTAATTGATGGAATTTAATTTATTATGCATAATTTTTTTCGTGTTTTATACTTTACACATCTTTTTAATATTAAGTGTATGTTACTTAATTAATTTACCATATTGGATAAAACATTTAAGCATAATTAATTTATTTAATTTCTTTCTTTTCAAATTAATTCATTTATACATGCCATCATGACCTTGCATCCATAAAATAAATAATTACATTGATTTAATTAATTAATTAATTAAATGACCATTCATGAGCTCTATCTAATGGTAGATTTAATGAGCAGTTATTATATCAAACTTTAACCTTGGAAAAATAACTCTTATTACCAGTTTTTCCATGAGTTACAACATTCGACAAGTATGCCAGTATATCACCTGGGTTGACATCATTATTGTTCTGTCTTGAACCACTGCTACATGCCTTGGATTTCTCTTTTAATTAAAAATATTTATTAATCACACTTTGTTGAGGGGAACCCAAGAATTGGTTAATTGGATTACATAAATATCCTTGGACATGTAGGTATTACATAATAATGGATTGAGGAAGGACATAGAGACAATTATTTAATTTAATATTAAATAATTTCAAAATCAATAAATAAATTAAATTAAAACATACAAAGCATTCACAAGTCTTATTCAAGCTCATGAACGGTCATACATGAGACAAATATAAAAAAGTAAATAGCTAACATTTATTTATTTATTCTTTATTTTATTATTTAAGATAAAAATTCTTGAATTATATAATTAATAAATTATTTAATTAATTCCATTTCATCCAAACTATCATCTGATCTTATTTAGAGATACCCATCATTAATGTAATTCATGTTAAATAAATGAAAAAACCAATAATGAAATATTAATTATAATAAAATAATTGATCATTTAAAATTCTTTAAAACCATTAATAAATTGTCAAACACACAAGGATGTTCTAATCAATTAAATAAAGTTTTAATGCTGTAATTTTTAAATTTAGCATAAATTTAATTTTTTTCATTAATGGGAGACTACAAGATATGTACATCTAGCTACACACCATGTACATCAGTTTTTCTATATCCAAGTCACGCGCTTGGGGCTTCAGCGTGTCAACTCGGCAGGACTACACAATGTGAAAATTCCATCTACACACCATATATCTACTTTTTGTGTGCCATATAGGCCTAGTCAACAAATGATGTGCAATAAAAATTACACATGTAATTAATTTATCAGTGAATCTAGATACAACGAACATGGCTATACGACATGTGCCCTAGACGCATGTCATGTAACTAAATTTTACCAGCTAATGGTTTGGAACATCCCTATGGAATCTCTGGTCATTCTTAATTTCTTCTTAAACATTTAATAAATTGAATCACTAAATAAACCCATTTAATATGTTCATAACATGTTAATTCAAATCATATTGAAGAATGAATAACATGAAATGAAAATAAAACCATAGTTGTGCATAGATAGACAATAAAATAAATAATTATAAATTTAAATGTGACTGCTCTCATACCAAATGATGATTCCAGATGCAGTAATAGCATGCGGAGGTTATAAATATATTACAATTTCTTTTAATAACAGTTTCCTATAACCAAGAGTGAGGATATTTCATGTCATATTTATAATTAATTTATTTAATATTTGAAGAATCAAATATCTGGGCTTAGAAATCTATTCATTAGTGAATGTTTATGGTTAGAAAAGGCCAATTCGAATTACCTTCATTGCACTATGAGGATACAAGGAAAGAATCCGACTAGTAGTGATCCACACATGCTACTATGATTTCTGAGCAATAACAATCGATCTATGGCTACTAGTGAAGTGAGTCAGATATCTTTCATTGTTCGTTCTTGATAAATCATTCTTTAGTCTTAAATAAATATCTCTTGAACCTCTTGTTCTTGAGTGGGATAGGAGGAGGATTCGAGAGAGAATTTTTTTTCTGTAACAATTATCTTTTCTCAATTTTTGGATGTTATATACAATAGACATAACCGTCTATTTATAGAGTTAGGTTTTAATATAAAATATTATTTAATTTTATACCACACATTAAATAAAATTTATTACCTTTAATAAACCCCGTTCTCCATAATAATAATTATATTATTATTATTTTGTGGTGTGTTCGAACTTGAACAATAACAAATATTATGTAAGGTTCTAGTTAATTAACATATATCATCGAACTCCGTCTTGGTCCATTCGAACTCCTCTATCATTTATTGAACAAAATAATACATATTTTATTCATAAATAAATATTTTATTCACAATATAAAAAATAAATATTTATTAAAATATTTAGTATATTAAATAAATATTTTATTCACAGGCCTGAGAATAAACATTTATTTAATTTATGCGATCAATATAACTTGAATAAAATTATTCCTTAGATTTGGGAATAATATTTCATCCATTAATTAAACTCAAATAGAATTCAATCGAGATAATTTGAAAAACATAGTGTGTGACCCTCTAGGATTCATTCTCATTGAAATTATTCGGGCTTTCCAAAAGTACAAGACTATTGTCTAGGTATGAGTCAAGGAACCAAAGAGAAAGAACATAATGTCACAACATCGAAAACTGTATATGAATGTTCACTGTTTAATATAATCCCTTTATCACAATATATCATCAAGAAGGTTTCATAATCATGTCTCCAACCTATATGCTTGATATTCCTTTCTTTGACTATCTGAAATATACATGTCGTTACACCATGGATATTAAATTTAATGTGATGATTATATTCCAATCATAGATATGAGATATCAGCTTCTATAAAGATGAGAGGGAAAAATATTTCCTCGAATTATTCATTAATGACATGTCATTTGTGATGCACCCAACATATCCAACTTTTTCATGAACTTTTATCGTCATGATTTATGAAATATATCTATGTACGTGAGTTGTAACATGTTTTAATAATAATCATAATGTTGAAGTACCATCACACACACTCGTAGATAGAAATATCTAATGAAACCAAAACATGTTGAATTCCTATTAGATGGTTTCTTTCCCATAATCACTTATTTTAGAGATTACTGAGTAAGAACTTTAGGAGAAGAATCCTCATCTACTAACGAGTACTCATAAATGACAATATATGTACTATGTGTCCCGTCATAGAACATTATCTGACTAAATAACATTATTTGAGAATATCGTTATAGTACAACAGTGTTCTTATTATAGCAGGGGAGTGTTATGAAATTATCAATGTGACATATACTATAGGAAATTATTACATTATAGTCATGTAGAATGACAAACAATATATAATAATAAGTTTTGTTAATATTAAATATATCGAATATACATGTAATCAAAGTAGAAAAACTTGGTCCTAGGACACCAAATCATGCAGTAAGAATGATATTATAATATCCATTTGTTTAATATGAAGATCATTATATTTAGAAAAGTAAAGTAAAATCCTAATGGAAGAATGATTAACAATAAGGTAAAAATTTTATAGTAGCCAATACATTCTCTTTGAAGGAAACCCTTGGTAATTAACCTTTCATTGTACTTGATTTTATTTCCCTTGATGTTGTCTTCTTTTCCTTTATAAATACACTTAGACCCAATTATTTTATCATTGGATGGTTTTTTTACAACTGTTCAAGTACGATTCTTATTTAATGAACACATTTATTCATTCATGGAAAAGAACCACTACTTTGAGTCTTTTTTATTTAATGATTTATTATAGTTTTGAGTGCCATCATGTATAATATCATGTCACAGATGAAAAGAATATGAAGCCATATCATATTGGTTGAAACTAGTTGGAGGTATTGGGAATATACATTCTATATCTTGGGTCAATTGGTAATCCCTTTTTGTGGTAGGAGGTTCTAATTTGGAATCTAAACTAAAATAAGACTCAAAATCATCTTCAATGGAGGGATGTGGTACAGGTGGATTAGTCTTGAATACAGACTCAAAATGATCCGAAGGATCATCTTCATCAGCCTGTTTTATGGATGGTATAGTATTTCCATATGTGGAAGGTTTAGTTTTAAGAGAGTAAGACTCATTAAAGACAACATCCCTACTTATTATGAACATTTGGTGTCTAGGTTTATTTACCCCTAGTTTACATACCTTAACACCCATAGGATACCCAATAAAAATGAATTTGGGAGCTCTTGGTTCAAGTTTATCAGTTTTTACATGAGTGTAAGTTGTATAATCAATGACTCTTAAGTAGGTATAATAAGGGGCCATTCCAAAATATTTTTAGTGTTTTTAATTGATTGGTAGAGGAAGGAAACCTATTTATTAGGTAAATAGATATGATTAGAGCCTATTACCAAAAGGATTTGGGGAGGCCTCAGAATGAAAGCATGATCTAGACACTTTCTAACATAATATTATTCATCCTCTCTACAAATCCATTCTGTTGTGGGGGCTTCCCTAAAAATCATATTCCTTTTAATGCCTTCAGATTAACAAAACTGAATGAATTCAGTGGAAATTTATTCAAGCCCATTATCAATTCCCATGGTTTTTATTTTCTTCCCAATTTTGTTTTCAACTAAAATTTTCCATGTTTTAAAGGTTTGGATAACATCAGATTTATTTTTAAGAATATAAATCAAGATTTTTCTATAGATTTAATTTATAAATGTGACAAAGTAGAAGTCTCCACCGTTGGGGGTAGTCCTTTCTAGTCCCAAAATTTCAGAATGGATATATTCTAAGGGGTTAGAATATTTAAAGATGGACTCATTAACGTAAATTTCATGTCCTTTACCATTATACAATCTTCAAAAAATGGATGATTAGTAGGTGTTAAGTCACTCATCATCCCCTGGTTGTTGAATTCTTCAGGGCCTTTGAAGATAACATTCCCTAACCTTCTCTGCAAAAGCATAGTATTATCAGTGTTTGTAATGTGTACACTACCCAACTACCTTGAATGGGTCTTTCCATTCAGAACATACAACCCATTGATTAGATACCGTTTAAGAATGGTTCTAGATCCTTTAGGGATTTTAAGACAACCGATTTCTAACCTAAAGGAAAACCCATTTTGGTCTAAGATCACTAAGGAAATCAGGCTTCTATATATTATGGGATCCCACCTTACATCAAGTAAAGTGATGATGGAATTTTCATCTAGTTCTATCAAAATAGAACCTCTTCCATCAACATTACACCTCTTATTATCACCAAGGAGAAAATCACAATCTACCCTTTCAAAAAATTCATCGAATTCATCTCTCAAAGGAAACCTACGAAAGGTAAAAATTTTGTCTAAGAGCCACTATTCATTGAGTACATGGCTAGACACATTTATAAATTCAGAAGTTCCATATCTAGAGTCAACTAAGAGGGACTAGTTAGTGGGATGTTTAGACTCTAACTAATTCTTGAGTTTCCAATATTCAAGCTTAATATGCCTTGGTTTTCCAGAATAAAAATAATCGACTTTTCATTCCTTAGAATCAAATATAGTTTTCATTTGAATATTATTCTTTGTTTTATCATTATTGAATTGTTTCTTTTTCCCTTTTTATCAAGGTATACCCAGAGTAAATAATAATTATGAATCACCTTTAATTCTAGTTTTATTGTGTAGTTATTTATAAAGAAGGGATGTCTTGACTTCATAAAGATTCAAGGAGTCTCGAACATACATAATGGTCTCAATTAAAGTTCTATAAGTATTTTCTAGAGAAATGAATAGTTCCATTGTCTGATTTTCATCATTTAAAGTAACATCAATTTGGATAAATCTAACATAACCTAGTTAAATTCACCAAGATGGGATTTATTGGAACTATTAGGTTTCATTTTAAATGTAAACATGTGATGTTTTTTATAAATCCTACCAAAAAGCGAATCATTCATATATAATATCTCTAGATTAATCCAAATATTACTAGTAATAGAATCTTAAGAAACTTCTCTTAGAACTTTATCACCTAATGAAAGCAATAAATAGCTATGTGATTTATCTAATACATCAGGGGTACCATCTATTTATTACATAGTGGGTAGTACAGATTTATTTATAGTAATAATGGATTACTTAAGTCCCCAGAGGGAATGAATTAATATTTTCTATACAAGAATGTCTATATTCTTAATTTACAACAAGTTAAAATAATTTTCACCATCAAATTTCTCGATTTCATATCTCATTGTAGACATGTTTACCCACAGCGTATATGTCGACTTATTATAGAAAACATTAACCATATGCCACCAACAACTGACCAATATCTTGGGTAAAAAATTATTATCCAAAGAGATACAAAACATAGTGAAATTTAAATGGGAAAATGTGTTAAAATAATTGAAATAATGAAAGATAATGGAAATTTAAGGGTGAGATCACATTGTGGAAATAAAACCTGAAATAAAAAATGTAAAGATGAAATAGGGATCATAAATTAAAGAAAAAAAGAAAAAAAATTATATGCTATGACACTACTTTATGAGGGGAGAGGCAGACTCAAATACATGTAGAAAGAAAAACCCCAAATGAGGACCAAACCGATTTATTGGTATCATCAAATGAATCCAAATAAAAAATACAAAAAAATGAATGAAAATAAAAAAAAGGATAAATAACACAATATTTAATGTGCTTCGGTCACGTGGGGACCTATGTGCATGGAAAGAACACTACGCAGTATGCATGATTTTTATTAAGCTCATTAAATTGAAATATATTTATAGTATATAGAAAATAAGAAACGAAAACATAAGAATAAAAGATATAATTGCTATAAATAAATTGTAATGAACTTACTGTGTCGAATGCTAATAGGTTTTACTATCTTGATATCTTTTCATTTTTGACTAACTATTCCAAATCACCAAATATCACTGAAGATCCCAATGTTCTCAATAGGTAACTATATGTATAGGATCACCTTCACTTGACTACCCGGCCTAGAATAAGAACATTATCGTCGAAGCTCCACCCAGAGCAGTACACCGATAGTGTACCGCGAAGTTCAGTAGGCATTAAGATTCACCTCCATATATTGAAAGGCACCCGATTAGGGTTGGAGAACCATAGAATGGAGTATGAGGGAATAAACTGAAGAAAGAGGGATCCCAAATGATTCCATTAAAGAAAAAAAGGCCTAGGGGTATCAATTCCCTCTGAAAACACCTACGTCACATAACTTTATATCCAACCAGAATGTTCCATGCATTACAGCCAAATAGAAACCCAACATTCATAATGAAACACCATGAAACATGAGTGGTGCAGATCAAATATGGAGATACTTTAATCAAAAACCGGGGATTCATTTGCGGTAGATAAATGAATCATAAAATTTGTGGGTATACATTTAGTAGGCCATACAAAACAAGGCCAGGTATAAAACCCAGGTGGAAAAATAAAGAGGCCCATCATTGGAATAATCCCAATATGTTAAACAAGAGCATATAATAAAAATTAGAGAATTTTTCATGCATAAAAACAAAAATATAAAATCTATAATTGTCTAATAAAATCACTACTAAATTCCATATGAAAATATATATAGAATTCTACATTTCTCATTTAATGTAGCTCAAAAAATCAAAACATTCTAAGAAACAACATTAAATTTAGATACTACTCACATTACCTAAGTCTCCATCAAAACCAATGTAGCTAAAAAGAGTACCCAAATACCTATAAAACTAAAAGAAATGTTCCTCAGGGTTTAAAAAATAGTGAACATGAGTACTTAGAAAATTTAAAATGATATAATATTAAAAAAATATTAAATACACACAACAATAAAAAAAATATGAAGCCGATAGAAGATAACTCGCTAGTAGAGTCTGAATGACTCAGACCAGCCCTACAACACCCTCTCTTCCAATCGGGTTCCTTAGTAAAATGAATGAAGATCCCATCATATGATCTCAAAATATAGACTTCCAAGATTCTATGCAAAACTCTAACCAAAGGGATGATAATGATACTAAAGAACATCTACAAATGCGAACCTGGTGCAAACATGTAAGTTCCAGGTGTAGTGGAATTGGAGGATGGGGCATGAATAACTCATATTTTTATCATTATTGATAATTAATATGATATTTACATGATGATAAACACCTTGATCGAAGGAATTTAGTCAAATAATATAGAAAATAGAAAAACACTAGAACCAAAGCCTGAGATTTTTTCATATTATTAATAATTAATTAAAGTGTTATATTGAAAGTAATTATTTCTTCATTGATGGATATGAAAATGTATCTACGTCGTAATGTCTTTACACTATATGAATCAAGAATAGATTCCATCCAATTATGATCAACATGCGATCTACAATCCATCGAAGATTGTCGTATGAATCTATGGGTTCTTGCAAAATAGATCCTCACACTTGTGTTATTTTTCTTTGATTAATTCAAAAATAAATTCCACGAAGGGTGCTCTTTGATCTATTTATACTTGAGAGTAGTGGTGGATGAGTATCTCTCTCTATTAATGAGATCATTATTAGTGAGAGATATCTCTAGGGCTTTGAGAGGATTCACTTTGGATCTCGTTGTGCACAACAAAAATAAATTGGATATCTCATAAGGAAATCAAATAATTGATATTATTTACCACTAGGGTTAAAAAATAATAATTTCACATGAAACCTTATTATTTATATAATCCCTAATGAACCCCATGTCCATAATAATAATAATAATACTATTATTTCTTGACATGTGCTAAACTCATGAATTAAATTAAATATTATTTATTCAAATATTATACGATAAATAATATTTCTCACCGAACCATTAAACTTGGTTCTCAATTCCTCCATAATATTTATCAGGCCTTGAATAATGACTATTTATTTAATAATTAAATATGACTTCATTATTCGCTAATAAATAAATAAACAATATATTTACTAAATGAAAAATAAATATTTATTAAATATTCTACTCACAAAATATTCTCTTGAATAATTGGTGACATAATATATGATATCGAACAAATATGAATAATTATGAAACCACATGAGAGAATAATATTTACTCAATTTGTTATATAATAATATTATTTATCTTACATTCTTGATAAACTTAGTGTGTATCCCTTTAGGCCTCTTCCTCAGTGATAACAAGAAAAGCCTCCCAAAGTCCACGTTTAGAATCTAGAAACACCCCAAGGAACCCATAGAGAGAGAATTGAGTATCAAAACATTGTAATACCTCATGTGTATGTTTATAGTGTAACATAATCCCTTTATTTCAATATCCCTAATCAAGCAGGTTGCATGCTGGGGCCATCAACCTATGCGCTCGACGTCTCTTTCTTTGAATTTCTAAAAATTATACTTTCCTATAGAACACTATGGAAATGGATTTATTTAGGATATATATTTTATATCAAAGGTCTTGAGATATCAACTTCTATTAAAAAACAAAAAGAACAAATCCTCTCTCATTATTCATTAATGAAATATTACATGGGACACACCCAATGTATCCTACCTCATCACAATTATATGTCATCACAATTTTCTCCAATACATCAAAATAGTTGATTATAATAATAATTGAAAATATTATTAAATTTTAAAAATAAATACACTCATACATTGAGAGGAACATCCAAAAAAAATTATAAATATGGATTTCCTACTGGCGGTTCATGTTCTAATAATATCCTACACTGGAAATTACCAAGGACGTACATTATGAGAAGGTGTCTCAAAGTCCTATGAGTTTTGACCATTGATTGCCTATATCAATTGTTTATCTAAAATATTTTTATCTAGCTATAGAACATATATTTAAGAATATTTTCATGTAAATTTCGGGGTTCTCATTATACTGCGGAACTGCTATGATCCTTCGGTGTGGAAACTACTCTTAGAACATCATCACATACTATGTTATGAACAATAACAGTCATGATGTGATAAGGATTTTATTAATATTCAAAATAATGAATACAAGTTATCATAAAGTACATAGAATTTGGTTCTAGGAGAATAACTCCAAAAAACTCCCACTTTCAGTATATCCAACCATTAATACCCTTTAGTCAACTAGATCTCACATGATACTCATGATTCTACTAAGAAAGGAATTTAGTCAAGGGTTCTTCAAAATTTACTTCTATATGAACTCAACTTACTGAAACATCACCCCTATGATAAAAATACATCAATAGTAGATACATATAGAGTAGTTTTTTTTCTGTTGGTGTGACCTTGGATCTTTTTCAAGAGCCACCACTATAGTATTGTCACAATAAAATGTGATAGGGTCTTTACTACTAGGTACCATATCACGCTACTGGAAAATGTTTCATATCCAAAAATCTTCCATGTCTATATTAGAAGCCTCTATATACTCAGAATTCACTATAGAATCAATGGCAACTGGCTGCATTGAAATCTTCCATCTCATATAACCTCTGTTGAGATAGAAAACATATCCTGGACATGACTTCAAATCATTCTATTCTTTTTAAAAATTAGCATATGTATAACCCCTGATGACTAAATTCTTTTCTCCTCTATACACTAGGAACATATCCTTAGTTCTTATTATATAATTAAGGATAAATTTAATAGAATACCAATTTTCTTCTCCTTGATTATCTTTATATCTTTCTACCATGATCAATACATATGCATCATCAATTATAGTTCATAACATGACATACATGATTGATCCTAGTTCTAATGTGTATGTGTTCTTACTCATTCTCTCTTTCTCTTGTTGTGTATAAGGACACATTTTTGTAGAAATATGTATACAATGTGACATTGGAATCAATACCCTATTGGATATTTTCATAATAAATCTTTTTTGTATCTTTTTAATGCATGTACTTTGACTTATTCCAAGCAGCCTTTTGGATCTATCACGAATGATATTGATTCCTATAATATAGGATACTTCACTTAAGTCCTTTATAAATAAACACTTATTTAACCCGTCCTTGAAATTCTATAAGACTAGAATTTCATGTACAATAAGTAACATTTTATCAATATATACTACTTGGATAATGACCGCATACCCACTAAACCTCTTGTAAACTTATGTCTCACCTTCATTCTTAATGAAACAAGTTTTTTTAAATCTTCATCAAATCAAATGTTCCATGACCTTGATGCTTTCCCCAATCCATAAATAGATTTTTTTATTTTGAAAACACTTTTGGCCTCCCATGGAGTCAATAACCTATCTGTTTGTGTCATATAGACAACTTCTTGAGGGATACCATTAAGGAAATCAATTTTGATGTCCATATTTTAAATTTTAGAGTCATGTTAAGTTTCTACGACAAATAGAATTATGATGGATTTAAACATAAAAACTGGTTGAAATTTTTTATTTTTCTCAATTCATTGATACTATTTATACCCTTTATCCTATAGCCTTTATTTATGGGTATTTACTTTAACTTATATATCCAATTATCTATTGAATACCCATTTTCACCCAACAATATTTACATCAACTGGCACATCAACCAAAATCCAAACACGGTTTTGATACATGGAATCCATGTCGGAATTAATAGATTATTTCCATCTTGTATCTTATGATATCTCTAATTCCTATTTGTTGGATAGAGTTTCATTATTTTCAACCAAAAATGAGTCACCATATTTGGTGATTTGAAAACATCATCTCTCTGGTTTAGTACTTGTGTTTCAGGAACTACTTCTTCCAAAAGGACTTGTGGAATCTGTTCTTGTACCAACTCTAGTGTATATTGAGAAACAACTTCATAAAATTTAATCTTTATCAAAATAACCCTTTTGAGGATGTACTCCCTCTTAATAAAGATATCTTATCTAGTGATAGACCCTTTATTTTCTAAGTGGTTGTATAGGAAACATCCAATTGTTTTCTTAGGATACCCTATAAAGAAACACTTTGTGCCGTGAGGTTCTATTTTTTTATAGGATAAGGCCTCATAAAATTCCTAGAAACCCCATACACGTTTATGTGATACAACAAGTTTCTTTCCACTCCATAACTCGAAGGGAATTATTTTTTCTACTTTTGTATGTACTCAGTTTAACTTATATATGGAAATTTTTCATGCATATCCCCAAAAAGATAATGGATGATCTTCATGACTTTCCATCAACCTTACCATGTATAACAAGGTTTATATCCTCCTTTCACCAACACCATTCCACTGTGGTGTGTAATGTGGAGTGATTTGAGAAAGAATCCCAATGTCCCCTGGAATTTTGATATACTCTTACTTAAAATATTCACCAGCCCAATCTGATCAAAACTTTTTTACCTTCTTTACAAGTTGATTCTCTACTTCATTCTTTAATTCTATGAATTTCTCAACGGAATCAAATGTATACCTCGCCAAGTATACTTTCTATATCTACTCATGTCATCAAAAAAATTTATGATGTAAGAATACCATCCTCAAGCTTCTATTGGAAATAGTACACACACATTAGTTAACATGACCAGGATTGTGATTCTATAGTTAGGTGTTATATGAGTCATTGAACATGATTTTTTATCCATTTACAATACTTAGTTTTCATAATTTAATACATCAAAACCATTATTTAAATGTGTTATTCCATAACATGTGTTTTATTTATAAAATAAACAACTTTTATTTCCAAATTTGAAAATAAAACCATTTGTGTCTAGGTAGGATACAAAAAATATGTTTTTGGTAATAGTTGGTACATAATAATAGTTTCTTAAAAACAATATCATTACTATTTTCAATGAAAGGTGGTAGTCTCCAATGGCTTGATCAACCAACCTTAAACCATTAGTAGCTCCCAAATCCACCCCTCTAGAAATATTTCATAAGATACTTGGTTCCTAAATTTGGATATAGATGTGAGCACAAAAAACTGCATCTACTACCCAATGTGTATATATTAAAAGATCAAACTTGATAATAGATTCACCTTTAGCTTCTGATTTATTACGTGTAAATTACCTCTTTCAGTGGACTTGCATTCCAAATTCAAAACATATTGCTTCTTTTCCTTTCCCTGCCTCCAGGTCTTCCTCTTCTTGAAAGGAATGTGATGAGGAGATTAAGACTTGTTATGAGTCTTGGGACCCATTTCCTTATTCTTCCTTTTCATATTCTCCATAAGAACAAGGTATTATGATGCCCCATATCCTAGTCCACTTGTAAAATTAGAGTAATAAGTTTTGAAATACACTTCCCATTATTTCTCATGTTATAATTAACAATAAAACTATCGAAGGTATTGGGTAGTGAGGAAAGTATGAGATATATACACAACTCATCTGGGAATTTAATCCCTAATATATCTATGTTTTTAATGTATCCAATAAGCTTGAATACACAAGGCCTAGATGGTTCATATACTCCATGATTAGTTATAAATAGATTATTTGAGATCTCATTTCTCTTCTATATCACCTTCTTCTGATAGATATCCAAAAGGTGAGACATCATGTTATATACATCTATGCCCTCATATTTATTTAGAATCTTATTTATCATAGATGATAGCATGGTACAAAAAATATTTGTACCACCATTAAATTGTTTATTGTAGAGAGATAAATCTTCTAAACTATCCTCTTTACAAGATGCTTCAAGAATATTTTCTTCGAGTATATAAAATTTCCTTTCAGGGCATAGTATAACACATAAGTGAATTTGTCACTCATAGAAATTTATTTTAGTGAGAAGGTTATCCTAATAAAGTATGGATAACAATGATAAGTTTGAATTAATTTTTATTGCAATTTATACATATAATAAGAGTATAATTTTAGTAATTTATTTGGTGAAATTTAAATAAACAAATAAATATTATATTTATTAATCTCTACATATTTTATTGACTCTCAATATCCCTAACTATTGGATTCATAATATCATGTTGCCTGTAAATTCTAGATTCAAGGATCCATATTCCCATTCTCATCACCCCTCCTTTTACTAGACAAGAAATCCGAATTATTTTACATAGAAATGCTAAATTCCAATTGTATTAACTAACAATTCCATGATCTATTGAGTGGAATCCCCAATCATGAAATCCTTAAATTATATTTCCTCAACTGTTTCCTGTTAGTTACCCAAATTCCTTATATTTAAGTCAATACTTGATGTGAACTAAGTTAATTCATCACAAAAATTCAAGTTAGAATTATATGATAATTGAATGAAAACCGACTTTGGATGGTCAAGCACTTTGAACTATGGTTTAATTTTAAATTAAGTTGATGAAATCTAGACTGGTTTAATATATATAATTGAGGGATTTTATCTTTATGTGTAAATTTAAAATTATTATCTTTATCACATGCTTATTATTATTAAGTGTATTTACTTAAGTGATTAACCACATCTTATATAATTTTCACGCATAATCTAGTTTATTTTAGTTATTTCTTGAATTCGTATTTATTCATTAATTCACATGATTTCGATAAAAACTTCTTAAGGAAATAACCATGAAACATGAACGAAATAAATAATAAAGTAGTATGATCATGAGAATTTACTAATGGCTAGTTTATCTAGTGGATTTTAAACTAACCATCATCCTAGGGGAAAAACTCTTGTACCATTTTATGGTTTGTGTTGTAGCTTTCCACCTCTCCACCTTTGTATCTTTCTTGGATTGGTTTCACCGTGACTCCAAACTTGAATCTCCTACACTATCGTGGGAGCTCTATCTGTTACATGCAACGCCCTAATGATTTATTAATGAAATACCATTCTTATTACTATTTCTTGCAGTATAATCATATAATATTACATATAGAACATAATAAAAACCATATAAATGAATAATGAGTGATTAAAATAGTATCTTTGGATGTTAAGAAACGAATACCGATGAAATAGTAACATTACCTTTGGATTATTAATGTGACCTTTATTAATAGTAAACTAGATAATTGAATAGTAACATCACTAATGAAAGTATAAATAAAATTTATGCATCTTATAAGTGACAATATGATATAATTATATCATAGTATAATTAAGTAAATATTTTAAAAATTATTAATTAAGTGTTACTATTTTTCTAAGTCATGTATATTTAATTTCAATTTTATGATTACATTAATAATTTTTTTTTAAAATATTTTCATAAAATTTATTCCTAAGTAAGTATTATTATGACTTATTATTATAATATAATTTTAAGATACCTCAATTAATTTTTCAAAGTGTTAGAAACAATATTTTAATTTTAAAATTTGTAGTTTTCATGTAAATTATGATTCTAATTAAAAATTAAATTTCTCATATTTAGATTATTATTTTCAAAAAATGGAGATCATTTTTGAATTCTACAAATCAAAAAATTGTTGGGGTGAATTTTTGATTTTCTTTTCTAAAATACTTGAATTTTTTATGAATGGTGAAATACGGTAATTTACCGTATATATACAATATGAGTTAAATACACTATTCATAGAATAATGGTTGAGGTAATCAACCTTGGTTCAAATTCCCATGCTCAATTTACTATTTTTGGTCACAATGACAAAGACTATTCATAGTATTGAGCAAAAATATTAAACTAATAACTAAAATAATGGGAAACCCCTCCTCTTCTCCAATATAAATACCACCCCTCTCCACCTCCTCTCGTCACAACTCTCAAGAACTATTCCAAGTCCAAATTATTCACATCTCTCTCCCTAATCCCCTATACCACGTCCAAAATACCATGTTATCTTCAAAAGACCAAATCCTCTCCCATAAATATGTTTTCAGGGAAGATATATTCAAGAGGTAAATTCCTCTTTTCATTTCTTGTATTTTTTTCCATGTTTATTTCTTTTTCTTTCCTCACCACATTTCATCCAAATGTCATGATAACTAAATTATCTTTAATATAATCGAATTTTGTTATGATAATAGAATAATTCATCATAATATCTCCTTTCTCCTCCTTTTATACTAGAAATGAAAACACAATTTAAGATGTGTTAATTTATCACATTCAAGGATGACGAGTTTTCAATTTCTATTTCCATATTCAATTATGGTCATGAAACAATTTTTATGGTTGAACCAGACTATAATATATGTATTATGTATATTTTATGTTTCTTTAATCTTTTTTACAAATTATATTAAATTATAAAGAAAAATTTGTTTGATGTGATCAAAAACTACCAAATAACCAAAACAGTTAACATTAATGTTTTATATAATGATTCATATTCACTCCATGTTACCAAATAAATTTTATAACCATGTAATATTATGTATGTTTACTAATAACATACAATTTAAATTCTGGAAAACCATTCTGATATTACATGTTTATCCTTACATTTATATAAGTAAACTAATCATGAAACCCAAGGAAACAAACACTCCCAAACAATGAAATTGATCCTATTAACCCATCAAAAAGGTCATGAATGAACTTAATAAGGTTATAATAAATCAATTAAATGTATAAGAGGTTATATAAATATTAATTAATAAATTTTATTTGATTATATAGTTCATTAAGATCATGTGAAGGACACTATCCTACATATGGTATGGGATTCTACCCGAACCTCCATTATTTCTTCAGGTTGCCCTTTTTTTATTTTTACCCAAATGAAGTTATTTAATCATTTTAGGTGCATATTCTAAATTCTGTGTAATTTCTCCAAACTCATGTATCATGGTCCATTAATCATTCTTTTTCCAGGATATACATGTTTTTAAATGATTCCCTCCTAAATTATTTCTGATAAGCAATCCCATTTTACGGGAACTTTCCAAATTCTTACCCATTTTAAAGTACACCATATAATCTATTTTTAAGAAAAAATTATTTTTATAAAAGAAATATTTTTATTATAAAAACCTTATTGTTTCAATTTATATTTTATATAAAAGATTATTCCATTTAATGTTTTAAATGACCTTTGATATTTTTCTTTAACCACACTAAAATTTTTTAATTCTAAAGTTTCTTAAGTAATATTTTTAAATATTATTACTTCAATTTGACATAACTTTTCATGATATAATCCTATTATACCCTATGATTATCCATTCATGATATAATTCATTTACTTCATGAAAATAGTTATGATACTCTCATTTGTTATACTTTATGACATGATTATGATACCTAATTCTTACCACGGGTAACCCTTATGTTTAAGTATGATAGATAATGTATAATTATGTATGTGGAAATCATATTCATGAACATGTTATTATTGGTGTTCCCAGATAGCACCCCAATTAATTGGGTAATGTTTAGTCATATGAGATGTTATGTTCAACGGTCTTGGCAGTTAGCCTCGACTCATGCTACCATGTGCAATGGTCTTGCTAGTTAACCTTGACTTGTGATCCTATATGTGCAATGAGCCTTGAATAGTGATAAATTCATGTTTTATGTAGCTTCCACAATACTATGAATCCATGTTTATCTGATCCCATGTTTATATGTTATGATTCCATATGTTCCATGCCTTTTTATATAATTATATCTTTCCTTCAAACCCATGTACTGAAGCTTTATTCTTATGTTTTTTCCCTTAAAAGAATTTTTAAATCATACCTTTGTTCTTGTTATCCCCAGGTTATCCTATGCTGATGTATTAGAAAAATGGAAGTTAGTATCTCATTATGGAGGTTAAATAAAAGTGGTTTTTATGATGTTTAATTATGGACCTAATCTTCCAAGAAACTAAAATTTATGATCCGTGGATTGTAATGTGATGTTTTATTATGATTAAAATCATGTAATGATATATAAAAAAGGATAGGGCCTCTATAGTTGGTATCATAGGAATGATCCAGTTATTTTTAAGATTAGGAATAGATAACTTTAGTAAGAACCTTAGGGATGAAACTAAGTTTAATAAAACATCCTTAAATTTTGGTTAGTATAAATTAAGTGATTTTCCATGAAAATGCATCCCTATCTTGATATGAAAACATGTATGTGGATCTGGTATTGATGTATCTATGGGTAAAACCCAAAAACACCACTATTATCTAGACTCAAACGGGAACTGGTGCATGACAATGGGCCTTGCTTCACTCCTGATTTGACACTCCCATGGGATATGCTTTGGTAAATTTATAAGATTAGTGCATATCAATATTAAGGGAAAAAAAGAAACCCATAAGAATATATGTTAGGAATCATATCATGTATATCCTAGATTGAAACCTAGAAAATCACAAGTTAGGATATAATATTCCTTTAAGAGTTTATCCTTTTATGTTTAAAGTTTCATTTTTATGATTATTATCTAAGTATTCAAGCCCCATAATTGTACATTATTTTTCTTATTTAATGACGGAAAATATAAGAACATGCACCAACAATCAATGTGATAGGCAATGTGATGATTTCTCTAATGATATGCCTAATATAATGGGAATGGGTGCTCAAAACATTATGACAATACATTATCAAATAGATTAATTTATGAATAATAACTTGAATCATGTGGAACGCCCTCCTCTTCCATTTAAAGAGAAATTTAATATTTAATCCTTCATGTGGAAAGGCCTCATATGTTTAGTGGATCTTCCGATCCAATCCTTATGGAACAATGGACCAACTCCATTGAAAATATATTATCTATTCTCTAGTGCCTAGAAGAAGGTAAATTCGTTCTGGTGGTCTATCATTTTGATGGAGAAGCTGATCAGTGGTGGACACTGATCAAGAATACAAAGTCCCAGGAGTAAATTGATTTCATGTATTGGGAGGAATTCAAGAAAATGTTTTCAATAAATATTTTCCCCGAACCTTCCATATCAATATTGAATGAGAGTTCCTGGGACTTATGTAGAAGGAAGATGATTTCATTAGGCCATTTGAAGAAAAATACACAAGGCTTTAAAGATACACCTTTAGATTTATCCTGAACACAAAAATAAAGGTGGGTTGCTTCTTTAGCAGACTAAAGCTGAGTATACAAAATGTTTTGGTGATTTGAGACTTCAACAGTTATGAGGAGACACTATTGGAAATGGGGATTTTTCCAATTCCTATATACCAATGGTTATCTTAACCGTTGATATAGAGTACATTTACCAACAGTTTAAGGAAACCATTGGTAAAAGCTGGTTAAAATCATCTTTTCCAAATGGTTTTGAAAAACCTTTGGGAAATTTATACTCTATATCAACGATTTTCAAAAACCATTGGTATAGAGTGTTTTAAATCATCATATACCAATGTTTTTTACAAACTGTTGGTAACAAATTTATTTCCCAACGATTTTTACAAACCTTTGGGAATGTTTTTCCCCAAAATTCATAGAAGCTTGACCTCCCCCATTCCGCGCGACTACAGACCTAAACAGAAGGGAGAATTGGGATTTTGTTACCCCTACGGCCGAAATCCTTCCATCTTTAAGATTTATCAATTCTTCACTTGTAATATATAAGTGATACTGCATCTAATATTTTGGTTTTATTTTTTCATCTGTGTGAAGTGGAGAATCGGGATTCTGTTTACCCAACTACAGAAATCCATCGTTCCGATTCATCTTCAAAATTTCTTAGTTCTAAACTTTTAATTTAAATGTGATACTTTAATTTTAATTTTATTCATCTACTGTTTTTGTTTTTTGTTTTTATTTGGGTGTGTATGACTTTTGTTTTCTATTTGATTTGGGTGTGTGTGTGTTGGGATTTGACATTGAATCAAATTTGATTCAAAATGAATTATGTGTTAATATCATCCATACATTTTCAGTTCTTATAAGGCTTGGTATTGGTGGGAATTTTGTGTTAATATCATCCATATTCCACATGATTCAAATCACGGTAAGAATGTGTGATGATGTTATTGAGATCAGAGAGAAAACTCATACACTCCATGTTGTTTATAGTGGCATGGTTAGTCATGAGTGATAATTAGGTTCTCAAGATGACTTACTAATATAACTTTAGGGTCAATTAAAAAAATTTCTCACTATACGTTGTATATTATGTCTCTTTCATGGAATATAATCACTTTTATGATGGTGGGGTGCTTTTCACTACCCATGCTGGCATGTGTATTCATCCATAAAAATGTTAGATAAGTCACATGTTTAATTTAGTAATCTTGTTATCATTAAAATAAATTATTATTAATCTCAAATTTAAAAATAAATGTTTTTGTATATACTTTATGAAATTAAAACTTTTTACGAGCCATGAACAACCTATTAGTGTAGAAGCCTAAACTTTATCCACCCATGGGGTGGGCTTCACATGGGGAACTAATTGGTTAATGAAAGGTAAGACCATAGAGGTTCCAAGATTGATTTATTGAAAATGAGTGAATGATTTGGGATTCCTATAACACATAATGGGATCTGCAGCATGTGCCTTGAAGTCCTCTTTTACCAACGGTTGTTTGAAACCGTTGGTAAAACTCTTCCCTTTATTAATGGTTTGATTCAATGATGAGGAAAGGCACCTTTATTGATTATTAGGGATTTCGTGTTATTGACATGACTCACACTCTTGCCACCGATGAACCAGATGATTGGGTTGTAGTTCAAGAAGCTAGGTCAAATTTAAGAATTTATGGAGCCTCTTGTATAGTATTAATTTCTACTAGTTGTAACTTTTTTCTTCTTCTTGATACATGACATACATTACCATCTTTCATTTTATGATTCTGTTATTAGTTGGTATTACTGATTTGGTTATTTTCATCCATTTCCAATATTTTCCCATTGTTATCTTTCTTCTAATTTTTTACTAATAATATTAAAATTGTGAAACTTAGGTAATGAGGGAATAGAATCCCCTAGACACAGCATAGGCTCTCACTATTAGTCAATAACATTTGAAATTTTGGTAGATGTTCTTGAGGCCATGTGGCCATCTGGGTTCGGGTCACTAATGAGTGGAATCCTAGTTTCGGACATCACAATTCTTGGATATCCTTTTTATAGGTGTTTCTAATCAAATCCATACCTATAACTATTAAAGTTCCCTCTCAAATATCAATTGGGACATGATTCAATGAACACACCCTACCAACCTATGATTTATGGCCCCAAACCTAGGATCCATTAATACATTGTAAAGGTGAATCATGATGAGGCCATAACTACTTTTGATGTGATCCTCATCCTACTCCTCGTCCTGATATCCCTGAAGAAGTTAAAGTATAAAACTCTTGTACTCCCGAAAAGACCCTTAAGGATTATTTATTCCTTGATCCACTTCCAATATCTTACTGGGAAATCATTGAATATAATAATTATACATTATGTCTCTTATTTTCTTATATACACAGTATTTTTTTGTGTTTTTTAATATGATTCTCATATAGAGTAATGTGTCAGTTATGATTTTATATAAAGTAAAAAATTGTCATTAACCTAAATATTTTTTTCATTGAACTTCAATATTATTGAATTTCTTTGAAATGACTTATTGAAATTATTTTACAGAATGGATAGAAGTTATATGAACGAATCTGATCATATTTCAACCGATTTTCAAAATAATTTGAACAGTTTTTTAGATTTTTCATTTGACAAGGCTTCAGATAGTGGTCGCATACACTGCCCATGTTCTAATTGTGTTGGAAGACCATGGTTGAGTCGTGAAGCAGTTAGCTATCGTATAACAAAATATGGTTTCCAAACAAATAATTATGTGTGGTATCACAATGGAGATAAAATGGAATCTCAAAATTTTGATGATCCAAATGATAAGACTGAATTAGAGAGTTTGACATATGATCAGTTTCCATTTATCCGGCATCATGAGAAGGAAATGATGTCCTACCAACAATATTTTGATACAACCAGAAATGATGCGTCCAATGAAAATGATGATGTTGATAGGGTGAAAAAATTGAATGATGTTGTGACGAATTAAGTATATTGAAAATGTGGTAAAACGAAAAAGTTGGAATTTTTAATCCGATTATTTCATGGGAAAACATTCTATGGGATTTCAAATACTACAATTGATTACATTCTTACCCTCTTGAATGAATTACTTCCAGATGATGCAGATATTCCCTCAAACCAATATATGTAATGAAAGTTAGTTGATGAACTTGGATTCTCAAAAAAAAATTCATGCTTTCCTGAATGATTACAGCTTATTTTTGGAAAAAACTGCTGAAATAAATGATTGTATCAAATGTGGAACCTCTCGATGGAAGCCCAAAGATGATATAACACCATCTCATGAGCCACAAAAATTAATGTGGAACTTTCCATTGATCCCCAGATTACAGAACCTTTTCATGTTTCTTTAAATATTAGTAAAAATTTGATGGCATGACACTGAGAGAAAAAAGAATAATGAACAGTTGGTTCACCCAACAGATAGATTTTCATGGGAGAGATTTGATGCTCTATATCTTGAATTTGTAGCCGACGTCTGTAATCTGAGACTGGGTCTTTCATGTGATGGTTTCAATATATTTAGGCAGATGCTTAATTCCCCCAACATATGTCCGGTTTTCATACACATTTATAACCTCCCCCCATGGTTTTGAATGAAAAATCCTTAAACTTTCTTTAGTATTCTGATATCTGGCCCTTCTGATCCCAAAAATGATATAGATGTTTACATGAAACCTTTAATAAAAGAGTTGAAACATCTTTGGGATGTGGGTGTTCCCACATACGATGCATGTTCGAAAGTCATATTTCAGATGCATTTTGTGCTTATGTGGACGATCAATGACTTTCCTGCTTATACAATGATGTCTGGATGGAGCACAAAAGGAAAATTGTCATGTCTTGTTTGTTTCAAGAATACCCGATCGAGAAGACTGAAATGTCGGCGTAGTTATAGTTTTATGGGACATCGATGAATCTTTCCAACCAACCATCCGTATAGAAACAATCTTCGAAGATTTGAAAATACCATGGAGACTAAAGATCAACCCCAGTATATGTCTAGAACTGATGTGCTTAATGAATTGAAATATTTCAGTTATTCATTTGGGAAGGGTTTAATGAAATCTAGAAAGAGGAAAAATGTTTCCAATGATACCTATTACAATTGTTTGAAGAAAAGTATATCCGTTGAGTTATCGTATTAGTAAACCAACTTGTCACGTCATTACATATACATAATGCACATTGAAAAGAATATATGTGAAATGTTGCTTTCTATTATTCTAAATTTCAAGGGGAAGACAAAAGATGATTTATGATCTCAGTATGACTTGGTAGATTGGCGGATCAGACCAGAATTGTATCCTGTCTATATCAGTGAAAATAAATGGCAAGTTTCATGTGCTTTTTTTGTGATGACACGTACTGAAAAAAATCAATTTCTGGAAGTGCTAGATAATATTAATGTTCTTGATGTCTATTCAAGAAATATATCAAAACGGGTAAACAAAAAATATTTGAACATGAAATCTTTAAAGACTCATGATTATCACGTCCTTTTGCATGAGTTAATTATAATATAAATCTATCATCTCTGGTCCAATAATGTAAGAGTCTCATTTTTTTAGTTGTGCTATTTTTTATAGATCATTGTGCTAAGATGTTTTCCAATTCCTTGCAAAAACTGTTGGCAGAGACACCATTAATTTAGTTTGAGTTAGACAAAATATTCCCTCAACCATTTCTACATGAATATCGCATTTGACTATCCATCATCTGACCGAAATAATTCTTGGAGGACCTGTTACTTTTTATTGGTGTATCCAACTGAAAGAAAGATGTACACATTGAAATCATATCTTCAGAATAGAAATTATCCCGAAGGTTCTATTATGAACAGTTACTTGTCTCAAGAATGTATGGATTTATGATCAATGTATTTTTATGATCTTACTACGAGAATAAACAGACCAATGAGAAATGAAGAAGAATATTATGAGAAAATTGAACCCATTTTTCCCTCACTTCCTCAGACAAGAGGAATTCTAGGATCATATACATTTACAACATTAACCCTTGAAGAGCGAGAGATGGAACATCACACATTGTTGTTCAATTGTGATTAGTTCGATGAGTATATAAAGTAAGTGAATTGTACATGTATCTCTTATCTTATATCTTGTAATTTTAAATATTTGTTAAACTATTATTATTTTTATCTACAGGGAACATAAAAAATTGATATATAGAAATAATCTTTCTTTATCTTTGAGAAGGAAAGAAACTTTTCAAAGAAAAGGGTTTTTTTCTTGGTTAAAATTAAAGGTAAAAATATTTTTGTTATAATTAATAAAATTAATATTTAATGAAGTTTACTATTTGTTTTTATTTCAGGTATTGAGTTTTCCTGCAGACTCTACTTCTGAGGAAATAAGAACATTTCCTTTTCGTCCTAATACAATGGTTTGTGCTTGTAAATCACTTGTTATCAATGGATAAAAATTCATTATCCCTAAACGAGCAAGAAACATTAGAACATAGCATGACGATGTTATTCTAACTGTCACAACATACTGTTATCAATGATCATCGAATAATAGACCTCATTCTTAAAATGTAGCTTATTATGGAGTCCTGGAGAAAATAATATATTTGTATTATTACTCACATCTTCGAGTGATGATGATCAAATGTCAATGTTTTGATTCAATGATGAGGCAAGGGACCATTATTGATGATTGTAGATTTTGAGTTATTGACATGACTCATATTCTTGACACCGTTGAACAATATGTATTGGAATCAATGGTGAAACAAATTTTTTATGGCATAGATCATCATCATCCTAAATTTGGTGTAATTATTGAAGTAAATCCCAAACATGTTTTTGATGATGGTGATGATGAAGTTGACATTATCCCTACTGCAATTGGAATCAATCTGTTTATTACTTATGATGACTCCAATAGATCAATTGTCAGAGTTGTTTGTGAACCCAAAATTTTGGTGGAAAATATATAGAATCATACAGTCTTCTTCCCACCTACATGTTTCACCTACATCATTTAGAGTGTGTATCCTAGTACTTACCTTTAAACCACCATAAATAATCTTTTTCTTTATGTTTTTTTATCAGAATGGTTTTTCTATATTTTGTTTTCTATGTTACACATTATTTATCTATTCCTAATTACTTCCATATTTGTTTTCATTGCAAGAAATGACTCCCATTGAAGAGATACAGAGGAAAAAGATGACAAAAAATAATCGTCTCATGAGACAGATGGGTGTTCCTACACTCATCCCTGTTGTGAGTATTTTATTTAAAATCTATATTTCAAAAGATTATAATATCATGTGTTTACTTTTTAGTTAAACTTTTTTTTAGGATCCAACCTATAGACGAGAGATATCCGAAGAAGAGCCTTATATTGCTCCCATTACAGAGGCTGGTGGTAGGAGGGGAGGTGGTGTAAGAGTTAGACGATCATATGGTGGTCCTTGTACTCAGGCCGGTGGTACGAGGGCTTGTGGTGCGAGATTTAGACGATCCACTAGTCATACCCGATTGGACTATGAACCTACCATAGATGTATCTTCTACGCTCCATTTTGATCCTAGTTTGTATTTAGAGACACACGGGATATTTAGGCCTCTGATGTTTACACTACCGGTTGTCCATTCGTCTATTGCATCATCTTTTTCTTCTAGTTCATTATCTCCGAACTATTATATTCCACCTTCTTTGACTCCTTCTCTAACAAAGTATGTGGATGAGGAGCATACACTTAGGGAAACTCCACTTGTATAGGATATTCCTTCAGCTTCTGCACATCTAGTGAAGACCGTTTATCCGACTATCAATGATATATTTATATAACTCAAACAAAATTTTATACCAAAATTTATTTTTATTATAACTTGTACTGAGAATGTTTTTCTTTAGTAACTGATTCATCTACTAATATGAGGTGGGGGAGGGGGCATACTCGCTTGCGTGTGTTATGGAACCGCCAGACATAGTTGATGGTTAAATACAATGATGATGGACATATTATTGATTAATCTGGGCAGGAAAGTCAGGGTATTTTGGCGACACTAGCCAAATACTCTGACATCATTCCGGTCAGCCCTCTCTCTTGGAGACATCTGCCACACAAAGTCAAGGATAATGCGTGGGCACAAATATGGGTAAAAATATATTAGATTTAATGTATGATTTTTTTGTATTTTTATGAATTTATCTATTGGGTTTCAGCTTCAGTTTAACATCCCTGATGGTGAAGGTGCACGACCAAAACGTTTAAAGGAGCTAGGACAGCTTTGGAAAGCTTATAAGCATGAGCTATATGTTGGATAGTGTGATAGAGTGGGCAGAGAGTTGGAGACAGTATCTATCGTGGATGACTGCCCGATAGATCAATATCGCCAAATGATTACCCATTGGGCGACTACAAAATTTATGGTACTAATCCCATTTGAGTTATTTAAATAACAGTTTTTATATTTTTCATTAATATTATCTTATTTATTATTAAACATTATTTAGGAATCATCATACAAAAAACAAAAATAACATTGATTCAAAGCAATACCTCCACACTTTGGGGCGCACGACTGTATTATAGTCCCATAATGCCCAGGAGCCTGACAATTTAGGGCCACATGATCATTTATATCAGGTTAAGGGAGATGAACACTCTGGTCGAGTACACTATCAACCTAGTAATAATATAGTCCCGATGAGGTATTGGTCCACTCTAGGAATCCATTCTAGTACCACCATGTTGGAACAGGTCAAGGAGCATGAAAGATAGTTTGATAAAAGGGTCATAGAGTTAGAAGAACAGTTTCAATCAAGGGAGAAAGAATTTATGAAACAAATCAAAGATTTATCTTCATCACTTCGACCAGAGGCCGTCGCAGCTCGTCAAACATATATGTCGTCGATGGGTACATTATCCAATGCACTAGGTGGTAGTTCTAGTGGTGGTCAAGATGATGACGTTCCTGGTGATGATGTGGATGTTGAACAGGATGAGGGAGAGGATGAGGATGAGGAAAAGGGGGAGGATGGGGATGAGGGGGAGGATGGGGTGGAGGATGATCATGGGGACAATGATGAGGACAGCGACGAGGATACAGATGGTGGTGAGGATGAGGCTGATGATGATAGTGGCGATGGTGATGGTGATCAGGGGAAGAATGATCCATTACATTTTTGAATTCTGTTTAGCTCTTTATTTTTGAGGACGTTTTTTCACTCTTGTATATATATTTTTGATTCAGTATTACTCTTTATTTTTGACCAAATATTGAATCCTAATGATGTTATAGGGTTTCTGGGGATTCTGGGGCTTCTTCGGAGCTCGGAAACCTGGTCGGCGTAGAAAAACACTATGCCTAACGGTTAATAAAAAATTTTAGTCCGTCCCACAAGGTATCTACCAACCATATAGGGATATATATCAGATGAAATGTGCATGATTTTCCCTATCCATGAACCAGGGGATGCACATCATGCATAATGTCTATAGTTTTAGTAAAAAATATTATCACTGTCTTTGCATGATTTTTCTAACTAGCATACATAAAACCAACTAAACACATTTGGATTGAGTTGATACATTAGTAAAATGATCCATGAGTCATATGTGAAATTTATGAGTCAACCCTACCTCAATCTGAGGCACGGTGTTTCCGATATCACACAAAGTATCTCTCTTTTGTTTTAAATTGACACCTTTTATGTAAAAATAATTGGCATATAGGAAACCGACAAAACGTTTTTGGATTGTATTGATACTTTAAGAAAATGATCCATGGGTCATATGTGATGTGTAAGACTCATCCCTGCCTCCATCCGAGGTACGGTGTGGCTGGTACCACTCAAAATGTCTCACTTTTATTTGAAATGGACAACATTTTACGTGAAAACAACAACTGACATACGGAAAACATACCAAAAATTTTCGGATTCAATTGATACTTTATCGAAACGATATATGGGAAATTTGTGCTATGTAGGAGTCAACCCCGCATCAATCCGCTGTATGGCGTGGCTGGTAGCACTCAAAGTGTCTCACTTTTATTTGAAATGGACCAGATTTTATGTGAAAACAACAACTGACATACGAAAAACTGGTCAAACGCATTCGGATTGTGTTGATTATTTGGGAAAATGATAAAATGGTAATTTTTTTGTGGATTTAAGCAAACCCCACCTCAATCTAAGACATGGTGTGGCTGGTATCACTTAATGTGTCTCACTTTGATTTGAATTAGACAACATTTTAAGTGAAAACAACAACTGACATACGAAAAACATACCAAACGTATTTGGATTGTGTTAATAAATTTGGAAAATGATCCAATGGTCATTTGAGACATGTACAAGACAACCCCGCCTCAATACAAGGCATGGTGTGGCTGATATCACTCTAAATGTATCTCTTTTGTTTAAAATGGACACCATTTTAAGTAAAAACAAATAGCATATGGAAAACTGACAAAACATATTCGGATTATCATGAAACATTAACACAATAATTCATGAGCCTTTATTGAGGTGTAAGAGGAGATGAAACATCATTCGGATGTGCGGTTTGTGTGGAACAACTGAATATGTGTTTTTAGGTGTTTGTCGCGCTTCAAAAGCGTGCGTGGGTGGGTCAAAACTAGCCGAACGACCTTGGAATGCCATGAAATTGGAGGAAAACAACGTTTGGGTGATTTGTGAAATTGTTGGCTAGATGTCACATCAATAAGAGGTGTCGTGTGACTACGGTGGCTGAAAATGCACTCTCTGTGTCGTAAATGGCCAAAACATGCGTTTAACGGTCAAATGCATGCTGAACGACATCATAATGACTTTAAATAACACTAAAACACCCTAATTATTATTTTTTAGGTTTACAAGAAGACAAAACATCATTCGGATGCGTGATTTGCATGGAATGACTGAATATGTGTTTTTTAGGTGTTTGGCGCGCTTGAAAAGTGTGTGTGGGGTGGTCACAACTGGCCGAACAACCTCGGAATGCCAGAAAATCAGACGACAATAAATGGTGGATGAATTTGGAAATGGTCGGCTATACGACATGTCAATCGGAGGTGTCGTGTGACCACGGTGGCTGAAAATGCATTCACCGTGTCGTAAATGGCCAAAACATGCGTTTAACGGTCAAATGCATACCGAACGACATCGAAATGACTTGAAATCACACGAAAACATCATAATTATTATTCGCAAGGTGTATGAGGTGACAACACATAATTCAGATGTGCGTCTTGTGCGACACTACTGAATATGTGTTTTTTAGGTGTTTGGTTCACTTGAAAAGAATGCATGGGGTGGTCAAAACTGGTCGAACGACCTCAGAATGCCTTGAAATCGCACAACAACAGAGGGTGGGTGAATTGTGTTATGGTCGTCCGAACAACATGTCAATCAAAGGTTTCATGTGACCACGGTGGATGAAAACACACTTTGCGTGTCGTAAATGGACAAAACATGTGTTTTACGGTTAAATACATACCCAATGACATCATAATGACTATAAATCACAGGAAAACACCCTAATTATTATTCGTGAGGTGTACAAAAATACGACACGTCATTCTGATAAGAGGTTTGCATATCACGATTGAATATGTGTTTTTATGTTTTTGGTGAGCTTGAAAAGCGTGCGTGGGGTGGTCAAAACAAGCCGAACAACCTCATAATGCCATGAAATCGGATGACAACAAAGGGTGGGTGAATTGTGAAATGGTCGGCCAGACATCACGTCAATTGGATGTTTCATGTGACCGTAATTTCTGAAAACGCACTCTGCATATCATAAATGGCCAAAACATGTGTTTAACGGTAAAATGTATACCGAACGACATTGGAATGACTTTAAATCACACAAAACACCCTAATATTTATTCCTGAGGTGTACGAGGAGAGGACACATCATTCGGACATGCGGTTTTCATGACACGACTGAATATGTGTTTTTTAGGTGTTTGGCATGCTTGAAAAGCATGCATGGGGTGGTAAAAACTGTCTGAAAGACCTTGGAATGAAATGAAATCAAACGAAAACAATGGGTGGAATAATTGTGAAATGTTCGGCAAGACGGCACGTCAATCGGAGGAGTCTTGTGACCGCGGTGGCCGAAAACGCACTTTGCGTGTCATAAATGGCCAAAACATCTGTTTTACGGTAATATTCATACCCAACAACATCATAATGACTTAAAATCATAGGAAAAAACCCTAATTATTATTCTTGAGGATTACTAAAAGACAACACGTCATTCAGATGTGCGGTTTGCACGGCACAACTGAATATGTGTTTTTTATGTGTTTGGAGTGCTTGAAAAGCGTGCGTGGGGTGGTTAAAACTAGCCGAACGGACTCAGAATCCCATGAAATATGACGAAAACAAAGGTTTGGTGAACTCTGAAATGGTTGGCCAGACGGAACATCAATCAGAGGAGTCGTGTAACCGTGATGGCTGAAAACAAACTCCATGTGTCGTAAATGGCCAAAACATGCATTTAACTGTAAAATGCATATCGAATGACATCGGAATGAATTGAAATCACAAAAAAACACCCTAATTTTTTTTGATTTGTATGAGGAGACTAAACGTCATTCAGACACGTAGTTTGCGCGCTACAACTGAATCTGTGTTTTTTAGGTGTTTGGTGCGCTTGAAAAACATCTATGGGGTGGTCAAAACCAGCCAAACAACCTCAGAATGACATGAAATCAGACGACAATAAAGGGTGGGTGAATTTTGAAATGGTCGGCCATATGACACATCAATCGAAGGTGTCATGTGACCGTAGTGGCCGAAAACGCACTACGCGTGTCGTAAATGGCCAAAATAGGCGTTTAACAGTCAAATGAATATCGAACGACATGAGAATGACTCGAAATCACACCAAAACACCATAATTGTTATTTTTTATGGGTATTAGTATATAACACATCATATGGACATTTTTTCTACACGACACGACTGAATATGTGTTTTTTTGGTGTTTGGCCCGCTTGGAATGCGTGCGTGGGGTGGTCAGAACTGGACCAATGACCTCAGAATTCCATGAAATCGGATGAAAATAAAGGGTGGGTGAATTGTCAAATGGTCATCCATACGTCATGTCAATCGTATGTGTCGTATGATAGCTGTGGCTGAAAACGCACTCTGTGTGTCGTAAATGGCCAAAACATGCGTTTAATGGTCAAATGCATACCGAACGACATCAGAATGACTTGAAATCACACAAAAACACCCTAATTATTATTCGTGAGTTGTATGAGGATACAAAAAGTCATTCGGGCATGTGTTTTACGCAACATGGCTAAATATGTGTTTTTTAGGTGTTTGGTGCGCTTGAAAAGCGTGCGTGGGGTGGTCAAAACTGGCAAAATGACCTCAGAATGCCATGAAATCGGATGAAAAAAAGGGTGGGTGAATTGTGAAATGGTCGGGCAAACATCACATCAATCGGAGGTCTCGTGCGACCGAGATGGCTGAAAACACACTCTGCGTGTCGTAAATGACCAAAACATGCATTTTACTGTCAAATACATACCGAACGATATCATAATGACTTGAAATCACATGAAAACAACATATTTATTATTCGTGAGCTGTAAGGAAAGACAAAACATCATTAAAATGTGCAGTTTTGATGGCATGGTTGAATATGGGTTTTTTAGGTGTCTAGCGCACTTGAAAAATGTGTGTGGGGTGGTCAAAACTGGCCGAATGATCTCAGAATACCATGAAATCGGATGACAACAAAGTGTGAGTTAATTGTGAAATGGTCGGCAAGAATACACATCAATCAGAGGTGTCTTGTGACCATGGTGGATGAAAACGCAATCCGGGCTGCCCCCCTGGACATTCCCCTCACCCCCAGATAGCCCCCCTCAACCCCCGAACAGTCCCCCCCCCCACCCACCAAACATCCTCCCCCCCACCAGATAGTACACCCCCTCACTTCGGACGACCCCCACCCTCCTGACAGCCCCCAACCCCCCGGACAACCCCTTAACCCGGATGGCGCCCACCCCCCAGACACCCCCACCCCCCAGATAGCCCCCACTCACCCCGAACATCCCCCTCACCCCTCGAACAACACCCCGCACCACCCGGACAGCCCTCCCACCCCTCAGACAACCCCACACCCCACCCGGACAACCCCTCACCCCCCGAAAATCCCCCAATAAATTATTTAGTTTTAATCTATACGTCCTAAGGTTATTCATATATTATTTTTTGTTTTTATTTGGTCTAAACTAGATCCCTCTCTCTTTACCCGGGCTTAGAACTCCTTCCTCTCTATAGATCCATCTGAAGTCAATCAATTTTATAGTTCAACACTCCAAATCGGCAAGGCTTAGCTTAGTTTTGATATTTTTCATCTATTATTGTTTGTTTGTCTTTTGATTTGACTTAAAATAGGTGTTGTCGTGTGTGGCATGACATACCCAATAATTGTAGTCTGATTTGTTTTCTATTTTCATTCTACAATTCAAGTGTCATGATTATATGAATCAACATTATATGAATTCATCATATCCACTCCTTTTATGTAGTAAGTGAATCATATCGGGGCACAGTGTGGCCGGTACCACTCAAAATGTCTCACTTTAATTTGAAATTGACAGGATTATAAGTGAAAATAATAACTTGCATATGGAAAACTTACCAACGTATTTGAATTGTGTTGATACTTTAGCACAACGATCCATGGATCTTTTTTGATGTGTATGAGTCAACCCCACCTCAATCCGAGGCACAGTGTGACTGATATCACTCAAAGTGTCTCTCTTTTATTTTAAATGGACAACTTTTTTAGTGAAATCAACAACTAGCATACGGAAAACTGGTCAAATTCATTTGGATTGTGTTGATACATCAGGACAACAATCCATGGGTCCTTTCTGACATGTACGAGTCAACCTTGACTCAATCCAAGGCATGGTGAGACAAGTACCACTCAAAGTGTCACACTTTTTATTTGAAATGGACATGATTTTAAGTGAAAACATCCATTTGGATATGGAAAACCACCCATATGCATTTAGATTGTGTTGATACACTAGAACAATGATCCATGGATCATTTTTTATGGGTACGATTCAGCCCCACGTCAATTCGAGGCACAATGTGACTGGTATCACTCAAAGTGTCACACTTTTGTTTGAAATGGACAACATTTTAAGTGGAAACAACAACTGGCATACCAAATATCCTTACAAAGCTACACATAGATTCTTGAAATCAAGGGATAAAAAATAAAATATGGTCTATTGGTCATATGTTATTAGAATAAAATATTCACAAGGAATAGATTGAAACACAATGGGTCATAGTATATATATATAAACATGAATTATATTCGGAATGAGTATCGACATCCCATCATGAACATGAACCAACACTCATGTTCTAATTATCAATCATGGGTCGTTCATCCAATACTATAACATACAACAAATAAATATCATATAGTGAATTCATATGAAACCTATGAACACTCAAGCATGCCATATAACAAATTGGTCAACAAGGCTACACATAGATTCTTAAAAAATAGGTTTCAAAGACTCATAAAAATACCCCATTAGTGAGGAATACATATGTTGACACCATAGCCCCATGGATCACCTCAATCTCATCCTCAAACAGTGGGTTCTAGGACCCAACCAAAGTCCCTTTGGGAACCCAATACCAAAGACTTAATTGAATAATCATACCCACTACCCAAGATGGGGATTCATCTCACATCACACCCCGGAGAGAAAATTACAATTAGCCACATACCCCCTTATTCTAATTGAAAAGTATATAAAAACATGTAGGCTATTCCGGTAACCCATATCATATGTATAGATTGGAGAATGTTTCCCACTAACACATCAGGAACCATTTATACATGGATACGTTATCATTAGAGGAATATAAACATCCCATGTGCTTCCTATAACTCATCCTATGTCTAAGCACATGACCCTTACCATTGTCTATCTTATGGGTATCATGATCCTTGTCCACTCTACCCATGTTTTTCTGTTGGATTTAAGATAATCAACCCAATACCATGACTAAACATCCCACACACTTCTTAAAACATGTAGGTTTTTTCTCTTGTGTGTATTGGTGTTGTGGTTTGAGTGAAGAATGAATTCAAAATTTTGAATACTCTTATATGTGTTGGTGTTGTGGTTTAAGTGAAGAAATAATTCTATATTTGGAATACTATTATGGGTGTTATTTCATTTCCTATAACATGTATCCTTTTTCTATTATGGGTGTTATTTCATTCTAATTTCTAAATTTCAAAATTTCAAAATTCTAGAATGAATACTAATTTTTGAATACCTTGGATAGGGATTTTGTATTGCTGTTGTTGTAGGTATGGAGATGGGGAGGTGTGTTGATGTGTTGCTGTGGAGCTATGTTGTCGCAGGTCTGGAGTGGGGAGAGGGGCTTGCTACTGTGGACTTGAGAAAATGTATACCAACTGTATTCAAAACCGTTGGAATAGATTCTATAATATAACTATAACAATGGTTTTGTTATATCCGTTGGTATAAGTATATACAAACTGTTATAACAAAACCATTGGAATAGCCTTATGTCTTTCCATATCTCCTATATACCAGTGGTTTACAACTGTTGGTATAAGTGTAACACACATATACCAACGGTTTCACAAACCATTGGTATATGTTATACATTAACACACATATGCCAAAGGATTCACAAACCGTTGTAATATGTTATACTTTAACAAACATATGCCAACGGTTTGTAGCAAACCGTTGGTATACCTTCTATTTGGACACCTATACCAACGGTTTTCACAGAACCGTTGGTATAGGCCTATTGTCACGGATTACATGGACACTGTTGATGAAACCATTGTTATACTATATACCAATTGTTTCCAGGACATTACAAATGGTTGTGAATCATTGGTAAAGTGTAAAATTTTAGTGATGATTGTCTCTTGTGCCCTCAAGGTGGAAATGGATATCAAAGACTCTCAATGGAATCATGGGCCTGATGAAAATAAGGGGAAATGGAGTCTAATATGGGTGTTTCAACAAATAAATCCCATTATGGAAAGAATATTGAACATACCACGTGTCAAAATTATGGGAAGAAGCATCTTGGGAACTATCTAAAGGGAACCAATAATTACTTCAAATGTGGAAAGATGAGACATCAAGCTACGAAATGCCGAAGGGATATGAAGAATGCCACTAATGTGGAAGTGGAAAGGAAGGTTCATATCAATTCTTATCCAGTAGTGCAGTGTTTCAACTACAATGAATAAGGGAAATATTTGAACAATTTCTCTAATCGAATGGTTATCTAAGGAAATAAACAACAAACTCTAAGGAAATAAGGGAGGGATTATGCTATCACTATTATTGAGGTGGATCTGGATAATGATGTGGTGATAGGTATTATAAGGACCCAACCTTTTTAACTAAATAATATTTAATTTAGTCAAGAAAACACTTCCTTTTTACATTGAAGATAATTTCAAGTTTAGAGTTTTATAGAATTAGGACAATACATTCATTACATTACAAATTATGATAGAGTGGATACCATAAAAACAGTTTCCATTCTTTTCTAAATATAAAACATTAAAACATAAGACAAGACTCCATGACAATTCTTAAAAATATAACATGGCTTCCTTCCTTGTATTAAAAATCCATTAACCTATGAAAAATAATTTAGAAACTTTTAATGAGCACAAAATCTCAATAATGGATGGAAAATAAGGAAAGATCACATTATTCCATGAATACTCGTAACACGTGAAAGCATTTTCAAAATACATTCTTGTCACCCATATATACTTACTTTTGGTAACATGATATTTACACAAGATCCACACAAAACATGAGAATATTAAATAATCATAAAGGTATATTGGGTCATTACGTACATAATCTTGTAACCATTCTTGGATACCTTATAATTTGTAACCCTCACGACTACCTTACATTGTGTAACCATCGCAGTTACACATGGAGTAACCATATGGCCAACCTCCAACATAATCATAACCAATGAATTGGAGAGAGATATAGGTACCACCCTTCATCATAAATAATTCCCAAGAACCAAAACATAATCATACAACATGAACCATAAAAACATTTCTTTGTAATTTCGTAAAACCGAATTTTAAAAGAGGTTTTTAAATAGAAAATCCACTTATAAATTACATAAAATTGAAGAGAGGCCTAATAGAGTGGATAGAGTAAGTATATATACGATAAATACACATAATAAAACATAATTTAAATAGAACCCATCACACAAACAATTTAAATAGCACATAAAATAATGAAGTAGAAGGTTAACACAACGAATGGAAATCGGGATAAGAACTCCCTTACCTCTGGCTTGTCTTACTTAATTTTTTTTAAACCTAATTTATGATGGTTAAAAGATTGTTATTAATATATTACAAGAACAAGTTCATGTTTATAACATCTTATATGATCATTTCATAATATCATTTCACCCTTAATTGTTTGTATTTTTTCCCTTGCACCATTTATGGGTGAATTCTTTACATGATTTCTATGATTGGTTCATGGTGGACATTCATGTCAATTGGAAGTAAAACTCCATAATTGTAATGGAGTATTTTTTACATATATCTAGTAACATAAATTATTCAATTTATCATTTTGAATTCTTACATGAGGATGATTCATAAGTTAGAACATTAATAGTGTTCATTTAGATCATTTTAGTTGTTCTTTGATAATAACAACCTCGTTTTGTATTATGAATTAGAACCATTAGTAAAAATGAATTCCAGAACCATGGGTGAGTCATAAAACATATATTATAACCATTTTCAATCAAAAAAATTGTTTTATGACCAGACTTAAAATAATTAAATAAAATTGAAATCACATCGTCCATGATGTCGGTAATTGAACACATCACGGACAATATTTTAATTCCTTGAATAAGTGGGGGAGGAGAAAAATAATGATGATAAATTTCACATGAACATGAGAGAATCCAGAATAAAAAAGATTTTGGATCTTTCACGCCTCTTGGTTATGAGGAGGTGAGTAAATAAGAAGAAAACAAAGGAATCTTAAATTAAAAGAAAACTTGATAAATTTCTCACGAAAATTCAGCAGCCAAACAACGTCTCTTAAAATTTCATAAAAATAGTTTGATTATAGGAAGGGGATATCTAATCAGTAATACATAATATGGGAATTATGGGGGGATATTTAATGAAATATCCCCTCATAAGCCCAAGGTAGTGGATGAGAATAACATAAAATGAAGGAAACTAAAGAAAATAAAAGAGGATGTTTACCTCTTGATATCATCTCCTTGAGATCCTCCTTAAGGGATTTGGTTTTGGTCTTTTGGTGAGACCAGCAACCCTAGGACTTGGAGAAGAAAAATGGGGAGGTAATTTGGAAGAAATTATACAATGATCAAGTCTTTATAGGTGTGGGAGGAAGAGGGGAGTGGGGGTGGTATTTATAGTGGATGAGAGGGGTATTTTTCATTATTTTAATCATTATTATAATATTTTTTCTCAAGACTATGAATAATCATAATTCATGTGACCCAAAATAGTAAAAAGGGAATTTGATTTTGAACAAAGTTAAATTACATCATCCTTTAATCACCTATTATGCAGTAAATAAATTATTTAGCATTTATCGTATTTTATCATATTTTACTATTCATCAAAAAATTCTTGAATTTCAGAAAAATACCAAAAATTTACCCTACCCATTTTTCAACGTGTATAATTCAAAAATGAATTCCATTTTTGAAAAATAATTTTCTAAATATTATTAATTTAATTTTTAAATAAAATAACACTTAATTCAAAAATTAACTGTTCTAATTCTATAACTACTTCTTTATCACAATGAAAAATAAACCTAAATGATATTATCTTAAATCCTTAATAAAATAAAATTATAATAAAATTTACTATTCATTAGGTTCATATATCTATTCATATTTCTATTCATAAGGGTATGTTACAATTCACCAAAAAAGAAAGTTGGTTCCAATAGAATCCAAATAACATACTGAACATAATTGTAGATGACAGTTTCTTGAAATTCAGAACATAGAAGTTGAAAACTTATGTTTTAATGTATAATTAAAAATATATACTTAAAACATAGTTCCCTGAATTTATAATTATTTTTAGAAAAACTTGGGGTGTTACATTATCCCCACCTTCTTGAAATTTCATCCTCGCAATTTTGTTTACATATTAAAAACTGAGGGTACTTTTATCTCATAGAATTTTCAGACTCCCATGTTGCTTCTTCAACCATGTGGTTTTCCCACAAAACCTTTACCAGGTGGATTAACTTATTCTGCAAAACCTATTCCCTTCGATCAAGAATCTAAACAAGTTTCTCTTCATTAGAAAGGTTCTCTTCCAGCTGAACTACTTTTGGGCTCAATACATGTGATCACTCTGGCACATACCTTCTCAACATCAAAACATGAAAAACATTGTGTACCTATAACAAAATCCGAGGCAAAGATACATGGTATGAAACTGTTACCACATTCTCCAAGATTTCAAAAGGACCGATGAACCGTGGACTTATCTTTCCTTTCTTACCGAAACACATCACACTTTTCCAAGGAGATATTTTAAGGAAAACATGGTCACCTACCTCGAAAGAGAAGTCTTTCCTTCTATTATCTGCATAACTTTTCTACCTACTATGAGTTATCCTCATGTGCTTCTGGATCATCCTCACTTTCTCAGCCACTTCATCGACTAATTCTGTCCCCATCAATATTCTTTCACTGACTTCATCCCAAAACGCTGGAGTCTGACACCGCTTCCCATACAAGGACTCAAAAGGATCCATCTGAATACAAGAATGAAGACTGTTTTTATAAGAAAACTCAACTAAAGAAATAAGTTGATCCCAACTTCCCTGATAGTCCATTGAACAAGCTCTAAGCATATCCTCCAATGTTTTAATAGTTTTTTCTAACTTCCCATCTGATTAAGGATGAAAAGCTATATTGATATTTAACTCTGTCCCTAATGACTTCTAAAGTCCCTTTAAAAGTTATAAGTGAACCTGAGATCTCGGTTAGATACAATGGATATAGGAACACCATGTATCCTCACAATATCCCTGAGGTACAATCGAGAAAGATGATCCAAAGACATTGTATCTCGAATTGATAGAAAACGTGAAGACTTTGTTGGCCGATCAACAATAACCCAAATCACATTGTTATCTTGAGAATTATTTGATTGTACCTCCACAAATTCTAGGGATACATTCTCACATTTCCACTCTAGCACTGGAAAAGTCTAAATCATCCCCTTCGGTAACTGCAACTTTTCTTTAACCTGTTGACACATAAAACATTTCATGGTAAAATCAGCAATATCTTCTTTCATTACATCCCACAAATAATACTCCCGAAGGTCTTTGTACATCATATTACTACCAGGATGAACAAAAAATGGAGAAATATGAGCTTCGCACAAAAAATATTTCTTCCACTGAGAATCACATGGCACACACAACCTTTTTCAAAATCATAAAACACAATCTTTGTCAAGATTAAATTCTGGAAACTTCCACATTATAACCAATTCTTCCTTTTTCTGTAGCTCATGGTCTTCCTTCTACGCTTTCTTAATTCGGTCTGACAATGAAGACTGCACTGAAACCTGAAACAAAATTGATGTATTCCTTGCACCAACAAATTATAAGCCAAAATTCATTAAATCATTAATCAAGGGATCATGTTCCAAATGTAACATGTTTAATAATGCATGATGTTTCCAAATTAAGGCATCCGCTACTTTGTTTTCTTTTATAGGATGGCAATTGATCGTGCAGTTATAATTCTTTATCATTTCTATCCATCTTCTCTGCCTCATGTTTAATTCGTTCTGAGTGAATATATACTTTATAATTTTATGGGGTTCTGTGTAGATGATGCCTCCAAATTTTCAAAGCAAAAACCACAACTACCAATTCCAAATCACGTGTGGGATAATTTAGCTCATGAGGTTTAAGTTGTCTCGAAGCATAGGAAATTTCCTAATCATTCTTCATCAAAACACAACCAATTACCTTCAAATAAGAATCATTGTAACTGACAAACTCACCATTTCGGGAAGGTAAAGCCAAAACATGAGCAATTACCAATGTCTTCTTCATTTCATGAAAACAAACCTCAAATTATTCTATCCATAAAAATTTAAACCCTTTCCATGTTAACATAGTTATCGGGTTAGATTACCATGAAATGTTCTTAACAAACCATTGGTAATAACTTTCTATGCCCAGAAATCTAAGAATCTCGATCACATTTGTGGGTCTTTTCCATTCATCAACTACTTTTGTTTTGGCAGGATCAACTGTTATTCCATCCTTATTTACAATGTTCCCAAGAAAAGAAATCTGTTGCAACCAAAAATCACAATTTCTAAATTTTCCATACAGTTTAATTTCTTTTAATGTTTTCAAACAAACCCTTAGATGTTTTTCATGCTCCACATTTTTTTAGAAAAAACCAGAATGTCATTAATAAATACAACCACAAACTTATCCAAGAACTCATGAAATACTCTATTCGTAAGATTCATGAATATAGTTGGTGAATTAGTTAATCCAAATGGAATAAAAAAATTCATAATGACCATATCTAGTATGAAAGGTTGTTTTTGGGATGTCATCCTCCTTCACCTTCAGCTGATGGTATTCGGATCTCAAGTCAATCTTGGAAAATTACTAAGCTCCCTAAAGGTGATCAAACAAGTCATCAATATGAGGAAAAGGAACTTGTTTTTAATAGTTATGTTATTCAAAGATATATAATCAATGAAATGTCTCACAGAACCATATTTATTTTTAATAAACAAAACAGGGGCTCCCCATGGTGAAGTGCAAGGAAGAATGAATCCTTTGTCAAGCAAATCATGCAACTGATTTTTCAATTCAAGAAGTTCTTTTGGAGCCATACTATAAGGGTGTTTTGAAATTGTCTTAGCATCAAGATCTAAGTCAATTGTGAATTAGAATTCACAATCAGGGATGACAGCAGGTAATTCATCAGGAAAAACATCAAGGTATTCATTTACCACTTGCACATCATTATTTTGAATAGATCCCTTATTTTCAGCAATATGAGAAAGATAAATTTCATTTCCATATTTCAGTAGTTTCTCAGCTTTTGGATATGTTATCAATTGTATGGGTTCATTCTCATATACAAACTAAAACTCTTTATGAAAAACAAATTATTTATCTCTACAGTCAATCTTAGCATGGTAATCAAAAATCCAATGCATCCCCAGAATAACATCAAACTAGACTAAGGGTAAAACAACAAGGATTTAAGGTAAAGTATTTCTACAGACCACAATAGAAATATTCTTATAATTCCACTTTTCTATAACATTTCCCCCTGGTTTTTTAACAAGAAGTTCAGGTCTCATTTGTTGAGGTGATATTTCCAATTTACCATAAAATTTTTCAGAGATGAAGGAATGTGTAGACCCCGTATCAAACAAAATTTTAGCAAAATCTAAGTGAGCAAACAAATTACCTGATACAACTTCGTTGGATGGCCTAACATCTACTGAAGTATTCACAAATGATCTCACTACACCTTTCTACTTATAGTCTGGCTTCTTTGCATCATTCATATCTCTATTTGGGTAGGTGATTGCATAGTGACCCATATCACCACATTTAAAACACTTTATAGTTTTCTTATCAGGATTATTTTTAGGATCATTTTCATTGAAATCTCTGGCCATATTTCTAAACATACCACATTTAAAATAGTTCCCAGTTTTTCTAAGACATTCCCCAGGGTGTTTCTTGCTACACTTTTCACAAATTGGAAATTGGATTTTCTTACAATCAGATTTATTTTGTTGATTCTTACCCATTACTTTCCAACTGTACCTCTTCTTATCTTTGTTTCCAAAATGCACGTTATCATCAGAAAACTTCATCTCTACCCTCTCATAACATCATTCAATATTATCATAACTTTTGAATTCATTAGAGGCCAACACCCTTCGATACCTTGGATTCAATCCTGAGTAAAAGCCATTGATTTTTCTATCAAGATCTAGACTATTATTTGGATCATACCTCACCAGTTGGGTGATGTTCACTTCATAAACAACCACTAAGTCTTACTCCTTCTTTTTCAATTCAAGGAATTGCTTCTCCATTCTACGTCGCACCACCTTAGGTAAATATTTTTCATGGAAAATACTTTTAAATTCTTCTCACTCTAAGGAATAAAAATCATCTCTACCCGTAATACTCCTTACCATTGACCACCACGGATCATATTCCCCAACAAAATGATAAATTACAGGACTTACCTTTTGATTGTCTGAGCATCCCATAACATAGAATATCTTTTCAAGGGCTTTGATCCATCCTTCCGCTGCTACTGGGTCAGAAGATCTATTGAATGCAGGAGGATGTCGTCTAATAAAATTTTCTACTACTATCATGTTCTGTTGTGGTACCTCTATTGGATCTCTTTCATTGATGCCACCACCATTTATTTCCTGCTTTAGATGAGCCATTACTGTCACAAACTGCTCAGTTCCAATCCCTACCATTCCAGGCGGTAGTTCCGAAAGGGTTTCATTCTGTCGGTGCCCTCCTCTTCAGCATCCCTCTTCCTTCTGCGGACAAACATTCTGAACAAACATGTCTCAGATGAAGCAATATGGTAATATTTAAATGCTATAATATTTCAAATTGAACATAGAGTTAAAATCATTTATGGTATTCTATTAACATCACCCTAACCCCTATAGTTATCTAAACTATCCTCTGATACCAACTATAAGGACCATACCTTATTACATACATAATCTTGAATTTAGTCAAGAAAATAATTCCTTTTTACAGTGAATATATTTTCAGGTTTATATCTTTAGAAAATTAGGACAATACATTCATGACATTACACATTATTACAAAGTGGATACCATAAAAACTATTTCCATTCTTTTCAAAATATAAAACATTAAAACATCGAACAAGACTCCTTAACAATTCTTCAACATTTAACAAGGCTTCCTTCCTTGTGTTAAACATCCATTAACCTATGAAAAATCATTTAATTACTTAGTATGAGCACAAAATCTTAGTAAGGTGTGGAAAATAAGGAAAGATCACATTAGTCCATGAATACTTGTAACATGTGAAAGCATTTTCAAAAGACATTATTGTCACCCATATATACTTACATTGTGTAACATGAGATTTACACAATATCCACACAAAACATGAGAATATAATATAATCATAAATTTATCTTTGGGAATTTCTTACATAATCTTGTAACCATTTTTGGCTACCTTATAATTTGTAACCCTCACGGCTACGTTACTTTGTGAAACCATCACAGTTACACTTGGAGTAACCATACAGCCGACCTCCAACTTACTCATACCCAATGCATTGGAGGGAGATATAGGTCCCACCCTTCATCATAAATAATTCCCAAGAACCAAAACATAATCATACAACATGAATAATTCCATAAAAACATTTCTTTGGAATTTCATAAAACTGAATTTTAAAAGAGGTTTTTAAATTGGAACGCCACTTATAAATTACATAAAATTGAAGATAGGATTAATAGAGTGGATGGATTATGAATATATACTGTAAATACACATTATAAAACATAATATAAACTTAAAACAACACACACAAATTTAAATATCACATAAAATAATGAAGTAGAAGGTTGACCCAAGGAATGGAAATCGGGTTATGAATTCCCTTACCTTGGTCTTGTATTACATAAAACATGTTTAAACCTCCTTTATACTAGTTAAAATAGTGTTATTAATATCTTACAGATACAAGTTATTGTTTATAACATCTTATATGATCATTTCATAGCATCATTTAACCCTTAATTGTTAGTATTTTTCCCCTTGCACTGTTTTTGGGTTAATTCTTTACATGATTTCTAAGATTGGTTCATGGTGAACATTCTTGTCAATTGGAAGGGAAAAACAAGAGTTGGAATGGAGTAGTATTTAAATATATCCATTAACATAAATTATTAAATTTATCATTTTGAATTCTTACATGAGGATGATTCACAATGTAGATCATTAATGATGTTCGTTTAGATAATTTTAGTGGTTCTTTGATAATAATAACCTCGATTTGTCTTATAAATTAGAACCATGAGTACAAAAGAATTACAAAACAATGGGTGAGTCATGAAACATATATTATAACCTGTTTCATTCACAATAATGGTTTTATGACCAAAATAGAATGAATTAATTCAAATTGAAATCACATCATCCCCGATGTCAGTAATTCAACACATCACGGACAATATTTTAATTCCCTGATTAAGTGAGGGAGGAGATAAATAATGATGATGAATTTTCCATGAATATGAGATCATCCATAATATACAAGATTCTGGAGCTTTAATTCCTCTTGGTTAAGAGGAGGTGAGGAAAGAAGAAGGAAATTAAGGATTCATAAAATAAATGAAAACTTGATAAATTTCTCACGAAAAATCGTCAGCCTAATGACATCTCCTAAAATTTCATAAAAATAGTTTGGTGAGAGGTAGGGGATATCTCATAATTTATACATAATATGGGATGTAATGGGGGATATTTAATGAAATATACCATCATAATCCAAAGGGAATGGAAGATAATAACACAAAAGGAATGAAAAGAATGAAAATAAAAGAGGATGATTACCTCTTGATCTCTTATCCTTGAGATCCCCCTTACGGGCTTTGGTTTTGGTCTTTTGGTGAGACCCGCAGCTCTAGGACATGGAGAAGAGAATTGGGGAGGGAATTTGGAAGAAATTATACAATGCTCAAGGATTGAGAGGTGTAGGAGGAAGAGGGGAGTGAGGGTGGTAATTATAGTGGAGGAGAGGGGTATTTTTCATTATTTTAATCATAATTGAAATTTTTTTGATCAAGACTATGAATAATCTTAATTAATGTTACCCAAAATAGAAAAAATGTCATTTGAGTTCGAACCAAGTGGGCTTACATCATCCTTGAATCACTTGTGATGCAGTAAATCATGTATTTATCATTTATCATATTTTATCGTATTGTACTATTCATAAAATATTCATGAATGTCAAAAAAATCCCAAATATATACCCTAACCATTTTTTGACATGTAGAATTAAAAAATTCAGTCCATTTTTGAAAAATAATTTTCTAAATATTATTAATTTAATTTTTAAATAAAATCCTACTTTATTCAAAAATTAACAGTTCAAACTCTACAACTACATCTTTATCACAATAAAAAATTAACCTAAATGCTATTATTTTAAAGCCTTGGTAAAATAAAATAATAATAAAATTTACTATTAATTAGGTTCATATCACTATTAATATTACTATTCATAAGGTTATGTCACTATTCACCAAAAAAACAAGTTGGCTCTAATAGACTCCAAATAATATAATGAACATAATTGCAGATGACATTTTATTGAAATCTAGAACATAGAAGTAGAGAAGTTATGTTTTAAAGGCTAATTAAAAATATCTACATAAAACAAAGTTCCATGCATTTCTATTTATTTTTAGAAAAACTTGTTGTGTTACAGGTATGCTAGTTATTTATTCAAGAATAGTGAACATACTATTTGATTTCGGTTCTGCACATTCTCTCATATATTGTAAGTTTAGTTGAACTATTCAAAACCCACATAAACATCTTAAGGTAGAGTTATCTATGGGAACAAAAAATTGGTAATTTATTACATCCAAGGTTTATAACTCCTCCCTGGAAATTTTTTGTGGACCGAACCTCCCAAAAAAATCTTGTCCTACTTCCACTGGTGGAGTTTGATGCTATTTTGGGAATGAATTGAATATATTTATACTAATCCAACATTATATATTGGAAAAGGGAGACCAATATTCACGAACTAAAGTATCCTCCAATCCAGTATAAGTGTAAGGGGGAAGATGAATCTCCTTTAGAATAATCATCTCAAGTGTGTATAATATTTCCTTTTGATCAATCATATCTTTCTCAAAAGATTAAGACAAAGGAAATGATACTTCTCAAAGACATGCCCTTCATGAGGGATTACAGTAATGTCTTGGAATTTCCGTATAATTTTTTTTATATGGAATTATTTTGAGACCGCAAAATCTGACGGCGTGCGATTCTAAGGTCGGAGTGCTCGAAATGATCCGCCAAAGTTTTGTTAAGTTTTAATTAATATGAATAAGCATTTTTCCTGAAAAATTAGAATAACTCTTAAATGGTAATTCGGATAAAAAATATGAGGGCATCATTGCGCTCAGGATGGTGGGTTTACCCTACTCTTGACTTAAGTTTAGTCGGCGTGGGCCTCCTGTGAGAAAACCCAAAATGGCATAATTGTAAATAAAATAATTTAATAAATTATTTTATTTTTCAAATGATTATAACTCATAAACGGTAAGTCAGATTGAAAATCTAAGACCCCCACTAAACTAATGAGAGTATTTTCTCTTTAGGAAGATGCTAACATTGGTTGGCACAGGCCACCAATGAAAGTTAGTTTTTGGCCATAAATAAATTAATTAAGTTACAATTATTTTATTGTAAAATTCATCACATATAAATAGTAACTAGATTTGAAAATTTGAGAGTATTGTTGGGTTCATTGGGTCGTGTTTCGCTTATGCAATGCCTAACCTCAACCGACATCGGTCAAGGGTGACTGTTATCATTTTTCCATCCTTTTTTTTCGGGTATGTTCAGTAAACATGCGAGCGTTGTTATATAACTTTTGAACCAGTGCATGGAATTGAAATCTGAGGAAACCATTGAACTCACAGCATCGACATTCACTTAAAGGAGGTTTAACATCGATAGTAGTGGGTTGAGAGAAGTTGGTTTTTACATTTTTCGTGAAGGATTAAATAAAATAATTATATTTTATGTTAAATATCCTCCCACCTTCCTTTTAATTCTTAGTGGTGGGGACAACCCAAAATCACCTTTACTATGAGGGAACCCTTGGAATTCTCTCAAGTTAATCTGCCAAAAATTAATTGATCTACTAATTAATTATGTGGCTCCTCACCTCTTAGTTGGGGGGATCTTTGGAAAATGGGATCTTCTGGGAGAGACTTTGGGAGAGATTTTGGGAGATTTTGGTTAGTAGAGGAACACCCTCCAACAAAGAATGACCTCCAGATCAAGAACGAGGACGGCGCACGAGCTCGGATCGGGAGCATAGTGCCGGAGCAAAAAATGTCGACGCCTTCATCTCCTTCCTCATGACATCTCCAATGAACGTAAAGGTAGGGTTTTTTATATAGGTTTGACTTTGTTTTATTGATTCATCATATCCTAAATTCACTATAATGATGGACAAATGATCATGGCCATCATCCCGAACATAAAAAATGCTCCTCTTTCTTTTTATTCTTCACGCGTTCTTCATGCGTTCTTCAACACCTAATATTTATTGGTGCAGGAAACACGGAGTTTTACTGAGCACGATATATGGACGTGAATCCCTCGACACAAGGATTATAAATATGCGCTCGTTTATTTTTTCGGGCTTGGAAAGAAGCCACAATGGCTCACGGAAGGAGACAGAAAAAAATTTATTGGCACTGGAAACACGAAATTCTTTTGAGCACGACATATGGATGGGGAGACCTCGACTTGAGGATAGCAAATATGCGATCATTTTATTTTTTGGGTTTAGAACGAATATGTAGTGGGCCGCAGAAGGGTCAATGTGGAAGTGAAATTTTGGAGTGTCTTTGGGGCGTAGCTCCGGGAAAGATAGGTGGTTCAATGACGGTTCAAGACCTGTGGAGGAAGCCTGGGGTTAGAGTTGTAGGAGAAGCCATGGGCCTAATTGCATGTTGGAATAGTGTGTCAGAATTTTGGGGAAAGAAGAGTTAATTAGAGAGAGGAATAGTTGAAAAGAAATGATTTAAAAATCTAAAGAAATTAAAAAGGAAATTGTTGGAATAAGGGGCAGGGGATGCCCTTGTCCGTGAATCTCAATTGAAATGGGTTAGGAGGGAAAAAAGAATAAAAGAATAATAATATAAATAATGTTATTATTATTTTGTTTGTAAAACCATAATTCGTCCGTAACTTATCCATGCGACCACAGTTTCAGGAACCGCCAATAGTAGTACGACCCCGACTTCAAGACGAAAATTATGTATCCAATATTGGATGTCTTTTTTTGTTTTTAGGATTGGGTACCTAAACCCTAAAATAATAATAATATATTATTATTATTAAATCATTGAACCTCTTTAACTCCTCCGTGTGAAGCCGGATTGACTTACCGTCAGCGGCGATGTGATCCTTTCCTTAAGACTGTCGATTTAAGTATAATGTTGAATATTATATTCTGGTTCGTGGATAGGGTCAAAAAAACAACCAATACTATAATTAATATTATTATTGTGGGATCTTGTATTCGACAAATCTCCCTCCTATGGTGTCAAAATGACGAACCGTATGTGGAGCTGATATCCTTATAACGTGGCAATTCTTTTAATATACCCCAATTGTCTTTTGGATAAAGTTGGGGTATGGCCAGGTTGGATCAAGCATTAGTCCAACCAGGCCGTTGGGACTAGAATACCAATAACTTACAGACTGGGCGTCCGAATGACACATCATCTATTTTGTTGAGACACCTATTACATTTATGTCCTTTGGGATACTTCCTTGTGGCAATTCATGGAGGTTAGAGTATTTGACATGTGGCTTGAGGAGCGGACCCTCTCGGAACTATGATATCTTATTGCAGGAACCCAATAGCTGGATGTAACATGAGAAAGGGATCCTTTGTGGGTCTGTGCTTGGGATATTTTTTGGGTTTATGATTGAGAGTCTCACTTGGATCCGCTCTTGGAATCCATATGGGACTACTATAGGATCATGTGTGGGTCTGATGATTTAGGATCCTACGTGGGACTGCCTCTTAACAGATTAAGATGATTCAGTATTTACATTTAATCCTCTCTTCTGTTGTACCTAGAATTAATCCTGGTGTGAGTTGTGTCCTTAAATTCATGGTGATACCTTTATGGTATTCTTCTGTGTGGTTTACCTGTGTGGTAATTTTATTCGTGGTGATACCTTGGTGGTATTATTTTAGTTGGCATACCTATGTGGTACTTTCCTTCATGATGATACCTTGGTGGTATTCTTCTGTGTGGCGTACCAGTGTGGTACTTATCTTCGGGGTGATACCTTTGTGGTATTCTTTTTTGTGGCATACTTGTGTGGTACTTACCTTTGTAGTGATACCTCAGTGGAATTCTTCTGTGTGGCGTACCAGTCTGGTACTTACCTTCATGTTGATACCCTTTTGGAATTCTTCTGTGTGGCGTACCTATGTGCTACTTTCCATCACGGTGAAAGCATTTTGGTATCCTTCGGTGTGGCTTTACCTTTGTGGTACATACCTTTGTGGTGTTACCTTCTTCGTTTTCCTTCCTTGTGGAACAGTTGATCTTTGGGCTTTTGAGTTGGACCTTGTGTTTCCTCATGAATGATATGGGTATACTTGATAACATGAGTATTTGTATGGGAATATACCTAATTAGGTTTGTCAGATTTTTACATGCTTTGTGGTTTTTCCATTGTAGATTTTGTGAGACCTTGATGGTCTCGGGTTCCCCACTGAGTATCGTTATACTCGCCCCTACAAGGACTACGCCCGCACCTTATTGTGTTTGGTGAAGACGGCAGGCATCGCTGATTGAGGATGAGGGTACTAGGACTGGAGGTAGCATGGGGGTGGACCATAGACGATGTGTACCGCAGAGACGACCATATGAGAGTTGTACCTACCCTTCAGGTAGGATCCTTGGTGGGTGTTCACATGAGCTGTTCCATTTTACTTGTAGTTTTTAGTTTTCCTTGTAATTTCCAGTTGGGCTTTTATTCTGGCACCTTTTACTTACTGTATGCACTCTTTTACTATACTATTTTCTTGTGTTTGTATCTTTATGTATGCTTGGTTTGTGTGATTTTTCAGGTTATAAAGGCAATGCCTTCCCATTTTAGGTAATATGCCTTTCGGTGCTAGTCGCCATCCCCTGGCCTATGGAAGGCGGGCTTGGGGTAGTCACGGCACGAGCCCTGGGGGACGGGTCGTGAAAAAGTGGTATCTGAGGAGTCGGTTCTACAATAGAACATTGTACTCTTATCTTGTTAATGGAAATAGTGTTAAGTATACTGAGAGTGGTTATCAGTTTAGGGAATCCAGTGTTGGTTCGGCGGCCAACGTATCCATGCACCAAGACCCTAACTTCTGATTTCTGACTCAGTGCACGAAAACACTAATTGTGTGTGTGTTTTAAAATGGTTTAATGTGTTTTCATTGAGTTAGCTCACCAGGTATAACTTAATGACCACAGCGCACCTATTCCTTATCAGGATTTCGCTGCGTATAAAGCCATCTTGGAATCCTTAGAGAGTGCACGATGATATCCCACCAAGCAACGAGGCTCTAGTGCAGGTCCCTCTTACTATGTTGGCAACTTCGAGTGGTGTACCAGTAGCAGCACCACCTGTTGGGAAGTAGAAACCAACAGCCGCACTGGCGGACGGTGCACCGACTGAGCGAGTTGCACGACTTCCAGCAGCAGAGGCCTCTGTGGTTTCGAGGCGAGAGAGAGTCCCACGCATCTGAGGGCTGGCTGGAGGCAATTTCTAGAGTTTTCGCCTAGTTTTGACACTAGTAGAGTAGATGGTGATCTTAGCTACCAGTATTTTCCAGTGAGTGACCATGAGGATGGTCCGCATAGTGATGAGGCTTCGGAACGTGGACCGTTTCCCGAGATAGTTCCTTCAAGTAGTGTGTTAGCAATATCACTGCCCATTGGACAATAGCTACAACCAGCGGTATCAGTAAAGGAAACTTTTAGGATTAGTTCTTTATATGAGTTTCAGCATTAGTTACCCCTTAGGTTCTATGGCGAGCCCGACTCACATGTGGTTAAGGACTGGCTTAAAGAGGTTACCGAGAGTCTCTAGAGCTTATACTGCTTCAGTAGGACAATATGTCGGTAGCTGAGTATTCGTCGAGGTGCACCAACCATTCTTGGTACTCGATGAATACGATAGGATCAGTGATTCAGGGATTGGAATTCCGAGAAATGTGTGTTTAAGGACATCCGAGAAAGTACTATTCATCTATGCATTCCTACTTATATTAGGGTTCTCGAGAGAACCTTTTTGGTTGAATGTTCATTGGATTAGCGGATACGTCCCTTGAATGTTAGTTGGGGGAAGGCAGGGAACTGGTGCTAGTCTCATAGACATGGGCATGTAAAATGTTTCTGCAAGAAGAAGTGTTAGGGAAAGGTGAATCTGTAGGGCATGAGATGTGGAAGCAGAGCTAGGAGAGTAGCATGAGGTGGTGTACATTTTGACATGTTACAACCACCCCCATTTTTGTGGACCCACCAGGCTCAGGGAGCTGGAGTACAAGGGAATGGAGTTGCTGCATGCGGTCGAGGAGTGTGACTCATGGGATCTAGGAATGAATCGAGGTACTGTCTGTGTCTACTACTAGCTGTTGTATCAATAGACATAGGTACCAATCATTCCTTCTATCCACGAATCATGTTGGATACCTATAGTTTCCGGTTAAACCATTGACATGACCCTAATGTATGGAGATACCTTTTGGAGGAGAATCGATAATCACACTTACACCAATAGTGTGATCTGACCCCTGAGGCGAGAGTTTTGGTTAGAACCTCTTGGTGGTAGAATCGAAGCCTTTCGACGTTAGTTTTGGTATGACCAGACATGAAAAATTCATACTCAGATTGACTATATAAGGAAAAAAGGATGTGTTTTATCTAAAACCTTGGGATATGTTTTCCTTAGTCGATGAAAAAGGAAACCCAGGAAGCACAGGTTAAACTCATGCATAGGAGGGTGCAACCGATCACTATTGAGTCGGCTAGCCTTACCCTCATGGTAGTAAGAGTTTTGAGTTTTCTGTCCCCAACGGGAGTGGCTAGAGATTCTCAAGGACTATGACATTGAGATAGTCTATACTCATGGGAAGTAGAACGTGGTAGCATACACACTCACTAGGAGATCTAGTCTGCAGTTGTAGAATGAGGCGACATAGCAGTTAGCCGCGTTGCAGATATCCTTCGTAGATAAAGATGGAGCATCTTACCTCTAGTCTATGGTAGTCACTCCCCAAATTCTCCAGCGAATTTGGGAGTAACAACTTGAGACATTGTATATGAATCCTGACATTCTCAGATCACTATAGGATAGACACCGGATTGATTATCTAAAGGTGGGGAGCACGTCATCCCCTTTAAATGACGCACCATTGAACAATTGACGCTTCGAGAGGAGGTGTTGAGAGAGAACCATACATCCCCATTAGCGATACATCCTGGTGTGGTCAACTTGTACCAGGACTTCCAACATCAGTACTGGTGGCTAGGGATGAAGGAAGTAGTGGAAGAAGTCTCTTGCTGACAAGAGATGGAGACCCATGGTGTTTTAGGAGGGAGACCACGTTTTCCTTCGAGTCTCTCCTCATCGGGGACTATAGATATTTGGACAAGGTGACAAGTTATCACTAAGGTTTATCATTATTTTTTGGTACTTCAATGGATAGCCAAGGTAGCATACCGCATGGCTCTTTCACCGTAGTTGGAGAGGGTGCACGATGTCTTCCACGTATCACAGCTGAGGAGATACGTGCACGACCCATCTCATATCATCGACCACTATGAGATGGTTATAGATGATGGGGTGATGTTTACGGAGGTTCCCGTAGAGATTGGGGATTGACAGGAGCAGGTCCTTCATGGGTGGTTGATACCTCTATTGCGCGTACGTTGGAAGCACAAGATCCTCCATGAGAGAAAATGGGAGTGGGAGGCTCAGTTTCATGATCAGTATCCCACATTTGTTTCCTTAGTCTATGTTGTGGATTTCAGGGACATAATGCCTTAAGGTGGGGAGAATGTAATGTCCTGGAATTTCTGTATAATTTATTTAATTATATGTAAATATTTTGAGACCTCGACATTTGACGGTACACGATTCTGAGGCCCGGAGTTCCCAGAATGATCCGTCGAAGTTTTGTTATGTTTTAATTAATGTGCATAATCCATTTTCCTAAAAAAGTGGAATAACAATTAAATGGTTACTCGTATCAGAAATCCAAGGGCATCATTGTGCTTAGGATGGCGAGTTTAACCCAGGTGCAACTTATTTTTAGTCGGTGCTGGCCTCCTGTGAGAAAACCAAAAAATGGCATAATCATAAATAAAATAATTAAAATAATTAATTTAGTTATAAAATTCTTATAACTCACAAACGGTAACTCTGATTGAAATTCTGACACCACCGCTGAACTCGTGAAGGTATTTTCTCGTTAGGAAGATACTAACATTGGTCAGCGTGGGCAACCAGTGAAAGTTAGTTTTTGGCTGTAAATAAAATAATTAAGTGGAAATTATTTTATTGTAAAATTCATAACATCTAAACGGTAACTCAGATTAAAAAACATGAGAGTATTGTTTGGTTCTTTGGTGTGTTTTTAACTTAGAAAGAGCCTAACCTTGACCGACGTGGGTCAAAGGTGACTATTATAATTTTTCCAAACTTTTTTTCAGGTACGTTCAGTAAACACCCGAGTGGCGTTATATAACTTTTGAACTATTGCATAGATTTGAAATCTGAGAGAACTTCTGAACTAGAAGCATCGATATTCGCTTAAAGGAGGTTTAAACTCGACAACAGTGGGTTGAGAGAAAAAGTTGGTTTTTTCATATTTCTTGGATGATTAAATAAAATAAATATATTTTATTTTAAATATCCTCCCACCTCTCCTTTTAATTCTTAGTGTTGGGGACCACCCGAACTCACCTTTAGTGTGAGGGAACCTTTGGAATTCTCCCAAGTTAATGATCCAACATATTAATTGATCTACTAGTTAATTAAGTTGTTCCTCACCTCTTAGTGGGGGTGATGGTTGAAAAATGGGAGATTTTGGGAGAGCTTTTGGGAGAATTTGATTGGTAGAATAACATCCTCCAAGGAAGAACGTCCTCCGGATCAAGAACGAGGATGATTCACGAGCTCGGATCAGGAGCATGGTGTGGGAGCAACAAACGTCGACTTCTTTATCTCCTTCCTCGCGACATCTCCAACGAACATCAAGGTAGGGCTTTTTATATATGTCGCAATTTGTTTTATTGATTCTCCATATCCTAAATTCACGACGACAATGACCAATCAAACATGGTCATCATCCCACACATAAACCATGCTCCTCTTTCTTTTTATTCATTGTGCTCTCTTCGTGTGTTCTTCAATGCCTAATATTTATTGATGCTGGAAACACGGAGTTTTGCTATGTGCAATATATGGACGTGAATCCCTCGATGAGAGGATCGCAAATATGCAATTGTTTAATTTTTCGGGTTTGGAATGAAGAAAAAATAACTCGCGAAAGGTGGAGATCAAATATTTATTGGCACTAGAATCACAATATTCTATTGAGCGTGACATATGGATGCGGAGCCATCGACCCGAGGATCACGAATATGCACTCATTTTATTTTTTGGGTTTAGAACAAAGATGCAGTGGGTCGTGGAAGGGGCAATGTGGAGGTGAAATTCTAGCGTATCTTTGTGGAATACCTCCGAGAAAGATAGGCGATGCGACGGGGGTCCTAGACCTGTGGAGGAAGCATGTGGTTAGAGTTTTAGGAGAAGTTGTGGGCTTGATTTCTTGCTGGAACAGTGCATGAGAATTGTTGGGAAAGAGGAGTTAATTGGAGATAGGAATAGTTGAAAAGAAATGAATTAAAAATATAAAGAAATTAAAAGGGAAATCGTTGGAATAAGGGGGAGGCTCCACCCTTGTGTGTTATTCTCAATTGAGATGGGTTAGGGAAAACAAAATAAAATAATAATAATATAAAAAATGTTATTATTATTTTTGGTTGTAAAACCATAATTCATCTATAACTTATCTGTGCGAACATGGAGTCACGAACCGTCAGCGGCAGTTCAACCCTAAATTCGAGACATAAATTATGAGTTTAATATTGGATGTCTCTTTTCGGGTTTTTTGGATCAGATACCCGAGACGCTCAAATAATAATAATATATTAATATTTATAAATATTTGACCCTCCATAACTCCATTGTGCGACGTCCGATTGACATACCGTCAACAGAGATGTGATCCTGCCATTAAGATTGTCGATTTAAATCTAATGTTGAATATTAAAATTTAGTTCATGGAATGGGACCATGAAACACCCAATAATATTCTTAATATTATTATTGCGGGGTATTGCATTCGATAATCTCCCTCATACGGTGTCTAAATGATGAACCATATGTGGCCATGCAATCTTTGAGATGAGAAAGTTGTTTTGATATACCCCACTTGAGTTTTGGATAATGTTGGGGTACGACCGGGTTGGATCGAGCACGAATCCAACCGGGCCCTCAGGACTAAAAGACCCATAACATACAAACCAGGTGTTCGAATGACACACTGTCTGCTGCGTTGATACCCCTATTACGTGGCGGTCCTTTGGGATACTTTTTCGTGGGGCTTCATGACAGTTGGAGTATTCGACTTGTGGATTGAGGTGCAGACACTCTTGGAATCAAGCGATCTTACTGCAGGAACCCTGTAGCTGGTTCTAACATGAGAAAGGAATATTTTGTGGGTCTGTGCTTGGGATCCTTTATGGGTCTATGTTTGAGAGTCTCACTTGGATCCATTCTAGGAATCCACTTGGTACTACTCATGGATCCTCTGTGGGTCTGCTGTACTAGGATGATGTGTCGGTCTGAGTATGTTCTGGGATCCTATGTGGGTCTGCTGTACTAGGATCTTGTGTGGGTCTGATGATGTACTAGGATCCTGTGTGGGTCTAATGATTTTGGATCCTATGTGGGTCTACCTCTTAATAGAGTAATTTGTTGTGATACCTTTATGGTATTCTTCTCTATGGCGTACTTGTGTGGTACTTTTCTTCGTGGTGATACCTTCGTTGTATTCTTCTATGTGGCGTACCTGTGTGGTACTTTCCTTTGCGGTGATACCTTGGTGGTATTCTTCTGTGTGGCATGCCTTTATGGTACTTACATTCTTTTGTGATACCTTTGTAATATTATTCTGTGTGGCGTACCTGTGTGGTACTTACCTTCATGGTGATACCTTGGTGGTATTATTCTCTGTGGACTACCTGTGTGGTACTTACCTTCTGGGTGATATCTCTATGGTATTCTTCAGTGTGGTATACATGTGTGGTAATTTCCATCTAGGTGAAACCTTTGTGGTGTTCTTCTGATTGGCATTACCTTTTTGGTGTTACCATCATGGTTTTCCTTCCTTGTAGAACTGTTGAGCAATGGGATTTTGAGTTGGACCTTGTGTTTCCTCATGAATGGGATGGGTATACTTGATAACATGGGTATATATATGGGAATATACCTATGTAGGGTTTTTAGATGTTTACATGATTTTTGGTTCATCCATTGTGTATTTTGTGAGACCTTGTGGGTATCGGGGTCCCTAATGAGTATCGTTACACTCACCCCTGCATAGGCTATGCCCGTATATTATTGTATTTGGTGCAGATGACAGGCATCACTGATTAAGGACGAAGGTACCAGGACTGGAGGCAGCATGGGGGTGGACCTCAGACGAGGCGTACTGAAGACACGATTGTATGAAAGATGGACTTACCATTCATGTAGGATCCTTGGTGGGTCTTCATAGGATCTTTTTCAGTTTACTTGTATTTTTTAGTTTTCCTTGTACATTTCAGTTGGGGTTGTATTCAGGACCCTTTTTTCTTACAATATGAACTCTTTTACTATACAGTTTTCTAGTGTTCGTATCTTTTTGTGTGCTTGGTTTTTTTGAGTTTTCAGTTTATAAAGGCAATGAATTCCCATTTTAGGGAATACGCCTTTTTGTGCCAGTCGCCATCCCCTGGCCTATGGAAGGCAGGCTTGGGGTAGTCACGACACGGGCCCTAGGGGATGGTTCGTGAAAATTACACTGATGTATTCCCTAAATAATAGCTTGGTATTCCTCTTTATTGAGATCTTGAGTACTCAATTGAACATATTTCTGGTTTGCTACCTATTCCAATGGAACCTTATGGAATGACGACTGCTATGTTGGAAGTGTTGAAGAAGCAATTACAGGAGAATCTGGAGAAGGGTTTTATATACCTGAGTGCTTCACCATGGGGTGCACCATTATTCATTGTCAAGAAGAAGGATGAATCAATGTGCCTCTGCATTGATTATAATGAACACAAAAAAATCACAATAAAGAAAAATTATCTCATTCCTCAGATAGATGACTTGTTTGAACAGCTATGTGGGGAAAGTTATTTCTATAAGGCGGACCTTCGGTTGAGATATCAACAATTATGGGTGAGGAAGGAAGATATTCCCAAAACTGCATTTAGAATGTGGTATGGACACTATTATTTCATAGTGTTTCTCTTCAAACTCACTAATTCTCCATTAATATTCATGGATTTAATGAATATAGTCTTTAAAGATTACCTCAAAAAATTTGTAGTAGTCTTTATCGATTATATTCTGATTTACTCCTTGAGAAAATAGGAACATGGGGATCATTTTAATATTGTACTGATGACTTTTTGAAGGCAGAAAATTTATTCATTGTATAGTAAATGTGGTTTTTGGATGGAGTAAGTATCATTCTTGGGGAATGTTTTCACTAGAAAGGGAATATCTCAGGACCCTTCCAAGATAAAGGCTATTGAAGAGTTGCCCAGGACAACATATGTAACGGAAATCCCCAGTATTCTAGGTATAGCTAGGTATTATTTAAAATTTGTGATGAAATTATCATGATTTTCAAACCCAATGTCCAAGAAGAAATGGAAGGGATCGAAGTTCATCGAGACTCAAGAATGTGAGGAAATCTTTAAGGATCTCAAAAAGTGTCTTTTCACTACACAAATACTCACACTAACGATAAGTGGAGAACTCTTTGTGGTGTATAATGATGGTTCAAAGAAGGGATTACGCTATGTGTTGATTTAAGGAAGCTGAAAATACATCGAAAAAACTATCCCACTCATGATCTGAAGTTTGTCGCTCTGATATTGTCTTTGAAAATATGGCGTCATTATCTCTATGGGGAGAAGTGTGAGATTTATACTGATCACAAGAGTCTCAAATATACATTTACATAGAAAGACAGTAATATTCACCAACAAGGATAGTTAGAGATAATAAAGGATTATGACTGCTTAATCCACCACCATCCCGATAAGGAAAATAAGGTGGTGAATGCTCTAAGTAGAAAAGATCATGTATCTTTATCCATGATGATAATTGAAAAGGATCCAATCTTCCTAGATTTTCATAGGATAGACATGGGAATCATTAATGGAGAAACATCATCAATTATTTCTCAAATTATTACACAACCATACCTAATAGAGAAAACAATGGATGCTCAATGAAATGATGTGGAAATTCAAAAAAGGGTTGAAGCCATCTGAAATTGGAAATCCTTTAACTTCACGATTGACGAGGATGGAGTCGTAATATTTGGGTCACAATTATGTGTACCATCTGATCCATAGATAAATAACGAGCTTTTTATTGGTGCACATAGATCAACCTTCTCTATTCACCCAGGGAGGACAAATATGTATTAAGATCTCTTGAAAAATTATTACTGGGAAAATATAAAGAAGGAGATTTCTGAATATACAAAAAAATTCCTGATATGTCAACAACTGAAGTCTAAAAGAAAAATTTCTAAGGGGATGATGGCACCACTAACCATACCAAAATGGAAGTGGGAGAACATTACCATGGGATTTGTCACCAGACTTCCAAGGATATCCAAAGGAAACAATGCAATATGGGACATTTCGAATAATCTTACAAATACATCTCACCTTATCGCAATTTGAGAGGACTTCTCATTAGATCAAGTTACAAGGATATTTATCAAATAGTTGGTATGGATACATGGAGTACCACTATCTATTGTATCTAATCAAGATCAAAGATTCACCTAGATGTTCTGGAAAAGTATCCAATATGATCTTAGCACTATGCTGAACTACAGAACGACATATCATCTTCAAATTGATGGCCATTTAGATCAAACTATTAATAAATTGGATGATATGTTAAGATAATGTTCTATGAACTTCAAAGGAGTGTGTGACCAATATCTTCTATTGGTCAAATTATATTTCAATAATAGTTTCCACTCCAGAATTTGAATGAAACAATAGGAAGCCCAATATGGGAAAATGTGCATAACACTGGAATATTGGGACGAAGTCGGTGATTGTAAGATGATACGACCAAAAATGGTCCAATAAATAGTGGAAAAGGTGAAAACCATTTAGCAGCACATCAAGGAAGACCAAATTCATCAAAAGAAATATAAAGACAATCATCGATGGGACCTTGAGTTTAAAGATGGAAACATGGTATTCCTCCACTTATCTCCATGGGAGAAGGTCATGAGGTTTGGGAGGAAAGGAAAGGTAAGTCCCATGTAAATATTACCCTTAGATATTCTTGACCATGTTGGAGCTATGACCTATAGACTAGCATTTCCACCTCCATGTATAAAGTATACGATGTATTCCATGTATCCCTCTTGTGGGAGTATATACTAGACCCTTCAAATTTACTCTCTTTAGAGGTTGTACAAGTGGAAAATGGTATTTCTTGGGAGGAGAAACCAGTAAAGATATAGGATCATAGAGATAAAGTCCTAAGAAAAAAGACTACTCACCTGGTCAAAGTACTATGGCGGAACCATAAGTACGAAGATGAAACATGGGAACTGGAGGAGGCAATAACGGAAAATTACACACACCAATTTACAACATAAAATGTAAAATGAAATTTCAAGGGTGATGTTTCAAAAGGGGTGGGGAATGCAACGACCCAATGTTTTATCAATGAAATTAATTTCATATAATTATGTCTTATAGTATAATCAAATAAGATTACATATATAACACAATAAAAATATTATAAATGAAGAATGAGCGAATGAAAAGGAATCTCTAGAAATTAGGAAATGAATACTGATGAAATAGTAACTTGAAATTTGAAATAGTAATGTGATGCTTATGAATAGTAAACCAGAAAATTGAATAGTAACCTCACTAATGAAATTATAAATAAAATTTATCAATATTTTTAATTATAATATGATATAGTTATATCATAGTATAAGTAAGTAAATATTTTAAAAATTATTAATTAAGTGTTGGTATTTTTGTAAGTCATGTATATTTAATTACAATTTTAGGAATAATTTAATAATTTAAATGAAAAGTTATTTTCATAAAATTAATTCATCAATAATTATTTCGGTGAATAATTATTATAATATATTTTTAAGAGACCTTAATTAATTTTTCAATGTGTTAGAAAAGAACTTTTAATTTTAAAATTTGTAATTTTCAAGTAAATTATGATTTTAATTAAAAATAAAATTTCTTCTATTTAGAAAATTATTTCAAAAAAATGGAGGTCACTTTTTAATTCTACATATCTTAAAATGGTTGGGGTGAATTTTTGGGATTTTCCTAAAATACTTGAATTTTTTATGAATAGTGAAATACATTAATTTATCGTATATATACATTTTGTGTAAAATACGGTATTACTAGCATCATGGATGAGGTAAGAACCCTTGGTTTGAACTAACATGATCAGTTTACTGTTTGTGATCACAAGAATCAATTATATCTATAGTCTTGAGAGAAAATATCAAACGAATGATTAAAATAATGGGAAACCCCTCCTCCCCACCACTATAAACACCACCCCTCTTTACCTACTCTCCTCACACCAGTGAATCCTTATTCAAAGTCCAAATTATACTAAAATATCTCCCTAAGACCCTCTCCCACATCATTCATCCCTTGGTCTCTCCAAAAGAACAAATCATCTCTCCTAAATAGGTTCTCAAGAAAGATTTATTCATGAGGTAAATTCCACATTTCATTTATTTTATTTTCATTCAAGTTCATTTCTTTCTTTTTATTTCCTCACCTAATTTAATCCAAATATTATGATAAATCAAGTACCTTTAATTTTATGAAATTTTGTTATGATAATGGAATAATTCATCATCATCTCTCATTTCCCCTCCTTTTATACTAGAAATTAAAACACCATCCGAGATGTGTTAATTTATTACATTTAAGGGTGAAAGGTTTTCAATTTATATAAACATATTCAATTATGTTCATCAAAACATTTTTCTATTTTAACTAGACTAAAATAAATTTATTATGTATAATTTGAGGTTCTTTAATATTTTGTACACACGATATTAATTTATAATGAAAAATGTGTTCGATGTGATCATAAACCACAAATTAACCAAAACAATTATCATTAAAGTTTTATATAATGATTCATCTTCACCGAAAATAACCAAATGAATTTTATAACCATGTAATATTATGGATGTTCACTAATAACAAACAAATTCAATTCAGGAAAACTATTATCATCTTACATGTCTATCCTTACATGTATATAAGTAAACCAATCATGAAAACCAAGAAAATAAACACTCCCAAACAATGAAATTAAACTACTTTACCCACAAAAAAGGTCATGAATGAACTTAATAAGGTTATAATAAATCAATTAAATTTATAATATTTTATGTAAACACTAATTAATGAATTTAATTTTGTTATCTAGGACATTAATAATAAGTGAAAGACACTATCAGACTTAAGGTAATGGATTCTACCCGAACCTCCATTATTCATTTTGGTTGCTCTATCTTTCGTTTTAACCAAATAAAATTATCTGTTATTTTTATGTACTTATTCTAAATAATGTGTAAATTCTACAAAATAATTTATCAAGGTACATTCATCATTCTATTTTGGGGATATATATGTTTTTAAATGATTCCCTTCTCAATTATTTATGGTAAGTAATCTCGTTTTAAGGGAACTTTCCAAATTTTTACCGATTTTCAAGTACACTATATAATATATTTTAATCTAGAATTATTATTATAAAACCATTATTTTATATGCCTATTTTATATCATCCTAAAATGTTTTAATTCTAAAGATTCCTAAGTACTATTTTGACATGTTATTACTTAAATTTGACATCTATTTTAATTATATATGCCTATTATAACCTATTATTGTTAATTAATTGTCCAATTCATATCCTTCATGGACATTTTTATGATACTCCCATTTTTTATTCTTTAGGACATGCTTATGATACCCAATTCTTACCATGGGTAACCATTATATTTATGAATGATTGATTATATATGATTCTGTATGTGGAAAGAATATTCATGAACATGTTATGATGGGTGAACCTAGATAGTGATCCCTTTAATTTGTTATTGTTTATTCTCATGGTAATTTATGGGCAATGGTCTTGGCGGTTAGCCTTGACTCGTGCTACCATGTGCAACGATCTTGGTGGTTAACCGTGACTTATGCTCCTCTATATGCAATGAGCCTTGAATCATGATAAATTTGTGTTTTATTTTTCTTAAACATTACTATGAATCCATGTTTATATGATCCCATGTTTATATGTTATGATTCGATATGTTCCATGCCTTTTTATATCATTATGTCATGCCTTCTAACCCATGTGCTAAAGCTTTATTATTATGTTTATTCCCTTACAGGGATTTTTAGATCATCCCTTTATTCATGTTATCCTTAGGTTATCCTATGTAGATGTATGATCACATTAAAAGTTAGATGTTATTATTAAGATTAAATAAAAGTTGTTTTTATGATGTTTAATTATGTACCTAATCTTCCAATACACTAGACTTTACGATCCATAGCTTGTAATGTGATGGTTTATTATTCAAAAAATCATGTAATGATATGTGAAAAAGTCTAGGGTTTCTATATTACATATGATTTTACTCACATGTATGTGAGGGGATCCAGATAAATTGTTAAAGGTATTATATAAAAGAAACCATGGGCATGTAGGCCCTTACATAATGAAAGGAGGGATAACATATATGAAAAAAATTTAATTTAATAATAAATTAAAATAAATCAATCATATAAAAATGTTTCTTCTATACTATTAATCATACACATACATGTAATGAATTACACAATTAATAAAATTGACATTCAATTCTAATTTTTATTATTTTTGACAAATCATGCCCGACTCATTTATTTATCTTATTTAATTAATCATTTCTTTTATCTTATTTGTTATCTAATATTTCTTGAGATTCTCATCCATAATAATTTTTAAAAAAGAAATAAATTTATTTAAAATTACCTATATAAAAATATGTACCTTGGAGGTAGCACAATGATTACCCATCCGAAATACCCCTCACGTATTATATTCGTATACTATTTACTCAGATGACGTCTAATAAACATGAATTATCACATAACATTACAAATGTACTATCAACTTAATAACCAGAAAGAACACATGGTATTTAAGTAGCATGTAATATTTCAATGCGCATAGAGTAATAACTATATTATGATTTATAAATATTATGATGTTTCAATCATTATATAGAAAATTAATTAATTATTTAATATATATAAAACCTATCACACAACATGTACTATCAACTTAAAGACCACATGCAACACATGTTGATAAGGTTTAAGCGGTATAATAAATTTATTTTTAATTGTGTAATTTGGTAAAAGTACATGATGTGTACATTCAAGATATATGTTGGGTATTATTATCATCTTCTATCTATGAAAGATGACTAAGTACTCGATGTGAAATTGTGCTACATAAAATATTGGATTACATGACATTTACATGGGTGATACAACGTGTGGTATCTGAGTTACATGATCACTAGTCCTTTTGGATGTGTTAAATGATACACAGTCCATCTATGACTAAAGGACTACACATCATGTATAGATGTTACTGTATTGGATTGAGATTTTATGAAATATTTTTTTTCAAATAAATTTTATCTTTTCAATGTTTTTCATTACACACAACAATTAGTTTTAATGAAGCACGAAATACTTTTAAAATATTATTATTTAATATGATAGTTATCATATCAACATTGGAAAAGGAGGGCATGAATATGTTAAAATAAATTATGAAAATATATTTTTTACACATTTATATAAAATTAATTCTTTGGTGACCAATTAATTATAAATTAAAAAAAACTATTTGAAAATAATGGAAATCTTTTCCAGAAAAAATATTTTTTTGAACACAAACACATTTTATCTCAATAAATTAAATAAATAAATTTTTTTGAATGATTTTAATGAAATGTATATATTATATATAAGGTAAAATGTTTAAAATATATCTTAAGTGTTTTCTAATCATGAGATAAAAATATATCCAATTTTATGCTTAAAAAATATATTTATCTAAAAAAAAATTTATCATATTTTACAAACATATTTTAATTTTTTTATCAATTTTAGAAAATTTATTTGAAAAAAAATGAAATTATTTTTTGAAATTATCATTTCAAAATTATATTGGGGTGAATGTTTGAGAAATTTTTTAGAAGTTATTTTTTTTGATGAATAATGAAAAATATTGGTATTCATTAAAACTTTTAATTTATTTTAAAACATTTTAAAACCGAAAAATTATTTAAGATAGTTTTAAAAGTAAAAATAGTTTAATTAAACACATATGAAACCAATTTATTTTATTGGAATAATTTTCATATTGATTTTTGATATAAAATCTTTTTAGACTTTTGAACATTTTCTCTTTGAAAAACTACTTTCTCATCACATTTGCAGGTTTAATTTGAAATTATAATTTTCCAATTATATGAATTTAATTTATAAAAATGAATTCCATTATTGGATTAATAATAATTTATATTTTATAAAAATTTTAAATTAATTTTCTACAATTATGAAGAGTAAAATAAGTAATAAATTAATTATCGTGTTTAAGTTGAAAATGAGTTTAACGAGTTTTAAACTAAACAATAAGGGGTAAAATGATTCAGAAACTTGTATAACAAATTTTTTATGGCCATATTTAAACCTTATCACTTATAAGTTTCAGTAATGTCCCATTTTGGATCCTTTTGTAATGTGAAAATCATTGGTACACCCTTTTCTTTTTAAAAATTAAAAGTGTGCCACTCACTTCAGTTGTAAAAGGCCACCCACTATCCTCTTTTATTCACACCTTAAATTACAATTTTATCATAAGAAACCTACATAAACACATTAATTAATTAAAACCTAAAATACTATAGTGTTTAGTTTGGGTATACAGACAACCTAGGAAGGATTTTGTTTCAAACCAAAAGAAGTTGTTAGAAGAAGAGGTAACATCCCTAACCGAGCCTTTTATTTTATTTCTTCCACGTTATTCAATTATTATTAAAACATGATCATATAATAACCAAATTATATTAAATATACAATGATTTTTTTATTATAATTTCATGATCTAATACCAACTTCTCCTCCCTCAAATGGTAATCCGAACTCTTGAACGTCTGTGTGGGGAACTACCAGCTCACGAACTAATGTGACTTGTTTTTCTCATTTATATTTTACATGGATAGTAATAAGGATATATTAAATGAATTTATATGATATTTTTAACATAAATATATTTTTTAAATTATCATATCACATATACCTTCTTACTTTCCATTTTGTGATACGATAATGTCATTTTTGTGTGTGGGACTACCGACTCATGGAGTGATACAATTTGTTTTTCACTAATGTTTTTCATGGAAGGTAATGAGGGTAAATTTAATTAATATATGAGATATATATATATATATATATATATGAAATAAAAATTATTATTTAATGGTAATATATTATTTACCTTTCATTCATTTCACCCATCGAGAAAATTCAAACATCGTTCATGTGTTAGTACGACCTATTGTCTCCATGAACAGTGTATTTTATTTTCTATATATAATATTTATGGTTTAATATAAATACATATATAATATATATTTATGCTATTTTTATAATTTTTAAAATTATGTATAATATGGAACCATGATCATGGTAGGAAGACAAAAAAAATCGAAACATACACAAAATCAAAGTAGTAATTGCCTGAAAAATGATTTTAACAATATATTGATAATAAATCTCTAATAAAAGGTAATAATTAAATAATATATGATATTATATATATAACTATGGTTCTATAATATATTTATAACAAACTTATATTTATTATTTCTGAGGTTCTAATGTGTTTGAATGAAGTCGAGAATTATAGTAAGGGATTTACTTCACACTTTTTACTTCTGTTAGAGACATGCTATATTCACCACCTATTTACTTTATGTGGTGTATGTACTTCAAATGAATATATTTTATTACAACTCTCATGAAATTTACTAATATTTAAATATCCATCTGATTATCTCTTTGCAACATCCTGGGGTTTGAGCGGGTTCAATTTCCCATCCTTTTTGAACTTTTAGTTTGGTGAGAGGGCCAACTTTATTTTTGGGATTTAAAACCTAATTTCAAGAGTTTTATAGACCCATTGATTTTTATTATGATGGTTATAATTCAAAAAAAGGCCTCGGGGAATCAAATGAATTTTGGGTGCGTCGTTCCCTAGAAACATTGTTTTATGAAAGAACAAATAGAGGCACATAGTTTGATCGAACTGTGATGCATGTATGGCGAAACCATGTAGAACACATTTTCACCGGGGATTTTTTTTCAAACCATGTGAGTGGGGGTGAAAGGTTGTGAGAGCCTCTAAATTTTTTGATAAAGGGGATACACACGAGCCACAAATGGTTTGGTAAACCATGCACCTAGACATGCGAGGTGTTGTGTTTTCGTAATGAGCACCAAACAGTTAGCCAAACCATGTGAAAAAACTATGAAGGGCATTTAATGGGGTGAAATAACCAATCTAAACCTCCATAATTTTCATTTTTTCCACTTTAATCCTCCTTTTCACTTTCACAGAGTAGGAGGATCCTCCCATTTTCATCTCCACCGAGGATTTGAGCCTCCCCCTCTGATCGGACTCTAAATGAATGTCTTCGGTCTCATTAGATGAATATTAGTAAGTATTTGAATCTCATTTATTATATTTCATAGTTATCTATCCATATGAAATGAAAAATCCATGTGAGTTGTTATTCTCTATTTTTTGGGTATTTGTCTAAAACTCCGATTTATATCGTTTTGGCTTGAGTTAGAGGCTTATATTTGATGAGTGAGATCCTACGAGTATAAGGTAGATGGTTCCTAGATATCTACATAATTTTATCAATGTTATGGGTGATTTATTAAATATACTTGGGTTGGGTGATAGAGTGAGGCTCATAATATTTAAATTTTTGTTTTGAATTGATGTATTGATGTTATGGGATGCTATAGGGTTTGAAATAGTTTAATGATAAATGCTAATACGGGTTACGGGACTTTGACCAACATAGTAGGATATACCGATTGTGTTTTTTAATTTAATTAAAATATATATATTGATTATAATGGTTACTTGGTAACATAAAGGGAATGAACATAGGTAATTAAGGTGATGTTGATGACTGAGACTAAGATAACACGATCATCACATTGGGCTTGACCTAAGATACATGGGGTGAGGATTATCACCAGGTTGGGGTGAACTGGTCATCAGGTTGAGTTGAAGAGGTCATTAGGGTGAGGGAATGGCCTTCGAGACTTGATATGGTTTTGAACATTGGGATATAAAGATATAGTCATAGGGGAAAGAGGTTCCAGATGATGTGGTTTTGGTACTATCGGCGATTTTTTACCATTGTTAGTTGATGTGCAATTGGAGTCATGTTCAAGTAGATGGGACTCAGTTGTTATGTTGTTGACCACTCATTATGGGTAGTGGACTCTGTAGATCATGCATCTTAGGGGATGATGTTGTCCATTAGTGATGTTGACGGTGATCATTGTATAAAGCCATAGTTGACAGTGATGGACCATTAGGAGATGGTGCTGAGATGATCGGTTGGGGGTAGAGGCTTGCCATCACACATGAGGCTGATGGGCTAAAATTATTAAGGGATTAATAACCTCATTCATTATGATTTTTTGATATTGAGATGATGGTGAATGATTATATATTTGAGGAAAAATATATTTATTCCTCAAGACATTGGGCTGTTGAGCCGATGATGATTTTTTGAGATGAGGTCCATGGGACTAGGGAAATATTGATAGGCATGTTTGTCAGATTCCAATCACATGATTGATGGCATGAGGTGTCTATGGTATATTTATGGGTGGAACCAGAGGGTTCACTTGGTGTGTTTTTCTTTATGGGATGCCTAATCACTAATCCATGGTTTCTCTCCACTACAAATATATATATGAAGACATGTGTTGTATTCCATATATATATTTGGGGGAACATGTTCAGACTTATTCTAGCATTAGATAATGTAGGTAAATGCTCACTTATGACTATTGAGGATAAATGGTGTGGGATAATTATTACATGTTTGTGAATTTAATTTTTTTAATATTTTTCATACACTGTAGAATTATGGATGTAAGACAAACACATGTTGGTGGTGGCCTATTGAATTCATACTCACGCCCTACATGCCCCGCTCGAGACGTGTGTCGAATTTATGTGATTGTGTTCAGGTAAGGGATAAGGCTCATGATATAGACCTTAGTAATTAGCGGTGTATCACTTTTTTAAGGTATATTTGGTAACAGAACAAATGGTTCCTCTAAAATAGGATATACCTTTTGTTGATTTTTTTTATATGTACCTATATGGCCAGCCATGGGAAAACCTACTTGTCTATTATTTTACGTGACCTATTTTGATATGAATTTTTCTGAAAATTGCATTATTTATTTATTCTTGTTTATTACTTTTACTATTTTTTCTATTCTTATGTTTCTATTCTTGGTCCTTATATCATATTGTTATAAACATATGAACCATTATTATTATCATCACCAGAGGGTATAGTCTCCCCACTATCACCTAATGAAAACCACACTGCTAGTCAGAAACATTTGGCATATAAGAAGATGCACTTAAGTCCTAGTGGCCAATCAAGATGGAGTATAGTTTAAGTGGAAATATAGGTCGTGACGCTTCAAATAGTATCAAAGGATTTTCTTTTTCTTTTTGGTTTTACTATTTGGGATATGGTAGACTAGATACTTGGATATAGTTGGAACTGGGTAAAAATCTTGTGTTTGAGTTCCTATAACCTCATACATGGGGAACATACCAAGTATCCAGGGTTAGAAAATTGATGTTATACTATATTCATTTAAATTTGATTTTATTTCCACCTCAATCGGTGCACTTGGGTGTGATGGTTATCTTTTATGGGGATTTTGACCCTTGGAAAGGTATGAAATGTAAAGATTTTGTATGCATCATGATAGAAAAGTAAGCTCATATGATGTTTTTTCATATTGTGATCATCATTGAAAACCTAAAATGCAATAAGAGGGGTAGGGTTGTTTAGAGTATCATCAAAGAAGAAAACAATTCCTACTTAGCCTTTTTGGAGATATTGTACTCAAATTTCCTAGGTATTTGGTTGCCAATGAGATATATATGTGATTCTTGTGTGCATATAGTTTGTATGGAACTAACCCTAATAAGGGTAGGTAGGGATGGAGAAATGGAAAAACTTATTTAAAGTGTCAGAAAAAATCTAAACATTTTACTACTTAGACTTTTTGGTTGCATTATACTTAGCTAACCTAGATTGATATATGATATGTGATGTCTGACCTTATTATGGGTCGACAGGGGGCCATAAGGTAGGTGATATATGATACCTAACTCAGATATGGGTAGGTAAGGGACCGTGAGGCTGGATGTCATGTGACATGGGTGAGGTAGGGGAGTGTAAGGGTGGTGAGATGTGGTGCCATTAGAGAGTGCATGAGATGAGGACCATGAAGGGCGGGATACATCACCAGATGGTCAAAACGATCATGAGTCATATGTACATGATCTGGTATAGTTGGGGAATTCGTAGTAGATATAAGTCTTTGGGTCTTGGTTAGAAAATCAACTCAGGGTGATCTTTGTTGGAGTTATACAAGGCATCAACATGGTAGCTTCTGGAGATGATCCATTTATGATGATTTTTGACTTGTGAGTTCCAATATCTGCACCCACCATTATTTCAGGATGAAGGTCAGCCATAGGCAGCATGAAACTAGATCGAGTGAGTCTAGATTATCTTCGATTATCTTGAGACACCCCCAGACCAAAGTGTAAAACTTGTAACTTATATTATCATATGACTGGAAATGAATTGGTGAGATGTATAAGTATAGGGTGGAACACATGAGGGACTATCTAAGAAGGATTTCTAGGCTAGGTTCTTTGATCAATTCTTCCTTCAGATGTTGAGGGTGGACCAAGCTCGTGATTTCATTAACCTCAGATAGGGAGATACATCCGTTATGGATTATGAAGAAAATTTAAGATACTTGTCCCATATTGTGCCAATTATGGTGGGAGATGAAATTATTAGGGTGAGGCATGCAATTAGAGTTTAGTTAAACATTTTCAGACTAGAATCTTTCTTTGATGTGGTGAATCAGGCACTGATAGATGAGGGATAATTGATAGACCGGTCTTATTCAAGTTGGGTGATGACATCATGTGTGCTTAGTGGTGATTCTTCAAGTATCTAGAAGTGAAATTTTAGGAGTCTTAATAGGGTAGTTAGGATAATGTATTTTGGTAGGCCATGGAGGAGTGGTTAATTGAAAAATTGCTTCTAGTGTGGGAAACTAGGGCATGTTTAGAATTTGTCTGAGAAGGCTCCAAAGGAGTGCCGAGTATGTTGTTAAATGGGTAATCTGGAGAGGTTCTATAGGAATCCTTCTCATATATTTGGGAGTCAGTGATTAGGTCAGACTCAAGGATTTGAGATAGGACTATGCGTGGTACCAGGAGCTGGTAGCTGGGATTCAACTATGTGTGGAGGTTCTAGAAAAGATATAGAGACCCAATAGTGTAGTCAATCTCTAGTATCTAGTGTAGTTCCATAGGGAGTCTAGGCCTCTGCTAGTTGGGATTTAGTCTAGTTGCATGTGTTTAAGCTTCTAGGTTTAGTGAAGGCTGGTGAGTCGATGATAGTTATAGGTATACTTTGATCGTGGAACCTTTTAGGTTGGTATGGCCAGTTGTGGGTGCACGAGATGCACATGTTATTTTTGCACTAACAAGGTTCGGGTTGTTATGTTGGCATTAAATGGGATGCATAAGATATATATATATATGTGTGTGTGTGTGTGTGTGTGTGTGTGTATGTGTGATTTTCCTAGGAAATGAGACTTATTATGGGCATTGGGTGAGATGCGTAGCTTATATGAGGTGACTAGGAATCGAGACTATGATGAGTATACAAACACACACACACAGAGATATATATATATATATATATATATATATAATGCAGAAATTATCAGAATTTGATGAGACATGAGACTTGATGAGTGTCCGAGATGATACATGAATAAATGGAGCGCCTGATGAGGTGAAGGAATGATGGTGTATCATGGTAGGACTTTTATGTCCATTTATGGTCATTAGAAGCATATTCATATTTATAATTTTTGGTCGGGAAGCGACTGGGTAGGTAATTCCTAAGGTGGGGAGCACCAAAAAAGGAATTAGCTTGTGACATAATGATTGGAGCAGACCAAGTTGATGTTTAAGAGATGAGTATGTTCATTACCATCATTGGGTAAATCCTAATAGAATTCAGATTAGCTATTATAAGGTGAGGAGATTGTAATGTACCATGTTTTTGAGTGGGTTGAAATTCCCAACCATTATGAATTTTTAGTTTTGTGAGAAGTCCAAATTTATTTTTTTGGATTTAGAATCTAATTATGAGATTTTGATAGACCGATGGCCTAATTTTTAGATAAGTTTATAGCCCTAGTATGTGTATCTAGGTTTTAAAAAAGTTTCGGGTGTGTCATCCCTAAAAACTCAATTTTAGAAAAGTACAGATATAGGCACATGGTTTGATCAAACCATATGGCCTATAATGGGAAATAGTGCGGTCTAATTTTTCATTGGACAGAGTTTTTCAAACCATGTAGGTGGGGGAACAAGGCCATGTGAGCCTCTATAACTTTTTGATAGAGGGGATATTCACGAGTTGTGCATGGTTTTGTAAACTGTGTGCCAATCTGTGGGAGATGTGGTGTTTGAGTAGTGATCAATGCACGACTGTCACATGATTATCCAAAATATACAACCAAACCATGTGGGTTATTTAAAAGGGTAAAATAACCAAAATAACCTTTATACTTTTTAGGTTTTTCTTCCTCCTTCCTCCTACTTTTCACTTGGACACAATAGGGGCCCCTCTCATTTTCTTCTCCACCTAGGATTTGAGTCTCATCGTCCGAAAAGACTCCAAATTGAATGCCACTAATCTCACTGGAACTATATAAGTAAGTATTTGAATCCTTCTTATTATTTTTCTCATTTATCTCACCATATGGATTGATAAATACATGTTATCTCTTTTAAACTATTTTTAGGTATTTTTTTTATAAAACACATATTCATCTCATTTTAGCTTAAGTTAGAGGATGATATTCAATATGAGAGAACCTACAAGTATAAGGTAGGTGGTGCCTAGATTTTTCCTTAATTTTTTAGGCATTATGGGTGAATTATTAAATATGCTCAGCGTGTGTGACTGATTGGGACCCCTAATAATTAAATTGTTTCTTTTGAATTGATGTTATGGGATGTCATTGGGTATGCCCTAGTTTAATCAAACAGGATAATCCAGGTTAGGGGATTTTGACCAACTGGGAAGGATATGCCGGTTGTGTTTTTTAAATTAATTAAATTGTATATATTTATTTCAATGGTTCCATGGAAAATTGACAGTCATGGATTGAGGTAATTGAGGTAATGTTAATCACCAAGACCCTGGTGACACGGTCATTAGGTTGGGATTATCCTGAGACACATGGGGTGATGATGATCACCAGGTTGTGTTGACATGGTTGACAGTTTGAGGCGAGAAGTTCTTCAGGTTGAGTTAATGGCACATGGGACATGAGATAGTGATTTTCATCAGGATTCAATGACATGGTTGTTAATTCGAAAGTTAGAATTTCTAATTTTCCATTCCTTAATTTTGGAAATCACAAACACTTTATTAAAACTCTATTGTATTAACTTTTTATATCACTAGTGTTTTAGTACATTTTTTTCTAAATAATTATGTTATACAGAACATAGAAATAGTTATAATATAAAATTAATGTAAACTTATATTATTAAATCCAATCCATTAGACTGACACTTCATATGATACATTGGACCGACTACTATAATGGACAATGGCTAAAATTATATCCTCTCTATGAGACTAAAAAAGTCATGACCATTAGACTGAAATTAGTAAATATACATAAGACTGAACATTGTTCAGTTTATCATATTAACAATCAATAGTATAGTTTATTGAACTATAAAAATTTTATAATTATAGAATATAGATTTTTTTATATCATAATGAATCCAATATATAATTTTAATGGTGCTAAAATAAATTATGTTAGAAAATGGAATGCTTAGTTTTCAAGATCACGATCCAGATCCTTATAAGATGTCATAGTGCAAGCTGTCTGAGGCCATTTCAACCAAATCATAAATATGAATGTTGGAGGATTGCCTATAAATAGGAGGATGTTAGAATAGATGGAAACTGATGCATTTACAACTCATGTATTCTAATGATCACACTGTATGAAAATATCATTCCAATTATTTGTAATATTTTATAGATTTGATGTTTTAAGGAATCCTTGTGAGAGTTATAAATTCCTTTGAAATTTTTTCTTCTTTATCCACTAAATATGATTTTGGTTAGATAAAGGTATTGTGGAGATAATAATATGGTTGAATATTATCCATTTGATTGAGGGATTTAAAGGCTACGGAGACAAAGACTCATCATTGTATTGAGGGATTCCAGGGAAAGGAAGACATGGCTATTCTAATCTTCATATCAAGGGACTTCCTAGTAAGGAAAGATATACCTTTATAATAGGTACAAAAATGTTGGATATCTTATGTCCTAATTTATGAATTCCTTAACACTTAAGGTTAATGAGTAAATTCTTTTATAAAGCTTTTAATTCATTCTTATTACTGTATTATTTTATTTTACTTGTTTTTACAATTATATTTTCCCTTATTCATATATATTATAATGCAAGTTTTAACTTATCTTTCTAATAATACTTTTATTGGGGTGTCTATGATAATGATATATACTTTGATATATTCAATGCATACTAGATCTGATTTATTTACTGTGATCATTGAACGATTTCTGAGTCTATTCATTTTAAAACAAGGGGAATTTTATTTTGTCTTAGATTAAAATTTTAAACTACAATTCACCACCCCACTTGTATCTATAAAAAAACTATTGCAATCCAACAATTTGTATTAGAGTAGGTTCTACTGATTACCTTCAGTGTGTTTTTCTTTAATTATAATCTACTAGTTTTATTAACGGACTATTTATAAACTCTTATTACACTAACGTGTATTTGTATAAATGAGTTTTTGTTCTTTATATGATGGTAGGGTTAAATATTGGAAACCTTGAAAATATGAATCTGAACAGACCACCTATCTTTTATGGTCTTGATTATAAATATTGGAGAGGTTAAATAATGATTTTTTATTAATTCTAGTGTAGATAATTTTGTGATGCTTATTGGTAATTGAAATATTCCTGTTAAGGATGTTACTATCTTAACAGATCAAGAAAAGTTATAATATCAAATAAACTATAGATTAAGTAACACTCTTTTATATTATATGAATTTAAATATATATAGTCACATTTCTTCACGTGATTCTACTAATAATATTTGGAAGAAGTTATAAGTAACACATTTTGTAACATCTGAAGCTATCGAAATAAGAAGAGCTATGCTTTTTGATGATTATCAAGCCTTTGATTTTCTACATAGAGAGTCAGTTTCTATGATGAACCAAACATTTATGACTATTTTAAATAGTTTACAATATCTTAGAGAAAAATATATTGATGATAATATTTTAGTTGATAAATGTATTGAGTTTATTCTTAAACGAGTAGGAATCCAAAATGATTTCATTGGATGATACTAGAATGATTACGAATCTTACCCTTCATGATCTCATTGGCACTATAATGAAATATGAAGGATGATTGAAAAGAGATAATAAATAAATGGAAGATAATAATAGAGGAGTTTCTTTTGAAACAACATCTAATGTTCCTATCAAAGATCAATCAACTGAGAAAGTTGTTAAATCATTTTGAAAGAAGAAATTTTTTGTTCAGTCTGAAAACAATTCATGAGAACAAACTAAAAATTAATTGGAAAAAATTTCAAGGAGGATGAATAAGACAGTTTGTAATAATGAATTTCAATATAGATATAAGAAAATTAATTAGGATAAGAGTGATAAGAAATATTCTACTAAAGTGATTTTTTATGAATGTAAAAAAGATAGGACACATCAAAATATATTTTCCTATGATTAAAAGGAATAATAGAATGGGAGGAATTTAGAAGGGAATTTTAAGAATTAATATAATCAAAAGAATACGAAAATTATGAAAGCATATTACACTTGGACTGCCAATCGTGGAGGAATTTATTAATATAATTATTGGGAGAATAAAACTTCTGGACAAAGAGAATAAAATTCTAATGGATATGGTACATACTGATAAATATTTTACAAACCGTACTTTAACAAATTACCCAGATAATAATGATGATAAAAATTATACATCTACTGAGGATGAATCTTCTTCATTCGAAGAGGATAATACTATATCTATTTATGAATAAGTCTCTAGGTTTTATAAACTTATAGAAAATGAAAATTATAAAATTTCAGAAAACTTGATAATTCCTAAGAACAACTTATGAAGGAAAATTTAGGAATAACTACTCTTACTACTGAGATAACATATCTTTATAAATATCTTGATAAAACTAATTTAAAAAAATATTTAAAGATCTTGAAATTTTTATTTCTATAAAAAATAGTTTACAAAATGATTTTGTGAAACATAGATCGAAAGCTTCAATTACTATGTATAGAAACAATGTTGTTAAACTAAAATCTGAAATATATAGTTTAAATGAATTTTTATCTAAGTTTACATATATTAAGGAAAAATTTGATAATATGTATAAACCAATTAGACCTTGTATACTTTCGAAATGGGTTTTACTAAAAAAGACCCCATTTTAATAAAACTATTTTTTCTATAACGTGCTTTATTTTGCACAAAATGTCAAAGTGGTGGACATTAGAAAAAAAATTATTTAAATATTGTTCAATAACTTTGTTTTCATAAAGTATATTTTCAAAATAAATGTCATTTTGTCAATTTTGTAATTTTCAAAAAATGTGGTTACCTGAGATTTTATTTTCTGATAACAGGACCCAAGAAAGTTTGGGTTCTGAAGAACTCATATATTTTTTTTTGAAAAAAATAAAGAAAGTACCAAAAAAATATTTGGTACATGGATTCAGGTTTCTCTAGACATATTACTGGAAAAAAAAAATATCTCTTTAAGACTATTATAAAGATAAAGGGTAGAAAATTTCCTTTTAAAGATAATGCTCGACGAGAGATTATTAGTATAGGCAATATTCTTCATCTTGGAAAATCTATAATTTCAAATGTCTTATTTGTTGTAGGACTTAATAAAAACCTTTTAATAATAATCCAATTATGTGATTAAGGCTGTCTTGTGAACTTCATGACTGAAAAATGTACTATTTATAGTTCTTAAGATAAAATCATCCATCAAGAAGGAGGTCCAAAAAGGGAACACGAAACCCGAGAAAACCTAAAAGAAGGCTGAAACTATATCCTTGAAGATATCCGGGGATGAAACCATAAAATTAATATCGACGACAAAAAACAGTAGTCCCAAAAACCATTGTACCCATCACTCTAACTCTGAGCTCGAGAGGAATGGTTGACCCCTAGGTTAGAGTGGTTTTGGGCTGTTGAGGATGAAAGACCGACTCCGATTGTTATTGGAAACCCAATGTGCACCAAACCAAAATCCCAAAGCATATAGGATACCTCCATACCACCCCTTACCTGGAGAGGCACCAATGAACTTGATTCCAGAGAAGGTTATGGTGATGGAGGCCATCCCAATCACATACCTTTGGCAAACCCACGATAAAAAGCCACAGCGGAAAACACCAGTGGAGAGAAGAAACCAAGAGTGTAGGGGAGAATCTGATAGCCAAGGGGTGGATCCATGAGAGAAGGGGAAATATAAGCATTATTAATAAACCCCTATAGTAATGGAGAAGATGATCATGAAGAGTGATCTCCGCAGAGAGATTGGATTGTGATGATGGTGGATTGGAGTCAGTGATATTGTTAAACAGGTGGTGATCAATGGTGTGTGGCTGACGATGTCAGATCCTAAATATGTTGTGATGTCAGTGTAGGTGGAGAAACAGTACCACATCGAGGTATCGATGATGATGACAATTTTTTCAGTGATGATGATGTTTGGTTCTTGCAGCATCGGCTTTTTGGATGCCGGAGAAGAGTTTGGCGGCCTTAGTGATGAGTTTTTTGACAGTGATTGTGATTGACCGGCGGAATGATGATGGCAGGTGAAGTGATCAATGGATGATGTCTCAGATAGAGTGTGAAACATGGATCAAGATGTTTTTTCTTCTAAATTTTTGGTTTTGAAAAACATGATGGATGGAGATCGGCAATTACGGGGTGCATGAAGCGGGCAGGAACATGGATCACATTTTAAATTTCAATTTTGAAATTTGAATATCTTTTTGGGTGTAGTTATTTGGTTTTGTAGTGGGCAGGATTTTTATCTGGATGGTTATTTGGTTTTTTCATTGCTGGATATACTTTTGTAGGTTCCCACTTACCATCAAAGTGGTTTTTTAATGAAATAAAAATAAATGATTGTGAGGATATTTCTAAAGATGAATTTATTATTTTTTTCAATTTATATGAGAACGTATATACTTTAAACTTACAAGACATTAGGATCCAAAATCTACCTTACCTTAGTGAAATATAAGATCAATCTAGGTTATGGAATATAAGGTGAGAACATTATGACCATATAAATTTGTCTAAGTTGACTATAAAAGGACTAGTGAAGGATCTACTAAAAATTAGGTTTGATACTTCAAATGTTTGTGATCCATGTTAATTAGGTTAGAAATATGAGTCAAGTTTTAAATCTATTAGTGATGTCTCATCTTATGATTATTTAAATTTAGTGCACATGGAATTATTTGGTCCTACAAACACTAGAAGTATTGCTGGAAAATATGTTGTATATTTTTTAGTTGATGGTTAAATTAAATATACATAGGTCTATTTTCTAGAAATAAAATCTAAAGCCTTTAGTGGTTTTAAAACTTTTTTATCTATATTTTAAAATTTAAAAAAAAACCTATCCTTGATAAAAATTCATAGTGATCATGCTGGAGAATTTTTTAATTCTAATTTTCAAACATTTTGTAGTAAAAAAGGTATTATACATAACTTCTAAACACCAAGAACTCCATCGAGAAAATGGTGTACTTGAAAGGGGAAACAGAGTTGTTCAGTAGATTATTAGAACCATGCTGAGTGAATACTCAATTGATATTTTTTTGGTATGAAGTAGTTATTACTTCCCGTTATATGATATACTAAGTTTTAATTAGACCTTTTATTAATAAAAATCCTTATGAACTATAGATAGGAATAAAATCAAAACTTTCTTACTTCAATGTTTTTGGATGCATTGAATTCATCATGAATACTAAAGTTATATTACATATGTTTTCACCAAAATATTATTATGTAATATTTTTAGGTTATTCCACAACTAGTAAGGCTTATAATGTATTTAATAAAAACACATGTACTGTTCAAGAAACAGTACATGTTAGTTTTGATGAAATTGATCCTTTTGTTTACAAACAAACCCAAACTACATCTTCATATGTTATTTTTAAAAATGATTTTTAACCTATATTAGAACGTTATTATCGTGAGAAAACAAATGAATTATATATTTCTATAGTTGTTACTCAAGAATATTTTCAACATATTATTGAAGAACAATGTTTAACAAATCCATGAAATTTTTTGTTTCTTAGGAATCATCCTAGTGGCAATATCATTGGTAATATAGATCAACGAGTCAGAACTAGAAATTATTTGAGAAATGAAATTGAACATCGAAATGTTTTATCTCAATTTGAACCTAATAATCTTGATGATACTTTACCTGATGAGGATTTGATAAAATAAATTAAAGAATAACTCAATGAGTTTAAAAGGAACCAAGTCTGGAATTTGGCTAAACATCACAAATGTACTTTTATAATTAGAGTAAAATCGGTCTTTTATAATAAATGTGATAAAATTAGAATAATATTTATAAATAAATATATACTTGTTGATAAGAGTTATCATAAACAAGAAGGAATAGAATACTAATAAACCTATGCTTCAGTAGCTAGAATTGACGTTATTCGTAATCTTTAAGCATATAGATAATTCTTAAATTTCTTGACTTTTTCAAATGGATTTGAAGTGTAATTTACTTAATGGTTATGTTTTTGAGGAAGTTTATTCAGAACAACCACCTATATTTTAAAATAAAATAAAATCGCCAACTTGTTTATAATATTATTAAGGCAATATATGGACTTAAACAATCCCCTAAATCCTTGTATGATAGGTTAAATGGATTTATTTTACAATTTTTTTGTTAAGGGAGATTAAAATATATTTTTTTATAAAACATGTCAATAAAAATATTATAATTGTTCTAATAATTATTTATGACATTATATTTGGTTCAACTCAAAAATATTTTATAGATTCCATTGAAAATATTTTGAATTCTGAGTTTGAAATGAGAATAATGGGTTAGTTAACATACGTTCTTGGTTTTCTAATTTCATAAACACCAAAAACGGATTTTCTATCTCAAGAAAAGTATATAAAATACATTCCAAATAAATTCTGATATGACAACACTAAAAGTATTAGTACTCCTATGGGAACCTCAAATACTATAGATCATGATGATGTTGGGAAATCAGTTGATCAAAATACTTTTAGAGATATGATTGTAAGTTTACTTTACTTAATAGAAAGTCATCTGGATTTAATGTTTTCAGTATTATTATAATCTAGATATCATGATAATCCAAAAGAGTCTCATATTAAATATGTTAAATGAAATTTTCATTACCTTAAGGGAACTATGGATTTAGGTTTGTTTTATTCTACTAAAAATTATAGAAACCCTTCTTTTTCATTCATTAATATTACATAATTTTAAAGATAAATAACATAAAATAATTAAAAAATAGTATACAAAGGTTTAGTTTTTTGGAAAAACTTGGACCATACATAAATTTTACAGTATAAACATAAACATTTATTTAATTACTTCTTCTCTAGCTTCTTAATGGCCCTTGAATTCTCCTTAGTACAAGTAGTCAGCTGAGGATATACATCAAAAAGGGGTGATCTAAAAGCCTAGTAAGAGGATACATAAGAAAATCAAACAATATAACATGGGGTGAAAATAATAATCATCATCATAAAATAGTCATAGGATCATAATCATGAGAAGAATCATTAAGAAAAATCATGGATTTTGGCAATGCATAAAAATGAAACATCATGTCTTAGTGGTCAACTACCACACAAAATTTTGAACAAAACTAGCATCATTTTCATGAATATTTCACCTTAATAGTGATATTATTCACATTACCAAATTAATTTTAGTGATATCTAGTTATGGGAGCACCCATCACATCAAAATATTTACATTTAGCTATAGAATTCTGGGCGCACCCATCACATAACAACATTTACATTATCATGGATCCCACATAGAACACATATCAATATTGAACGTATAATAAACCATGGAAAGGAATGAGTTTAATATAATAAGAATAAATTAATAATATTTGGGCTCACAAATGAGATAGGTAATAACATACTTGATATAAGAATCATCACTCTTGAGTGAAGGAAACAATCTTGAGAAGTAAAATGTGTGTTTTTTTGAAAGAAGAGTTCTTTTGGAAAATAATTTGTTTGTAATAAACTCAAGTAGAAAACATGAATATCCCAAAAAAGTTAATATAATTATGAATAAAGTATTTTTAAGGATTTAACATATGGAAAATGGATTGAAAGAGGGAAATTCCAATGAAAGAGAGTTGGGTTCAAGAATTCCCCTTACCCTTTGTCTGAAAGCTTTTTTCATGTTAATATCTTATATAATCATATTATATTAATTAATTAAAAATTAAATAAAATTTTATACATGAATATTATTCATTATCGTATTATTATGTTATTTTATGGGCCTTTTATGAGTTATAGAGTTTAATTTCATCATTTGGGAGCATTCGTTTTCATGGGTTCCATGATCGGTTCACTTTGTATTCATGAATGGAAGTTCATTTATAATGAGGAAGAAAATTCAGAATAAATATTATATGTTATTAATGATATTAAATAAGTTTAAATGATATTAAGATGTATTTTTTATATACCCTAAGGATTATTCATTAGATAAAAGATAATGATGATCGTTTTAGGCTAATTTTGCTGGTTTTTTCAAATGCTACGAACTCGTTTTGTTTTATCATTTAGTATTATAAGTATAAGTTATTTATAGAACATAAAAAGTGTTATAAAATAAAAATTAAAATATATTTTTAACCATTTAATGTTTTTATTAACATATTTTACGATCTTTAAGGAAAATGAAAGTGCATTGCCCACAATGTCGATAAATTGACACATCACGGGAGACGATTTCATTTTTATGATGAAAGAGAGTGAGATAAGAGTTTAATTTTGGATCATCCATTAACATGATATAACAATATTATATTTAAGGTAGTAGATTTATCATTGAATTTGGATTAAGGGAGGAATGTAAAGAATAAGAAATGAAATTGAAATTGAAAGGAAATTAAAAGAAAAGATAGAGGATTTACCTCTTGAATTCCCCTCTTGAGATCCTCCTCAAGGAACCTAGGCTTGGTCTTTTGGTGATACCAAGAGATTCAGGACTTTGGGGAGGGACTAGGAAATTTTATTGGGTAGAATATAGGCATGTATCAATGCTTCAGAGGTGTGAGGAGAAGAGGGGTGTTTTCATATTATTTTAATAATTTATTTATTATATTACTCAAGAAAAGAAATAGTGAGGATTATTGTGACTAAATATAGTAATTAGTTCATGTGAGTTCAAAATAATTTACATTTACATCATCCATGACTCAATCATGTTGCAAAAATTCATTTATTTAGAATATTTCATAAATTATCGAATTTCATTATTCATGAAAAATTATCATATTTCAAAAACATACCAAAAATTCACCCTAACCATTTTTAGAGGTGTAGAATAAATAAATAAACTCTATTTTATCAAAATAATTTTCAAATATGGGAAATTTAATTTTTAAATAAACTCATCATTTACGTGTAAAATACAAATTTTAAAATTATAACTGATTTTATAACACTTTGAAAAATTACTGAAGGTCTCATAAAAGTATCCTAAAATCATGCGACAATAATATATTTATTTCGGAATATATTTTTATTAAAACTAATTTTATTTTAAATAAATTTATTAATTCATAATAGTAATTAAATATTTATTACTCACAAAAATACCAACACCTAAGTAATAATTTTTAAAACATTCGCTCTAATTTATATGGTGCATAAATTTTTTTATACTTTCATGGGTGATGTTACTAAACATTTTACTGGTTTACTATTCATAAATTTTATATTACTATTCATAAAGGTAACATTGCTATTTATAAGGGTAAGTTACTATTCAACAAAAAATTATGTTTCGAAATTCAAAACACAAAAGAGGAAAAATTTTGTTTAATGGCTAGGATATAAAGGTCACATAGTATTTAGTAGTTAATTTAAGCATGATGTGGCATTGTGTTTCTGAATGTGATTTTATGTGACAAAATTATATGTAGGTAATTTCCATTGATAAAACTTCGGTTCGTTACATTCTTCCCCCCTTTTGAATTTTCTCCCTCAAAATTTCATTTTACAAAAATAGGTGAGGGTACTTATCTTTAATTTCCTCCTCTGGTTCCCAAGTTTCTTCTTCATTCTTATGGTTCCTCCACAACACCTTGACAATGTGTGTTGTCTTTTATCTTAGAACCTTTTCTCTCCAGTCCAAAATCTTTTCTCGATGCTCCTCATAAGAGAGATCATCTTCCAGCTATACCATCTCGGAGTTCAGTACATGTGATGGATTTGGTATGTACCTCCTCATGAGTGATATGTGGAACAAATCATGAACTTGAGGCATATTCGGTGGAAATTCAGAATGATAGGCCACATATTCTACGTGATTAAGGATATCAAAGGGGCCAATTTACCTTGGGATTAGCTTCCCTTTCACTCAAAACTGCATGACTATCTTCCATGGTGATATTAAAAGGAAGAATTTATCTCCCACATTGACCTCCTAGTCCCTTAGATGGTTTTCAGCATATCACTTTTTCCGACTCTAAGTTGAATGGATATGTTGTTTGATGGATTGAACCTTTTCTGTCATCTCTTATAAAAGATCATGTCCAAGTATCTTTATTTCTCCAAATTCATCCCAATAGGACAGATTTCTATGTTGCCTTCCATATAGAGTTTCATATGAATCCATCTGAATACTCAAGTGGAAGCTATTGTTTTATGTGAAATTAACCAATGGGAGATTATGATCCCATCCACCTCTAAATTCTAACTAGGGGGCTCTTAGAAAATCATTGATCATTTGGTTTTTCCTTGCGAATTGGCCATCAGTTTGGGAGTGATAGGATATGTTGAAATTCAATTCAGTACTCAAGGAATGTTGAAGAATCCTTTAGAATTTATATCTGAACCAAGGTTTCTGATTAGAGAAAATCGAGCGTGGAATCCTATGTAGTCTCACAACAACCTTCACATATTTCTTAGCATGTTTTTCACGTGAGATATCTTCCGGAATAGAGATAAAGTGATCAGTCTTGGTGAGTTGGTCAACCACAACCCATATTGAATTATTTCCTTTGGATGTCTTCAGGAGACTTGTGATAAACTCTATGGTAACATTCTCCCATTTCCATATGGGTATAGGCAATGGTTTTATACTTCCATTGGACTTTTTTCGCTCTACTTTAACTTGCTGACATATCAAGCACATTGGGATATATTCCACAATCTTCTTCTTCATGTTATCCCACTAGAAGTATTCTCAGAGATCAACATACATCTTGGTGATACCAGGATGACTAACAAAATTTGAGATATGTAAATTTTAAAATTGAACATTCTTTATCTCGGGCGATGACGGCACACTGAGCCTTGTTCCAAACTAAATTACACCATCATCATCAATATGGAACTGTTACATCTTCCCTTCCTTTAATTTAGTCAACTTATTTTTCAAATATGTATTATACCTTTGTGCCTCCATAATATTTTCTTGGATTTATGGTTGTAAAATCATTTGGATAAGGTAGGATGTATTCCCTACCATTATGATTTCCAAAACCATCCTTTGCATGTCCGAGAACATATTCTTTCTCAATCCACAACATCGAATGATTAGTAGGTTCTTTTTTTCTAAGAGCAGCAGCTACCATGTTTTCCTTTGTAGGATGATAGTGAATAGAGATATAGTAGTCTTTGATTATATCCAACCATCTATTTTAATTCATGTTAATATCTTTTCATGTCAATATATACATTAGGCTATTGTGATCAGTATATATATCACACTTCTCACGATGTAGGTAGTTCCGCAATATTTTCAAATAAATAATCAGAACTACTAGCTCTATATCATGCATAGGTTAGTTCTTCTCATGGATATTAAACTATCATGAGTTGTATGCTATACCATTATCATTTTTTAGGAGTAAAAAATCCAATACTTCCTTGTAAGCATCACTATATATCAAAAAAAATTCCACTTCTTTGTAATGTGAGTACTAGTGTAGGGATAATCCTTCTCTTTAGCTACTTGAAGCTTTTCTCACATTATTCTATCCAAACATACTTTACCCCTTTTCTTGTTTACCCAATTAGCTGGATTGAAAATCTTAATAAATTTATCAAAAAATGTTGATATAACCCTATTAATCCAAGAAAACTATGGATTTATATTACACTAGAGGGTTTGGTCCATTCCTCAATTTCCTTGGTTTTTGAAGGGTCCACATAAATTCCCTCACTTGTGATCACATGTCCCGAGAATGTGACTTGCAGCATCCAAAAGTCACACATTCTGAACTTGGAATAAAACATATCCTTCCTCAATGTCTCCAACACAAGTCTTAGATATTCATTATGTTCCTCATTACTCTTTGAGTAGATGAAAATGTCATCAATAAACACCACCAATTTTTTTTAGGTTAATGTATAAAGACTATATTCATCATATCCAGGAATATTGCAGGGGAATTAGTAAGTTTGAAGGGAATAACTAAAAAATCATAGTTCCCAAACCATATACAGAAGTCATTATTCTGAATATATTCTTTATTCAACTTTAGCTGATGATATCCAGATTGATGTTCCACCTTTGAGAACTACCGAGTTCCTCTGAACTGGTCAACAAATTCGTTGATCCTTAAAATAGGATACTTACTCTTTATGGTGATCTTGTTGAGTTCCTAATAACCAACACACAACCGCATTGATTCATACTTCTTCTTGACAAAGATCACTTTCATACCCCATGGTGATTCACTAGATCATATGAACCCTTTGTCCAAATGGTCTTATAGCTGATTCTTTAACTCCTCCAGATCGATAAGAAAAATCCTATAGAGACACATTGAGATAAGAGTAGATAATGGTATGAGTTCTATTGAGAACTCTACCTTGGGATCCGTAGGTAGTCTGGGTAACTCTTCCTGAAATACATCACTGTATTCCCTCACAATGGGAATTTCCCTTAGGTGGATAACCTTTTTTTTACTCAACTATTTATGTAAGGTATGCCATATCACAGGGAATCAACACCCACACCGTTGAAGGATTTTTCAAAGGAGATTCATTATCTTACTTGAATTTTTAGAAGTTCTTGGGATGGTTGGGAATATGAAAAGATATTTCCTTTTCTCGACATTTGATATGTGCTTTATTTAAAGAGATCCAATCTATCCCTTTTATTGCATTGAATTACACCAAGGGAATTATTATGAGATTTTTTGGAAGAATCTTCCCCCATATCCCAATAGGAGAAGATTCCAACACTTGGGTTGAAATTATTTCACCACTTTGTGTTTTAACAGATATTTCTACTCTTAAGTTTCAGGACTTCTATTAAATAGTTATAGAAAGATTTCATGATATAAAGGAATTTGTAGAACTAGAATCAAATAATACTTTTTCCATTTTTGAGAGAATATGATGTTTACCTTGTACGAATTCATTCTCTTTCTCTACTTCTATAGCAGTGATGGCACAATCCTTCCCTTTATCATTTGGTTTTGGTGACTGATGAAGTTGATTACCCTCAAGGACTCGAGGTTTAGTTCATTGGATTGCATAGTTCCCTTTATCCCTATAGTTGTAGCATTGTACCATGGGTGGTTCTCTCTTTACCTCCACCACATTATACTATTATTTCATAAATTTTTGACATTCAATAGCTTGGTGGACTTATCTCCAAAACTTTAAGAATTTCCATGTCCCTTTGAGGTAGTTCCCATGATGCTTCTTCCAAAAAATTTGGCTTATTAGTGGTTGAGTTTTCATTCCACCTTTCTCGTTAGATTAAACAACTTGTAACTCAATATTCGTTTCTTATCACCAGAGCCATGAGACCATTCTTCAAACTCCATCTCCACTTTGAGAGCACATTTAACAATTTATTCATAACTCCCAAATACTAAAATTGAAAGAGCCTTTAGAAGGTGTGGTTTTAAACCAATAAAGTATATATAATTTTTTCTATCATTATTGATAACAAAACCCAAAGCATATATTGCAAGCCTTGTGAAATTTGCTTCATTGGTCATGACAGATTCTGATTACTTTTTCTTTAGCTCTATGAATTGTCTCTCAATCATTGTTTAAAGAGTTTGAGTGAAATACTAATTAAGAAAAATTATATTAAATTCATCCCACTCCATCTCTTCAATTTCGTCCCTCAGTTTGGTGTTATTAATAAAATCCCACCACTGATCGACCTGTCCATCTAAATGATAAACATATAGATTCAACTTCTCCATATCAGAATAGTAAAGAATAGAAATTATCGTCTCCATTGAGTTTACCCACTACTCCATGACTATTAGATAAAAAGATCTAATAAATATAGGTGGTTGTTGCCACATAAAACACTCAATAGCTTGTTTCTCTATCCTTCATGAAGGGGGGCATTCCACATTATTCAGGTTATTGTTTATAACTTGAGATATCTGGGTAAGCATCACCATGAAATTTTTAACTCCACCTCCCAAAGCATTTAGTATGTCATTCATTCAATCACTGCATTGGTCCTTGTGTGGGTTATGGGCATGGTTTCTCCTAGTTCACACCATTTTCTAAAATAGAAAAGGTTATAACAAAACATAAGTCAACAAGTCATGCATATATAATTTATTCCTTTGTGAAGTTATGAAAATACTTGGAATGTGTCAGGAGTGTAATCATTAAAAAAATACTTGGAATGTGTCAATGCATAAAATGAAACATCATGTCGTATTGGTCAACTAAGACACATAGTTGTGAACAGAGATTGCATCACATTCAATCATATTTCACATTAATCATGAGGTTATTCACATTAACCAATTCATTGGAGTGCTATATAATTATATACACACTCATCACACCATAACATTTACATTGCGGTAAATAATTCCGGGCGTACCATCACATCACAAAGTTTGCATTATCATGCATGCCACATAGAAAACATTTCAATATTGAACATATAATAATCAACAGAAAGGAATTCATTTTATTTAATATGCATAAAGCTATAAAATATTGGTTCCAAAATGAAATAGGGAATAACATACTTTATATAAGAATCATCAACCTTGAGTGAAGGAAACAACCTGGAGAAGTTAAAGGTGTGTTTTTTTGAAAGAAGAGTTTTTTTGAAAAATAATGTGTTTGTCATAAATTAAAGTATAAAAAATTTATATCCCAAAAAATTTAATATAATTATGGATAAATTATTTTTATGGAATAACCATATAGAAAATGGAGTGAATGAAGGAAATCCTAAAGAAAGAGAGTTGGGTTCAAGAATTCCCCTTAATTTTTTGCTGATAGGTTTCTTCATGTTAAAATTATCTATAATCAAAATATATTAAGTAATTAAAAATTAAGAAGCCTTTTATAAATGAATATGATTAATTATGGTGTTATCATGTTATTTTATTGGCCTTTTTATGAGTTATAGAGTTTAATTTCCTCATATGGGAGCATTCATTTTCATGGGTTCCATGATCAGTTCACTTTGTATTCATGAATAAAAGTTTGTTTATAATGAGGATGAATATCAATAATTCTTATTATATATTATTAATTTTGTTAAATAAGTTTAAATTATATAAAAAATGATTTTGTTATATACCATGAGGATTATTCATTAGATAAAAGTTAATGATGATCGTTTTATGTTAATTTTGGCGGTTTTTTCGAATGCTGCGAACTCAATTTGTTATATCATTTATAATTATGATTAAAATCTATTTCCAGGAAATAAATGCGTTATTAAATAAAATTTAAAATATTTTTTTAACAATTTAATGTCCCCATTAACATCCATTAATACTTTTAAGGAAATTGAAAGTGCATCGCCCACGATGTCTATAAATTGACACATCACGGGTGACGATTTCATTTTTATGATGAAAGAGTGAGGGGGAGGATTTTAATGTCAGATATTCCATTAACATGATATAATTATTTTATATTTATGGTACTGGATTTATCATTCCATTTGGATGAAGGTAGGTGAGTAAATAATATTAAAATAAATTGAAATTGAAATGAAATTAAAAGAAAATAGAGATGATTTACCTCTTGAATTCTCCTCTTGAGATCCGCATCAAGGCATCAAGGCTTGGTATTTTTTTGAGACCAATTGATCCTGGATGTGGGTGAGGGACTAGGAAAGTTTATTTTTCAGAATATAAGTAAATATCAATGCTTTATAGGTGTGATGAGAAGAGGGTCAGAGGGGTGGTATTTGTTGCGGTGGAGAGGGGTGTTTTCTTATTATTTTAATCATTAGATTATTATTTTTCCCGAGATAAGAAATAGTGAAGATTTTTGTGACTAAATAATGTAATTAGTGCATGTGAGTTTGAATTAATGTCAATTTACATCATCCATGACTCAATAATGATGCAAAAATTCATTTATTTGGCATATTTTGTAAATTATCAAATTTCCCTATTCACAAAAAATTAAAGTACTTCATAAAAATACCAACAATTCACCCTAACCATTTTCTGACATGTAGAATTAAAAAATGGACTCCATTTTATCGAAACTGTATTCTAAATATATGAAATTTAATTTTTAAATAAAATCATCATTTACATGGAAAAAAAATTTTAAATTTATAACTGCTTTTATAACACTTTGAAAAATTACTTAAGGTATAATAAAATTAACCTAAAATCATGAGACAAGAATAAATTTATTTATTAATATATTTTATGAGAATAATATTTTAAAATAAATTTAATAATTTAATATTTATTACTCACAAAAATACCAACAACTAATTATTAATTTCTAAAAAATAACCTCTAATTTTATAAGGTGACTAAATTTATTTTATACATTCATGGGTGAGGTTACTATTAATTTTTCTTGTTTATTATTCAGAAGGGTCATATTACCATTCATAAGGGTAACATTACGATTTATAAGGGTTACTCTTCAATAAAAATTATGTTTGTTCTATAAAAATTTAAATATCTTACTGATTGCAATCGTGTATGTCAGATTTTTGAAATTCAGAACATTGAAGTGGAAAAATTATGTTTAACGGCTAGGATATAAGGGTCATATACTATTGAGTAGTTCATTTAAACATGATGTCGCATTTGTGTTTCCTAATGTGATTCCATGTAAAATGATTATAAGAAGGTAATTTCCATTGATAAAACATTGGTTTGTTAAAAAATGATAATGAGTTAATTTATTTAGGTGTTGACTTTGGTGGATGTATAATGTATAGAAAAATAACATCCAGAATATTTGATTTATTAAGATAATATTTATTTCTTTTTTCATGTAAGAAACAAAATTTAGTAGCTCTTTCCACTACTAAAGCTGAATATGTGTTATTTAGCTGTTATTATGCTCAATTGTTTTGGATCCAACACACACTCTCTAACTATGGAATGAGTTTTAATAAAACTCAAATTTTGTGTGACACAAAAATTTCAATTTCCTTAAGTAAAAACCATCACATCACTCACGTTCTAAGAACATATGTATAAGAAATCGTTTCCTTCAATATCACATGAAAAAAGAGATATAATTTTACAATTCATCAAAACACAAGAACAACTTGATGATATTTTTGATAAACCCCTTATCTTCAATATATTTCAATACATTAAATAAAATCTTGGAATGATCAATATCAAGTAGTTATTCATATATACTTCTTGTTTACCAATATCATTACATAAATGAACTCCTTTTCAGAGGGGGTGTATAAATTTTTATATATTTATAAATATTTTACTTTTCTATAAACTGTTAATTTTATGAAACATTCTGTTTCCTAAAAATACATTAGCGTTTAGACTTCTAAAACTATCAGTTTTTATATTTACTATTACAAATTCCAAAAAAATTTAACAAATTTCAGAGTCAGAATTTTTATAAAACACCCAAGAACCAAAATATGTTATAAAAATTATTTTGATATAAAATTATTCTAAAATAAAAAACTCTTATAAAATTTTCCAGGAAATATTTTTTAAAACATATATCGTAATCAGATTCTATTACAAAAACCATGAAGAATAGTTTACTCATATCAATGAAACTTTTCTACTCTGGAAGGTATTCTTATTTTTTTCGCATATTCATTACTTTATTTTATTAATGTTTTTGTACATATTATTTTAGTTTTACAAAATTAGTTTACGTTAAAAATTAAAATTTTTGTAATCATAATATTTCATACTCCGATACATTTGTTATTAAAATAACATTAAGAGTTCAAATTTATGCATATAACATTCTTTGATTAAATACCAATCATGAGATCAGAATAAGGTATTAAACCCCAGCTGTTTTTTATCTATAAGATGAACTATCATCTCCCACACCTATATAAATATGGGCCACCTCGTGTCCCACATCAATTCACATAGTTTTTTCAACCTACTCTCAATTCCCTATTAAGTTCACTTTTTAACCATTTTCCATTCATCCAATATCTGATATTAGTTTCAAGAAGATGGAAACTACTAAGGATTTTTCATAGGGATTAGTTTTTAGAGAAATACTCATCGAGATATCCTGGTATGAAAAGAATGATTTAATTCTTAAAAAGATCAATACTTTTCACGGATGGGAGAAAATATTCATTGAAAACCCAAATAATGATTTTGCTAAACATTACCCAAAGATAGTTAGAGAGTTTTACATTTTAGCTAAATTTATTTTTGTGGAAGATAAAGAAGGAATTTATTTTACTTTGTTTTGTATAAAGAATAAATTCTCATATAAAAAAGTTATAGAGTTTGTACAAGTACCTTTTGATGGTGAATCATAAATTCCTTCCCATAATGTTTTTTGAAAATATAAGGTGATTTTTAAAATATAAAGGAAATGATTCATTTTATACATCTTTTTTAAAATTCATAAATGTTTCAAAACTCACACCTAATGCAAGGTTCATCACTTTGTAGATGTAGAGTTATCTGATACCAATAAAGGGTTATAAGGATACACTCAAAGCATAGAAAATATTTGTTTTATATTATCTTATGAATCTGATATAGATAAACCTTATGAATTTTTCAATCATTATAGTGGAATTAATTAAAAATTCCTCGATGAAGTTGAACATCTTAATGTTTCCTTCTTTTATAAATGAAATTATTGTGTATTGCATGACTGTTTTTAAGATTAATAATCAGAATTATTTAATGAGGGAAAAGATATCCCTAATTGGAAAAGAAAATTTTCCATGAATGAAGGTTGTTTTTTATAACAAGTTGAAAAAATTTGTGGATAGAGTGGATAAACTATGTCCAATTCAAGACCAGAAAAAAGGAAATATGTTGAGAGAGAAAGAAATTATTAATTTGAATCAACTCATTTAAAAAATAAAAATAAATTGAATACAATGACAGATGATGTGTTCATGTTACTCATGTATCATAAGGATAAAAATAAACATGAGGATCTCAAGTTTGGGCTCGATAAAGATGATTCCTTAGATTTTAGAATTAGAACTGAAGAGGATTTGAGGTTTCTAGAAATGAAAAATAAACAAAATAAAACATTACTAGAGGCCAAAATGGTATAAATATTAATGAAAGTGGTTTAAAATCCATATATCATCCAATTATATAAATTTATAATTTATCAGGGGGTGAGCTAGCTCATTAGTCTAGAACAATCCCTCATATTGATTTAATAATTATAGATGAAAGACTATAGTTTTTAAAACATTATCTATTCCACTAGAATCCCTAATAGTAATAGAAAAGGGTATAGGTAAAGTGGTTATTAAAGAAGTTACAAGATACTTCCTGGTAAAAATTTAGATGAATGTTGAGAAGGAAAATCTAAAGACTGTTAAGAAAGTTAGTAAAGTTTTCTGAAAACTACATGGAATTCAGAAAACAATTTGAAGAAGAAGAGAAAGAAGAAGAAGAAAAAGAATATTGGGAATAAGTATTAGAAGAATTTGATGAAGAATAAAAAAATCTAAGGTAGAGAAAATGTAAAAAAAAGTACATAAGATTCATCTTCATCTTCAATTCCACGACCTTCCGAGTCTGATAAGGATCCAGACTTATAAAATTCAGAAGAATTGAATTAACCTTCTAAAGATTAATAAGAATATTAGCAATATTGAATGAATGTTTCTAACAAGGATGATTCAGATAAAGAATTGGATATTATAAAAGTATCATAATATAAAAACTTCTCTCATAATGGTGGAGATAAATTTAACAAAAAGAAAAACCATACATTGGACCAAGTCATCCACACGCCCCTCACGATTTACTAGGATAACATAACTCTAATTAACAATAGGTCAAAAAGATTTTGATTTCATTTTCCAATCATTGAAAAAGATAAGTGATTTAATACCCTATCTTCCTAACATTGAATCGAGATATAAACAAATATATAACAACTTGAATGAAAAATCAGATTTTTTGAAGTTATTAATTGAATCAGTAGTTTAGATTGAGGCAGAATTAAAATATTCCAAAGAAAATATAAAGGAACAAAAGAGATCTTATCAGATGGTAAAATGGTCAAACCAAGTTGATAATGCTCTTAAGGTCCATGATGATCAATTTATATTAGTGAAAAGAATTTCTCTTGAAAGGGTTTAATCCTTTAACAAGTTATCAACAGATGTTTCTGATAGAGTAAAGTATGTTGAAGAGTTAAAATAATTGACTGATGATTGGGATTAGAACGTAAATTTTTTGAAATAAAAGGTTCATGTCTTGGAATTATAAAACCATATAATTTGTTCCTATGAAGATGATTTTCTTTCTATAAATGAAGTGAATAAGAAAATAACTGATGAAGTTCAAAGTCTTAATGTAGAGGTTTGGAAGAAAAAAGATATGGAGGAAAATAATGTGAATCTTGATTCATCCGTCACAAAATCTCAAAAAGATCATGATATTAAAAAAATGAATGAAATTGTGAAAAAATTGTTAATTAAAGAATTAATGTTTTTATTTTAACTCTTGATGTATTTTGAAACATTTTGAGTGAATATTGAATTAAAATAACCTTTTATTCATAAAAGATAAGTCTGAATGTCTTCTAATATCTTTTGAATATATGTTCATTATTTTATACCTTGGATGATCTGTTAATTCATAGAAAATTGTTTCGTATGCTATACTTATCTAACATTTTAGGTGATTATATAATTTCACTATTTCTTTTGAAAATAAAAAAGGGGGAGAATTTTTAAGGTGATATATTTAAGGATCATAGTAGTAAAATGGGTAAAAGACTTTGAGAAGTTTTGAAGATATGTTTTTGAAAGTATTTATTTAAGGGGAGGTTTTATCCAAATGGGTGAATATAAAGCATTAATACTTTCCATCAGATCATAAAATAAGTTATAAACTATGGGGGAGTTAAAATATAAAGTATATCTTTTAAGATATTAATAGTAAAAATTGTTATGATTATTTAAAAGTTATTAATTTTAAGTGTTGTGTTTCGTTATTTTTAAAAAGGGGGAGATTTTTGAGTTGAAAGTTATACTTTCTACTTTTCCCCACCATAGTTTTTGAAATCACAAAAAATGACTTAAAACAAAATTTCTCTTACTTTTTATATCCCTAGTGTTTTAGTATGTTTTTTGGAAAACATTATTTTATACTGAACATAGAAATAATTCTAATATAAAATGAATCTAAACTTCTATTATTCAATCCAATCCATCAAACTGATGTTGTGTCTCATACATTGGACAAAATACCATTCTGACCAGTGTTTAGACTTACCGCCTTTCTATCAGATTGAAAATAGTCCTGACCATTAGACTGATGTTGGTACTGATACATTAGACTAACCTTTGATTAGTTTATCATATTGACAATCAATAGTAAAGTTTATCAGAATATAAAAATTTTATAATCAGAGTATAAAAATTTGTTTCTCTTATATGGAATCCAATATATAATTTTAGTGGTTCTAAAGTAAATGATGTTAAATAATTAAATATTAAGATTTCAAGATCAAGATCTAGATCATTATGAGTTGTCATAGCACAAGACTTCCAAGGCCATTTCATCCAACTATGAAATATGAATGTTAGAGGATTACCTAAAAATATGAGGTCATTTGAAGAGCTAGGAGCTATTTCATTTATAACCTAATTCATCTCAAGATCAATTTATGTGAACATCTCATTCCATTGATTTATAATATTTTATAGAATCAAAGTTCTAAAGAAGACCTTTGTGTTTTGTAAATTAAATAGTGAAATTTTCTATTGTATTAACTAATTATGATTATGGTTATATAAAGGGATTCAAAATATAGGAAAATGGTTGAATATGGTCCTTTGGATGGAGGGCTTCCAGGTCATAGATGACAGAGACAGATCATCATATCGGGGGATTTTGGGGATAGTAAGACATAGCTATTATGATCTTTATTTCAAAGGGTTTTCTAGTAAGGAATGACAATACTTTATAGTAGTTATTAAAACTATGGATATATTAAGTTAGTATTTCGAACTTCATTAATACTTATAGTTAATGATTAAATTATTTTATAATTCTTTTAAGTCATTCTTAATATTACATGATTTTGTTTTACTTGTTGTTACGTGAATATTTTCCACTATGTATATAAATTAGAGAGTTAGTTTTAACTTATCATTATAATAATATTTTTATTCGTGTGTTTTTTATACTAATAAATACATTGATATATCAGACGTATATTGGATTCGATTTATTTACACTGATCATCAAATGATTTGGTTGTATGATATTTTTGATATTACAGGAATTTTGTTTCCTCTTAGTTTAATTTTTAATACTATAATTAACTCCCTTATGGTAGCCATCATAACCTCTTACAATCCAATAATGGTCATAGGGTAATGAGTTGAAAGTGATGCATCTTAGGTATTTTTAGTGATTTTAGCTCACTTTTGTTAGCTGACGCACCGTTGGAGTCATGTGCACTCAGATAGGACTCAGATAAGGTTGTTTTTTGACCACTCATTGTGGATGGAGGCCTTATTAGATTTTGAGACTTAGGGGTTGGTTTTAACCATTAGTGATTTTTTAGGTGATCACTATATGAATCCATGGTTGATGGTAATGGTTCTTTGGGAGATGATGTTGATACCATCGGTTGGGGGATGAGGCTTGCTGTCATACTCGAGGATGATGGACAAGGATTATTGGATGAAGAATATCACTATGCCTTAGGACGTTAGAATATTGATCTAATGGTAATTTCATGATATAGGTTCTAAGGGACCATGAATATATTGATTGTAATTCCATTAATATTCTAGTTACGCGATTTATAGAATGAGGTGTTGATGGTATATTTATTTGTGGAACTTCAGGGTTAACCTTGTATAATTTTCATTAGGGGACACCAAGGAAATAAGACATGGGTCCTCAAAAATAAAAATATATATATATACAAAATTTATTTTATTTCATATATATATCTCAGGGCATATGTTTAGAGATATTCATGTGTTGGTCGAAGTAAGTAAATCCTCACTTATGGCTATTGAGCACCAGTGGAGTTGGTTAATTATTAAATGTGTGTGTGTTCACTTTTTTTATATTTTTCATACACTATATTTATGTATATAATATAGTGACAAATTATTTGTGACCTACTGAGTTCATAATCACACCCTAAATAGTCCACTTAAGTCATGTGTAGACTTTATGTATTTGAGATCTGTTAAGGGATCAGGCTCGAGAGATGGACCTTAGTGGTCAGGGGTGTATCTTTTTTTCACGGGATAGATGGAAGGGGACAAGTTGGTTCCTCTACATCAGTCTAGAACATATTTTAATATTATATATATTTCTATCTGTTTGTGTGTGTATCTATATAGATATCCACAGGCAACCCTTCTTGTCTATTGTTTTGTATGACCTGTTTTGACATGTATTTTTCTACAAATAGTATTATTCCTTCGTTCTTGTTTATTATTAATCTTATTTTTTATTCTTCTGTTACTATTATTTGTCCTTATTCTACTGTTTTATATACATATGCACCATTAATATTATCATCACTAGAGGGTATAATCTCCCCACTATCACTTAATCAGACCCTCACTGCTAGTCGATAACTTTTTTGCATACGAGGAGGTGCACCTAAGGCCCAATCACCAACCAACCGATATCTTAGATTAATTTGAAATCTCAGTTGGGGTTATGAAATCTATTTCACATGTTTTATAATTCAATTTTACCAATGTGGTAATAGTTTTATAATTTAATCTCATTATTTATCAATATTGTTTATGTTTATTCTTCTGATGATGAAATCATACAATCCATATTTGGAGAAACTCATGACTTTTCTTCTCCTCTAGTTATTTAATTAAAATATATATCATACTTTCATTTTACTCTTCTTATTCACTCAAGATATAAAAAAATTTAAATAAAATCGTCATTATTTTTCTCTTTATTTGAAAACCATTTTTTCTTCCATATCCATGTTTTCTAAAAATGTTTTAAAAAATATTTAATGATCCCATGGAATGGTTTGATTTCATATTTAAGATTTTTTTACTTTTTTACAAATTCTTTAAAAGTAATATTCATATAATTTTCAAAACAAGGATTCTTAGGAGATTATGAAAATTTTGAAATGAATATTTATTAGAACATGTATAACATTTACCACCGCCATGACCAATAAATGTTTTAAATATTCATTTTTATGTTTCAAAGTTTATTTTCAAAGAAAATGATTTAAATTTTTTTAGGAATTTATAATTTTAAAAATTTATTTTAAAAGTGTAAATGATAATTTCCCCATGAAACATTTTAAATGTTTTTTAAAGATTCCCTTACATGTTTCCAAGGTTATTTTAAAATTAATGTATTTTAAAAATATTTTATGTTTAAAAAAGTTTTTTTCAAAGTGGAAAGGTTATTTTCCTAAATATAAATTCCATGTGATTCTCTTTTCAAAATAATATTTCATAAAATATGACATCCATTGACGTGAATTATGATTTTTCAAGGATAGGATCCAAGGATACCATTCTTATTATTTCATTAAGTGGTTTATATTTATGATGACATGATGTTTGTGATACCTATTTCTGTTCCATGAGATATACCATGATAACATGCCTATGAAACCTATTTCTTTTTCCATGGGTTATGATTTGACGAAATGATTCTGAAACCAATTTCTTTTTCACAGGTTATGCTATGATGAAATGATTATAAAACCCATTCCTTTCAATGGGTACTGAAATGATAAATGTTTTATGATCTTGGGGAACATGTGTGTGTTGGATCAATATATAGATGTATATGTAAATTAGATGGAACAATACAAGAGGGGGTGAATTTTAGGTTTAAAAACTTTCTGTTTAAACAGTTAAAAAATACAATTCACAACAAATACTATTAACCAAAATTATATTGAGTGTAAAGGTATGATATGATGTAATACTATAAGAAATGTAAAGTAATTGTATTAAAAATGAATACAATAATCAGAGTAAAACAATAGTGAATGATTCTACCATAAATCATATAGATCTATCGATACAATATGTAACAGTATGATTTTAATAGAAAAAATTACAAATGAATATGAAGAGAAGAAAGGAAACAATACAATTCTATTTCTAAAACAAACAGTAGTGGAAATGTAAAAGTATTAAAATTATTTTATCCCAAAGAGAAGGGTATCCTTTCACCACGGATAGAAGGTATGTCTTACCACCACCTTGGTAAGCCCTTGATACGATGATCAGAACGTCTGTCTTGCTATCCCCGCAAGCCCTCGATATGATGATCAGAACTTCTGTCTTTCTATCCCCGCAAGTCCTCGATTTTGCAGGTAATTGGAACCTTTGTATTTCAAACACATGAAATCCCTCGATACAATGATCGGTAGCACCGTCTTCCTATCCTTAGCAGCCCTCGATCATTATCACCTGATTTGTTTCACAACAAAAATCAAATCACTTAATGAAATAAAAAAATATAGAATGAGCTGTTAACGTTTTTTAATCTCATGGCTTTCGCATGAAGCAAGAGAGACGTCACAATGTATCTCTCTAGAACTTGATAGTAGAAAAGAATGATCAAATTCTCTCAGTGTTTCTTCTCTCCTTCAAATGACCTCTTATTTATAGGCCTCAGGTTCCGATGATCACATTTCCTCCAATGGTCATATTTCTCAAGAAAACACGGAGGGACTTGGACACCTGGCATTATAACGGTCATATTGAAACAGAAAACACAACATCGTTTTTATTAGTTTATAACTAACTCCATGACATCATTTTGGTTAAAAGTAAAGATATATGAATATGATAAACATGGGTACGATTGAAATGTGTTGATAAAGGATAAAAACAAGCATGTGATAAAAGTAACATATGGGTACTATTAGTATTACTTAGTGTAATTTGTTGATATGATACAAAGTGAGTATGATTTACAAAATTCATTAAGATTGAAAGATATAGTACGATTGACAGAGTCCGTACGATTCACAGAGTCAGTACGATTGAAAGAGTCAGTACGATTGACAGAGTCAGTACAATTAACATATTCAGTACGATTGAGATGGTCAGTACGATTGACAGGATCAGTACGATTGACAGAGTCGGTATTATTGATAGAGTCTATACGATAATTATTTATAAATACATTTGCGATTTCTTAAAGAATACATAAAAGTAAAAAGATAACTTCTGACTCAACAATATCCCCCTTTTTGGAAAGCACAAAACATTAAGTAAAAAAAAGAAATACGTATCTCCCCCTTAGTTATTGAAAACTCTTCGGAATATGAAATTTAATACAACTAACTCCCCCTTAGGTATGTACATACCTCAGGATTGTATTCCTAAATTTAACTTGATTTATAAGTATTTTATTAAAACAATATCTCCTTATAAAACATTCCCCCCCCCCCATTGTGATTTTAAAAAAGAATGGGGTAATCTTGAGTTGCCTGATAGAGTTAGAGAAAAGAAATGGAAGGCAATAAGAAAGGTAACATAAATCTCATTGAGATAACAAAGGTCTATAGAATTCTAGAAACGCGAAAAGAAATATACAACACTCATTTGTTTTCTCTTTCCTTTTCTTTCATGATGAGCTCATAAAGTATAACTTTCATCTTTTTAATTTCTTTCTTGTATTCAAGGATAAAATCACCCTGAGATTTTTGAATCTCTTATTGATTGGAAAAAAGTTGATTCTGATTCTTGATAGTCTCTTCTTGGACATTGATTACTTATTCAAGAGTATGAATTCTGTATTGAAAATTCTTATTGTACTTAGATAACACATAATTTTGCTTCTTCAACAGAATTATTTCATCTCTGATAGTTGAAAACTTCGAAAACTCTGATCAGAAGGCATTCATTCTCTCTTTCAGCTCTTTTATTGATGGAATATCGGCTCCATGAGTTTTTGAAATCTGATTCATCCTTTAAATGGTTTATTTTTCATGATTATTGAACGCAATATCAAGATCATTTGAAAGCCTCCTTAAGTATTCAATTTACATTTCATGATCATTCATGGAGAATTCTATTTTGTATGACCACTTAGTCATTCTATTGCAAGCCTTCTTATGAGCAGCCTAACTTTCAGAGAGTTCTCTTAAATCGTCTTGAATTGATAATACACCCTTTATCAGTTATCTTATAGAACTAAACTTCTTCCTTTGATTTTCAGTGATGAAATATATTTTCCCTTCAAGTCTAGGAAAATAAGGAATTTTTTCTCAATCAATTTTAAAACACGAACAATGTAATCACTATTCTTGAGAGAAATTGTCTTTTCTAAATCAGTATCCTCATTGTATGAATGCATTTCATTTGATCGGCTTGAGTCTTCAACTGGCTATTTTCCTTTTTCTTTTATTTTTACTTTCTTTCTTCTTCTACATTTTCACTAATAATGATTACTTTCTCGGTAAGAGAAGATTGATCACCTTTATTTTCATGAGAAGGAATTTTATCTAGAGTGGTTTCAAGATATTCGGTTGGTGCTTGATCGACATGAGTAGTTTGTTGAATATCTTCACTTTTCGTTTTAAACAATTATTCTATACTCTTTTCAGAACTTTAAAGAAATTCCAAAAGAAAATATCCTTCTTCTTGTTCAACTTCCTGAACTTCTTATACTTCTTACAAAATTTGTTTCACTTTCTCTTCCTCTTGAAGACTCTGTATGATAGGTTCAGGATGCACTTCTTTGGTTAGTTGAGAACTAGCCTCCCCAAATATTTTCATAAGTTTAGAAACACCACAATCCTGTGATTTCCATTTCAAAAGAGTCTTCTTCTTCTTTTCAGCACGAAGAGTATCCTCTACCTTTATCTTTTCAGCGAAAGCTTCAACTAGATCAAGATCGAACATAGGATCACCTTCTTTTCATTGTTCTCTATATTTCCTCCACTTGGACACAACCTCCTTACTATATTTAGGAACATTTTTTGGCTTAGAACTAGTGTGCGGATCTGACTTTTGAGGAGAAACAACATTTGGATTATCTTTGATCGACATAGGTGATTATTTAATTGGTGCCGATTGATTTTGTGCTGATTCATCTTATACATATTTGACAAAGAGATTTTAGTTTTAATAAAAACAAACATACAAATTCTTCAACGTATTCTTACTTATCCAGGAAGGCTTCATCTCTTTCAATTTCCCTTTAAAAGGAATATTACTAAACTTCATGCTCTCAGGAATGAACTTTGTATGAATAAAGGGATACATAATCAAATGGGACTTGATTGCTCCTGACATGACATTCTATAAAATATTTCAAAAATGTATCCCCTAAGATTTACCTTTCTCATGTCAACAAGATAGTATAGCATAAAAATATCAAAGACTTTAAGAGTTTCTATATCCCCATTCCTTGGGATAAGAAACCCTTACATCTGAAGCACCAAGAACCTATTATCCAGAGATAATTGAGCTACTTTTCTATTCTCTTCATTTATAGGAAATAACGACATTTCATCACTTTCTTTATTAAACATACCAACATCCTCTGGTAGTTTATGAGATGGAAAAAAAGGATCACCTTCTGTTGAGGCATATAGAAAGTGGTATGCTTGTTTCATACACATTTATATTTTTCTATCGTACACATCAAAGTTGATTGTCATATTTTTGTTAAAAGACACAGTTTTGTAGAATTGACTATCTTCTTTAATAAGAATCTAATCATGAGATACAGGTTTTTCAGTACAAAGATGTTCCCAGCTTTTAAACAAAATAATCTTCCTGATTGCAAAATCATTTGTGTCAAATAAGTCCCGAGAAACTAACCTTTCTCTGAGGAAGTATTTCTCGGAAAATGTTTTTGAAGACATTACGTTAGGAGTGTTGGAAGATGATTGAGACATATAGATGCGGAAAATGGAAGATCTTATGGAGTCTTTAAAACAAGGTGATAGAGATTCGCCACGAGATCTGAAAAACCAGTGTGGGTTTGGGGAGGGGGGACTATTTATAGGCGAAAAAACGATGATCATTGATCTTGTACGGTTGATATTAGAAGGAAAAAAATAAATGGATAGGATTTAAAGGGGTTTTTTATTATAAAAAATGAAAAACAAAAAAAAATTAATTAAAACAATAAAAATTAAGGAAAGAATGTACCTGTCAGAGATTATAAGGAAATTGTTGGTTTAATTATATTTAAAAAGTATAATACAATAGAAAAAAGAAAATACATAATCCTGAGGAAAAAGAATATTATTGGTTGTTAGGTCAATGGAAAACAAATTCATTACCATTGTTTTTCAAGCCGATGGAAAATGAAGTCATTACCATAGGTTGTCAAGCCGATGGAAGACAAACACATTACCATAGGTTGTCATGCCGATGGAAAACAAAGTAATTAACATAGGTTTTCAAGACAATGGAAAACAAATTCATTACCATAGGTTGTCAAGTTGATGGAAAACAAAGTCATTACCATAGGATGACGTGCCGATGGAAAACAAATTTAATACCATAGGTTGACGTGCTGATGGAAAACAAAGTTGCTACCATGGTTTGACGTGCCGATGGAAAAAAAGGTTGTTACCATATGTTGACGTGCCGATGGAAAACAAAGTTGTTACCAAAGGATGACATGCCGATGGAAAACAAAGTTGTTACCAAAGGTTTTTGTGCTAATGGAAAACAAAGTTGTTACCATAGGTTGATGTGCCGATGGAAAACAAAGTTGTTACCAAAGTTTGACTTGCTGATGGAAAACAAAGTTGTTGCCATAGGTTGAAGTGCCGATGGATAGAAAATCAATACAGTAACCAGTCAGTCAAAATGAAAAATAGAAGTTAAAAACAATAACTAAATATTCAAGATGATAATCAGAAAGACAGAATAACAAACCAAGAGAATAAACAAATAATGATCATAAAAAAATAAGAAACACATTAAGTAAAATGTTCTCCCCGTTTTAAGAGGTGTTTTTTAATGTAAGGAGAAGTGTAAAACATGAATTAGATATGAATTATTATTTTAATTTAATCATTCCTTTTTAGTGTTTTATAAACTAAAATATATCGGATTGTAATGGTTTTATAAAAATATCAACATGTTGTTGTTGCGTTCCGATGAATTGTAAAATAATATCTCATTTTTGTGTGTGATCCCTAAGAATGTGATTCCTAATATCTATGTGTTTAGCATGAGAGTGATGTGCTGGGTTTTTACTAAGATCTATGGAACTGGTATTAACACATAGAATTTGAGTTTTGGAAAAATCAATCCATAGTCAGTGAGTGTGTGTTGCATCCATAACACTTCAGCACAACAACTTCCAGCTGCTACATATTTATCTTCAACAGTGGAAGGTGCTACTGAGTCTGGTTTCTTGCTTTTCTTGATTAGTGAAAGTACTTACTTCTTTGTCATGAATTTTGTAACGTCCAGTAAGGATAATAAAATTGTCTACACCAGTATTGATAACAAATGTGTTCATTCGATCTCTCCAGTACTAATAATCATTCCCATCAAAGATAGGTGGTCTATTTAGATTTATATTATCAATTGATTCAATATTAATTTCTTCCATCTAATAAAACAAAATATTTTCCACTCCACGTTTTAGTGTAGTAAGTAGTCGAAATTGAAATTAGAAAGAGAAAACTAGAACTAGAAAAACAAATCAGTGGAAACCTCCTTTGATACCAATTATTGCATCAATATATAGACGTGTATGTATATTAGATGGAACAATAAAATAGGGGGGGTTAATTTTAGGTTTAAAAACATTGTGTTTAAACAATTTAGTAATACAATTCACAACAAATACAATTAACCACAATTTTGTTGGGTGTAGAGGTATGATATGATGTAATACAATAAGAAATGTAAAGTAATTGTATTAAAAATGAATACAATTATCAGAGAAAAACAATAGTGAAGGATTATATCATAAAGCATATAGAATCTTTCGATACAATATGTAACAGTATGATTGTAATTAAAACAATTACAAATGAATATGAAATGAAGAAAGCAAATAATACAATTTCTTTTCTAAAACAAACAGCAGTAGAAATGTAAAAGTATTACAATTATTTTATCCCAAATATAATGGTATCCATTCACCTAGGATAGGAGGTATACCTTACCACCACCTTGGTAAGCCCTTGATATGATGATCAGAACGTCTGTCTTGCTATCCATGCAATCCCTCGATACGATGATCGGAACATCTATGTTGCAATCCCCACAAGCCCTCTATTTTGCATGTAATCAAAACCTCTATCTTTCAAACACGTGTAAGATCGCGATACGATGATCGGTAGCACCGTCTGCCTATACTCAGCAGTCCTTGATTGTTATCACATGATCGGTCGCCCAAAGCAAATCAAAACACTTAATGAAATACAAAAACTATGAACGAGCAGTTCAGGTTTTGTAATCTCAAGGCATTCGCACGAAGCAAGAGAGAAGTCCCTACGTCTCTCTCTAGAACTTGATAGTAGAAAATAATGATCAAAGTCTCTCAGTTCTCCTTCTCAGCTTCAAATGACCTCCTATTTATAGGCCTCAGGTTCTAACGGTCACATTTCTTCCAATGGTCATATTTCTCTAGAAAACTCGGAGGGACTTGGAAACCTGGCATTATAACGGTCATATCGAAAAAGAAAACAGGAAATAATTTTTATTAGTTTATAAATAACTCCACGAAATTGTTTTTGTTAAAATAAATGTTATATGAAGATGATAAACACAAGTACGATTGACATGTGTTGATAAGGGATAAAAAAAAGCATGTGATAAAAGTAAAATATGAGTACTATTAGTATCACTTAGTGTAATGTATTAATATGATACAAAGTGAGTATGATTCAGAAAAGTCAGTATGATTGATAGATTCAGTACGATTGATAGTGTTAGTATGATTGATAGGGTTAGTACAATTGATAGATTCAGTACGATTGACAGAGTCAGTATGATTGATAGAGTCAGTATGATTGATAGAGTCAATACGATTGACATAGAATATACGATTAACAGGGTCAGTATGATTGACTGGGTCAGTACAATTGACATCGTCGGTACGATTGATAGAGCTATTATGATAAGTATATATGAATACATTTGTGATTTCCAAAACAAGACATAAAATTCAAAAGAGAACTTTTGACTCAACAGTATGTATGATTTTCATTATGTGACTAGTGGGACCTATATCTCGCTCTAATGCATTGGGTAATGATGTATAACTCTTGAGTAAATATGTTATGAATGAACCTGATTACATGTTCACAATGATATAATTGAACCTGATTATATTATTATAATTTCATGAATTAAAGTATATTTTATGTCCACAAGGTTATTCATCGACCTAGTTGTATGCCCATAAGTTAATGTGAGGTCATGGTTTCAAGTCATTATTGAAATGAGTGAACCTGTTTCTATTTTTACAAGTTAAAAATATTATAATCTTATGTGTATTCCACAGGTATACATATTATAACAATGTTATAGTCTCATGTTTCATGTTCTTTTATTCCATTATGATTCATGTCTTAATAACTACCATGATTTATTAAATGACTTTATGATTGATGATATATTGGGAATGGTTTTTCAGTTTTTATTCTCATGTTATCATACCCATGTCCTCATGTTATGTTGATATCTCCCATATTTAACTTTACTAAGAATCTGAGCTCACCCTTATGTTTTTTCCTAGGATATAAAGAAATGTATTATGTTTGATATGTCTAAGAAGGGTTCTATTTATGAATAAATTAGTAGTAAATTACATATATCAATTACGAACCAACTATTTATGTTTCTATGTTTCTAAAGACGCTAAACCATTTAATCCTATGACGTTTATTTTTGTAATGTAATGAATATTGATCTAAAAATATATGATATCTATGTATGAAATCCTAGGTCGTTATAGTTGGTATTAGTGGAAAGGTTTAGTTAACCTTTATAAACTAGGATGATAAAACATTAGCAAGATCCCAATGGATATTTCAAAGGATATTTATAGTGATATCTCTAAGGATATGTTTAGGGATATGTCTAAGGATAATATTATGGATGGGTTAAAGTGTAAGAAAATGTATTTGAATTTTATTAAATTATAGAGAAAGTGGTTATCAAGTGACTACATCACTTTCTAGATATTAAAAGTGGATGTGGCTCTATCACACATGCACTTAGGGGTAATAAATCCAAAAAGGGTGCATTGATCTATACTTTATCATCACATATTTTAAAAAAATTGGTCTTCTTTCACAACTGGTTTGACACTCATGTGGGATATGATTTGGTAATTTAAAAACTCTTTATGAAACATAATTAAGTATTTAAATTATGATCATGGATAACCCAGGTCAATCCTAACATGTCATAGATTGAAAATAATGTGTCATGATTTAGACATCATATATGTTATTTATTATGATTATGTAGTTCCCCGCTATGATTATTATTTATCGCACGATAATTTTTAGTTTTAGTCAATTTATGGAACACGAAGGAACCATCTTAATGCAGAGTGTGAAAAATAATGCAGTGATTTTCTTCCTAAGAAAACAAATGTTATGGGAGATTTAAGGAAAAATCTCATTTCTATTCTCACATATCTTTCTCAATATTTGAATCATGCGGAACTTCCAAATCATCAAGGGAGGGAGAAAAATTATGTTGATTCATTCATGAGGTAATGTATCCATTATGTTAGTAGTTCATATGATCCACCAGTTGCTGAGTAATGGATCAATACCACTAAAATGTAATTTTCTATTCTATAGTTTTAAAATCACGAAGAAATCATTTTATGTTACTACCATTTGGAAGGTGATGAAGAGCAATGGTGGTGTCTTATTTAGAATATGAGGCAGTGATAAGAAATTGACTCCATAACGTGGGATAAGTTTAAGAGATTAACTATGAATAAGTACAATCCTTATATTCTATATAAAAAAATGGATAAGTAAATCCTCGTTTGTAAAAATAAGGATGATGAACCTGTTGGCACCCATGAAATTTTTTTATAAAACTATCGCGGTATTATTTGGGAATTATAGTTTGGCCGAAAATTAAGGTTGACCAATTATTCATTGGCTTAAAACCAATTCCTTGGAGGGAATTATCCATAAGATATATTGGATTCTATGAATAAATTGTTTGTTGATCATAAAAAATTGAAAATGGAAGCTGGGTACCCTCTTGGTTTTGGTGATAAGAAAAGATAGATGGGGTTACATGAAATTTACAATGACATGTCACATACCGGGAAGGAAATGTTTAAAATTGATACCAACCAAAACTGTGGGAAGGAGGATTTTGGTGAGTTCTATATAGGAATAAAAATTTATTTCAAGTATGGGAAGGATGACCATCGAGCATAATAATGTAGAATTCGTGTGATTAGGGTCGTCAACGAATTGAATAGATAGAGATCTCAACTGAATAAAACACCCACACTACAGTGATTCAAATTCAAAGAGATTGGGAATTATGCAAATCAATAACCCAATCTAATGGATAATTAGGATGATAAACCACAACAACCTCTGATGAAAAATGAAAAGGTAAATCTTATGAAATCACCTTAACTAAGTGAATGATGATAATTGGGGAACACTATAGCATGGAATCTCATATTGGATTTTGTATGAATGGGATCTATGAAAATATTTTGTGCACCCTTTATTTAAATTTGATGTTATTATATCTCTTTAGTTATATTCTTCAATAATGAAATTACATATGATATTATAATTCAACTTATTATCATCTATTAGTGCAAGGATGAACCCAAATTTCAAATGGAAATGTTTTTGGCTAAGATAAGAGATTATTTAATTAAAAATGGTAAATTATATTTTAGAAGCATATATGGTTTTATTATGGATTTTTGGAAGTGATTATGGTATATAAATTTTTGTATGATATTTTATGGGTGATTAAAATTATTGTTATGTTAATCGTGAAAGGATATGAGATCAAATCATTCGAATCTTTGGGATTAAATTTCGGGAATACACATTTTGGATGAGCCCTATGGGTAACCATTTATGGAATGATTTAATTTGAACTTTGGAAGAGGTTTTAAATATTAATGTATTACTTCACCATATGAAAATTTATTCATATTGGATAAACAATGATAACCATTTTGTTATAATGGTAACTGGATATAGAAGGAACGACTTAACATTATATTATGGATCTTGTCATCCTTTAGTACTTAAGAAATAACAAATACATCATCCTTTATTTGAGTAAGAGATAAAGAGAAAATTTATTGAAGCATAAAAAGGAAGAAATTATGTATATGATAAAAAAGGATTTGTAATCCCTATCTATATTGTACACTTTAAAATTATTGATTGTATTGGGATGGTATCTTTTTATTGATGATTTTACCAAACCTTTACCATGTTCCCGATGTGTTCCATATATCTATACTAAGTAATTAGATACCTAAACCTTAACATATATTAAAATCATCAGTCATACCACTGGAGAGTGATATTTCTTATGAAGAATAACTGGTAGGGATTCTAGATCAAATAGTCAAATTTCTATAAAATAAGACCACTCACCTAGCCAAATTTTTATGGTGAAACCACCAGTTTAAGGAAGCTATGTAAAAATATAAAGATGTAATAAGGCTGAAGTATCTTCATTTTTTTATATCAGAGTGAGGAATTTTGAGGGATAGGTTCATTTTATGTTGGTAGAAATTAACACATTTGTAACACCTTGACCTCAGAATCCAGGAGCCGGTGCATTATTTTAATACATTATCATGATTACAAGGAATCAAGTCTCAGAGTAACGATTAGTTTAGTAGTCTTGTAAAAAATATACATACATAAGTTCAACATTACAACTTAAAAAGAAAAACTACACTTTTTATTCCCTTAGAATCATCCAAGCATCCAAGATTATTCCTCTAAGTAACTCATAACAAACTTTTTCATATCCATGGAAAATGAAACATGGGAAAGGGGTGAACTCAAAGGCTCAGTAAGAGTAAGAAATAAAGCAGAATATAACATAAACATTAGGCATGGTGAATAATTGAAAACACATGCCTTTACAAATAATAAACACGAACACTTTGTGGAAGGAATATGAGTTGAGTAAATAATTCCATAATAAAACATAGTCATGGGTATTATACTAGTTGAACAACCAAATGAAATATCAATAGCTAATCTCGTAATTATGGAATGCATAATGTCGTACATCATAACCACATAGTAAAGGCCTTGTGACAAGACTACAAATAAGATTTTTCCAAGGCCTTGTGCCAAGACACTAGTTGGTATCATGAGACCTACCGATGCATCGAGGAGCTATAGTGGTCTCCACCATTCACTTACTAAGTCCAGTTCATTCCTCATATTAAAAGGTTGAAACATAACACAAACATTCTTATTAAAACTAGCATACGAAATGTCAAAAATTTATCCATAAACAACGAATGGTATAAAAATAGCACATCCATAGTCAAGAATAAATCATTAAATACAATAAGGAAGATTTTATTATAACAAATTAACCACAATAAAGAATAATGAAGGATATTGAAAAAGATGAAAATAATCATCAAACCCATTTGAGAGACAAATCCCCCTTTTCTTGAAAACATTTAAAAGTCATACTATTTATCAAGAATTTGTTTAAAATAGATTTTTGAATCAAACTGTTCCATACCAATTTGAAACTTTGATAAGTAATTATAATTTTAAAAACATTATTGTCTATATAAATAAATCCTTAAAACCATTTTTAAAACATGGACATTAATAAGAAATATTTGGAAGAATAAATCTTTAAAACATTTAAATGATATTTTAGTTAGAGTTCCTAACCAAAAGAGAGACAATTGAATACAAATAATTGAGGTAATAAATACTTTTTAATATCTTGATAATAAAAGGATTCATGATATATTATGTCTACATACATTATATACACCATATAAAAGATAATTGGTGTATAACAACAAAGAAGTGTCAATGGATTGTAAACTGAGATGAAATTCCTTATAACGACCGTATCCTTAGGTTAGGGATAAATCAATGAAACAATTATGTGTGAAAAATATAAATACAATCAAAATGATTGGATATTTAGTGTAAATAAATCAGAGGACATTCATTCGTATTATTTTAAAAACTACACGAATGACTTTGATGATTAACTCAGTGAATGGAAATTGAGTTATGATTACTCTATTCAAGTTCATATCAATGACTTGAGAAATTATCAATGGAGTTATTATGTGTATCAAAAGTATATCCACACAAATGGGAGTGGAAATTATGACATAATTAAATGAATAGTGATTCCACACATAATCTTGGAGTAAAATAATCAATGAAGTATGCGTAATACCGAATAAGAGGAAATTGAAATTTCAAATTCACTTATCGATTGTGTAAATTAAAAAACATACACCAGTGAAAAAAGGCTCATAAAATGATTATGTAAATATCTATAAATTAAAGTATATTACACAAGGAATATAATCAGGGGAAGTACACACACCACATGCAATAAATAAGTGGTGAACAATGGAAATCTCACAGAATTAAAAGTGAGACAAGAAACCCCTTACCTCAAGTCTGAATTGTCTTTTATGTTCCTTGTTCATCCTAAATAATAAAGTTAAGTTAATTTATACTTGATTAAGAACATTTTTAAAGTTTATTATTCCTTTTATATCACTTATTACCTTTGTATAACAAATATTTAATTATTTAAGTTCATATTGGATATTTAATCGATGTTCGGAACTTGAGTAAAAAATGTACTTGTTATAATTACAATTTTTTCATGTGGTCAAAAGTACCTTATCTCTAGAATGATATAAATTATTTAGATATCACATATATATATATATATGTGTGTGTATTATATATTCAGTATATATATGTATTTATAATCGTACATAATATTTGGAGATAATAAATGAAATGTACCATTCATGGAGACGCTAAGTCGTACGTACGCATGAACACTACTTCTATTTCTATTTTTTTAATTTAATAGAATTAAAACATAATGATACATATTTATATAATAATTTCAGTATAATATCATATATAATATTATTTAATACATCCTTTATATGTCCCACATAATTCCTTAACGAGTCATATCATTTTGTGGGGGCGGTAGTCTGCACTTCCTGAAATGAAATTATAACGTTTTACCCATAATGGAAACCGTAAAATAACGATATAAATGTAAAATTAAGAAGAATAAAGAAAACATATACATAATATATAAATCAAATATCAATACAGTTTCATATTAATGACCACCATGAGATGTGGTAGGAGATAATCGAACAATCATCGTTTTGTGAGGCGGTAGATTGCCTTCCACAAAAATAGTATGTTCTTCACCCATTAGATGGAGGTGTGTATAATTTTAGTTATAATACTTCTAATAATAACATAATATTATATTGAGGATATTTTTTTTGTTATAAAATAAAGTAATAAAAATAGTTTCGGGGGTTTTAGAAGTAAAATAAAACAAAATAAAACAAAAGAATTTAAGAGAAGGTGTTAATTTTAATTTGGGTAACTTCCTTTGGTTTGAACCAAAAGGACTTTTTGAAGTGGCTTATGTCTAAGGTAAGGCTTCTAGGAGGAATAGGGGGATCTTTAGAGATTATTTGGGCAGTGTTTGGATGAGACAAGGGTCTTGAGAGGTGTGTGGAATGGGTAAAAATTGGTGTCTTTTTATAAGGGGGATGAGGGGCTCTTTAGGAAACTGTGAAAATATTATTTTATTATATAGTGTTATTCGGTTTATAAAGGTAAAAACTAATTAAATTAGAATATAATATGACTTATGGTGGAAATAAAATCATCCAATGAGAATTGGACAGGTTTTGGATATTAGTTTAATATTAATAATCATATTTATTTAAATCATTTATTAATGAGGTAAATACTACATTATTATTGTGTCATAGATAATTTAATTTATTTGATGTCTAAAAATTATTAAAAAAATTCCATAATGTAGGAAATATTTTTATCTTTCCAATTATTATTTATAGTCTAATATATGACTTATATAACCCCATTTGAAAATTGATATACTAAAAGATATTTGTAAATGTCATTTTTGTCTTTACTTTAAGTTAATTAAAATAAAGTGTCATTATCATTCTTAGGTGGCTACATGGGTTACCAAAATTGACCCAAGGATTCCCATGGTCGGCCATGACTCATACAATAAGGCTTGTACAAGTTTTAAGGTAATCTTCTATTATTAGAATATTCTTTTTACCTTGAATTACGCTATTTACCTTTAACCACGGTAAATAAAAGTCAAAATATACTATTAACAAAAAATTATTTTCATCTCATTGAACAAAATTTTACTTACTAATATCAACGATGTATGTCATATTTTCGAAATTTAATTCACAGAAGTGGTAAAATTCCATTTAAATGAAATGGTCGGTTTTTAAACTACAACTAAGTGATTTTACTATTCATCAAAAATTGATATTTTTCAGAAAAATACCAAACAATAGTCTAAGCTATATTTAATATTCCAAATTCAAAAATTATGTCGATTTAACCAAATTTAAAATATATAAGTTTCATTAATTAATATAAAATTAATTTCCGTTGTCAAAACAAATAGCGTGTTTTTAAGAAACAACAACTATCAAAAGATTAAGAGTTGTTTATGTATAATTTCTATGTGAAATTATTTCAAATTTCAAAAATTGGATTAAATAGTAAAAATATAATCTAATTATACTTCCAAAACATTCAAATTTATAATTGAATGCTATAAATTATATTGATTAAAAACGTTGTTTTTAATTAAAATATAGTATTTTTTCACTATTCACCCAAAAAAAAGTTATCAGAAAGACACCGAAAATTTATCGAAACTATATTTTTATGTCCCAATTATAGATAATAAGTTTATTTTGTCAAATTGAATATATAAATGTGTCAAATATTGGATTTAAAATGGGTTTACCATTAAAAGGTGGTAAAATTGTATTTTTTGAAAAATACTTCCTTTATCTGAAAAATTAATTTTTTATTATATTATGTCTAATAAACACATAATATGGATAGTAATATTATATGGAATATATATAATTCAAAACCAAATTAATAATATTCATAACTGCTTCTGAACGACTATTTTAGTAAGTCATCATAAGCTCGATCTCGGTGTTGTGTGAGGTGGAAGCTGTTGAATTTAAATAAAATAACTTACTATGAAATATTGGGGTGTTACAATATTCCCCCCGTTTGTAAATTGTGTCCTAGAAATTTTAAAATTGATCTTGAGAAATTCATTGAAAGTCCCACATCAAAAAAAGGTTCTATAAAACTATCTCTTTAAAAGAAAGAAAGAGAAGTACAAAGGTCAGCCAAGATAACCCCTACTATGATTCCATGTAGGAAAAAATGGATATAGAAGATAAACTAAGTGTCAATTTCTGGTGGAGAGTGATATAAAAAAACGATCAGGAGAATGTTAACAACATGAAAACCACAAACTTTGGATGGGATAACCAGTCATTCGTTTCCTAGTAATAAAAGTAAACGGATAACGTTTTTTTGAATTAAGTTCCATTTCATAAAGTTGTTAATTTATTTATGAAATTGACTAATAAAATAAAGGGATATACTTAATTTTTAAGTAGATTTTCATCCTTTAATAAATTTTTACCGTTAACTAAATTTTTTAAAATGATGAGTATTCAAGATGACTTTGTCACACTTGAAGCCTTAGAATCACATAATCTACAAAGGATCAACTATATATATTTACCTTTTCTTTAGATATTAACCAAAACCAAAATAGTTAATACGGGACCACATGATCCCAAAAAAGGATAATACTTTAGAGAAAGAAATACTAATCTTAATTTCCAAAATTAAACCAACAATACCCAGAGATCAATAAATACCATTTAATAAAAAATTTATATAATATCTTTTAATATAATCCCAACTACTATTGAAACCCACAACTCAAAAAAAAATTCTTATGTAGTTTTCCACGTTATATTGTATCTCCAAATTATATCGACTACTCTTAAAGTCAAAAACTTAAAAGTAATTAACATAATCACATCTTCTCTATGATAGGTTAATCATTTCTATAAATAACCCAAATCACTATAAATCCACAATAAAAACATAGGTAAAAACCCACCATTACTCCTCACATAAAATCGTATAATATTATACTTTCCTTAGGCATATAGTATTCCCAATAGAGTTAACGTCTTCCAAAATAATATTATTCACTTAATCACCAAATCATTTTCTTATACTAAGGACATCCATTTGATAGGACATAAGATCCCAAATCTACTTATTATTGATCCATAAAATCATTTAAATAAAAATAATTAGTCACATGAACCTTGGACTTAACATAGTCCAGTGGTAGGTGATAAATCCCAATCGCACTATGGTTGTGGGTTCGATTCCCGCAGCTTTTTCCGACGCGACGGGTTGTCACATGGTCTGCATGTTGTCAATTTTTCAAAAATAATATAATTTTATAATATTCCCAAAAAATGAGATAGATTCCTAAAAACAACTATAATATAATTTAATCACAAATGATATCTCATACCTCACATTTTCATTCCAAAATTTAATAACTTTTAATTTCTTCAGACTCAATGATCATATAAAACCAAATGGTTATTTATAACTATGTCCACAAGAGAAAATATAATGCTTCCTCAAATATCATTTTGACATGACAAACAATAGGCTTAAAAATACAATAGGAAAGTCTTCCAAAGTATTCCCATCAACAAAGAGCACTAATACTTTTTAAACATTTCTCCATCCATATATTTCCACATAGCATCTTCCTTGACCAATAGGATATCTTATAAAATAGGGCATTCACTCGTGTAATGGCCATATCCCCTAAATTTACGTTAAATGACTATAAATGGATTCTTGGGACAATTTTTATTTTATTACATAGTACTCTTCATTTTTTCTCGTAAATTCTTTAATTTATGTCCTTCTTTCCCACACATAAATCATTTCTTTATTCCATTAAGACAGGTGTATCTTACACATTTCCTGCAAGATGGAAATTGATCTTTCTTTTCTCCATGGTCTTCACTACTGGAGCTCTTATCATTCACCACTTTTCTCTTCCTTGTTGGGTCTGGGAGTTGGTTAATATATATGTTGTAGATAATATTTTTTGAAAACTGATTCCGTATGAACACGATGTTTTTTGAGCCTATCAATATTTCAATTTGTTTCTCATTTCCACCACCGTTCAAACCTTTTACATCATGCTCAAAGTTACTATGACATCCTTGGAATAAATCCATTAACTAAAATAAGAAAGCATTGTGTGAGTAATAATAGTCATAAAATCATTTAGTGAATATCATGACACCATATTTTTAATTTAAAACACCTTAGGATTAACCATGGTCATTTATTCTCATTTTATATTTAAATCCTTCAAATTGGTTCGTAATGAAAATGTAAATTATCCTAAGCATATCCCCCAAGAGTATTGTATCCAAGAGTGCAGCAAGGCCCGTTGTCATGTACCAGGATACCCTGTGTCAAGCCCTAAATTCTTGTCACTGTTTTCAGTCCTAGGTACATTTATCCCAGAGCTTCCCCTACCTACTCATACCCAGACAGGGATGTACTGCTTGGAAAATACACAAAAACTCTACATTACCAAGATTCTAGGAATTTCTTCTATACTAATTCTAAAATTCTATCTTAGGTTAATCAGAGTTTATCTAAATCTAGTTTCCATGGTTTGTACTAAAATTCTTATAATACCAACTATAACAACCCGACCCCAGAATCCAGGAGCCGGTGAATTATTTTAATACATTAGCATGATTATAATGAATCATGTCCCGAAGGACCAATTAGTTTTGTAGTCTTGGAAACAAGATACATACATAAGATCAACATTACAACTTGAAAAGAAAAACTACAGTAATTTACTCCTTTATAATCATCCAAGCTTCCACGATTATTCCTGCTAGTCACTCATTACTAACTTCTTCATGACCATTGAAAATAAAACATGAGAAAGGGGTGAGATCAGACGTTCGGTAAGAGTAAGAAATATAGTGGAAGATAACATAAACATTAGGCATCATGAATAATTGAAAACACATGCCTTTACAAATAATAAACATGAACACTTTGTGACAAGAATATGAGATGAGTAAATAATGACATTATAAAACATAGTCATGGGTATTCTACAAGTTGAATAACCATATGAAATATCAATATCTAGTCTCATAATTATGGAATGAATAATGTTGGACATCATAACCACATAGTCAAGCCCTTGTGCCAAGACTACAAATAATATTTTGTCAAGGCCTTATGCCAAGACACTAGTTTGTCTCATGAGACCTACCAATGCATCGAGGAGCTATAGCAGGCTCCACCCTTCACTTAATAAGTCTATTGCATTCTTTATATCAGAAGGTTGAAACATAACACAAATATTCGTATTAAAACTAGCATAAGAAATGTCAATAATTTATCCCTAAACTATGATTGGTATAAAACTAGCACATCCACAGTCAATCATAACTAAATAAATACAATAATGAAGATTTTATTATAAAAAATTAGCCTCAATCGAGAATAATGAAGGATATTGACAAAGATCAAAATAATCATCAAAACTATTTGGGAGAAAAATTCTCTTTTTCTTGAAAACATTTAAAAGTCATACTATTTATCAATAATTCGTTTAAAATAAACTTTTTAATCAAAGTGTTCCATACCACTTTGAAAATTTGAAAAGGAATTATAATTTTAAAAACATTAATGTCTATATAAATAAATCATTAAAACCATTTTTAAAACATGTATATTAATGAGAACGATTTAGAAGAATAAATCTTTAAAACATTTAAATGATATTTTAGTTAGAGTTCCTGACCAAAATAAAGACAATTGAATACAAATAATTGTGGTAATAAAACCATTTTAATATCCTGATAATAAATTGATCGATGATATATTATGTCAAAGTACATTATATACAACATTTAAAAGTGAATTGGTGTATGACAACAAATAAGTCTAAATGGATTGTAAACTGAGATGAAATTCTTTATAAAGACCATATCCTTAGGTTAAGGATAAATAAATGACATAATTATGTGTCAAAAATATAAATACACTAAATATGATTGAATATTTAGTGTAAATAAATAAGAGGACGTTTACACATATTTTTTTAAAAACAACTCCAATGAATTGGATGTTTAACTCAATGAATGGAAATTGAGTTAAGATTACTCTTATCATGTTCATATTAATGACTTGAGAAATTATCAATGGAATGATTATGTGTATCAAAAGTATATCCACACAAAGTGGACTGGAAATTATGTCATAAGTAAATGAATAGTGATTCCACACATAATATTGGAGTATAATAATCAATGAAGTATGCGTAAAGCCGAATGAGTGGAAATGGAAATTTAAATTTCCCTTATAAATTTGGAAACGTACGAAACGTACACCCATGAAAGAAGGATCATAAAATGATGATTTAAATATCCATAAATTAATGTATATTACATAATGAATACAATCATGGGTAGTACACACACCACATTCAATAAATAAGTGGTGAACAATATAAATCTCACAGAATTAAAAGTGAGATAAAAAACCCCTTACCTCAAGTCCGACTTGTCTTTTATGTTCATTCTTCTTACTGAATAATAAACATAAGTTAATTTATAATTGATTAATAAAATTTTTAATGTTTATTATTCCTTTTACATCCCTTATTATCTTTCAATAACAAATAGTTAATTATTTGAGTTCATATTGGATATGTTATAGATGTTCGGAACATGATTAAAAAATATACTTGTTATAATTAAAAATTTTCCACATTGTCAAAATTCCATTATCTCCAGAAAGATATAAATGATTTAGATATCATATATATATATTATATATTCTGTATATATATTTATTGATAATAGTACATAACATTTGGAGATAAGAAATGAAATGTACTGTTCATGGAGACGGTAAGCCGTACGTACGCATGAACACTACTTCCATTTCTATTTTGTATTTTAATGGAATTAAAACATAATGATACATAGGTATATTATAATTATTGTATAATATAATATATAATAATATTAAATAAATCTTTATATGTCCCACATAAGGAATTAACGAGTCATATCATTTTGAGGGGCGGTAGTCCGCACTTCCTCAAACGAAATTATCACGTTTTACCCATAATGGAAACTATAAAATAATGATATAAATAGAAAATACATAATCATAAAGATAAAATAAAAATAATATATATATAATATATATAATATATAAATACAGTGTCATCTTAATGACCCCCATGAGAGGCGGTTTGAGGTAATCGAACAATCATCATTTCGTGAGGCGTTAGTTTGTCATCCACTGAAACAGTATGTTCTTCACCAATTAGATGGAGGTGTGTGTAAGTGTATTTAGAATACATCTCACAACAACAAACTTTTAAATTGAGGACACTGGTTTTTTTATAAATTAAAGGCATAAAAAGTGATTATGGGGTTGGATAAGTAAAATAAAACAATATAAAACAAATGAATTTAAGAGAAAGCGTTACCTTTAATTTGGGTAACTTCCTTTGTTTGAACTAAAAGGACTTCTTGAAATTCCTTATGCATAAGGTAAGGATTATAGGAGGTATAGGGGGATATTTAGACATTATTTTTGCATGGTTTGGATGAGCCAAGGGGCTTGAGAGGTGTGGGTAATGGGGTAGAAGTGGTTTCCTTTTATAAGTGGGAGGAGGGGCTCTTTAGGAAATTCTGAAAATATTATTTTATTATATAGTGTTATTCTGTTTCTGAAGATCCAAAACTAATTAAATTCTATTATAAGATGCCTCATGGTAGATATAAAATCATCAAATAATAATTGGACATGTTTTGTATATTATTTTAATATTAATAATCATATTAATTTAAATCATTTATTAATGATGTAAATACTACTTCATTATTTTTTCATTAATTTTTTAATTTATTTGATGTCTAAAAATTATAAAAAAATTACCATAATGCATTAAATCTTTATAAATTTACAATGATTATTTAAAGTCTAAAAATGAAATATATATCCCCATGTAAAAATTGATATACTAAAACATATTTGATAATGTCATTTTTGTCTTACTTTACGTTATTTAAAATAAAGTGTCATTATCATTCATAAGTAGATCCATGGGGTCCCAAAATCAACCCAAGGATGACCATGGTTGGCCATGACACATCTCATATGGTTAGGACAAGTGTTAAGGTAATTTGTTATTATTATAATATTCTTTTTACCTTGAATTACCCTATTTAACTTTAACCAAGGTAAATAAAAGTCAAAAGTTACTATTCACAAAAAAAATCATCTCATTGAATCAAATATTACTTACTAATATTGACCATGTAAGTTGAATTTTCAAAATTCAATTCACAAAAGCCGTAAAATTTCATTTAAATGAAAAAGTCAGTTTTAAACTACTACTAATTGCTTTTACTATTCATCAAAAATTGAAGTTTTTCAGAAAAATACCAAAACATCAGCCTAAGATATATTTGATATTACAAATTCCGAAATGATGCCTATTTTAGAAAATTAAAAAAATATAAGTTTCATTCATTAATTTAAAATTAATTCCCATTGTCAAAACAAATAGCCCGTTTTCAAAAAACAATAACTCTCAGAAGATTGACAGTTGTCTATGTATAATTTCATAGTGAAATTAATTCCAAATACCAACATCAGATTAAATGATAAAAATATAATATAATTATACTTCCAAACCATTCAAATGTATAATTACACACTATAAATTATTTTGCATAAAAATGTTTTTTTCAATTAAAATTTAGTATTTTTTCACTATTCACCCAAAAATGATGGTTATCAGAAAAACAACGACAATTTATTGAAACTAAATTTTTATGTTCAGATTCAAGATAAAAAGTTTATTTTTGTTAAATTGAATATATAAATGTTTCAAATATTGGATTTAAAATGGGTTTACCATTAAAAGGTGGTAAATTTTCATTTTTTGAAAAATACATTATCTGAAAAAATGAATTTGTTCGTATATTATGTCAAAGAAACATATAATATGGATAGAAATATTATATTGAATATATATAATTCAAAACTCAGTTAATATTATTCAAAACTTCTTTGGAACGGCTAGTCTGGTAAGTCGTCGTGCGCTCGAAATTGGTGTTGTGTGAGGTGCAAGTTATTGAATTTAAAGAAAATAACTTTCTATGAAATATTGGGGTGTTAAAATCTTCCCCCCTTTTGAAATTGTGTCCTAGAAATTTTAAAATTGCGCTTCAGAACTTCATTGAAAGTCCAACATCAGAAAACGATTCTATAAAACTATCTCTTTAAAAGAAAGAAAGAGAAGGGAAAAGGTCACCCGAGAAAACCCATACTAGGATTCCATGTATGAAAACATGGATATGGAAGATAAACTAAGTGTCAATTTCTGGGGGAGAGTGATAGAAAAAAAAAGATCAGTAGAAAGTAAACAACAAGAAAACCACAAACTTGTGATGGGATAAATGGTCATTAGTTTCCTAGTAATAAAAGTAAATAGATAACGTTTTTTTGTATTAAGTTCCATTTCATAAAGTTGTGGAATTTAATTATGAAATTGACTAAGAACGTAAATGGATATACTTACTTTTTAAGTAGAGTTTCATCCTTTAACAAATTTATACCACTAACTAAATTTGTTTAAATGATGAGTATTCAAGATGACTTGGTCAAACCTAAAGCCTTATAATCACATAATATACAAAGGATCAACTATATATATTTACCTTTTCTTTAGGGATTAACCAAAACCAAAATGGTTAATACAAGATAATATGGTCCCAAAAAAGGATAATACTTTAGAGAAATAAATACTAATATTAATTTCTAAAATTAAACAAAAAATTCCAAAAGATCGATAAATACCATTCAATAAACAATTGTCTATAAAATCTTTTAATATAACCCAAAAATATATTGAAACCCAAAACTTAGAATAATTTTCTTAAGTAGTTTTCCATGTTAAATTGTATCTCCAAATTATATCGACTACTCTTAATGTCACATACTTAAAACTAATTAACATAATCACATATTCTCTATGATAGGTTAATCATTTCCATAAGTACCCCAAATCGCTATAAATCCTCAATAAAATCATAGATAAAACCCACCATTACTCTTCAAATAAAATCGTATAATATTCTATTTTTATTAGACATATAGTATTCCCAATAGAGAGAACGTCTTCCAAAATAATATTAATCACTTAATCAATAAATCATTTTCTTATACAAAGGATATCTATTTGATAGGACATAAGATCCAAAATCTACTGATTATTGATCAATAAAATCATTTAACTAAAAAGAATTAGTCACATGAACCTGGGACTTTACATTGTCAAGTGGCAGGCGATAAATCCCAATTTCACTATGGTTGTGGGTTAGATTCCCACACCATTGTCCAATGCTAGGGGTTGTCACATGGTCTGCATGTTATCCCTTTTTCAAAAATTATATAATTTTATAATATTCCCAAAAATGAGGTAGATTCCTCAAAACAACTATAACAAAGTTTCCTCACAGATGTTATCTCATACCTCACATTTTCATTCCAAAATTTAATAATTTGGAATTTCCTCAAACTCAATGATCATATAAAACCCAATGGTCATTTATAACTATGTCCACAAGAGAAATATAATTATTCCTCAAATATCATTTTATCATGACTAACTACATGCTTAAAAATACAAGAGGAATGTTTCCCAATGTAATCCCATCAACAAAAAACACTAATACTTTTTAAACATTTCTCCATACATATATTTCCACATAGCTTCTTCCATGACCAATAGGATATCTTATAGAATAGGGAATTCACTCGGGTAATGGACAGGTCCCCTAAATTTACGGAAAATGACTATAAATGGATTCTTGGGACAATTTGTATTTTCTTCCACAGTACTCTTCATATTTCCTCGGAAATTCGCTACTTTATGTCCTTCTTTCCCACACATAAATCATTTCTTTATTCCATTAAGACACTTTCTTAGGTGTCTCCTTCCACATTTCCAGGAAAATACACAAAAACTCTACATTACTAAGATTATATAAAGTTCTTCAAAACTAATTCTCAATGTATATCTTAGGGTAATGTGTTATAATCCGAGTTTATCTAAATCTTGTTTCCAAAGTTTGTACTAAACTTACTCTAATACCAACTATAACACTCCGACCCCCGAATCCAGGAGCCGGTGAATTATTTTAATACATTGGCATGATTATATGGAATCAAGTCCCGAAGGACTCATTAGTTTAGTAGTCTTGGAAACAAGATACATACATAAGTTCAATATTACAACTTGAAAAGAAAAACTACACTAATTTATTCCATTAGAATCATCTAAGCTTCAAATATTATTCATGCCAGTCACTGATAACTAACTTCTTCATATCCTGGGAAAATGAAACATGAGAAAGGGGTGAGATCAGATGCTCATTAAGAGTAATAAATATGGAGAAAGATAACATAAACATTAAGCATGGTGAATAATTGAAAACACATGCCTTTATAAATAATAAACAGGAACACTTTATGGCAGGAATATGAGATGAGTAAATAATTCCATAACAAGACATAGTCATTGGTATTATACTAGTCAAATAACCACATTAAATATCAATAGATAATCTCATAATTATGGAATGAATAATGTTGGACATCATAACCACATAGTTAAGGCCTTATTCCAAGACTACAGATAATATTTTGTCAAGGCCTTGTGCCAAGACACTAGTTTGTCTCATGAGACCTACCGATGCATCGAGGAGATATAGCGGGATCCACCCTTCACTTACTTAGTCCAGTGCATTCCTCATATCAAAAGGTTGAAACATAACACAAACATTCGTATTAAAACTAGCATAAATAATGTCAATAATTTATCCATAAACCATGAATGGTATAAGAATAGCACATCCACAGTCAAGCATAACTCAATAAATACAATAAGGAAGATTTTATTGTAAAAAATTAACCTCAATCTAGAATAATGAATTATATTGACAAAGATGAAAATAATCATCAAAACTATTTGAGGAAAAAATCCCCCTTTTCTTGAAAACATTTAAAAGTCATACAATTTATCAAGAATTCGTTTAAAATAGATTTTTGAATCAAATTGTTCTATACCACTTTGAAACATTGAAAAAGAATTCTAATTTTAAAAATATTTATGTCCATATAAATAAATCCTTAAAACCATTTTTAAAACATGGACATTAATGAGAAATATTTAGAAGAATGGATCTTTAAAACATTTAAATGATAGTTTAGTTAGAGTTCCTAACCAAAAGAGAGACAATTAAATAAAAATAATTGAGGTAATAAAAACTCTTTAATATCATGATAATAAAGGTATTCATGATATATTATGTCAAATTACATTATATACAACATATAAAAGTTAATTGGTGTATAACAAGAAAGAAGTCTCAATGGATTGTAAACTGAGATGAAATTCATTATAAAGACCATATCCTTAGGTTAAGGATAAATAAATGACATAATTATTTGTAAAAAATATAAATACACTCAATATTATTGAATATTTAGTGTAAATAAATAATAGTACATTCACACATATTCTTTTAAGAACAACACCAATGAATTTGATGTTTAACTCAATGAATGGAAATTGAGTTAAGATTACTCTTATCAAGTTCATATCAATGACATGAGAAATTATCAATGGAGTGATTATGTGTATAAAAGGTATATCCAAACAAAGGGGATTGTAAATTGTGACATAAGTAAATTAATAGTGATTCCACACAAAATCTTGGAGTAAAATAATCAATGAAGTATGTGTAATGCCGAATGAGTGGAAATTGAAATTTCAAATTCCTTTATCGATTTGGTAACATACGAAACATACACCCATTAAAGAAGGATCATAAAATGATGATGTAAATATCCATAAATTAAATTATATTACACAAGTAATACAATCATGGTCATTACACACACCACATGCAATATATAAGTGGTGAACAATGGAAATATCACAGAATTAAAAGTAAGATAAGAAACCCCTTACCTCAAGTCCGACTTGTCTTTTATGTTCCTTTTTCTTCTTGAATAATAAACTTAAGTTAATTTATACTTGATTAATAAAAATTTTAATGTTTATTATTCCTTTTATATCCCTTATTATATTTAAATAAAAAAAAGTTAATTATTTGAGTTCATATTGGATATTTTATCGATGTTCGGAACTTGAGTAAAAAATTAACTTGTTATAGTTAAAATTTTTCCATGTGGAAAAAAGTCCATTATCTCCAGAATGATATAAATGATTTAGATATCATATATATATATATATATATATATATATATTATATATTCAATATATATATGTATTTATAATAGTACACAACATTTGGAGATAAGAAATGAAATGTACCGTTTATGGAGACGGTAAACCGTACGTACGCATGAACACTACTTCCATTACTATTTTGTATTTTTATGGAACTAAAACATAATGATATATAAGTATATTATAATTCCAGTATAATATCATATATAATATTATTAAATAAATCTTTTATACGTCCCACATAAGGCATTAACGAGTCATATCATTTTGAGGGGGCGGTAGTCCGCACTTTCTTAAGCAAAATTATCACGTTTTACCCAAAATAGAAACCATAAAATAATGTTATAAAGGTAAAATAGATAATCTTAAGGAATATATATATATATATATATATATATAATATATAATTTATAAATATAGTTTCATCTTTATGACCACCATGAGAGGCGGTAGGAGATAATCGAACAATCATCGTTTCGTGAGGCGTTAGTTTGTCATCCAGTGAAACATAATGTTCTTCACCCATTAGATGGAGGTGTGTGTAAGTTTAGTTTGAATACTTCTCATAAAAACAAACTAGTATATTGAGGATAATGTTTTTATTGTAAAAGAAGGTAATAAAAAGTGTTTAGGGGGTTGGAGAAGTAAAATAAAACAAACTAAAACAAAATAATTTAAGAGAAAGTGTTACCTTTAATTTTGGTAACATCCTTTGGTTTGAACCAAAATGTCTTCTTGAAATGCCTTCTGCCTAAGGTAAGTATTCTAGGAGGTATAGGGGGATATTTAGAGATTATTTGGGCAGGTTTTGGATGATCCAATGGGATTGAGAGGTGTGGGGAATGGGTTTGAAGTGGAATCCTTTTATAAGTGGGAGGAGGGGCTCTTTAAGAAATTGTGAACATATTATTTTATTATGTAGTGTTATTAGGTTTCTAAAGGTTTGAAACTAATTAAAGTAAATGATAATATGACTCATGGTAGAAATAAAATCATCCAATAAGAATTGGATAGGTTTTGTATATTATTTTAATATTAATAATCATATTAATTTAAATCATTTATTAATGATGTAAATACTACATCATTATTATGTCATATATAACTTAATTTATTTGATGTCTAAAAATTATAAACAAATAACCATAATATAGTAAATATTTTTATATTTCCAACGATTATTTATAGTTGTAAAAATTGCTCATATATTCTCATGTAAAAATTGATATACTAAAAGATATTTCTTAATGTCATTTTTGTCTTTACTTTAAGTTAATTAAAATAAAGTGTCATTATCATTCATAAGAGGCTCCATGGGGTCCCAAAATCGTCCCAATGATACCCATGGTTGGCCATGACTCATCCAATATGGTTAGGACAAGTGTTAAAGTAATTATTTATTATTATAATATTCTTTTTACCTTGAATTACCCTATTTTTCTTTAACCGTGGTAAATAAAAGTCAAAAGTTACTATTCATAAAAGATTATTTTCATCTCATTGAACCAAATTTTACATACTAATATCAACCATGTAATTTTTATTTTCGAAATTCAATTCACAAAAGCGGTAAATTTTCATTTAAATGAAAAAGTCTGTTTTTAAACTATTACTAAGTTGTTTTACTATTCATCAAAAATTGATATTTTTCAGAAAAATACCAAAACATAAGCCTAAGCGATATTTGATATTATAAATTAAAAAATGAATTCTATTTTAGAAAATTAAAAACATATAATTTTCATTAATTAATTTAAAATTAATTCCCGTTGTCAAAACAAATAACCTGTTTTAAGAAACAATAATTATCAAAAGATTGACAGTTGTTTATGTATAATTACAAAGTGAAATTAATTCCAATTTCTAACATTGGATTAAATGGTAATAATATATTATAGTTATACTTCCAAACCATTCAAATGTACAATTTAACACTATAAATTATTTTGATTAAAAATGTTGGTTTCAATTTAAATTTATTATTTTTTCACTATTCACTCAAAAATGAAGGTTATCAGAAAAACACCAAAAATTTATCGAAACTAAATATTTATGACCTGATTCTAGTAAGAAGTTGATTTTGTCAAATGTAATATATAATGTTTCAAATTTTTAATTTAAAAGAGGTTTAGTATTAAAATGTTGTAAAATTTCATTTTTTAAAAAATACTTCCTTTATCCGAAAAAATGAATTTGTTCTTATATTATGTCTAAGAGACACATAATATGGATGTTAATATTATATAGAATACATATAATTCAAAATTCAGTTAATACTATTCATAACTGCTTTTGAAAAGCTAGTTTGGTAAGTCGTCGTGGGCTCGAATTCAGTGTTGTGTGAGGTGCAAGCTATTGAATTTAATGAAAATAACGTACTATGAAATCATGTGGTGTTACAACATTGATATTTTCTAAAGTATATATTTTTTCATAAAAATATAATATTTTCGATATTTTGGGTTACATGAAACATCGAGCTTAAATGAAATGTAACATACTATTAAAATATTATTATTTAATTTTATAGTTGTCACCTATCAATTGGAAATATGAGTAAGGATATGATTAAATAAAATTTTAAAATATATGGTTTACATATGTACATAAATATAATTCTTTAGTGATCAATTAATTATAAATGAAAATAAAAACTACTTGAAAATAAAGGAAGAATTTTTCTAAAAAACTATTTTTATGGAGACAAAGGAATTTTATCTCAATAAATTAAATAAACAATTTTTTAAATAATTTTGTAGAAATTTATATATTATATATTCAATAAAAAGTTTAACATTCGTCTTATGTGTTTTCTAGTCATGAGATAATAATAAATCTAATTTTACGCTAAAAAGTCATGTTTTTATAAAATGTAGTTTTGTCGAATTTTGCGCCATTATTTTAGAATTAATTTTTCCAATTTTTGAAAATATATTTTAAAAAATAAAATTCATTTTTTAAATAATCATTTCAAAATTATATTAGGGTAAATTTTTGATAATTTCTTAAGAAGATCAATTTTTTAATGCATAACAAAACAATATTGGTTTTTATTAAACATTTTCATTTATTTTAAAACATTTAAAAACATAAAAAATGTAATATGGTTTTAAATGTAAAAATAGTTCAATTATATATATATTAATCCAATTCATATCATTGGAATCATTTTCATATTTAATTTTTATATAAAAACGTTTTAAGCTTTTGAACATTTTTCTCTTTGGAAAATAGCTTTCAAGTCGCGTCTGTGGTTTTAATTTTAAATTTAATGTTTTCACTTATATGAATAGAAATTGTAAAAATATATGAAATATTATTAATAATAAAAATTTAAATTTTATAATAAGGTCAACGTAATTTTTGACTAATATGAATAGTAAAAGCGGTAATAATTAATTATGGTGGTTATGGTGACAATGGGATTATTGGTGGGTTAAACTAAAATGTAAGAAGTAAAATGGATTAGAAACTTTTAAAAACCCCATTGGATGTATATATTTATAACTTATAACCATTTAATGTTCTATAATCACCCATTTAGGGTCTTGTTTTAATGTGAAAAACATGGGTACACCTTTTTCTTTTCCAAGTTTACAAGTTTGCCAGCGACCACACTTATTAATTGCCGCCCCTGCTCCTCGCCTCCTCATACCTTCAAATACCATTGAATCAGAAAATTAATAAAAAAATGAATTAATTAATTCCATAATATCATCCTATAATCCTTATATTTTCATAAATCCAACCAAGGAATCCTTTTGGTGTAAATCAAAATAAGTTGTTCGAAGAAGAGGTAACATCCCTAATTGAGTGTTTTTTATTTATTATTACACCTCCCTAAATTATTATTAAACCATGATGATATTATAACATAATTATCTTATATATAATTATATTTTTTTATGTTAATGGAATTTCCAACAACAATATCCTTCTCCCTCAAATGGGAAATGAATCTGTTGATTGTGTGTACAACGGACCACCAACTCACAAACTGATGTACTATGTTTTTATCATTTAAATTTTACGTGGATGGTAATAAAAATATATTAAACGAATATATATGATATTTTTAACAAAATTATAGTGAATTAATTAATATATCACCTTTACCTTCTTACTTCCCATTCTGTGATACGATAACATCATTTGTTTGTACGTCAGACTACCCCCTTGCAAAGCAATGTGATTCATTTTTTCACTAGTGATTTTCATAGAAGGTAATTAGGGTAAATTAATGAATATATATGTTATATATATATATAGTATAAAAAATATTATGTAAAGTTAATATAATATTTACACTTTCATTTCATCCATTGATAAAATTGAAACAACGTTCATGCGTACATACGACCTTTCATCTCCATGAATGGTATATTTTATTTTTAATCTCTAAAATTTATGGATTAAAATAAATAAATATATTTTATATTTATATAATGGTTAAAATTATGTATATTATGGTACCATAATAAAATTAAATGGACTGAAAATATAAAATCAAAACATATATGAAAAACAATGTAGTTATTTCTCGAAATGTGATTTTAACATGGAATTGTAAATAAACAGGTAATAAAAGGTCATAAGTAAATAATATATGGTCTGGTATTAATAATTATGGTTCTATAATATATTTATAATAAAATTATATTTATTATCAAGTATTTTTTAATGTGAATGATGGAATTCAAGACTTATCGTAAGAGATTTTGTTTAACTTTTTACTTCTATGAGACACATGCCACCGCCTATTTATTTTATATGGTGTATATAATACCCAAGAATTTATTTTATATTGGCCATCCGAAAATTTATTTGGATTGAAATATCCATTTAAGTATCTCTCTTTCATAACTATTATGTTTTAAATTTACCAAAGTGGTAAGGGTTTTATAATACAATCTCATCTTTTATCGAGATTGTTTCTGTTTATGATTCTGATAATGAATTCGTAAAATCCATATCTCAAGAAACTATTGAAATTTATTATCATATGTTTATTTCATGAAAACATATTTTTTCCTTTCATTTTCCTCTCCTTATGTAATCAATTGACCAAAACAATGTTTTTAAATAAAACTGACTTTATTTCTCTCTTCAGTCGATTTTTTTCTTCTTCCACATGAATACTTTCTAAAAATGTATAAAAAAGTTTCTTAATGATCCTATGGTATTTTTAAATTCATTTTTACCTTTTTTGATTTTTGTACAATATTTATTAAAACTAATATTCATGTCATTTTTAAAACAAGTCTCATTTGGATTTTACCGAAAACATGAAAGGAATATTTTTTTAAACATGTATGATATTTCCCACCTGTATGACCACTCAATGTTTTAATGATCCCTTTATAAGTTTCAATGTTTATTTTCAAATAAAATTATTTCCAAAAATATTTTATTGATTTTTAGTTTTAAAAATTGATTTTCAAATTGGAAAGGATATTCTTCTCAAGAAATGTTATAAATTATTTTTAAATATCCTTTTGTATGTTTGCAAGGTTGTTTTAAAAGAAATGGATTTTGAAATTTTTTAATATTTTCAAAAGCTTTTTTCATGTTGGAGTGTTTATTTTCCTCCACAAATGTTCAAAGTGATTCTATTTTCAAAGTCAATTTCCATTAAATATGACACCCTTTTATGTTAGTTATTCTTTTCTTGGGATATAATACAAGGATACCATTCTTATTATTTCTATGAATGGTTTATGTTTATGATGACAATATGTTTATGGAACCCTTTTCTACTCTATAGTTTATACCATGATAGAATTACTATGAAATCCATTTTTTTCCATGGATTGTTCACTACTACAAAAAAAGTGCAAGGGTAGCCCTACCCTTTTATCAAAGCTAAAAAAATTACTGATAAAAGGGGGCCTTTTTCAGTACTTCTTTTAGTACAGTTGATAAGTGGGGGATTTATCAGTGGTTTTTCCTAGTGCTGATAAATTTTATGTTTCAAAAAAATCATGAAAAATAATATATTGTTATATAAATATATTTATATTGATATAAATATAATATATATTTTTTAAATATGTTTTAGATAAGTATAAATAGACTATTAAATTTAATATATAAGAAATTTAGTGAAAATGGATTTAAAATATTTTATAAAAATATTATTAATTATTAATTTTCTAATTACAATCAATTGAAAATCATTTAATAACAATTTGAAGCCACAAAAAATATAAAAAAATTAATAAAAGATCTAAAATAAGTTGAAAATGTAACTGAATATTCAAACGGCCATAACTTTTGATCTGGGAGTCCGTTTGAGCTGTACAACATATCAAATCGTATCCAACGATGAGCTCTATGCTGTATTCATTATAGAAAAGCTTTTTTCACAATCTTATTGGCCAAAAAGGCCCATAAGTCCTCCAAAACCGAGTTTTTACTCGGGATACACCAATTTGTTAAAATTCAAACAAGTAAAAATTCTGATCTGGATTTCCATTACCGTGTACTACATATCATATTGAATATTGTCTCATTTTATTCTATTTCACTGGTTGTGGAGTTGAAACGAGCTTCTAGATTAGAAGTTATGATCGTTTTAACATTCTATGGTTTTTTAAATACACATATATATGTATTTATTCATAACTATATATGTGTGTGTGTGTCCCTCTCTGTGTGTGTGTCTGTTGTATATATATATATGTATTTATTTATTTATTTATTTATAAAAACACAAAAAAAACTTATTTTATAAATGTACTTAAATATAATCTTATTAATATATATTAATATACAAATAAATATATGGATAAAAAATTATATATAAATAAATAAATATAAATAAATTTGAATATATACTAATATACAAATGAATATATATATATACATAAATATATTAATAAATATATATGTATTAATATACTTAAATATATTTATATTAATATGAATCTATATTAATATATGAATAAATATAACTATATATTTATAAATATTAATTAATATTAATATACGAAGTAATATATATATATATATATATTAATATATGAATAAATATATATGTATTAATATAACTAAATATATTTATATTAATATTAATATATATTAATATACGAATAAATATAACTGTAACTATATATATAAATAAATAGATATATCATAAATCGGGAAAAAACGAAATGGATGAGTGCTAAAGGTGCAGGCGTGCAAGGGGGGAGATCATGGGTTCGAATTCGGGTGGAAGAAATGTGGTGCGCACATGCGGGGGATTCACAGGAATGGAAACATGCGAGAGAGTGTGAGAGGGGAGGGGGTCTACCTAGCATTGATAAAGGGGGGGGGGGGTCAAGCACTGTTAAAATCCCCCCTGAATTATATAATTCTTTTTAAATTTTTTAAATTTTTTGGACATTTATCAGCACTAAAAAAGCGCTGATAAAGGTGTATTTTATCAATGATTTTATAGTGCTGATAAAAGGTTCCTTTTGAAGTTCCCATTCAGGATCCAAGTATCACTGAGAGGGGGAGGGGTGAATCAGTGATATCTTTTTTTAATGTTTCCTTCGAATTAAAACAACCTTCGCCTCCTGTTAAATACTTTCTTCTCTATTGAACACACACAACCACAAGAACACAATATTTACAAAGTTCACTACTCAACAAGAGTAGTTACGTCCTTTGTATGGTACAAAAATAATCCAGTACCACACAATCCACTAGAAAACAATCATTTGATGTGGAATACAATGAGTATGATACAACATTACACTCATGTAACACTTGGAAAACAATCCACAAGCATGTGTGCACCCTCTTAGCACAAATATAGAATTACATTATTTCTGTTCATCTTCATAGTTGAACAATTTTATTCTCTGAAGTACAAATCTTCACTTTCCAACCCAGAAGATGGTAAGAACTCCCATATGTGCAACTGAATATGTGCGAAGACCCAAAAAATTTTCCACGCATCCTTTAGGGTATCTTGTGCGCAATTCAAAAGCCTTGCATTGAAAAATCAACTTTTGGCGCGGAAAACTTATTTCATGCAACATCCCTTTTCACGAAACTATTTACTTTTTCACGCAATCTTTTCTCTTTTTCACGCAGTTGTTCTCTTTTCACGCAAACTCCTTCTTTTCACGCAACTCACTTAGTTTATAATATTACGTGCACCAAAGAACAGGATTTCATCTAAGTGTTGAGCATTAACAAATAAGAAAGGATCACCTCACATTTATAGGAATTTTTGACCAAGCGTGAAAACCACTAATCCGATCGTAAAACCCTCTTCATGAGCGTAAAAATTCTTTCACGCAACTTCACATTTTGCGCAATGCTACAATATTTCACGCACCTCATGCCTTTTCCAATTTTCAAGCTTCTGATCATGAAACACCTTTTGCGCGAAAAACTTCTTTCCTCCATTTCACACACCACAAAAATATTTTGTGCAAACATTATTTTTTCTGCTCATCGCGCTTATATTTCGCACATCCTGCTACTATTTTGCACACCACATTATTTTTTCGCACAACCGGCCTAAATTTCCATGCACTCCAAGACGTTGCCATTATTCGATGTTCTGACCTTAAATCATGCCTTAAATTCAAAATTATAAAACATCTTCAAACCTTCGCGCAACATTCATTTCTAAAAACACACCTTCATCTCCCGATTTTCAGGGCCTAAAATTTGGAAAAAACTGGAAAATGGCGCCACCTTAAACTATTCTTTTGTGCCGCCAATAGATTTTCTATTGCTTTTTCATTTCTCTCTTATCTACTTCCAATAACCATTCTTCAGCTTTTATCACGAATTTCACTATCGTTATATGTATCCTTCGATAGACCAGATCTAACATCGTCAGAATTACAATGGTAAGTACAGAAACTTCCCTATCTTCCAGCAGCATCACTCTTTCCAATCAAAACTGTATATGACTGGAATTATCATTTCTCCCCTTTTCCATCATAAGTATTGCATCAAAAGTTCTCCTGACTTGTGATATTTGATAAATACATATTAGCAAAACATCGTCTCGTTTTAAGTGCTTTACATTGTGAATTGATTTGTCTTCTTTGACATCAAAAGACAAAAATATACAAACAGTAACACTTCAAACTTCTTTCTCCATCCAACCTGGTCCCAACACATTTATCAGTGCTTTTCTGAGCTCTGATAAAAGGTACCCCCTATATCTTCACCTCTATTAACAGTGGGTTTTTAGCACTGTTAATGCACTTTTATAGCAATGACAAAGGCCATATTTGTAGTAGTGATTCTATGATGACATAACGAATTGATTATCAAACTTATTTATTTTCCATATATTATGATCTAATGGAATGCTTATGAAACACATTCCTTTTCATTGGTTATGATATGACGAATGTTTTATCATCTTGTGGCACATGTATGTGTAATTTTCATTATGTGATGGGTGGGTTATATATCTCCCTCCAATGAATTGGTTAAAGATGTATAACTCATGAGTAAATATGTTAGGCATAAACCTAATTACATGCTCATAATATTATGTGTGAACTAGATTACATGTTCACAATGTTATGCATGGACCAGGATCTCAGGTCCACAAGGTTTTTCATAGACCTGGTTATATGTATATATGTTTTTGTGAGGGAAACATTTCACATCCCTAATTAAACGAGTGAACATATTTCTATTTTTAGATGTTCAAAATGGTATAAGATTATGTGTATTTAAAAAAATTATATCTTATTCCAATATTTTATAGTCATGAATCATGTTATTTGATTCCATTATGATTAATTACTTAAGAAATACCATGATTTATTCCATGATGTATGTTTCTGATCTACGATATGCGTGGTATGGTTTTTCAATTTTTATTATCAGGTTCTCATACCCTTATGCAAATGTTATGTTGATATATCCCTTATTTACCCTTACTATGCATTTGAGATCACCCCTTATTATTTATACCTTACCCAGGTAGTCAATAAAGGTATTCTATATGATATATCTAAGAAGGGTTCTAGTTATTAATAAGATAGTGAAAAATTATGTAGCTCAATTATGAACCAGTTGTTTATGTTTCTATGTTCCCAAATATACTAAACCATTATGATCCTCATGTGTGTATTTGTGTAATGTAATGAATATTTATCTATAAAGACACAATATCTATGTATGAAATCTTGGGTTGATATAGTTAAACAGCATGTACTCTAGCTGACTATGAGCCAAGCTATTCTAGTCAACACAGAGTGTGTAATTAAATTCACTCCATGGAATAAATTCGCAGGGATTGAATTAATTTAGAATTAATTCAGGTTTCATTAAACGTGGGTACAAGGATTGTACCTCAATGTTATAGGTAATGTTCTCTTGTGTTGTCTGGAAAAACTCCCAATCACCACCAAATGAGTTCATATAATTTATTTCATTCTTAAAATTAATCGATTTGATTATATTTGTGATAAAAAAGATAAATAAGATCAGATATAACAATTCAAATTATATAGTGATTTAACTAGAATTAAATACTAAAAAAATTCACAAATTAATCAATGATTTTTAAATAATTATAAATAATTATGTAACCTCCCTCTGATACCACTTGATAGTTCTCGGCACAATAGAAGCGGCAGATGGGGCATGCCAAACTTTGACTTTTTTATGATCTTTGATTACTATGAGATTTAGAAGATGCTAAATGTTTTTTTCAATGGAACTGATTCAAAGAATATATACAATAGAGAAATGATCAAACCAAAACAGATTATTTTTATACATTATTTATCATTACTTTAATAAAATAAAGAATTACCTTTCAAGAAATTCCTTCTTTGTTGATGTATTTGATAATGTCTCTATGTTGCACCGTCTTTGTGTTATAGGAATCAAGAATAGATTCCCTCTAGTGATGATCCATGCATGTTCCATGAACCTCCAAACATCACCTTAGGAATCTATGGGTGCTAGCATGATAGATCCCAATGCTTGCATCATTCGCCTTTGATCACCCCAAGAATTGCTTCAAGTAAGGGTTCTCTTCGTTCTCTCTAGAATTGAGGGTGGTTGTGGATGATGATCGATCTCCATTCCTATGAGAATTCTTAGAGAGGGATCTCTCTATGCATTTGAGAGTATTCACTCCATATCTCATCATGAACAACAAAAATGAATTGGATCTCTTAAGAAAGTAATCTAATTAGGTTTAAATACCTCTTGGGTAAGAAAATAATAATTTAACTTGCATTCTTATATTTGATCTACTCTCTACAAATTCCCATGTCTATAATAACAATACTGTTATTATTATTATTTATTAACATGTGATGTACTTATGAGTTAATTTAAATATTATTTATTCAAATAATATCCATTATATATTATTTATGATCAGACCATTAAACTAAATCCTCCATTTCTCTAAAATATGTAGCGAGTCATGAATAATAACTATTTAATTAATAAATAAATATTACCTAATTATCATTCAATAAATAAATAAATATTATATTCAATAAATATCAAATAAATCTTTATCAAATATTCCACACAAAAAATATTCTCTTGAATAACTGGTGATGGAATATAAGGAATCAAGAAAACATATATAATTATTAAACCACAGGAGGGAATAATATTTACTCAACTTGTAAAATCTTAATATTATTTAGGTGAGATTATAGATACACTTAGTGTGTGACCCTCCAAGCCTCTTTCTTAATGGAATTAAGCAAAGTAGCTCAAATTACAAGTTTAACATCTAGTAACATGACAAGGCACCCATATAGAAAGAATTTAAATTCACAAAGACATAATATCACATGTGGATACATAAGGTCAATGATAATACCTTTATCATGATATCTATAATCAAACAGGTTGCATGATGGTTCCACAAGCCAATTATTTCAATGTCTCTTTCTTTGACTTTTCAAAAATTGAACATACTTATAGAACACCATGTATATGGATATATTTAGGATATATGATTTCCATCAAAGAGACTGAGATATCAAATTTTATTAAAGAACATAAGGTACAAATCATTTCTTTCATTATTCATTGTGGAAATATTACTCACAACACACCCAAAATATACTACCTTTCCACGTATACATGTCCTTATAGTTTATATAAATACATTAATGAGTATGGCATATAGTACTCATTAATAATAATCTTAAAGTATAAGGATCAATAAATAATTCCACAAATAATAACATCTAATGACATATATAAATGTGGATTTCCTGCTGATGGGTCTCATTCTCATAATATAATATACTGGATTTTACCAAGGGAATACACCATGAGAAGGTGCCTCAATGTTCCATGATTATCCACCCTAGATTTCCTATGTCATTTTTGTCCCTCAAATTATTTTATCCAGCTATAGAACATATATTTAAGAATTCTATCATGGAAATTATGGGTTCTCATCATAAAAAAGAACTTTTATAACCATTCAATGTGACTGTTAATATTAGGACATTATCACATACTATGTTACACATAAGAATAATCATGATGTGATAAGTATTTTTTTAATATTCAAAACAATAGGTACATGTTATCATAAAGTATATAAAAGTTGGTTCCAATTCACCAACTCCAACAATGCCATATTAGACAGGGCCATACTATCCTTTGTTTTTAAATCAGGGTAGTACCTTTTAATATGGTTGGTTTTACAACACTCAAAACATCAAAAGTTATAAAACTAGTACTTATAATTTTGTTATTTATTGTTGTTTTGTAACTAACCCCTAACATTCATCAATTAAGGTTCGTTTTTACCCCCACAAAACTCCTTCAATCCGTGTGTTAGAATATCACAAGACAACACCACAGTCTCTACCTGTTTTAGTGTAATTGATTCCCTACCATACATCATGTAATCTTTCATTGAGTTAATAGGATCATCAAGGAATGTTGGTAGTATTATAGAATTATCTTCATTCTTAACCTCAGAATATATATTTTCTTAATCAATAAGAACTTTTTTAAACTCATCAATATAAATAAGAAAAAAAGATCATAAGGTTGGTTTAAACGTATAAATACTAATTTTCTTATAAATATGAATAGATAGTTTCTTTTCCATATGTAGATGTTAATATTTCAGCCAAATGGTTTTAATAGTGGTTTCATGGGAAAATTCACATAAGGTTGTGTCTCATAAGTATAAAATAATTGTACAATGGGACCTTTTTAAAACACTAGGGTTGACATCAAAATATGTCGTGGCCGATTTCCCATAATGATATATAGTGATAATGGTTTTCTTGGGACCATGTAAAGATTATTCATTTCCACTATGGACAAGCAATTCATGCATATTTACTTCCCACACACTAAAGTTGTTCTCACTATAAAACATATCAACTTCAAACTTCACTCATAACATCTATATGTTTGATTATAGGCTCCAATACAATTTTTTGGTATGAGATAAGTCCAATATAATGTATCCCACACCCAAAAAAGGAAAAAGTAAGATTAGAATAAGGGAAATTCGAACAAATGAAGGAAGAAAATGAATAACAGAAACAAAATGATGAACGATTAAATGAATTCTGTAAATAAATTATAGGAAATTAAAAGGATAAGAGTATTTACATAATTCCCTACTTATTGGTACTATATGAACGGAAAGAACATAACTATAATGTTAAATTATTTTGAAAAACAAAATAAGAACAAACATACAATAAAAAAGAAGAAACAAACAAAATTCACATAGACCACAGAACCTATTCTAGCATTGGGAACTTATCACTCCTGGAACCAGTAGTGATGTCTGAATAGAAGATGATATTATAAACCCTTTAACCAGATGAAATCACACAAAAAACATCACACTAAATGAGAATTAGAAAGAAAATACAGACCAACACTAACAAAATAAAAAAGGAAACATAGGAATTCTTACAGTGTCAAGCCTACACCAAGAACATAAGAATATGTTCTTCAGAAGAGGTGAGAAAATCTTCCAAGGATATGATTTGTTTGATGGGGTTACATTAAATATGGAGATCACAAGGATCACGCTCTCTATTGGATGTCATCACCAAAATAGGGGAGTGTAGGAATGTCGTTGGAATGGAAACAAGAGGACCACTCTCTCTTTATCGAGGTCTATTATCTTCAGAACAGAAGTGCTAAAGATCCACTTTCCACACACATAATATAAAAAAATCACTGAGAAAATGAAGTGAAAAACAAAGTAATAATAGAAGAGTGGGTGGAGATACATATGACATGCTAGGGGATGTAACTGAGGTGGGTCAGACTGATGAATGAGGGCATGCAGAAAGATCATGAAACTGGTCGTTCAAACATATTTTTAATGGATGATGGGATGCGTGGCAAAAGTAGAGGTTGGGTGAAAAATCATAGGGATCAACCATTCAAAAAAATTGAAAAAAATCACACAGATAAATATGCATTCCCTAAAGCAAATCCTAGCGATGGAGGCTAATCAAAGAATATGAATAGATGTTGAAGGAGCACTAGGGTCAAGACATGCACACCCCAATATCAAAGACAAAATCCCAACTAATAAAGGCATGAATGGATGTATATAGATATTTATATTTATTTCATAAAAATTTAAAATTAATACTATAATGATATGTTTTTTTAAAATATATTTTTTAATTAAAGGGACAATTTGCACGAGACCATAGGTTACTCCAATGAGTCTGACCCAACCCAATGATTAGGGTTGGCTTAGATCAAGCTATGAAATTTTCCGGGTCAACCCATTATGGTCCGAATAATTCTTTTCAGGCCCAAGAAATTGAGGCCCAGGCTTGAACCAACCCAATCTAGTCAATTTTGGGTCAAGTGGGGACACTTTTACATGATAACATATTACTAATAATCATCACAATAACCCGTGAAAAATTCAAAAGAATAGTTTTCAATTAGGATGGATATTCAAACCATTACAATTGACCATCAAAACCAAATGTACCAAGAACCCACATAATAAATTAAAACAGACTATTATGGTAGAAGTTTATCTTCTTGCATATAGTTATTTCCAATAAAACTAATATATAAGACCCTCTACACAATCTATTATTTCACTGATCAATTTCATAGAATATTGTCACTTCACATATCCACTAAATCTATTTGTTTATATTTAAATAAATTTTCTAAATAAATTTGAGGTATTTAATTTATTGTTTTTATACCTTTTTATTTATATATTTTATTCAGTATTTTATATTGTTTAATTAGTCTTTAAATCGTTATTTTTTTATGATAAAAATTAATTATTTCTATTTATTATAAAAAATATAATTATTATTATACAACACACCCACACACTACATTATTAAATATAACTATTTTTAAATATAGTTAATAAGTAAATTTTGATAATGTAATTCAAGTATTTCAATTTTAAAAAAAGTATAAATTTAATTAAAACATATGATTCAAATAGTCTAAATATAGAATAGAATATAAATATTATTATTAAAGTATTTTATTATTTATAAATAATATAATAATAATAATTAAAAATATAATATTATAATAGGTTAAAAAATGTATATTACATAGAATATATAAATTAAAAATTAATATATAATTTATTATTAAATGATAAAAAATATAATCTAAATATAATTTCTAGTAAAATATAACTTATAAGTCATATAATTAATAATATTTAAAAAATAATATTATTTTCAGCATAAAAGAAATAAATTGATAAATATAAATAATATATATTATTCAAAATAATGTCAATTTAGAATATAATATAAATATTTTGATTAAGTAATAACATATTGATTATAAATTTTATTGTTATTACATAATATTAGTATTTTAAAATTAATTTAATTTATAATTTTAACATTTTAGTAACTTATGAAATAAAAAAAAATAGACAAATATTGTCAAAATATAATATATAACATACTAAAAATATATAATAATAAAATATTATTTTTAATATTCAATATATTTATTAAAATTATGAAATAATATTCATATTCTAAATAGTAAATTTATAACTAATGTAATATATGAATGATAAATATTCAATCTCTTGGTATAACAAATAAGTATACTAGTTAATTTTTTAGGAAAATTAAATTATCAAGAACTTTTTTATAAGAAGATTAATTATCTTTAGAGGAATAGAGGGGAATTGTCGACTGAAATTAGTACAACAATATTTATAGTTTTAAATTATTTAAGTATTACATGTTTAAAACTATAAAATTCTATGAATATTGAGTGAAATTTCACATTCAAGGTCAAATAAATCGTTGAATATAATTTCAACTTAATAATTTTAAAATAACAATCATTATTAATGAAAATCAGTTAACCATTTTCAAATAAAGAGTTTAATATATTAGTTTTATATGAAGAGAAACTCTGTATATGAATATTGATCTATATTGGATATGTAGATAATTTCTTTTCCAATAAAATTAAAATATTTGTCTATTCATTTGATAAAAGTTAATTGATTATCATACATGATAAATATTTTTTCAATTATCAAGTAAAACCAATTTTAAAAAAATGTGTGACACTGCATTTAAAATTTCACTCCAATATAAATAATTATTTTTCAATATTTTAATATTTAAAGATATAAAATAATTCATATTATTGAAATGATTTAGATAATATCACACTTATTTTTCTTTAAAGACCATTATTATACCGTATTTAAAATTATTGATAATTTAATTTTTATAATAAATAATATGGGTGGCTTATTTATAATATCCTAATACATAAATTTATTATTTATATTTTTAAAATTAATTTTTATTTTTAAAGATTAAATATATAATTATTTTTTAATAATTATAATATTTATACTATATATGTATAAACATAAACATAATATTAAACTATAATTATAATTAAAATAAAATAAATACATGTTTACTATCTTTATAATGTTTTTTTAAAATTATTTTGTAAATTACTTTTATTAAGGTTCATTCATATAAAAATAGAAAAAAGGTTTATTACATGATCATAATTAGAAACATCATTTAATAAATTTATATGGATCCCATTTAAATCCTATATGTGGAAAATGAATTGAACTGTTACTTTTATTTAAGTCATTAAATATGGAATTTTTTTCTAAATTAATGATTAAGTATCCTTATAATAAATGTGATGTTAGATGATATGACTAATTTAATATCGTCTAAGTGCATCTATTATGTTATGGTTTACGACAAAGTTGTATTCTTGGATTCAACATAGTGAACAATATATAGAAGGATGTTAGGATTTTATTTTTAATTGCCCATTATAATTTAAAAATTCAGTAAATGGGGTTGTTAAAGCCTCTTTTTGACAAACAAAAATGTTGGCAGAAATTCTCAAATTGAATCGAATAAATGATACGATATATTCAGATAAATGAGGAACCATTATAATCTAGATACATTTTCAGTAAATTTAAGTAAATCATTAATTTTGTTTCCATTAAATAAAATTTTAGAATGTTAAATATTTTTTTATTGAGTTCTTAACTTATTTTAATTTTTTGCAATTGAAAATACATTTCCAAACATTCAAAGCAAGAAGGTTGTACATAATTTGGGTCTCAATTATTATAAGATAATTATATATTTAAATGATTTTATCTTATATTGTTCTGATTATAAAACGTTCCTTAATTTTACAACATGTCTATAAGCAAGGAAAAATAATTACAATGTTGAAAATAAAGACTTGTAATAGTAAAAAAACTAGGGTGTTTTTATTATTCATATATTACAATGTTTTATTATTTCCATTGGTACAACATTATTCATTACAGTACATCAATTCAATATTTTTATAAATTATAAGTTAAAAATACCTGATATGGTGACTCATGGAAACAAGTTGTGTCACAACCCCCACCCACTAGTAACCCTACTGGGCTAGTAATGAATACAGGGTTGACCCTTGAATCCCACCTCTAATCGGAAACATGTTAGAAACTATCACCAAGGGTATATAATCTATAAAAATGATATGAAATTCCCACTTCCTATAAATTTATGGAATAAGAGAAAAGATGAGATCCATTAATCAACACTACACATAAATAAAGAATCAATCCCAATAACTCTTCTATACCTAAAAAAATTATATATACATAGGGTGAGAATACACATATATTCACTAGAATCCTCACCAAAACCTCTTGTAAAAATATTAACGAAGAATACTAATGCCCAGTGAGAAAACAAATGAAACCAACTCATTAACTAATTAGATAAAATTATATATCATCCTTATAAGGATTTATCACCAAGTAATTCAAAGAATTAATCATATACATATCAAAACATGTATATAAGAATGTTAACCTATTTTCACTTCCCCACTTATCCATCTCTCTCATACCCCAGTACCAATAATCTTTTCCTACTATCCCTTACATATTTCGATTAATTTTGATGTGATTTGGGCCAAAACCCTACCTATACCAATATCATTGTTTCCCTCAGAATTCGAGGATGACCTCCTAGATGGGAGATTCAAATGTTCTGATCGGTTTCTAGTGGGTTTGTTCGTATAACTGGAAACATCCAATGATTCCACATCCATTTGGACCTACTTTCCAAAGGTAGGTGCTCATTATCTTGTGGACTGATGAGGCATAGGAATTTTCATTGGTCAAGAGGATGGGAGGTCGGACTCATCACACCTTTTTGAGGGGAATTATTGTCTATTTCGAGACTCTCTTTATAGATTTAAGTTATCTTCGTGAATCCTTATTACATTACCAAGTATAAAATCAGATTTTCCTTCAGTTTTGACAATCACTGATTAAATATGTAAGAAATTTAGAGAATCTTTTATATGTATTCGAGGTTCTTCATCAATAGAGAATCATCTATATCTATTTAGAGATTCTTAGTCAATTGTAACCTTCAAAAAATTCATATAAAAGTCTCTTGGTCATTATGATGACCAGGCTGGTTTTAAAGCCACTTAGTGGGGCACTTGAAGTTTATTGTCATTCAGAAGGACATGACTTATTTCAAAGTTGGGATCGAACCCATAGATGGGCTACCTACGTAACCTTTGTTTTGGAAAAGGAATCAGAACCCACGTAGTTCGAGTAAGGGTATGATGTTTATGATTGATGGCTCAAAGTAGGATGTCACAATTACTTTTACACTCTAAGCTCACGTGAGTCATGCTCGGTGTGAGAAACAAGAGGTATTGGTAAAAAATTAGACAATTATTCCATGAAAGATGCAATCATAAGAAATGGTTTGGGGATTTTGTATGTATGAGTGCCCAGAGGAATTACTTTAGGGAGAAAATCCAGGAACAGGGTCCATAAAGTTATATGTGCTTCATGGAGATTTGAATACTCTAACATGGGACTTATTCCTGAAAAGGAAAGCCAAACTAAGAGAGGATTGATAATTGGGTTTTACTCCTGAGAAGGAATCCAAGATCAAACGTAAATTAGGACTGGTTAAAGAGAATTTAAGGGACTTGGGGCTTATTCCTTAAAAGGAAGCCCAAGATTATGACTGGGACTTATTCCTGAAAAGGAAGCGCATGTTAAGGATTAAGGTCTGGGGCTTACTCCTGAGGAGGATTCCCATATTTGAGACTGGGGCTTACTCCTGAAAAGGAAGCCCAAATTAGAGGATCTGGGGCTTACTCTTAATAAGGATGCCCAAACATTTAAGGGACTTGGGGCTTACTCCTAAAGAGGATGCCCAAATTTATGACTGGGACTTATTCCTGAAAAGGAGACCCAGGTTAGGTGACTTGGGGCTTACTCCTGAGAAGGAAGCCCAAAATTATGACTGGGAATTATTCTTGAAAAGGAGACCCAGGTTAAGGATTCTCTCATCTTTAATGGATGAGGTTGAATGAATTAACTCTCCATATTTAGTGACATAAGGATATTTAAATCACTAGGTTTTGAGAGATATTCCACAGAATTCCTTTCAGATAAGGAAGTAAAATCAAGAAATCATGCCATAAATGGCTTTGAAGAGTGTCTTGAAGACTGAATCATGAAAAGGAAAGGTATAATGGCTTAAGAGGGGTGAAATGGGCAAGAAAGTCACCCAAAAAGGAAGGGGTGCGCAAGTCTTGGAAGGCGCGCAGGTATTGCGGGGGCGTGCAAGTATTGGTCGCGCATGTATACCTGTGCGACACATGGTGTACTTGATCGATATTCAACCAGCATTGAAATACTTGAGTGACTCTTTATTAAAGCCTTTAGAATTATCTTTAGGTTCTTCCAGAAAAGGGACACGCAAGTTCTATCGAAGAATAAGGCGACGCGCAAGTGGGACCACTTCCCTTAAGGGCTGGCCACTCGGGCGCGCAAGTGTTCATTAGTTTCAACACTTAGGCCTTCCTCCCTCTCTTTAGATCTTCCGTTCTAGGTAAGAAATTACCTTAGAAGTGTTCCGGAAGCTTTGAGAAGAGACTTGGGTGTCGGGAGCTTCAATACAAGTTTCTGGAAAAAGATCCTCTTGAATGGATGGCCCACAGGGTCTATTTATAGGCAGGAGAAGACCATGGGAAGTTACCGAGTGGTTATCACTTAGGTCGCGCAAGTCACTTGCACGACCATAAGGTGTCATGCAAGTAGACTTGCACGACCATAAGGCGTCGCGCAAGTAGACATGCACAACCACTAGGCAGCGCGCAAGTGCACTTGCATGACCATGAGGGAACTTGCTCAACCTATGGGAAATGCTAACCTTGTTCATCCCTTTGTCTATTTTTGATGTTTCTTCAAAGGATGAATCACTTTGGACTAAGGTATTTCCCTTTTTTCAGTCATTAGACTCTGTGATGGAAAGGAGCATCAACAAAAGTCCCCCCCTCAGAGTTGGATTCGGAGAGAAAAGAGGATTTGACTCTGAGGTGAAAATAAAAACAAGAAATCTGGCAGTTTAAAGTCATGCATGCCGGACATACAAAGGATAATGTTTAAGGTCGAAATAGCTTTGACCGAAATGGATTAGAATTGACTCAATTCCTTGAATACTCATCTGAAAACATAGTACCATACTCAAGTATGAGGGAAAATATGTAAGCTATGACTAAAGAATATTTTAATCTAGGGAATGATATGAAAGGGATCTAAAAGGCATTAGAAGAAGTAGTTTCCAAGAATGAAGTTACTATTATTTAACAAAACCCGTTAGGGGGTTGAATTATGCAGGGCCACCTAATGGAATTGGCTGCATGGTCAAATAAATAGCATCTTTTGGATGACAAGTCTGCTATGTGGACTGTTTATGCAAGGCCACCTATAGGCACATGCTGCATAGTCAGGCAAAAGAACTTTCAGAAATTTACTTTCCTAGTGCTAAAAGCCAGTGAAAGTTTATGGAGATTCAAAATTTCTAAAGTATAGAATTTGTTGTATGGAAAGAGGTACTTGAATATGGAGAAGATATTTCTGAACAAGAATATCGAAGAATTGAATAAATATCACTCCTACGAAGGTCTGACCCAAACGTAGGGAAAGAGAATATGGAGAGTATAAACCATAGACTCGAATACATTCATATCATGAAAAAGGACATGGGACAAATATGTTAAGGATGGCTATTTTTTTCAGATCCCTACATACTGTCATTTAAGACAAATAAGGACAAAAGGAGCATTCTTCCCAAGAATGAAGTTACTATTATCCAACAAACCCATTAGGGGGTTGAATTATGTAGGGCCACCTAAGGGCATTGGCTGCATAGTTAAATAAAATAGTATCTTTTGGCTAACAAGTCTGTTATGTAGACTGTTTATGCAAGGCCACCTATGGGCACGTGCTGCATAGTCAGGGAAAATAATTCTCAGAAGTTTGACATTTCTGTGACTAGAAGTCATGAAAAGGGTTATGAAGATCTAAAAATATTTAAGGATAGGATTATAACACATAAATATGGGTATTGTCCAATGTATATATAGATACATAGGTCATTGATAACCATAATCATGTTGTGGCTGGGTCCTGAATTGAAATTTTGGACTTCACTACGTATCTCATAAGAATGGGAATAAAGCCATACGTAGTTCTTGAATTGCAGTTTAACGTCGTGCAGGACGAAAGTATGAGAGATCTTAGTTTAGGGTCATAGAGTTTGGACCATAATAATGAATACACAGTGTGTGTTTTCATGAGGACTTTTCATCCAAGGGACTGAAAGTGAAATTTGTGGTTAGGCCCAAAAGTCTTGGGGCTGGATTCGAGGGATACTCGAACGTTCCTACATATCCCATAAGGATGGGAATCAAGCCCAAGTTGTTCTATAACTACCCTTTCTACAAATTCGGTTCATACATGTGAAGGGTGAAAGGGGACTTTAGTGCAATGATGGTTTAACCTGAGATAAAAAGTTTAGGTATTACCATGTATGCACGTAGTCTTTTGAAATGAAACATGATTGAAAAATCAATGTCAATAATAGTTCTCTCTCAAATGAGGAAATCAAAGAGTATTGTAGTTTGTTGTCGTACCGGAAAAAGTGTTGCATAGTTTAACATCATATAACAAGGTCGAAAGTGAATCAATGTAAAGATATTGATTCTAGGGGCGGTTTCACGAATCAACATCATATGAGATGGTGGTGAACCGATGTGAAGAGATTTTTTTTGGGCTTGAACCCTGGGAGGTTGCCTACATACCCAGCCTGGAGGGCAAGGATCAAAGTCCGTGTAGTTTAATTAAAGAATGAATTAATGATCAAGTTTTTCTTGGGGACAACGATCTAAATAAAAAAAAATGTTGTTGGGACTTATACATGGTTAGTGGCCCAAAGAGAGTGTTACGGTTGAGGTTTTCTCTAAGCTCACGTGAGTCATACTCGGTTTGAGAAACAAGAGGTAACAACAACCTTAACAATGCATATTTTAATGTCATGTAAGACATATAAAGGGACTATGCAGTTTAAAGTCTTGCAGTTAGGACTATTAGTGCTGCGCAGTTTACTGTCATGTAGCAGGGACAAAATACAGTTTAATGTCATGTAGGACATATCATGAATTTTCTGTATAGTTTAGCGTCATGTAGTTAGGACGATGGGGACAATAGAGTTTAACGTCATGTTGGACGAAAGGGGGACTGCGCAGTTTAATGTCATGCAGTAAGGACAAAATAACAAACCATTTACATCATGTTGGACGCATTGGGGATTTTTTTCACTGTTTAACGTCATGTTGGACGAAAGTGCGAATAGTTTAAGGTCACATGCATGGACCGTGGATGGTGCAGTTTAATGTCATGCTGGACAGTGGTGTAGTTTAAGGTCATACAAGAACTTTGATGATTATATAGATTAACATCTTTCCGGACGTAAGGGACTTTTATACAGTTTAGCGTCATGTAGTTAGGACGTCACAGTTTAACGTCTTGCTGGACGCAAGGGACTTGCAAATAGTTTAGGGTCATATGCATGGACCGTTGATGATGCAGTTTAAGGTCATACTGGACCATTTAGGGAACTTTTTCACAGTTTAACGTCATGTGGGACGAAGTTGCGGTTTAAGGTCATACAGGACCATTGATGTATAGTTTAACGGCATATAGAAAGGACGAACTGGTGCTACACAGTTTAGTGTCATGTTGCGGGGACATAATGAAGGGACTGTGCAGTTTAAAGTCTTGCAGTTAGGACTATTGGTGCCGCACAGTTTAGTGTCATGTAGCAGGGACATAATAAAGGGACTATGCAGTTTAAAGTCTTGCAGTTAAGACTATTGGTGCTGCGCAGTTTAGTGTCATGTAGTAGGGAAAAAATATTGTTTAATGTCATGTAGGACGTAAGGGGGAGTTTAAGGTCATACTGGACCATTTCTGTATAGTTTAATGTCATATAGCAAGGACGAACTGGTGCTGCACAGTTTAGTGTCATGTTGTGGGGACATATGAAGGTGACACAGTTTAATGTCATGTTGGACGTATGTGCAAATAGTTTAGGGTCATATGCTTAGACCGTTGCTGTATCGTTTAACGTCATATAGAAAGGAAGAACTGGTGCCGCACAGTTTAGTGTCATGTTGTAGGGACAATTTATGAATACTTTGTATTTTATACAAAATATTTCTTCAAAAATCTGGAATTTGATGGAGTAGTAATGAGTTCTCCATCCATCGAGATTAATGAATAAGCTCTATTGGAGTAGACCCTATGTATTGAATAAGGTCCTTCCCATTTTGGTTCAAGCTTGGGAGGTTTCTTTCCTGGTATCATTGGAGTTCTGAGAACTAATAGCAATTCTCCCTAAATGAATGAACGAAGACGAACTTTTTTGTTAAAAGATCGTGCTATTCGATTCTGATAGATTTCCAAGTGGTGCAAAGTGCACAATATTTTCTCATCTAACTGTTCCAATTCATTCAATCGCTTTTGGTATTTCTCATCTGTAGATAACTGATCACAAATGGCTACTCTGAGTGAGGGAAATTGAACTTCAATTGGCAAGACTGCTTCTGTTCCATATACCAACAAATATGGAGTTGACCGCGTTGCATTTCGGGTGGTAGTCCGATAATCCCATAAAGCATGAAAGAGTTTATCATGCCATGACCTCTTATCTTTATCCACCATCTTTTGCAGTATATTTGAAAGAGTCTGGTTAAAGGATTCTATTTGGCCATTGGCTGCCACATGATACCAAGATGAATGGTTGAATTTAATGTTGTATTCTTGATACAATTTCTTCACCTCAGAGGAACAGAAGTTGGTGCCGTTTTTTGTCAATATGGTATGAGGGACACCAAATCTAGTAATGATGTTAGACTTGATGAAGCTAACAATGAATTTAGAACTGACTTCTTTGAGAGTTACTACCTCTGCCCATTTGGAAAAGAAATCAGTAGCAGTAAGAATGTACTTAAACTGCTTGGCCGTAGCTGAAGGGTAAGGTCCCACCACATCCATTCCCCATGTGGCAAATGACCATGAGTATTTAGATGTATGAACCAACTCTGGAGGTTGATGAATGAAGTTGGCATGTACTTGAAATGAATGACACTTCTTTGTGAAATCAACACAATCTTGTATCATTGAAGGCCAAAAGTATCCAAGCCTTCGAATTTGATAAGACAATCTATGTCCAGACTGGTGGGCACCACAGACTCCTGCATGCACTTCTTTCATGACAGCCATTGTCTCTTCTTCATCAATGCATCTGAAGAGAACTCCATCAAAACCACGTTTTTAGAGAAATATTTCTAGGTGGTTTGGGCCATCATAAAGAGTAAAATTGACCACATGTCGCCGGATTTGTTCTTTCTCGGCTCTATCAGGTGCAAGTGTTCCATTTTGAAGGTATTCCCTGATAGGTGACATCCATCCTAAAGTATGAACATACGGTTCAGGAATGGGAATATTTTCATTAATTTCCTCTATTCTGGATTGAAAATAAGGTGAAATTGCACGACGGTGGGCAATACTGATAGTTGTCTCGTCCCGATTTGGATCTGCTAGAGCTGTGGCTATATTAGCCAGTGCATTAGCTTGAGCATTTTGTGATCTTGGGACATAAGAAAATGTCGTTTCTGAATGGAATTCCTCCATTAACATTCTGACGTAATCATATAAAGGGATTAACTCTTCTTTTCTGATGGAAAAATCCCCATTGACTTGTTTGATTACCATGTCTGAATAACCTTTCACATTTAAGTGATTCACTTGTGCTTGAAGTGCTAACTCCAAGCCTAGGATAAGAGCTTGGTATTCGGCTTCATTATTGGTACCACCTTCCCACAATAAAAAGGAATAAGGTAACAATACCTTATCTGGAGAAATGAGTACGATTCCTAAACCAACTTTGTTGAATTTAGGATTTTCCATTTTCTTCCCTGTTGGACTTCTGGAAGCACCATCAAAATACATTTCCCATGTTTGAGGACACTCTTGAATAGAAAAAACTTCCCCATCAGGGAGTTCAATATTTGAAGATGTGTCTTCCACTGAAGGATGTTCAGCCAGGAAATCAGCCAGAGCTTGGCCCTTTATTACCTTTTGAGATACATACTAAATGTCGAACGGCTACAAAATAACTGCCCACCTTGCTAGACATCCTGTGAGCATTGGACGACTAAGGATGAATTTGAGCGGATTATTGCGAGATACCAATTGGACCTTGTGATTTTGAAGGTAGTGTCTCAGTTTATGAACTGTAAAGATTAATGCCAGGAAGCACTTCTCAATACATGAATATCGGGTTTCTACTTCAAGCATAGTTCTACTGAGATAGTAGAGGCTATTTTCATTCCCAGCATCATTCTGTTGAGCGAGAAAGGCACCCAATGATCTCTCTAGAGCTGTCACATAGAGGATAAGTGGTCTTCCTTCAATAGGTGGCATGAGTACTGGTGGACACAAGAGGTATTTCATGAGGACATCAAACGCTTCTTTACATTCTTCAGTCCACTGGTAAGTGACTCCTTTTTTCAATAATTTGGTAAAGGGTAAACTTTTTCCTGCCAAATTAGCGATGAAACGCCGAATATAGGCTAAGTGTCCTTGAAGTCCTCTTAATTATTTCAAATTCTGAGGAGGTGACATACCAAGGATTGATTTGGTCTTATCAGGATCAACTTCAAAACCACAATGGCGCATAACAAAGCCGAGGAATTTTCCTGAGGTTACCCCAAAAGCACATTTTATGGGGTTTATCTTTAAATTATGTTGTCGAAGCTTGTGAAATATGACTTCCAAATCAGCCAAGTGATTAGAACATTGTTTGGATTTAACCACCAAATCGTCTACATAGAATTCAACAAACTTCCCTAAGAAAGGTTGGAAGATACGATGCATGGCGCGTTGATATGTTGCACCGGCATTCTTTAAACCAAAAGGCATCACCCGGTAACAAAACACACCTTGAGGGGATCTGAAGGCTGTAGATTCCTCATCTTATGGGGCCATTCGGATCTGATTATATCCGGAATATCCATCCATGAAGGAAAGTACTTCATAGCCAGCTGTCGCATCAATTAAGAGTTCTGTAATCGGAACTGGGAAATCATCTTTAGGACAATACTGATTAAGATCTCTGAAATCGATGCAAACCCTAATTTGTCTGTTCTTCTTCTTTACAGGGACAATATTAGCCAACCACTTGGGATACTGAACTTCTCTGATGAAGTTTTCTTTGATCAGCTTATCCACTTCAGCTTCAATTTTGGAAGCATAGGTTGGGTGTGTTCTTCTCGCGGCTTGCTTAAATCCTCGATGTTCTTTTGGTAAACCCAAATGATGAGTAGCAATATCAGGATCAAGCCCAGGAATTTCTGTATAGTTCCAAGAGAAAATATAATTATTTTGATTTAGAAAGGAAATATACATCTCTTGCTCTTCAAGGGTCATGCCCGCACTAATTAAAGTGGGGCGTGGATCTTTCTCTGTACCCAGATTTATTTCTCTGAGTTCATCCACAGTGGTAGAGATACCCTCTTCAAATGCTGGAGGAGCATCTCTAAGATCTTCCTCTTCCTCTTCATCATGTGCTATTTCTTCCATTTCTACTTGCATAGTAGATGACAAAACGGAATTTTCATGATTAGAAGAGATGTCAAAATTTCCACATTTTGAAGAAGAAGCTTCTATTTCCGACACTATTGATGATAAAGGGCCTTCTTTGGGAAATAAAGAGGAGATGATGGATTGATAATTGACATCATTATTCACCTCCGATGTTTCTATAACTTCTTATCTCCTGATTGGAAAATTATAGACCTGTTGGATTTCAGCAGATGAAATGAAGACGTCACCACTTTTGCTTTCATCACTATTTGGTAGGTTACCAATTTCTCCCATGTTGTCTCGCTCAATTGTTGTAATTGACATTATGGACCTTTCCATAAGAGTATTTTGATTTAGGCCTATTTTGTAAATTTGACTGATAGGTAACACATAATCTGTACTCACATGTGTAAATGGATTTATTGTAATCTTCTCCAAACCATATGGAGCATTATATTTGGTAATTTCCTTCATTGTAGATTTTTCTCTTCCCTTCATGTGATAAAATTCTTGCCTCAATGTATTGAGACTCACATGTCTTGAACTGGGTCTTATCACCATACAATGTTCCAACTTGACCATTGATATAGTATTTGAGACAGTGATGGTATGATTAAGGGATAGCTGCATGATGATGTAGCCAGGGTCTTCCAAGCAAGACGTTGAAAGCTGAGTCTTGATCAACAATCATGAAATCCGAATTGGATACAAGATCTCCAAACTGAGTTCTGAGTGTAACTTCGCACAGTGGTTCTTGTTCATTTTTATCATATCCCTGTAACATCATGGTAGAAGGAGATAAATATGATTCCGTGAGGCCCAATCGACGAAGTGTACGGATGGGCATGAGGTTGACTCCTGAACCATTGTCAATGAAAGCTCTTCAGATATCTACACCATTGACATTGCCAGATAAGTACAAAGGTTTTATGTGCCCATGCATACATCATATTCATCTTTATCAGTAAAAGATATCACTACACGGCATTCTGCAGGATTATTCTCTATGTGATAGACTTCAGCTGCAGCAATTTCAGCTTCAAACTCATGAGGACTTGACAAAGCTTCGATGAGTGCTTCCCGAAGATATTTTGACAGATTCAAAGCATCAATAATTGATAAATTAGCTGGTACTTGGGCCAAGTGTTTCAATATATCATACTTTTGATCTAGAGGTCTGTGTTTCCCAACAAGAATATGCGGTTTAGCAGGTACCTTGGAAGCAGATGCTTTGGCAGCTGATGCATCTTGTATTGGGATAGAAGTTGGCAACATCCTTGGTTTTGGAAGATTAGACAGATTAGATCCGTTTACTTGCTGAGATAAAGAAGATGGAATTTTCAATCGGTCTTCCAAAATAACTGTGCCAAGACTGAGTTGACTATTGGAAGAAGAACTTGCTTGTTCTTTTTGAGCTCACTGAAGGGCTCTACCACGAGTTTCTGCTGCATACACAGTGCTAGCAGGGGTAGAATTGGAGTAGTGGCTTCGGAAATATCCATGTCTTCCCCTGTATCCTGAACCTCGGGAACTTCCTTGGATTCCCTTATTTGATATAGGTAATTATGGCTCATCAAAATTGAAATTACGACTGGAATACGGATCTGTTAATTGAATCATATTAACAGAACCGAAGATTAACTCTTTGTCTAATAAAGACTCTGCCTGACTAGCCTATTTAGGTTGTGCCGTTTGATGGGGCAGTGTCCGTTGTTTTGAAGTAGATGGCACAAAGTCTGCCAGAGTCAAAGACAATTTAGGCTTTGACACATACTCATCTTCTTCTGATTCTTTTTCCTTCTTTGAATCCAACCGTTTCTTTGAGGACTTTCACTCTGACAAAGAGGGTTTTACCGAAATATTCATGGCAGAAGACACACTTGGTTTTTTTAATTGTGTTCGCAAAATCGCATGAGTTTGATTGATTGTATTTCTGACCATCCAATCATCATATTTCTGTGCATTTCTTCTTCTGACTTCTTTCCATTCACCTTCCTCCTCTAGAATTGTAGCAGTAACACATGCTACCTGAGTTGAAGAACCTTTCAACATGACTTGTCCCAAGTCGACCATCTTTTGCAGGAGGTCTTTAAAGACAAAACACTCTTGGATGGGATGCCCCAACATTTGATGAAAGGGACAATAATTGGGACGGTCTTGATCTCCTTCTTTGTTTGGCCTCTTGGGCACTGGTAATTGAACCAAATTATTTTCCAGAGCTGAAATGAAGTAACCAGGAACTTTCTCATTTCGGAAAGAGTATGTTTTACTCTTCATATCCTCAAATTGTTTCCATCGTTGATCTCTTTGATCATTTGGACGAAATGGCCTTTGTTGTTGGTGTTCAGGAGGCGGAGCCCTTCGAGAAGATGAAGGTTTTGAAGTAGAAATAGGTACATGTGCTTGTTTAAGCATAATTGTAGCAGTTTCTGCTTTACCCATTCTCCTTCCTGAAGCTGATGGAATTACATGAGATTTAACCTTAGCCTGTATAAGGGAATCTTCAATCTGTTGAGCGATTGAAGTAAGGTCTTGAAACCCTCCTGTGTATTTCACAGGGATCAATGTCGTGCGTAATTCGTCACGCAAATTTTCCACACAGATTGGCAACAGCTCTTCCTGAGGGAGTGCTAAACTCAGGGAATACGTTAATACCTTCCAGCAAGCAATGAAATCAGAGACTTTTTCATTCTCCCTTTTCTTGCAGTTTGTAAGATCGAAAACTGTCATTTTTTGAAAAGTTGAGCTGAACTGAAGAAGGAATTTTTGGCGAAGATCCTCCCATCCGATGATTGACCGGGATTGCAAGCTTGTATACCAGACAAAAGCTGGTCCTTGTAAGGTTTGCACGAAGCATTTGAGTTTCACTGCTTCTTGCTGCTCTGGAGTTCCCATCATAGGATCACAACAAGACACGTAATGCGTCAAATGTTGTTCAGGATCGCCTGATCCATTGAATATAGGGAAAATAGGGTTTCCAAAACTAGATGGAGGAGAAATTGAATCTACCCATTCAGGGTAAACTTTCTTTTCTAGTTGAACTTGCGCCTGTTTCCCTTCCATAGTTTCTAACTGAGCTGTTAATGACTCAATAGTAGTTATTAACTTTTGAGAAACATCAGGTTGAATTTGGTCTTAGGTAGGTGCAATGAATGGAGCTTGGACAGATGTGGTGGTTGGTGCTGCAACTAATGGTAGCATTGCCAACCGTTGTTGCGCTTGACCCACGAGATTAGACCCCTGAGGGTGTACTAATAACGGAGGATATTCTTGATCCATCTCAGTAACTGCAACAAATTCCTTCGGCTGTTGGACTTCAGCATTCTTAAGAAGAAGACTACTCTGTTGTAGTTCTGCATTCAACCTTCTTAATTCTTTCATTTATTCCTCTTGTTGGGCAAACCATTCCTCTAACGAGAGTGATTGACCTTCTCCATAGGAAGGATATGTAACCTGATTCTTTCCACTCCATTTGTTGGATACGTTTTGGAGAGAAGGAAGTGGATTACCTATGTTCTGAGTAATCCTTTGACTTTGTGTACACACACCTTCTTCATTTGTATCGATGCCTACATTTTCTTGATCAGGGCGCTCTTCATCTGAGCCCTTGAGTGAGTCTCCTCTGGTGGATTAGAAACAACAACATTGATGACATTGATTGATGTATCATACATAGCATCCCTTCTATCAACATTTCTGTGATATTGTCTTCTTTCATGTCTTTGATGAGACATTGCCTTTTGTTGATTTAATCTTTTAGGAACTTCTTGATGAGCTATAACTTGGAGGGAATCTCCTGATAATTTGGCTCTTCGTTCCTCTTGGGGATTCTTCCCCAATCGAGAAAAGACCGATATTCTCTGAGAAGGGGGATGATGATTTTAAGGAGTCCCCAGTCTCGTGAACTGGGGATGTTCCTGCTGCTTCCGCTCAACTCCTCGAATCCCATTTGTTGAATCTAAGGTTTGGGTTAAAGGAGTCCCCAGTCTGGAAAGCTGGGGTGGCTCTTGAAATGTTATGTCTGAGACCCTTTTAAAATCTCTCTTGATCTAGCGAATCTTAGTTCGGAAATTAGCTGGATGCATTAACCTGTATCCACATTTATCACCTGGTTCAACAGACCGTTGGATGATTTCCAAGGCTTCTGTAATTTAATGATGTGTTTTCTCCATACGAGAGGCTTGTGCAATATTCTCGGCTGCTTGATGTAGGAGAAATTAAACAACTTGTTCTCTATATGCTTGATTTTGAGAGGAACTAGTTGAAACCTGTTCTTGAGCAAGCTTTTGATTATGAACAAAGCCCATTGACTGTGGTCGGCCATGGGCAATAACATTGCATGAGACCATTTTCGGCAGGCTTTGTTGACTGGAAATCACTGTGAAATGTAGTGCTCTGTGAACACCCCATCCTCTGATATGAACAACAGATGGAGCATTGGCAATTAACTGACGCAATTTTCTTAGTGCTCCAAGGCATGAACGTTGAAGGGTTCTCTGTTTCTTTTCAGCCTTCGGATACCGAGAGACTGATAGAGATGCCAAATCAATCTGACGTTGTAGCCCTTCTATTATGTTAAGATGATTTTCATATTCATCATAATATAATACCTTCTTCTTCAATTGAAAAAGATTTTTCCATATGTTGAGACAAATACCATGGACTCCATCTTCCATCAACATCTTTGGAATATCGTACTAGGAATCAGCCAAAGGCCAAAACATGAAGGGTACCTCACTTTTCGCCAGTTTTTTTCCCATGTTCATCATTTCCTCTTTATCATTAAATGAACATTCTTCTACCTCTTTTGACCAGAGTTGGTTTTTCCTTGTTGCTTCATCGGATTCAACAAGATTGGTAGAGATATCATTGATCAAACTAGAATATTCATGACTTAGGGGTTGTTCGGAGAATGACCTACACCCTGGGCTATCTTCTAATTGAGAAAGTATTTAACTTTCTAATGATAAAGCATCAGACATGACTGGTTTCACATTTTCAAGTGCCTCAAGATAAGAGGGCTTTCTCAGCACTACATTGTCCACTGGAGTATTTTCCAGGAAATGTGAATGACTAATATGGATAGGACTTTTGCATAGAAATTTATCATCATGGGGAGGACCACCATAATGGGTTACAACAAAAGATGAGATCTCTTGCTCCTTGGTCTTCTGACCACACAGAGGGTTCCTGTGGCTCTCATCTGAAGAAGAAACTTCAAGATTGACCAAATTTTCATGAAGCAAGCCTTCATGAGGAAGTGTCTGTTGAAGACTTTCGGAATTAATGTTACCGTTATTGGGAACTGAGGGAGGAGAATCTTGAATTCCAACAGAAAAATGTTTGAGGGCTTCAAGAACTCCAGCATCGAGCAAGGCCTTGTTACAGATTGGCCTTTGATCTCCTGACTGCGCTGGGCGGATCTTTTTCATAGATGCCTTCTTACTCACTTTGGAAACCACTTGTTGACGAAAGTGGTTACTCTGAGCATGTGTATGTGCCTGATCAGGAAAGATGGTCAGGTTAGGCTGACGATCTCCACTCAAATCAAGTGTATGTGCCTGACTTGGTTGTCCGTATGATATGGGCGAGTATGCCCCATACCCCTCTTGGACTGGAACAGATGTGTGTGTCTGTTCTGAAGTAAATCGTTGATGTGTCACTCCACCGCTAGGGATAGATTTATGTGTCTGTGCCTGAGATGATGCTGAAGCTGTTATGATATCCTTGAAAGCATCTAGAATATGAGCAAGAATTTGCTTCTGCTCTTTCACCATTGACAAAATATGCTTGGTGACTTCAGCCGCCGGAATGGGGATATATGTCCAATCCGGGCTTGGAGTAGGTGTATGTGCCTGCTCCTGTCCTCCTTTTCCTGTCAGTGAATCCTGACAGTACTCAAGTGTGGAGGCAGAGAGTTGAGTCTGCCTCCTGTTTGTCGTCGGAGCTTTCCGACTGACTTCTCTATGCGCTACCAAGCGAGACTGTTGGTAGGAATGATTAGTACTGGCAGGTGTATGTACCTGCTGATTACACTTCGCCAAACACATTTGATGAGATCCATCATATGTAGTCAGGCGAGCCTGCTTAATAACTGATGATGTATAAGAAGATGTATGTTCCTGCCTATAGTACTCTGCCGGAATTGCCTGGCGGGATTGGCTTGATGCTGCCAGACGAGTCTGCTGGACAGTGGAATTAAAACGGACAGGTGTGTGTGTGCCTATTAGTTGTTTGCCACCAATTTAGGTTGGTGGACTTCTCCAGAGATGGAAGGGATGAAAACCTACCCATTGTTAACCGAATTCCATCTCTGGCGGTTCATCATGCCTTCTCGGGTTCGAGGAACCTGAGCTGAATGCCTGGAGTCGGTACCCTCATCATGTTGAGGGCGCACTGCCGCACGAGTCTGGCGGCGATTGTCGATGGGATCCCTTGGGAAGGACTCCTGTTTTTTTTTTGAATTAAGGCCCTGAGGGACATGCTCATTCACTTCCTCAGAGTAAGGGAGTGAATGGAAATTGCGTTCCGGGGATAACGACCCGAAACGGTTGGAGACGGTAGTCAGCAACGCCTGCCTCTTGATCACTGGTGGTCGTTGTCCGGACGACCTGTGTGAGTTTTTCACTTGGGGGGCCTGTCGGGAAGCCTCCAAATTTGGGATGGTACTGTGTTGACGGTACTCCTTAACCAGAGCATTTGATACCCAGCGTTGAAGACGCTGAGTAGGTAATGTCATCCTCAGAGCGGATGAAGATCCAGTAGGAATATCAGCAGTGGTATTTGTAGCAGCAGTATTCACAGATGTGAATTTGAGAGCAGCCATTATGGAAATACAGGAGATCTTGGAAAAGAGTGCATGTTTTATATAACAGACATAATCAAGATAAAATTCGGCTACTTCATCCTTTGGATGAGCACACATGTCAATGATTGTTTTTGTTAGCCCTCTTATTGAGTTTTAAATAGGGGCTTAACAAATAGGTAAAACATCATTTTAACTTGGTTAAGGATTCACGTCAGGTTCACCATTTTTTGTATCCCTCGGAATTCGGGGATGACCTCCTGGATGGGAGATTCAAACGTTCTGATTGGTTTCTAGCGGGTTTGTTCATAGAACCGGAAACATACAATGATTCCACATCCATTTGGACCTACTTTCCAAAGGTAGGTGCTCATTAGCTTGTGGACTGATGAGGCTTAGGAATTTTCATTGGTCGAGAGGATGGGAGGTCGGACTCATCACACCTTTTTTAGGGGAATTATTGTCTATTTCGGGACTCTATTTATAGATTTAAGTTATGATTGTGAATCCTTGTTACATTACCAAGTATAAAATGAACTTTTCCTTCACTTTTGACAATCACTGATTAAATATGTTAGAAATTTATAGAATCTTTTATATGTATTCGAGGTTTTTCATCAATAGAGAATCATTTATATCTATTTAGAGATTCTTAGTCAATGGTAACCTTCAAAACATTCATATAAAAGTCTCTTCGTCATTATGATGACCAGGCTGGTTTTAAAGCCACTCAGTGTGGCACTTGAAGTTTATTGTCATTCATAAGGACATGAATTATTTCAGAGTTGGGATCGAACCCATAGATGGGCTACCTACGTATCCTTTGTTTTGGAAAAGGAATCAGAACCCACGTACTTCGAGTTAGGGTATGATGTTTATGATTGATGGCTCAAAGAAGGATATCACAATTACTTTTACACTCTAAGCTCACGTGAGTCATGCTCGGTGTGAGAAAGAAGAGGTATTGGTAAAAAATTAGACAATTGTGCCATGAAAGATGCAATCATAAGAAATGGTTTGAGGATTATGTATGTATGACTACCCAAAGGATTTACTTTAGGGAGAAAATCCTGGAACAGGGTCCATAAAGGTATATGTGCTTCATCGAGATTTGAATACTCTAACTTGGGACTTATTCCTGAAAAGGAAACCCAAATTAGGAGAGGATTGATAACTAGGTTTTACTCCTGAGAAGGAATCCCAGATCAAAAGTAAATTAGGACTGGTTAAAGAAAATTTAAGGGACTTGGGGCTTATTCCAAAAAAGGAAGCCCAAGATTATGACTGGGACTTATTCATGAAAAGGAAGACCAGGTTAAGGATTAAGGTTTGGGGCTTACTCCTGAGGAGGATGCCCATATTTGATTCTGGGGCATACTCCTGAAAAGGAAGCCCAAATTAGAGGATCTGGGGATTACTCCTAAGAAGGATGCCCAAACATTTAAGGGACATGGGGCTTACTCCAAAAGAGGATGCCCAAATTTATGACTGGGACTTATTCCGGAAAAGGAGACCCAGGTTAGGGGACTTGGGGCTTACTCCTGAGAAGGAAGCCCAAAATTATGACTGGGACTTATTCCTGAAAAGGAGACCCAGGTTAAGGATTCTCTCATCTTTAAAGGATGAGGTTGAATGAATGAACTCTCCATATTTAGTGACATAAGTATATTTAAATCACTAGGTTTTGAGAGATATTCCACAGAATTCCTTTCAGATAAGGAAGTCAAATCAAGAAATCATGCCATAAATGGCTTTGAAGAGTGTCTTGAAGACTGAATCTTGAAAAGGAAAGGTATAATGGCTTAAGAGGGGTGAAATGGGCAAGAAAGGCACCCAAAAAGGAAGGGGTGCGCAAGTCTTGGAAGGCGCGCAAGTATTGCGGGGGCGCGCAAGTATTGGTCGCACAGGTATACCTGGGCGACACATGGTGTACTTGCGCGATATTCAACCAGCATTGAAATACTTGAGCAACGCTTTATTAAAGCCTTTATAATTCTCTTGAGGTTCTTCCAGAAAAGGGACGCGCAAGTTCTATCGAAGGAATAAGGAGGTGCACAAGTGGGACTACTTCCCTTAAGGGCTGGCCACTCAGGTGCGCAAGTGTTGATGAGTTTCAACACTTAGGCCTTCCTCCCTTTCTTTAGATCTTCCGTTATAGGTAATAAATTACCTTAGAAGTGTTCTGGAAGCTTTGAGAAGAGACTTGGGCGTCGGGAACTTCAATCTGAGTTTCTGGAAAAAGATCCTCTTTAATGGGGGGCTCACAGGGTTTATTTATAGGAAGGAGAAGACCCTGGGCGGTTACCGGGTGGTTATCACTTAGGTCGCGCAAGTCACTTGCACGACCATAAGGCGTCGCGCAAGTAGACTTGCACAACCATAAGGCGTCGCACAAGTAGACTTGCATAACCACTAGGCGGCGCGCAAGTGTACTTGCACGACCATGAGGGAACTTGCGCAACGTATGAGCAATGCTCTCCTTGTTCATCCCTTTGTCGATTTTTGATGTTTCTTCAAAGGATGAATCACTTTGGACTAAGTTATTTCCCTTTTTTCAGTCGTTAGACTCTGTGACGGAAAGGAGCGTCAACAATCATATGGGACCTAACATCTTGAAGAGTTTAAACTTATTTAAATAATGATTATTATATCAATAGTAAGTGATTTAAACTCATTTTGAGGATCTCCCATTCATAAAAATATGAAACTGCACAAATATTGAAATGAATCACATACTATAATTATGTCTATCACTGAATAGGACAAAACTACAACTTCCACATCATTAAACACCATTGAATTATTTTGATAAAGATCACTAAGGGAAACCAAAAGACATGCCCTCTATGAGATATATCAATGGGTTAAGCATGATTTATCCATTGTGTGTATGAGATATATCCCTCTTCTATGACATGTTATAGGATCTAATAAAAAATATACGGATGAATATATCTTTTAGGATCAAGGATATTCAGCTAAGAAACAACATCCACACCACACAATCATATGAAAATAGGTTTTATAAAGCCCTAGAGGACACTCCACAATGGTCTGAGAATTTACTCATGTGTTTATAATGAACGAGTTAATGCATCATATACTCATGTATTTTATGCAATAAATCATCAAACTCTATTAATATTAAAACTATTATAACAAATTGATAAATGGTAGCATTAAGTTGGTTAATAAATTTGAATATCAATACAACTAATATTCAGTTAATAATATGATCAAAGGTTATAAAATACATGAAATCACATTTCTTGAATGCATATACATATATATATATATATCTCTTTGTGTGTGTGTTTCATGGTTGTATGCATCCCATACATATTAATTTAAGGCATATATCTCCTTCAATGTCCAAATTTCACTAAATCATAAAAGATTGTGTCATTTCACCTTATATTGTATCATATAAAATAACTTGTGAGACCATATCCAAAACTATTTTTTGGATATCTTCCAAAATACTTTTATAAATCTATAATTTTATAATTGTAGCGAAACATATGAAATTACTTGTAAATACCCATACAAAAATTATTTGTATTAAATCTAAAATGGTTATAAAGAATATATCTATGGAAAAATAAATCTCCATTTAGTCAACCATAAAGTGTGACCCCACAGGCCTTAATAACATTGAAAAAAACTATGAATATTCTATCCATACATGTATGTAATGATAGAACACTAGAAAAGCATCAATGATACTCTAGTTACTAAGGGATCTGATATGATCTCTATCAAAAACATGAATATCTATACCCATGTCCACAAATGTGCATCATGTAAAAACTTGAATTCTCAAATTTTTCCTTTGTTTACGACATCAAGTGACCATGGTACATGGGATATTAGAAACCCACATATTCTACTTATATGTTTTTATTCTTATTGTATTGACTAGCATGGTCTGTGAATACATTACATGTCATTTCCCATTATGGATAAGTACATTACACACCCCTTATCCATATAAATAAGTACATCATATGTACTATTTAGTTCTGAACACAAACTCTACAATCTATCTCTATTGAGGGATTAGATTTCATACTCATCATATGAGAGGAAAAATCCTATCATGGTTGAGCTCTAACAAATGAAATGATCAGTACCATACCCAACCACCCATGTATTAGCTAAGACAACATATAGAATTGTGTAAGTATGGTATCAAAGTATGATGGTTATTATGCTAGGTATCTCGCCAACCTCCGGTAATGGGGACCGAAATACGATCCACGTACCCATAGTATACCAAAGACATATATCTGACACGCCATGTGGTATACCAAGTGGTTTATCAAGTTTAAAAAAGTAATCATATTCTTTTTTTGTCTCATGAGAATATTTAATGTCTATATTAGAATCCCACGCACACTAACCTTAACATTTCATTATAACCTATAATACACTATTATGAACATCAGTTATGGATAAATAAAAGTCATACATTGAGAGGTCAATTATCATTATGTTTCATGAAATGTATATCCACACACACATATATGCATCCAATATGAATGAATGATAAAGTGGTGATTTTATTTTGATATGATATATTGTTATATTATTAAAAGTCTTATAATAATACATAACAAACCCAAAATAAGTGCCTCTATATCAAATCATACATGAAATAATTTCGGATTAGCCTTATGTATGATGCAATTTTAGCAGTTTTGTTAACTTATCACATCATATGAAATCCGAGTCACATCTCTATGTTACTATTTAATAAAACCCTCCCAATAAACTCTTTAGTGAGAAACACTTATCAAGTAATAAAATTTGAATAATGGTGAGATTTATTAATCATATTCCCTATTATTCAACTATTTGAAGATATTCAAAATTTCCTAACATCATAACATTAAATTTTATGATGTTAATCTTCTATTGTCTATATACAACTCTCTCTAAGTGAATCGTCTTAATTTATGGAACCCTATTCCATCAATTTTTTCACTTTAAATAATGTAACTAATTAAAATATTATTTAACATGACAACTAATATATTTTATGATAAATTGATATACACATTATTATGGTAAAAAATAAAAATATTAACAATACTATTGACTTTCATACTCAAAACACCTTTTGAACATCATGTGAAATTTCCTTTGAATATTGACTGGTATAGTCCTTTAGAAAACAGTGTCTATCACTTTCCATGATAACTAAATTTAACTCATTACATTTTTATTTATCTTAACATATCCTAAAATCTTTTAGGATATTGAGTGAAACACTTTAATCCATGACTGGTGAAACGCTTTAGGAAATAATGATATCAAACTTTTATGGTAACTAAATGTAATAATATAAAATTTCCATTACCATCACATAACGTAGACACTTTAGGACATTAAGTAGAAATCAATTTAATTTTTGACTAGTGTAATCCTTTATTTATTAAATTTTAACTTCTACAAGTCCAAACAAAATCCTAATTGCTTATTAGTCACTATATGCTTTTCAGAATAACTTGATAAGACCAAAATATACCATATGTTTATGATATAAAATTTATTTCCATTTTTCTTGAATATTTAAGAAATAAATTACCATATCTTATATGAAATTATATTTGTTTGGAATATTTTTACTTTGAGAAGAAAACATTATTAAGATATAACTTTGATGGGTGAGAATCACATTCCCTCATATTTTAACAAAAATCTAGAGAAACAATAAATACTTGAAAACATTTTTGACATTATGTTATTCTTAAAACATGTTATTAAATATTAATGAATCATAAACCATGGGTATAAAATTAATCATCTCATGTTTTTTATAACAACTATTTGTTGACTAAAAAATCTTTTATCATATAATAGAAATGAGAAGAAGATACACATCCTTAAATTTTATCCATATGAGCTTTATTGATTCTTCTACTTTCAATATATTAATGTAGAAAAAGTTTTCTTCATATCTTGAATATATACTACAAGCATTATCAAATATTCCCTTTATTTTGACCTCTTGTATATTTACAACACCTATAAAATATACATTCAGTATCAAATTTCCTTAAACATTAAATAATTTATTTCTATAACACTTATACCCAACATGGGAATTATATGGAGTTTTATAAAATTATTTAGTTATATATTGGATAATCCGTTCAAATTGAATTATTATTTTAAATTCCTAATAATCGTGGGTTTCAATTCCCTTAATTGGAATCTTAAATAAAAATTGTTAAAATTTTCACTAAACATTTCTTATCTTGGTTTGAAAATTTACCTACTTATACTAACCATACAAAACCTAAAACCTAGACAAAATATTCCATGTTCATCTATCCTCAGCTATTTGGGAATATTGGATAAAGCATTCTTAAAATAATTAATATTATTGAAACAATTATATAAATGATAATAAGATGTATTTCCATACCAAAATGATCCATTTTTAGTCTCTATTAAATCATGTTATAGAATTTAACAAATCATAACTATGTGTATGAAAAAAAATCATATCATTTTATTATTTGTTTTATAAGTTCTTCTCAAAATAAAAATCAGATAATACATATTTTATCACAATTTCAACTAATATTGAAGAATACAAGTGATTAATACAAAAATCCTTTTCTCTATTACTTCATGCCCTAATTTCCAATTATTTTCAATTTCAAAAATTTTATATATTTTCATGTTTGTAAAATCATATAGTTGATATCATATATATTTCAGAATAATACAAATGAATTTTTTTACCAATATAGATTAAAGGAAACCATTAATCTCATAGATTCATTAACCCATTCAATAATATTTAATTTCATTTGGTATACCAAATAATATTGAGTATATGGGACAAAAATTCATTAAATTGATGCTATATTAAATAATATTTGGTATATGTATGGATAATAATGTTTTGTAGGCTATTTTTCATCTCATTATTTTTAAACCATAACTAAATAACTCTATTATTCCATAAGCATCAAGATTCACTTGTTGAACAATTTTGACACTTTGTTACACAATAAGGAATTATTATGACATATATTTGTTTACTTCATTAAGAAACATTTTTATGTTACTGGTATTTAAAGTAATTTACTTTATGATTATCTTTCTAAAGATTAATTTCAACGTTTATTTTCATGATGATGATGTTATTTATCTACAATAAGAGTTTTTTTTCTGATGATTATGATGTTTTAGAACCACTTAATAAGGAATTTTATTAAATGAAATACCACTAAAATGATGACCCATTTTGAATTATTCATATCCATTAGTGGTCAATGATCCATATTTCATTAGCTAATGAGTCTTCTAGGGTGTTTATATCACCACTTAATTATTTTGGTAGGGAAAACTTCCCAATCAAAATAATTATAACTCTTGGATAGTTGAGTGGATAACTCTTTATCCAAATCCTTCATATGGATTGAATCAAATCTATTCATTGAGTATACTTCCAAAGGGTTTCCATGAAATTTCCAATCTAAATAAAACTGCAAGAATAAACTAACAAAATACAATTTGGAGGAAACTTTCTATGGTAGAATATGAAACTCATATCCAAGTAACTCATATCAAGTGGTTATCTTATGACATTAGAAAAAGATACAAGAGATTGGATCTTAAAGGATCAAATAGTTTATTAGAATTTGGAGAGTGTATACCTATATTATTCTCACATTACATTTAAAAACATGAAATAAAATATAAAATTATTGTGATAAATTTGTTATATATAATAGTATATCCATAAAACAATTTATAGATCCTTTATTGGTATCTTGGGGAATGAAAAACATAATAAATACTGAGATAATATACTCAATATGGGAAAGTGTAAAACATAATATATCATGAAATAAATAAATAATGTATAATGTGGAAGATATAAAAAATAATCAAATATAATGTATAACTAATATCATAAAAGGGGAATATATACATGGATGATATAACAACATAAATAATCAAATTGATAAAAATGACCAATTTAATAGTGATGAAATTCATAATTTTGAACATCAAAATCAAACAATTAATACCTTGTTCCAAGGCATAAAAAACATACTATCAAGACCACATTCCAAGATATCATAAATAATTGGGCATACATACACCAAATAAACAAGATAGGTGCTCTCATGTAACCTAGAAATTCATAAATGGGATATAATTTCCCCCTACCGCCACTTACTAAGTCTAATACATTCGTTATATTAAATAAATTAATAATAATTCAATACATAATTTAAAAAAATCTTATTGAAAAACTAGCATACCAAAATGTTAATATTTTCCTCATTTAATCACTATAGAAATATGATCATACGATATCCAAAGTAATATGTGGGATGTTATCATTAGATTATATCATTTCTAAATCATAATATCCCACAAAAGATATTAATATAGATGAAAATACATTTAAATTATCACCGAACAATTTCTTGAGGAAAACACCAATTTTATTTTGAAATCCCTTATTAAAAATATAATTTTTTTTTGAGATTATTACGAAATAAATTTTATTTTAAATAAATATTAAAAAATTTAATTGAATATTTATGGAAAATAATGGTTACTACAACATTAAAATATATTCATGAGTTAAAAATTAAAATAAAGATTATTTTCCCATTTTTGGTAAAAACAACCCCATTTAGAAAATAATTAAAATAATACTTTTAAACATTTTTTATAAATTAAAACATGAATAAAAGTGAATTTAATAAAAATTTAGATAATATTAATAACATTTTTGAAAACATTTAAAGAAAATATGCACATAGAAAAAATATTCATGAATGAATTGAAAAAAGTATGTTTTCCTTATAAACATTATTTAGAACTTTTTAGTACCTTGAGGGATGAAAATGTAATAAAAACTTGTAATTTACAAACTTACAAATATTATAAGATAATAAAAAATTTATATAATAGATATATCATATAATTTTATCATCATATATTTAAGTATAAAAAATCCCTGCAATCCATCTGATGATAACATAAAACCCATACTGCTTTGGTAACATTTGTATCATAACCCCCATGAAATAAATAACTTCAAATGAAACATTAGATATCATGAATATAAATATATTCATGATATAACATATCAAAATGGTATTATATACACCACATATAAGAAACAAGTGGGGAATATGACATATGTCTCACAAAAAAAGGGTAGTGATGAGCGTCGCGCCGGTACCTTCCCCCTCAATAGGGGAGGGGCCTTCGCCGCCCCTTACAGGGGAAGAACCTGTCTCTTCTCCCCATTCTCTAACCCATACCTTCTTCCCCCCAGCCCCTAGATTTCAGTTTTCCAAAAAGTCCCCAAGTTGTTCGAAGGATTCCTGTAACTGTCGATCTCTTCCTTAGAGTTCATAGCCACATCTTCCTGACTAGATTTGACGCTGATATCTCATTTCAAGCACCGATGTCCATCAGCCGACACTTTCGACCATCATATTATCAGATCCTGGGGTTTACAGGACCGGGCTACTATGGGACTTCTCGATTCCAAGCACATCAGGGTTAGGTTCGCATCTAAGGAAGACCTGATTCTGGCCTGGTCTAGCGCTCCTCATATCTGCGAAGGTTCTAAATTCTTCCTCTTCATGTGGTCTTACGACTTCCAAATGAATCGTGATTCACCAACTACGGCTATTTGGGTAAGATTACTAGAACTCGCTCTTCCATTTCAAAATCCTAGCGTCCTTCAAATGTTGGGAAATCTCATGGGTCAGTATTGGTTCTCTAATAGAAGGACTAGAGCAATTTGTTACCCAATTTCTCCATGAATCTGTGTCAAAGATGACAATTCAAAGGTTCCAATAGAGATTATATGGGTTTCTGTAGGAGATCATTTCCATTACAAACAATTCATTCTATTTGAATCATGGTTTTATTTCTGTTCTGCATGCATGAAAATGGGGCATTCGTTGGTAGTGTGTAGGCGTAAGAGGTTGAATTCTTATCAGATCTCGGTTATGGGATTAGTGAGTATTGATGAAGGAATAAAAACTCATATGGGTGGGGAGCCGGTTGGGACAGATCTGCTCCTAGGAAACACTACTGATCAGTAAAACACATGTGGTGTTTTTAAGGACACCCCACTCAGAATCAGGTGGTCTCTCTGGACCCAAATTACTTACATATCAATTCCAATTCGAACCACAACCTGGAGGGGGGGTTAAAACCATGATATAGGGAGGTTATTTTGGTTTTAGAAGCTCGGGGATGTAGGCATCCCCATGGAGAAAAAATTCTGAGTTCAACCATTAAGCTGATGGAAGAGTCTCAGGAGCCAAGAGTCGAGGACATATATTCAAGTCTGTATCATGATTTGGGGACTTCCAGGTCGACAATTCTAGCCTCATATGTTCCTTCCTCCTCGATGACTCCCTCTTTTGCTGATTTAGTGAAGTCAAGTGAGCTAGTTAATGGTCATGCAGTTAAGCATTTTCCTAGTCATAATAATGCTAGTATTCACTCTGAAGTAAGATTGGTTACAGATAATCATAACTCCCATGATCCGAATGTGATGGTGTCTCCGGGTGAAGAAGTGACTGTAAAATGTAAAACATAAAAGTCTTTTAATCCTTAAAATTGTTTCCCTACTTTGGATGGAGTTACAAAAGAGAATTTGGATCCTGATGTATGGAAAACCGTTATACCAAGATGGAAAAGAAAGCAGGGTTGGTCTCGATCTCCATAACCAAGTGATATTGAGGTTGATTCTCATCTAATAATGGATCATGAGCAATCTCACGGTCACACATTGGTTGGATCTGGCTCATGAAAGGGGAAGAAAGGAAACAATATCCTCGTAGATTTACCAATTCAAAAGGGGGGTAAGTCAAGACCTCGAAAGGACTACTCGAATACCCCCAAAACAATCATAACCAGATCTTTAGGCATGACAAAGAATAACGAGATTGAAGCCAAACCCGGGGGAAAAAAGAAGTGTGTGTACACTCAAAAGGAAAAGCAATAGGTTGAACACATTACTTCTAAAGAACCATAGAAACATATTGAGCTTGTTATTCACTCAAATGAAGAAATGAAATTTGGGACCATTGAGTGCAAGGATTCGAAGAAGGATAAGGATAAAATCATAGAGATGGAACTTTTTATTAATGCCAATAATGTTCAAACGGCTTGGATCAAGAAACAAGACAGGATGTTAGCTCGCGGCTTCAATGAAAAGAATATTAATGTGGAGGAATACATAAAATCATGGGACAAGCTCGCCACTCATTTTGAGGATCGTATTAGATATGATCCAAATTCAGAGGTTTGTTATTTTCAATGGGGCTTATATCGGGTAAGTAATTCCACCAATTTTAGCCTCGTTTTCAATGACAATTTTACCTCCTTTTGTGTTTAACTACTCTCGTCTGGAACATGATTGATTTCCCACTTGGACTACTTTATGGTTTGAATTTTTTTTAGGTTTCTCACTTTTCCCTTAAAAGTGTTTTCAGAAAATACAAAACATGGATTGGAGGTCTCACAAAAACAATAGTGAGATAAGAAACTCTTACCTTAAGTATGTCTTGATTAATCAAAACACTAACCTTCTCTATAATAAATTTATATTTATCATAATTATATATAAGAACTTTATGAATAATTATAATATCATATATTATTCAAATAGTACATTTATATTCCTATATATAAACAATTTTCTATCAAAATCGTCATTTCGGGTGTTAAGTGCTTCATTCCTCATGAATGTTTAATTTTGGAAGTTATGGTCCTTGAATCTTGTTCATGGTTTCATCATCTAAATAACGGTAATAATTTAATTTATATAATATTATTACATAATATAATTATTTTACAAAACCAATTAATAATTCACGTTATAAATATTATAACATTACTCATGTTAGTGGTAACACTGACCTAAATAAGAGTGTGTTATAAAGATCAAATAAGTAATAACATGGAAACTTATTATCTTAATATAATATTTATGTAATATTATTAAGGTAATAATTATCATATAAAATTATGAAATTCATCATTATGACCATACATGAGAGATGGTGATGGAAAATCGATCACATCACTATGTGGAGATGGTAGTTCACACATACGCATGAGTGATACATTCATTTCCCATTTAATGGAAAGGAAGTGGAAAATGGATATAAAATAGTCATAAGAATATTATATTATATTTATGATACTTTATCATTATTTTAGGATGGATACAATAAATTTATATAAATTATAAGAATATATAAACCTTGAAAGAGTCGATAATGATGATTACCACTTTTTTGAGATACCACCTTTGAATTACATCTTAAGCCTTCTTAGGATGGTCTTAAGAGAATACCTTAGATAAATAATAAAGGTAAGGAATATAGGAAGGTATTAGAGAATATGTTTGATGAATTATAAGGGTAAAAATAAGTTAATAATGGATGATAGGATTATCCGTTTTATAGGTGATGGAAAGGACACACTTGAAATCACTTAAACCATTTAAATATAATATATATCATAATCATGTAAAGTGAAAAAAACAAAAATCCATATATAATTTTTGATAGGGTATAAATAAACTCAACCAATAACATTTATATATCTTTTAGAGAAAATTTATTCCTTATCTCTCAGTTAAACCTCCTTTAAACGCAATTTAACCTAAATTGTGCTAACTTATCTTTTTACCACGATCACTTAATTATATGCACAAAAACGAAATGGACTTCAATTTTTTTATAAATTAAGGTCAAAATTTTTTAATCCCTCTTATTAGATTCAAAATATATATGTGGAATAAATTATATTTAATATAAGTATGCAAAATGAATGAAAAAAGTTTTAGTAAAATACCTAATTTAAGCGTGAAAATCATTTCACCTTGAAATCAAGAAATAAGTTGATTTATAAGTTGTTTTGTTAAATAATCAATAAATTAATTTTTTAAATATTTTATATTACTCAAAAATATAATTTATCCTTCCAACTGGACCATTAAAAGAAAATTCCCAAAAATAGTATTTAATTTGGATAAAATATAATTTTTTTTTTCATAAAAGTCAAACAACGATTCCAAAAATCAAAATAATGTTTTAAAATAAATTATTTTACTTCTTAAACATATTTAAAAAATCACTCACAAAATAGGATAAATTATAGCTTTATAGATATTTTAAATCATTACCTCATTGTTTTAACCATGTTTTACCTATTTTTCCCTTAATGAGATTACAAATCATTACCATGATAAAAGGGAGATATTTAAAAAAATTGAAAATAATGATTCTTAAATTTTAATTAGTTTTTAAATTTTAAATTTATATAATTCAAAAAATTAAATTTTAATAGAAATTTTTAATGCTCAATGAAAATATAGATTTTAGAAAAATGAGTTTTAAATCCCAAAAATGAACTTTTACCAAAATAAATTATAATATCGATTCCTATGTAATTAATTAAATTATTTTTAATTAAAATTGAATTATGTTTATATACTATTCAACTAAAAACCTAATGTTATTTTTATATTACATGATTTAATGAAAAACAATGATAATTTTAAAGAAAACGGTATTTTTCACTTTCACATAAAATTAAATATTTTTTGAAAAAATCCCAAAGATTTACCCAAAGATAATATTTAATCAAAGATTTAAAAAATTATATGAATTTATTGATATAAAATTAAAAAAAAATTCAAAAATTAATTATAATTCCAGTGCCGAAAATGCAATCAAAACAATTTCTGTAGAAAAAACATTTTTGAAGGGAAACATTACTTTACTAAAAATTATGTACTTATTTATTATGAATTAATATGAACATATAAATTATAAAAAACCTTTATATATTATTTCATTTTTTATTCTTATTTATACTTCCAATTTAACAGCTAGGTTATAATAGTTACATTTTAAATAATAATATTTTTATAATATATTGTAGTTCAATTAATGCTTGGTATTATGTGTTAAGAATGATCTCAAGATTATTATTATTTTAAATTTTTTAGGTGTTACATTCTTCCCCCAAAAATAAATGTTACCCTAAAAATTTCGTATCTTAGTAATCAGGGGTTCAATATTATAATATTTATTTTTTGATAACCCACATCATACAAAGTAATAATAAAACTTCCTTTAAAAATGGGAAGTAAGAAACATAATGATTACCTAAAATAATACATAATCATACTCCTAGATATGGATAAAATAATATATAAGTTAAAATATGAATAAAAAATAGAAATATATTTTATAAATAGTTTTGTAGAGTTATAAAGGACATGATCCTGAGAAAGTTAATAACCACAAAACCTTAAATAATTTAGGGATAAATAAGACCATAAATTCATCATAAATGTAGGTAATAGGATAAGATTATTGTTCCAAGATCCTTTTACTATAATTTAAGGATTAATTTTTATCAAGATAAAGAATATGAGAAAATATACACGATTTCTTTCAACATTGTAATTTTTTTAATTAAGTTATTTAATCAGTTTCCACATCTGATTTTAAATATGAATGAAAAAGAGATTTTAAATGATTGAAGAAAACAAATCAATCTTTAATGGTTAAAAAGAGATATAAAATAAAGAAAATTTATTTCACTTGTCTAATTATTTTATAAAAAGATTATATAATACTCAATATGAAGGAACCATCTTATGAATAAGTAATACATTGACTGCTAAAACATCGATAATAATACACATTTAAATTATACAATAATTTAACCTATATATTATAATACTAATAGTTAAATATAGATTATTTTATGATTCTTATACTGATTTATAAATCCCCAAATATAATTAAACCCATGAAATCAGGATTATGTCAAAGCTAAACATAGGTATAATAATCATGATTGTAAATAGGGTATGTCTATGTGTCAAAATGGAAACTAGCTAACACATCCTTATTAAAATAATGTTTCCACTAGGAGTCTTGATTGAAAACTCCTTTATTAAGGTGATAAAGAAATATCTAAGTTGTTTTTGGAAAACATGGAAGATATAAAAGAGTGAAAAATTCCAGAATCAAATAAAGAATTAAATAAATTTGAGGATATGATCAAAGTAATTACTATCACAAATTAAGAGATTATAATTTCATCTATAGTAATTTCATAATCTTATAATTTATTCTTAGCCTTTTTTAATTTTAATTCCCTTGAAACATGGGGAATTAATTTGTGTAGTTCCATATCCCCTTATAATTAAATTACTAGACATTAAAATCTTCTTTCTTTCCCTTTCATCCATGTGCCTAGTGGAATTACTCTCTAAAAATGATGAAAAATCACATTCCCTTTATGAATGTACCATAGTATTTCATTCATAAATTATCACATGTTGTATGTTCCTTCATTCCATCCTTTTATTTTATCTCGTTTATTTTTTCCTTGGTGATTGGTAGTCCCTTATTCTATTTATTTCCTTTAATAATATATGAATTAGATAATTCTATTTCCATCCTGATGGAATTTGATACGATATCACCATGAGATTGAACGATTTATGAGACTAGTAACCTTGATTTAATCCCAAAATCGTAATTTTAATATATTTGGATATATTTTTAAATTATAACAATACATTCAAATATTTCATAAGGGTTCATAAAGAGCGTGTGAATAAACCAAAGTATAACCACTAATAGTGTCTTTCTATGTGTGCAGTCTTAGGCTCACTCATCATGAAATGAGTAAAGATTGAGTTGACAGTCAACCATCCATTTTCATATTGTTTAAACATATGTTCATCTATTCCACAACCACAACCACCTTCTAGTATTATGACAGGGTCATAATTTCTAGGAATCATGGCGTTATTTACTTTACTAAAACTTTATGATATTATATTATACTTAGACTTACACCAAGAATATTTCATAGGGTTATTTTCTCTGATCTATTTTTTCCCAAATCCAGATTCCAAGGATTATACTAAACATTATCTATTAAAAACAATAACACCTAGAATACAATAACCTAAATACGATGGTTATAATATTATATCAGAACAAGATACAAGATATCACATCAGATTGGATTGAATATTTTAGTAGTCCTGGGAGACTAGATAGATACAAGACTCTCACATTACATTTCTAAACATGAAATAAAACATAAAATTCTAGTGATGAATTTATTATTTATTCTAATATTTCACGTAAATAATTAATAGATCTCGTATTAGTAGATTGGGGGAAGTAAAACATAATAAAGGGTGTGATCAAATGCATATTAATGGAAATCATACAAAAATACAATTATAGAATAAATTAAATTGGAATAATATGGAAGAGATAAAACAAAATTAAAATATTCCATATAACTAATATAATAAGAGGGAAATATATCCATGGATGACATAACAACATAAATAATAATGTGGATAATAAAAAATGATTTCATTGTGATATAACGCATAATTTTTTAAATCATAATCATATCATCAAGGACTTATTCTAAGACATGTTAAGCATACTATCAATGCCTCATGTTAAGATGTCATAAATAATTAGGCAAACATACACCAAATAACCAGGATAGTTTGTCCCATGAGACCCACTGATGCATCAAGGAAATATAATGGGCCCCACCCATCACTTACTAAGTCTAATTAATTAATCATTTAAGATAAATATAAAATAATTCCATACATAATTAATATAAACAATCATATTAAAAAAGTAACATATGAAATGATAGTATTTTCCCCAGTCGATCACTAAAGAAACATGATCATAAGAAACCCAAAGCAAAATGGTGGAGGATATAATATGATTATATCCCTAGTAAATTATAAGATTCATCAAATGATGTTGACATATACACAAATACCTCTATAAGTTCATGCAAACATTTCTTAAGGAAAATAACCTTTTCATTTTAAAATCACTAATTTAAAATAAAACAATTTCTAAAATATTAGGGGAAAATATTACTTTGAAAATAACAATGGAAAATTGGGAAGTAAGATTCAAGGAAAATGATACTCATATTGGTGGGGAAATTAGTTCATTCTATAATCATTAAAAGAAATATTTCTTTCATATATTTTGTAAAAAGAACCTCATTAAAAAAACAAAAAAAAGATTCCTTTTAAACCATTTTATAAAGAGAAAAAATTAGTAAAAAATTATTTAATAAAAAATTATATAATATTAAAAACAATCATGAAAATATTTATATAAAATATAGATATGCAATAAAAATATTCAAAACAAAATAGAAAAAGGGAGTAAATTTTCATTAATTTTTTTCATACTTTTACGTACTTAGATAGAGGAAAATGATATGAAAACATGTAATTTATAGAAATTACTAGAGTTTAATAAAAATATATAAGCTTTATGTGACACAAATAATATAACTTCATTATCATAAATTTATGTATAAACAATACTAGTAAATTGATATATTTTAACATAAAACCCTTAGTACTTTTGTAACTTTTGAATCGTAACCCCCATGAAAGAAATAGCTTAAAATGATACATTAAATTCCCTAAATATAAATATATTAATGATATAATATATAAAATTGGAAGTATATACATAAAGTTAAAGAAATAATTGGTGAATATGAAATATAACTCATTGAAATAAAATTTAGATGGGAAACCCTTACCTTAAGTCCCACATGAAATGTAAGCACTCTAAAAGTAAGTGGAAAAAATTTAGATTTATTATAATTCTATAAAATAACAAAATAAATAAATATAATATCATATATGACCCACTTATAACATTTCATCATTCTTTAATTAAAAATTATCTATTAATATGGTCATTTAGGTTGTTAACTACTTTGTTTCTCCCGCATGTTTTATTTCAACAATTTTGGTCCTTGCAACTTGGACATGGATTCATAATATACATAATGTTAATAACTTCATATATACCGTATTATTATATAATATCATCAGTATAATAAATTACTTATCCATTCATGTCATAAATATTATAACATCACTCATATGGTGGAAACACCAACCTAAACAACAACTTATTAAACACTAAATGATTAAGAACATGAAAAGGTATCATATTAGTGTAACTTTTATAGAATATTATTAATTTTATAAATATTATATATATTTAGTAAATACATCATTATAACCATATATAAGAGGTGGTTATGGAAAATTAATTACATTACTAAGTGGTAGTGGCAGTCTATCTGTAAGCACGAGCGACACATTGATTTACTATTTGATGGTAAGGACATGGAAAATGGTTGTCCCATAATCATAATAACTTATAAATATATATATTTCATACAGGATTTATTAATTTATGACGAGTACAACATATTTTGAGTAATTATAAGAATAAATAAACTTTGTAATATTCGGTAAAGATGATTACTCCTTCTTTCAGAAACCTATTTTGACTTGCACCTTAAGCCCTCTTAGGATTGTATTAGGAGAATAAAAGATGATTAATAATGAAGTTAAGGAAGATATAAAGTTATTAATTTATATCTTGTATGATAAAAATGCATCGAACATTGTTAATAATGGGTAAGGGGAGGTTCCTTTTTATTAGCGAGAGAAAGGACACACTTGGAATTACATAAAAGGTTTAAATATAATATATATCATAATCATGTAAAGTGGCACCAAATAACACCAAATTAATAGATCATATGTTATAGGTTTATAATAAAATATAACAATAAAATTTAGACATGTTTTACAGACATTTTAAGCCTTATCACCTAGTTAAACCTCATTTAAACCTAATTTATCATTAACAACAATAACTGAACTTTTTTACCATGACAACATAATTATATGCACAAAAATTAAAGGGGAATTATAATTTTTTTAATTTATGGATAAAATTTTTAGTTCATTTTATTAGATTATAAATCTATAGGTGTAAGAAATTAAATTTAATATAATCACACAAAATTCATTATAAACACTTGTTAGGAAAATAACCAATTTAAGCATAAAAATCATTTCACATTGAAATCAAGTAATTAGTTGATTTACACAATTTTATTTGTGTAAATAATAAAAAAATAAATATTTTTAGACTTTTTTATCAATCCTAAACTGAATGGAACCTTCCAATCATACAATTAAATTCAAGGACCCAAAAAATATTTTTAAATATGGATAAAATATAATTAATGTTCATATAAGTCAAGAATGGGTTCCCAAATTAAAAAAAATGTTTTAAAATAAATTATTTAACTTATTAAAAATATATTTAGCTTAAAAACTCACCTTATTGGATAAATTCAAGTATTATAGTGATTTTAAATCCTCACCCATAGTTTCAATCCAATTTTACCAATTTTACCCTTACTGAGGTGACAAATCACTACCATGTTTAATATTCATAATGACTGAATATAAAAGGTAACTATTTAACAAATTTAAACATACCTATTCCTAATATGTAAAAAAATTATTTAATTTTAAATTTTTAGAAGTGGTATAAACAAAACATATATTTATATTCATTAAAGGCAATATAAATAAATATTAGAAAAATGTGTTTTTAAGCCAAAAAATGAACTCATATAAAAATAATGTATATTTTTATTAATATGTAATTAATTATATTATTTGTAATTTAATTATACTTATTTAAATTTATGATTAAATTTAAAATATATTTATATTTTTATATTAAATATTTAAAGGAATGATATGACAGTTGTACGGAAATTGGTATTTTTCAATATTCACATAGAAATAAATCTTTTCAGAAAACTCAAAAACATTAACCCTAAGATAATATTTAAAAAATGATTTAAAAAATGATATTAATTTCATCTTATACAATTTATAAAAATGATATAAATTAATTATAATTTCTATGTAATAATACAATAAAAACTATTTTTTGATGAAAACATATTTTTAAAGCATAAAATGACTTTACTGAAAATTGGGTACTTATTTATTATAAATTAATCAACACATTTTTATTGAATAAAACATTTAGATATATTTTTCATAAAGTGGTTATTCTTATTAAAATCTCTAATACAATTACTAGGATACAATGATCACATTTAAATAATAAACTTTTTATAGTGTATCAATGTCTATTTGAAGATTTTCATTGCGACTTATGAAAGATATTGAGATTATTATTATTTTAAAATAAATTTTTTATTTGGTAAATTCCCCCATTAAATTAATTTTTTCCTCTCAAATTTTTTTCTTGGTAATAAAGGTTTTAGTTTTTTCAAATTCCTTTGTTGAGAACCCATATCATACAAAGGAATAATAATAGTTCGTTTGAAAAGGGGAAGTGGGAAACCAAAAGGTTACCTGAAATAAAACATAATTATGTTCCCATATAATGATAAGATTAGTGAGAAGTGATAAAATGTATGTGGATGAGAAAAATAATTTCTAAAGATTAATTGATAGTGATAGAGGACATAATCATTAAAAATTATATGATAAAAAAACATAAATCATTAAAGGAAAAAAGAAGACCATAAATTCATCATAAATGAAGGTAATAAGAAACATTTTTATTTCAATATCCTTTTCCTAGATTTGAAGGATTATTATACTATCATGATAAATAACTTGATAAAATATACTTACATTATTTATTTTAAAATTCTAATTTTTTGATTCATTTTTTTAATTAGTTTCTATATATGATTTTAAAGATGAATGAATAAGAACATTTTTTATGATTAAGGAAAAAAATCTATTAATGGATCATAATATCCATAAAATAAAGATATGTTATTTCACATACCTTAAACATTATCAGAAAAATATAAGATAATACATTTTTTAAATAAACCATATTGTGGATAAGTTATATAATAATTAATAAAACATAAATAATAACACCCATTGAAATGCTATAACAATTTAAACATTAAATTATAATTCTACTTGTTCAACATAGATTATATTATGCTTCATATATTAATTATTAAATCCTTAAAATTAATTTAATCACAAAAATCAGGATTATGTCAAAGCTAAACATAGGTATAATAATCAATCATAAAAATATGTAATGTTTATGTGTTATAATGGAAACTAACTGATATATCATTTTTACATTAAGGTTTACATTATGAGTCTTGATTAATAACTCCCTTATTAAGGTTCTAGGAATATATATATATATATATCTGTGTGTGTGTGTGTGTATTTTGAAAACATGGAATGTATAAAATAGTGTGAAGATCCAAAATCAAATAAAAAATTTACTAAGTTTGAGACAATGATTAAAATAACTGCTATCATAACTAAATGGATTTTAACATCAGCTATAGTGATTACATAACATAATACTTTATAACTTATCATTTTCTATGTTAAATTAACTCGATTATTAGGGTATTATTTTTCATTGTTCTCTATCTCCTTATAGTTTAAATACTTGAAATCATCGAATTCTTTCATACCCTTTCCTTCACATTCCCGACAGATTTTCTATTAATAATTAATGAAATTTCATATTATCTCATACCAATTACCATAGTGTTTCTTTCTAAAATTATCACATATTCGAATGTCTACACTTACCTTATTTTCTTTCATCTCATTCACTTTTACTTAATTCTTCATCATCCTCTTATTCTCTTTATTTATTTTTAAAATATATTACCTGGAGAATTCTTTCTCTATTCTCATGTAACTTGATACCATATCATCTCATGATGAAAACATTTGAGAGAGAAGTGAAATCAAAAGTCTCAGGTTAATACCATTAAATAAATGGTCAATTTTAATTTAAAACTTATGTATATAGTCTATAACATGAATTTCTATTCTTGTAAAGATTTCCTCATACTCTGAAACATTTCAATATTCTTTATATCTTAGATTGAGGAATTTCATTTCTATATCAGCACATTTCTCAGTAGGAAATTATTTTTATAAGATTATATATTTAAGATAATTCTATTCTACTCTCTCTATTTCATAATCCTTTTTTATATTTGGGATCAATGTCTGCCATTGATCCTTATTTTACATTAATCAATACACTTTCAAAATAATATTCTCCCTTTCATTACTTCTCAAATCCACAAATATCTTATCAAGGGAGTTGATCCATTGTTAAAATATCAATGGATTAGTAGTTACATTAAAGGGTGGAGTTTTTTACCATACGAAGAAGTCCAATATCAATGAATCATTCAATGAAGATGTTGGTTGTTCCATATGGGAAAGGATATTGGTTATAACCTAAGTCAAATGTACTAATATAGTCATAATCTACTCAACTCCAATTCATGTTGTGTTGAATTTTTCATAATGTGAATCCCTACATTGATTACTGATGTTGATTGGTTTTACATTACTTTTATTTGGTTCTATTTCTAAATAATTTCATATACTATATTAGCTCATAACATTATGAATCATAATGTATAATTTCAAATTTGGTGAAATACCAAGCACCGTTTTAAAATTTATGAATAGATAATATTATAATCCTAAGATTAGTATATTTGGGAATATAATTATATCATAAATATATTTTTAAATATTTTATAATTGTTTTTAAGGATCATGTGAATCAACTAAATCAAATCCCATGGTTGTGTCTAGATAGGGGTTCATTATTAGGCTCAATCATTATGCACTGCCTAAAATCGAGTTGATACACAACCGTATTTTTTCAAGGTGTTTATCCCCAGGTTTAAATTTACCAAAATAGCATCCAATTGACAATATCCATATAGGGAGGTAATTTTTAGGAATCCACAAATTCTCTACCTTGATAAAACATCATTATATTATCATATAATTATAATTATCCCTTCAATATGACATATGTTTATATTCTCTAATATATGTTTTCCTAAATCTAGTTTCCAGGGTTTATAATAAAATTTATCTCATACCAACTATGACACCTAGACTCCCATACCCCAAAACCTGTGGTTATTTTAATGTATTGAAAAAAGATACAATATATTTCATGCGATAGGATAAAATAGTTTATTACTATTAAGAGATTAGATACATTCATGATTCAAACATTAAATTCCAAAAACATGAAATAAAACATACAATTCTAATGAAAATTTTATTATTTTTTTATTATATTGTTGAAATCATTTATAGATCCCTTATTAGTGTCCAAACGAAAGGAAAACATAACAAAAAGTGATATTAGATGGTCATTAAATGAAATAACACAACAAAATCAATCATAGAATAAATAATGCATCAATAATATGGTATAGATAAACATTAATAAAATATTCCTTATAACTAATTTAATAAAATGGGAATATATATATGAATGAAATAAAAACATAAATAATCACATGGAAATAATAAATTATTTCACAATGATTTAATAGATAATTTTAGATATCATAATCATACCAATTAGTCTTTGTTCCAAGAAATCGTAATCATACCTTCAATTCCTCATGCCAAGAGATCATAAATAATTTGGACGACATACAACAAATACACATGCTATTTTTTCTTGTGAGACCTTCTGATACATCTAGGGTCTTTGAAAAGAATCTTTTATTACTTAATATGTCTGATTCATTCATCATATGAAATAAATAAATAATAATTCAATACATAATCAGTGTAATCATTTGTATTAAAAACTAGCATATAAAATGTTAATATTTTCCCTAGTCAATAATTAGAGAAACTTGGTAATAATAAATCCAAAGTAATATGGTGAATGGTATTATTAGATTATATGTAACATCCCTCCCATCCTCCTTTTCTTGAGTCAAGGTAGAATTTTTTTCTTGGCCTTAAGTGACACCCTCAAGATGCCAATGTCTAGAAATAAATGCTAAGGGCTTCAGTACAGTCGGGGAACGATTTTCCCTTTGAAAATAAAAACACCATACCAAGTATAAAATAAACAATCAACAACTATAAAATGCATGATAAAAATGTAATACATCTCAATGTAATACCCAAAATACAAAAATACCAAACGATTCTACTAACAATATCACAATACCAAAGAAAAATACTAAACCAAAAAGCTCAAAGACTCCAAATACACAGACTCATCAACTCCCAAAAATCTCCACGCTCCAACTCCACAATCTATTATAAATAATCATGAAGCACCACTAAAGAAATGTGAAAATTTCCCTTCACCTGTGTCCTGATAAATGATATCTGAAAATGAACCAAAGTTTCTAGGAATGGTTTTAGTAATGAAACTCAGCTGGTTTTCACTAGATAAATTTACTTTTCACTCCACTAGGATAGAACATGTTATCACATTTATACAAACATATTTATATAAAAAAATTTAAAACATTTTTATAGCTTATATCAAAATATGAAACAATTTTCATACAAAATTTTTTCCTAGTTATGTTACCAAAGAACTCTTTAAACAATTTCACATCCCCTGTTGGCATACCCAATCCATCATTCACTCACACACCCACACATTCATGCTTTAGTGGTAGTTCCATACTCATGAGCAGTGTTTGGTCCATCCACCATGTCTTTACTAAGTGGCCCATCTACTTGTTCCCCAATGTCAGAAACCCTTTATCTAGGGCCACATCCCTTTCTAACCCAATGGTACATGCCCCATATCCAAGGTAGTGTCGAAAGCATGAACTCACACCAACCCATGTATTCCAAAACCTCAATCCCAAATCTACCATTTCAATCCATTAAAAAAAACATTTATTTTATTGAAAAAATTACCATAAAACCATTTACATGAATCAAAACAAGTTCACATTTTAAAACCATCATTTTAAAATTAAAAAAACAAAGCAAATTTGAAAACAACGAATTTCAAAAAAACCACAAACCATCACTAAAGAAATATTTTACCAAGATTTTCAAATCAATTTCACAATAACTTTTAATCAATTCACACAATTTGAAACCAATCCTTCATGATATAATAATAGGAGTCAAGAGTGAATCCACATACCTCAGAAATTATGGAAGAAATGAAGAACAACAAAAATTCTTCAACAAAACTAGGTCGAAACTCCAAAAAACCGACCTTAGATCTTGTTCCATAACATCAACACAACCACATCTCATCATTATTATCCTTAAATATCACACACACACTCACACACACACATATATATATATCCCCAATGGGAAATATCTATGAATATAAGAGATAAAATAATAGAATATCTAAGTAAAATCACTAAGAATATAGACATACCAAGAAATCTAGCCTTCAATGCACCATGATTTTCCAATTGATAACTTTAGGATTGAATGGGAGAGTATCCACAAGCTTTAATGGGAAGAAACAATTATTTAGGGTTGGAATAGGTGAAAAAGTGTATTTGAAGCCAAACTGAGTTATATTCACTTTTTTAGGATTTAAATTATAACTGTTCATGGTTAGTAGCTTGGTTTGGAAAACCATGCACTAACCATGGATATGATTATGTTCCCAAAATCATGGTTTATCATAGGTAGATGGATGTTATGGAACTACCAATAACCACACTCTGCACCTAACAAGATCACATTTCCTAAATTCTCATGAATTCCTATAGGAGATTCATGGTTTGTATTTACCATGCTCAAATTGTGTACCTCCATAAAAGACACAAAAAAATAGAAAAGTCTTCCAAAACATCCCAAAAATCACCCAAACACCTTAAATAATGAAAATACATAAAGAAAGGGTTTCATAATTGAATGTCTGAGGTGTTGTATTCTCCCCACCATTATCATTTCCCTCCATATAAGGTAGAAATCCACCACTATTCTAAATGATTTTGGGCCATTGCTCGGCCATTTATTTCTCTTATTCCCACATATCTTTCTGAATATGACCATTTCCCACTAAAACTGTACTAGATTGATGCTTTTTTAATTAAATAATTTCTATTTTTATCTATAATCCATACTCGTATATTAAGCAACAAATCATCTGTCTCTTGTTTAATTCGATCCTATCGAATACCACAGTTAAAATCAGGATGATAACTTTCCTCTAAGATACGTAAAACACATTATGCACCATACTAAACTGTGGTGGAAAATACAACTGGCATGCCACCTAACCAACACATTAATGTATCTTAATAGGGCCTATTTATCAATTAGGTAACTTATCGTACTTTCCAAAATGATTATTCCCAAGCCTTAGAGAGATGCTCAAGAACATATTATCACTCACCTCAAACAAAAACGACTGTTGAAGATGATACACATACTATTTCTGATGACTCTGAGCTGTCTCCATAATTTTCCCAATAAATTGAATCTTTTACATTGTCACTTGGAAAAGTCCTTGTCTAGACATTAAATTCTATCCTATTTACACCCAAAAAGTGGAGAACGACAAGGATTCCAATACAATGATTCAAAACATTCCATATTTATCGAGGACTGATAATTTTTGTTATATGAGAACTCCAATAATGGTAAATGGTCCCCCCATGAGCCACAAAAATCCATTATAAAATCCAAAAGCATGTCTTCTGAAGTTTGTGTCATTATTTCAGATTTTCCATCCCTTTGGGGATGATATGATGTGATCATGGCCAATTGAGTCCTAAGGGATTGCTATAATTATATCTAGAAACATGATGTAAACCATAGATCTCTGTCTTATAAGATTGAAAGTGGTATTCACTAAATCTTTACCACTTATCATATATGAATTTTAGAAAATTCCTACAACATAGTAGATTCACAAATAGAGGTGAAATGGACCAACTTTTGAGCTGATCCACTATCACATATATGGCATCATGTTTCCAAATTATTCTTGGGAGACCTATTACAAAATCCATGGCTATCTTTTGTCATTTTATAGTTGGTTTAGGTAAATAATACAACATACCTATAAGTATATTATTCTCTACATTAACATTATGATAGGTTAAGAATCTCAAAACAAACTCATCCACCTTCTTTTTCAAGCCGACCCACCAAAACTATTCTTTCGATACCTTATACATCTTCTTTATTCCAGTATGAAAAACCTCTCTTAAGTGGTGGTAACCATGAAGAATTTGTTCTCAACAAGCCATAGGTATGACCATTATATTTTGAAACCACAAAAATAAACTCCCATCCTTCAAACATACCTCAATGGTCTCCCCAAAATTGCGTTTATATCTCATAGAAACACATTCTGAATCAGACCTCTATGCCTCTTTAACCATCCCCACCAAATCAGGACCAAATGAAAATAGAAATGAAACAACCATACTACGTTGATCTTCAAAATACTAGCGCATGTCTTCTATTGTTGGCATCAAAAACACAAATCTGAAGCCTTTTTTCCCAATTGACCATATGAATTTCTTCTTAATTAATCTTCCACTAAATTACCTAAACATGGTGTACATGGAAGGTTCAGCGCGTAGTAGAAGCATGGTTGGGGTGGGGCCCAACTGTTATTTTTACCATGATCAATGATTATTCCGAGATAAATATGATGATGAACTCCAGTCTCCATAGAATATAATGAAATATTTAGATAAAGAAGAAAGATCCCTAAAACCATAGAGAGGATCTTGGCCATCATGTTTATAATTAATTTAATTAATTTAATAAAGAAAAATAATACTTGTATCTTTGGTATTTTTCTTCAATGATGACTTTGATCATCCGGAATGACCCTTCCAGATTTTCTCATTGTGCTTGTGAGGATCCAAACTAGAATCCATCTAGTGGTAATCCACACGTGCATTGATGGCCTCTGATCGACACCGCTCAATCTCCAGGTGCTAGCGCGGTGAAGTGAGTGTCTTGTTTCGGTCGTTCTTGATCGCTTGATATTCTTCCTTGAAGACTGTCTCTCGTTCTTAAGAGGGGAGAAAATAGGATTCGAGAGAGAAATTGTTTGGCTCATCAATTCTCAATTCACCAGGCGTGTGGTGCGGTATTTGGCACAATAGGCAAATGTGCCTATTTATATACATGGAATTTCAGTTACAATATTTAATTGCGTAGAAAAAATTATATACATTCATGAACTTAGAGAAAACCCATGCATTTAATAATAATACTGCATCATTATTTATGGTGCACCAACTTTCACAAAAATGGAATTATAAATAAAATTTTGCGTCATAAAATAATAGCAGCATTATTTTAATTTGTTCTAACTAGTTAAAAAATTATTTACCATCTTGAAAATAATTATTTTACTATCGGACCTACCTTAGTCTAGTTGAACTCCACTTCCATTTATTGAACACCCGAATAAATAAATAAATCATTCATTCTCTTATGTAAATATTTTATTTAAAAAATAGTAATTAAATATTTAATAAATGTTCAATAAAATAAATAAATACATTTTATTTAATTTATGCGATCATTGTAACTTGAATAAAATTATCCCATAGTCTTGAGAATAATATTTTTTCCATTAATTAAATTTAAATAGAATTTAACTGAGACCACCAAAAACACTTTGTGTGTGACCCTATAGGATTCTTTCTCATCGGCATTAGGCGGGCTTGCCTAATGTCCAAGAGTATTATCTAGCAAAGGGTCAAAGAACCCAAGAGAAATAATGTAAAGTCGCAAAAATGACATCCTCATACAAACGATCCCTGGATAATATAATCCCTTTTCCTCAACATCTCATCAAGATGGTTTCATGATTGTGTAATCAACTTTTTTTCTTGATACATTGTTCTTTGACTACCTGAAATAAACTCGTCGTTACACCATGGACATGAATGTTTTTGTGATGGTTCTATTTTAATCAAAGGGCTGAGATATAAACTTCCATAAATGAAAGGGGAAAATCCTTCCTCAACTTATCCATTAATAACATGCCACTCGTGATGCACCCAACATACCCTACTTCCCGCCAACCGTCTGCATGACAGTTTTCGTCAGTAAATCAAAGTGTGTAAGTAATGACACATATTAATGATAATCCTAAAGTCTAAGGATCATCACACACGCTCACAGATAGAAATACCTGATGACACCAAAACATGTGGAATTCCTACTAGCAGTTCTGTTCTTATAATCTCCAATCATAGAGATTACCAAGTGCGAACTTCATAAGAGGAAGTATCATCTTTTTACGAGTACTCGCACGAGACGGTCTTCATGCTATGTGTCCCATCATAGCATGTCATCCAACCACAAATATATATTTAAGAATATTGTTATTGAATTTCAAGGTTCTCATCATAGTGGTGAATTTCCATGATTTTATCAATGCAAAAAATACTCTAGGACATTATTACATCATATTAATGCAGAAAAATGAACAATATGTAACAATACCATATATATACATGTAATAAAAGTAAAACGAGTTGGTTCTTGGACACCAACTCTTATAAACTCTCACTTGGACTAGATACAAATGCCTACGACTTTCAGTCTGCTAGACCTCATTGGTTGATCACGTTTCCTTTGAGTCAAGGATTTAGTCAAGGGGTATGCCACATTGTCTTCCGTAGAAATACTTCTCATTGCAACATCACCTCTCTGAGAAAATCCCTCAAGAGATGATACTTCTGAAGTTTGTGCTTCATCTGCTTATGTGACCTTGGATATTTTGCGAGAGACACCACTGTATTATTGTCACAGTACAGTGTGATGAGATCTTTACTTCTAGGTATCACATCTACGTCTTGGATGAAGCTTCGCAGCCAAACTTCTTCTTTATCTACTTCAGAAGCTTCGATATACTCGGACACTACTGTAGAATCTGCAAACACAATCTACATTGAGCTCTTCTAGCTCACTGCACCTCCATTCAAAGTGAAGATGTATCCTGTTTGTGTCTTCTTGTCATCTTGATCAGTCTGGAAACTAGAATTTGCATATCCTTTGATGACTAGTTCCTCACATTCTCCATAAACCAGGAACATATCCTTAGTATGCCTCAGATTCTTTAGGATAGTCCTCACTACCATCCAATGGCGGTCACCTGGGTCATCATGATATCTGCCTACCGTACTCAATGCATAGGCGACATCCAGTCTAGTACATAGCATGTCATACATGACTGACCCAATCATTGATGCATATGGAGTCCTTGCCATTATTTTTCTTTCCTCATGTGTCTGAGGATACATTTTCATAGAAAGATGAATACCATGTGATGCTGGAAACAATCCCCTCATGGAATGATCCATACTAAATCTCTTTAGTATCTTATCAATGAATGGACTTTAACTTAGGCCCATCAATCTCTTGGATCTATCACGATGTAGCTTGATCATAAGAATATACACTGCCTCTCCAAATTCTTTGAAAACGAAGCATTGATTCAACAATGCCTTAACAGACTGTAAGACTGGTATCTCATTTCCAATATGTAATATTTCATCAACATATACTATTAGGAAAATTACTGCACTCCCACTAAACCGTTTGTAGACACATGTCTCACATCCATTCTTGATAAAACCAAATTCATTTATGCCTTCATAAAAATGAATGTTCCATGACCCGGATACTTTCTTTAATCCATAAATGGTTTTCTTATACTTGCATACCTTATCAGCATCCTTTGGAGTCATAAACCCTTCAGGTTGTATCATGTAGACATCTTCTTGAAGGTTCCCGTTGTGGAATGTTGTTTTGAAATCCATTTTCCAAATCTCATATTTACATTAAGAGGAAATTCCATGTATAATTATGATGGATTTCAGCATTGCAACTCATGAGAAGATTTCATCATAGTTAATTCCTTGACACTGTTTAAAACCTTTTGCAACCAGTCGTGCCTTATAGGTACTGACTTGTCCTTCCATGTCCTGTTTCTTCTTGAATATCCATTTGTAACCAAGAGTATTTAAATCAACTGGAGGATCCACCAAAATCCATACATGGTTTTGGTATATGGAATCCATTTCAGAAGTCATGGATTCTTGCCAAATGGAAACATCTGTGCCACATACTACTTCCTTGTAGGTTACAGGATCATTATTATCATCTAATAAGGTATCAACATCCTTGTTAACTAAAAAACTGTACCATTCCAGTTCTCTGAACTCTCTTGTACTCCTACGCAGTACTTGTATATCTGGAACAGATTCTTCTTCCACGAGGCTTTATAGAATCTGTTCCTGTACCAACTCTTGTGTACCTTGAGGCTCGACTTCATCAAAGTCTATCTTTCTCCCACTATCACTTTTGGAGATGTGCTCCCTCTCAAGGAATATGGAATTTCTGACCACTATAAACTTTTTGTCTAAGGGGTTGTATAGGTAATATCCCCTTGTTTCCTTGGGGTTTCCTATGAAGGTACACTTTGTGCTTCGGGGTGCGATTTCGTTACCTGAAGAGACCTTAACAAATGCATCGCTACCCCACACATGTAAAATTGATAACATGGCTTTTCTTTCACTCCAGTTTCCAATGTGAGGTGGTATTCCCTGACAACTACATCATCAAGTATGGCTTCATTGGATGCTTGTAGATCTACCCCCCTCGATCAGTCTTCTTGAATCTACTTGTTTCTTGTATTTGGATACATATTGAGCACCAAAAGTTGTATCTAATACCCAATTTCTAGAAACAGATTGATTGCATTCGATAACAAACACACTTGAAGCATCCGCTTGCTTCTTAGGTTGGGTGCAGTTCTTCTTCCAGTGGCCCTTTTTTCCACATGCGAAACAAACAGCCTCCTATTCCCTTCCCCCCCTTTGATCATCCTTTTCTTGGAAGGCCTTAATGAAGCTTTGGGATTAAAGCTCATCGCCTTCCCTTTCCTCTTATTCACCATAAGGACATAAGGCTTTTCGCACTTCATATATTTTTCCACTTGGAAAATGAGGATAATAAGATCAGATAGAGACTTCTCAATGTTGTTCATATTGAAATTGAAAATAAAGTTAGATAATATCTGAGGGAGTGATTCAAGAATGAGAATAGTACCCAGTTCTTCTGGGAGTTTAAACCCTAGAACCATCAGGCGCTCAATGTTTCCAATGAGCTTGACTACATGAGGCCCAGCTAAGGAACCTTCTCCAACCGTACTCTGAAAGAGTTCTTTAGAGATCTCTAAACTTTCATGTCTTTCTCTCTCCTATTAAAGACCACGGAGGTTCTTGATCATGCTATAAGCATCCATGTTTTCATGAGACATCATGAGCTCACTAGACATTGATGATAACATCAAACATTGAACATAGACATCATCATTACTATGTTTCTCATACACCAGTAAATCCTCATCACTCTCCTCTTTGGTAGGTGGATCATGTGATACTAACTCCAGCACGTAAGACATCCTTTCATGGTTTTGGATAACCCGAAGGCGTCTAAACCATTCCTAGAAGTTACTGCTAGTGAGGATGTTGTCTTTATCCAGAATTGATTGTAGGGATTGTGTTGTTAAAGAGATTTTCAATTTTTTCTACAACTAAAAGGGTATATTATTAGTACTTTCTTGATTGCATTTTATAATAAATAATAAATTTTATTATGTCTCCAACTATTATATCAAGTCCCAATAGCCCTCACCATTGAACTCAGAATGTCTAGTTTTCATGACATTCTTGTGTAAAGGATCCATATTCCCCTTCGCATAACCCCAACAAGGGTTTTTCAAGATATTAGAAGGAATTTAGGTAGGCAGGTCTTTGCCAACTGCAGGCTTGAAGCTCCTTGATATGTGGAGTGGACTCCCCAATCCTAAAATCGTGACTTTGGATTTCCTCAAATATTTCCTCCAATATTACACCAAGTCTAGAAATGGATACTCTTCGTGCTATAATATTGTTAATTCCACCAAAAACCATTCATAAGGGCTTCCCATATAAAAGTAACTGTCCAAGAAAAGGGTTGGTGAAACATATAGTCTTGTTGAGTTTTTCCCTTCATCAAGTAACAGAAATCTTGTTCTGACTTAATATTTTATTTGATGGATTTTAACTATTTTGTGTGAATTGCTTATTATCATTATCAAATGCTTGTTAATATTAATTGGAACTTACTTAAGTGATTAACCATGTATTGGTAATATTTATGCGTAAGTATAGTTTATTTTAGTTTCATCTTGCATGCTTTTTTAATTCATTAATTATGTGATCGTCACAACACATCCATAATGATAAACCATGAAACTGAAAAAAAATAAAGTAATGTAAATGGAATGATCATGATATTTTCTAATGGTTAGCTTATCTTGAGGTTCATAATCAAACCCTGACCTAGGGGAGAAACACCTTGAACCTTTTGGGTTCAGGTTTACAGCTTCCACCTGTCCACCTCAATATCTCATGGGATTGGTTTCGTCTTAGCTCCAGCTTGAACCGCCTCCTCTAGATTGGGAGTCCCATCCATTAAATATGCCTTTTTAACTCACATTTTGGTGAGGGGTAAAAAGAGTTTTTACATAAAATAATCCTTGGGCACGCATGCCCTACATATTAATGAGGATAAGGCTCATAGGCCAACAAATTTAATTCATATAAATAAATTAATAGAAACCATACACATACAATGTCTTGGTCTAGCTCATGATCATCCAAACATGCAATGATATTTACGTATTAATAAAACTATCAATCAATTCTTTAATCATTCTCATTTAAGATAAATCACCCTCAAATCAATTAATTATCATCTTTAATTAATCAATCGTTTTATCTTAAACCCTTTTCTGAATTTCCTTGAAATTCTCATCCATCATAATTTTAAACAATTAAATTCATTTAAAATTATCTTTGTACATAACTTGTACCATGGAGGAAACCCAGTGAATTTTTATTGATAACTACCCAATGAGTTGGAATGGACATTACGCAGATGTTAAATTAAACACATATATATAAAACACTTATCAAGTGTTGTGCCTCATCTTTACGCCCGCACGATGGTAAATGTCTCAAAGGTTTGTATAATATAATAATAAATTTTAATATATCTGCATAATTTGGATGAGTACATGAAATGTAGTTCTAACTACAAAGTATGGACTATTTTCCATCATCTATCTGAAGTACACGCCTGGGGAAACGGCGTGTGAGTATACATTAGAAATCATCGTAGTGCATGACATGTCCAGTGGGCCACACGCTGTGTAGTTCCTCGTTACACGTTATTTATCTGGTTAAGCTGTGTACAGGGTACATGATCTAACCCAAACTCGAAGGTACTACACACCATGTCCATTGTTCCACAAGGTGTGTAATCCGAAAACCATGTGCCACGTATTTTTGGTCAACACACTGAGTCATTTAAGACTTAAAAAGACTCCAACACATAGCTTGGTTTTACAGACCGATCCAATGCATTGAATATTGACTATATAGTGTGTACTACCGAATACAAGCCATGTGTTCTGGTTTTGTATGTCCATGAAGCTTTGGAACCTCCATATGAGATCCACTGTTTTATTTTAATCAAAATTAAAAGAAAAGATCATTTCTGTAAGGTGAATGAGAAATGAAATAGGAGGAATAGATCTAGAGATTAATATTTGTAGAACGATTAACTTAAATTGAAACAACTAAATTATTAAAGGCATAATTCATCAATGAAATATTTCAAAAATTATAAACTCTGATGTAACCGCTCTGATACCAGTTGAAGGTTCTGGGCGCAGCTGAATAATGGTTGGTGCAGGACCCAACATTGATTTTTACCATGATCAATTATTTTTCTAGGATCCATAGGATGATGAACTCTATTCTACAAGGAATATTATCAAAGATTTAGATAAAGAAGAAAGAGGCTTGAATACTCATAGATTATCTTACACATCATGTTTATAATTAATTTAATTAATTTGATAAAGAAAAATAATACCTATATATTTGGTATTTTTCATCTTTGATGATTTTGATCGTCCGGAATGACCCTTCCAGATTATCTTGTTGCTCTTGTAAGGATCCAAACTTGAATCCCTCAAGTGGTGATCCATATGTTCTTCGATGGCCTCTGATCGACACTGCTCATTCTCCGAGTGCTAGTGTGGCAAAGCGATTGTCTTGTGTCAGTCGTTCTTGATAGCTTGATCTTCAGCCTTGAAGAACGTCTGTCTTTCTTGTGAGGGGAGAAAAGATGATTCGAGAGAGAAATTGTTTGGATCAACAATTCTCAATTCACCAGGCATGTGGTGTGGTATCTGGAACAATAGGCGTAATTGCCTATTTATAAACATGGAATTTCAGTTACAATATTTAATCCTCTAGAAAACATTAAATACATTCATGAACACAGAGAAAACCCATGAATTTAATAATAATACCGCATCATTATTTATGGTGCGCCCACTTGTGAAAAATGGAATTATAAATAAAACTCCGCATCATAAAATAATAGAAGTGTTATTTTAATTTGTTCAAACTCGTTAAATAATTACTTATAATCTTGAAAATAATTATTTTAATACCGAACCAACCTTGGTCCGGCCAAACTCCACATCCACTTATTGAACACCAAAATAAATAAATAAATCATTCATTCTCTTAAATAAATATTCTTTTACAAACTAGTAAATAAATATTTATTAAATTTTCAATAAAATGATTAAATATATTTTATTTTATTTATGCGGTCATTTTAACTTGAATAACATTATTCCACATTCCTGAGAATAATATTTATTTCATTAATTAAATTCAAATAGAATTTAACTAAGACCACCAAAAACAATTATTGTGTGACCCTCAATGATTCTTTCTCATTGGAATTAGGCGGTATTGCCTAAAGTCCAAGATTACTATCTATCAATGGGTCAAGGAACCCAAGAGAAAGAACATAAATTTGCAACAACGAAATCCACATATGAATTCACAGTAGATAATATAATCCCTTTTTCGCAATATCTCCTCAAGCGGGTGTCATGATTGTGTCATCAAATTTTTTTCTTGATATTCCTTCATTAGAACATATCCCAAACCAAATCCTAAAGCATCACAATACACCATGTACCCTTGTCCTGATTTTGAAAAACTCAATATTAGTGCTAATGTAAAGAAATCATTAATCTCTTGGAAAGACTTATGTCATTCTTTGTTACATTGGAATAACATATTCTTCGTTATCAAATCTATCATTGGTGAATATAGTCATGAAAAATCACATAAAAACATTGTTAATAACCAGTGATACCCAAAAATGGGTATCTCAAAGAAATTATTTGGTTGTCTCCACAAGATATCAACCTCTATCTTTTCTGGATCAATAGAAACACCTATTTTAGAGATTAAATGGCCAAGGAAATGTAATTATTGTATCTAGTAATCACATTTTGATGGTTTGGCATACCGAAAATGATCCATCAAAATTCCCAACTCTGTTTCCAAGTGTTTCTCGTGCTCAACCATTGTCCTTGAATACCCTAATATGTTATCCAAAAACACCACTAAAAAAGAATCCACATATCTCTAAAATATCTCATTAATAAATGGAATAAATACTATTGGTGAATTCATAAGACCGAAAGGAATAAAAACATATTCATAATGTCCATATATAATTATGAAAGTGTGTTCTGCCTCCAAGGTGGCGCATTTTGGTTGGTGCAGAAATGTTATGATGAGGATTATCAGCAATTCCTTTTCTATGGAGATATATTCTCATCGAATTCCCAATTCCTTTTGTTTCAACCCATTCATCGTCATTATCCATTGAATAAGGATAGATTAATCCTGCGGGAAATGTTGGTCCCAACAGGCGATTGTGTGGGGGTCAAGTACTTGTGAAATAGGTCCTCCTCGGATATAACATCCTCAGATGGTCTCCAACGAGTTTATTTGTGGATCTAAGAACACCCCATGGCCCTGGTATCCAAGATTCATGGACCTGATTTATAATGGAAGGCGCTTGTTGATTGATGATTCAACCAACGACACTTAAGGACTCCATTGGTCAAGAGGATGGGAATTTAGACTCACCGCACCCTTCCAGGGGAGGATTATCTTCTATTTCGGGACTCTCTTATAAATTTATGTCTTGTTCACATGTTCATGAGTCCATTTTTTATTCCTAAATAGTGTGTCCATGGGCTACCATTGACTTGAAAGATCACCCTCTGCATTAATATATTTGATGCTACAAAGGTACTACTAACTTGATCAATACAATAAGGAACTCTGGAGTTTATCATCATCTAGGGAGAAGGAAGGTGATTTAATATTGGGATCTGACCCATAGACTAGGTTTCCTACGTATCCTTAAGAGAGGAATCAGAGACCACATAGTTCGTATTTGTTGGGGCTTATGCATGGAAGCTTCCAATTGGGGAGACATGATTAGGTAGACCAATTTGGATTGGAACAATGTTCATCGTCGGCCTTATGGTAGGTGTCCTATGTATCCTGATTTGGTCATGAATCATATTTCTCATTGTTCATATTGTGTGTGTCTTACATGTGGAAGTTTCCCATCTGATAGACATGATTGGGTGGACCCTTTTTAATGGGAACCCCTTTGATCTCAGGTCTTCTGGTAGGAGTCCTACGTATCCTAATTTGGTCAGGAATCAAAGTTATTGTAGTTTAGATTCATGTCGATGTTGTAATCATAAAAAACCTCGAATCCCATGTCAGTCATGATCGGTGTGAGAAAATATAGTATTTTAAAGATTCAAGAAAGCACTTGCTTCCTCTCCTGTTGTTAGGAGAGGGAGAGCAAGCGGTGGAAGAGGCCAAGGAGACTGTGGGTGAGGGTGTGGAGAAATGAACCCTTCAATATAAAATGACATTGAAGGTTATGTGGCTTGACCTCAGAAGACTGAGGACCTACCTTAGTGGGAGGGCCCCAAAATACGTTCTGGGAAGCTGACGATTTTTGTCCTTATCAAAGGGGTGAACGACCATAACCCCTTCGACTGATCACTATTCCTAATTGAATGGAAACGAATGTGATCACCCTTAATCCCTAGAATGGGGAGGTTCATGTCGGCGTCCTAAGGTTGGACTCCAGGTTACTATGGGAATGTAGACCCACAGACATTCCCAAATCTCAAACCTTTGTGGGGAGAGCCTTCTTGACTCCTCTTACAATGGGTATATAGACTCAAAGGGGCGTGCTAATGCACCCGATGGTCTGATCATACGGGTCTTGTGGATTTGGAGGAGGTTTTGGCCTGATGTCGGAGGACTGTTTCACAGAGGAATCATGGTGGAATGAACGATAATGGAGGGGTCAAGTTGGAACTGGAGGAAATAATACTCAAAAATAACCCATTCCGCGTACTAGTTTCTTATGCGGGATGGGGGAGGCTCTACATACCATAGTTTAATGCGGGTAGAGTGGCTGTCGGCATATCGATGAGGTACGTGGGCATAGGTATATATCACCGCATACCATAGTGATACGTGGCCCATCACACCGCTTTGGGTTCCATCTGCGTACTGATGCAATACGTGATGTCGTGTTCAGTCCATGTAGCGGTACACTACGTGTAGAACCATATTGAAAGAGGGTTTGGGGGATTTTTTTCATGATGAATTCATCCGCGAGAAGTATGTGGTTCACAGTTCACCTATTTGGTTTGTGGTTATCTTATTATTATTCATTTACACCATTTTATGGTTCGCATCTGGCTGTACCTACAGATAGAGTGGCTTTCAATTCATGATTCGTCAATGAATCAAGACTGTATCTGGAATCTTATCTGATATATTTCTTCCAACATCCGAGTCCCCTTCAAGATTTCTTCATCCATCACGTCTTTATTCTACTATGCTTCTTTTATACAGAATCAGAGAAATTGTATCTATTGGGCACGCGAAACCATTTATGGAGGCCCATGAAAAGATATCCATACCTATGGAAGACTCGGTCAAATGGGGTTTGTGAAGGCTTAGGTTTGTGATAATGGTTCGTGGAAACTTGCTGGTTCTCTTCGTTCACAAACTGATAAGTTTGAGAGATGGTGCGTGGATGGGATTTACGATTATTTGTCCCTTGGCAACGCGGTTTAGGGTACGTCTTGTTCGCTAGACATCACTCTGTGGACTAGTGTCTCATAGATCATTCTATGTACCTGGTGGTTCACAATCTAGCAGGTCTACATACCTTTCCCAGTGATGGTATGTGGACCACTTGAAAATCCTTGAAACTTGAATCTCTTCAATCTTCTTATGAAATTTGCAACTTGATTTGAGTCCATTCACCTTGCTAAACTTGTAGGAGTACTTTCTTCCTTCTGCAAAGTGGTTATGGGGGTATTTTCCTCCCTTAGAGGAATTTTTAGGACCCTACAAATTCCCCACATCAGAATGGGGTCCGTTTGGAATGAAAAAGGAGACTATTATGATGTAGAAGTGGTCCTGAAGTGAAATGGTTAGATAATGCTAATTTTTTTCCTGAGCTAAGGGACTTAGTGAGCGTAGTTATACTATTTCTAAGGTTTTATGGAAAACCACACCAATGTTTGTTTATTTATCATCATTACCTTAATTTTTTCCTAAACTTTCTTGACATGGGAATAGAGGGCATAACTTGACTTTTTCTTAGGCCTCCCTTTATGGGTTTTCAACCTAACAAGTTTTACATCTATTTTGATGGCTAAAAGTTTATTTAATGAACCAATACTAAACTTTTACCCAGAGGTACCTTCTATGGATTTTCCCTATAGAATGTTTGGCATATTTTTTTGCATGCAGTTCACAATCCTACCAATGAAACTCATTACTGATATTTTAGGTCGAACAGCTTTGACCAAATTTAATGGGGTAGAGCCCTGACTTGGGATCGTCAACCAAGAATGTTCTAATATACTTCATACATGGATTAGGGATTCTTCTTGGCCCTTAATTTTAGGATTTTTGACATGCATGAGGCTCAGAAGAAATTTTAGGCAACCAAAAGTAGGAGAGGACTCTCCTTAGGACGAATTTTCCTTTGATTGATGGTCGTTTTGTAGGCGACTTATAAAAATACACCAGGGCATGATGTTCATAGCCAATAAAAGCTTTCCACATGACAATAGCCTTCTATTTCTGATGGCCTGGTGGGATTTGAAACACTCGTAGTTTATTTTGATTTCAGGAGCCATATTGGGTGGCTAGCCTGAGTAGTGGTGTCTAAAAACATTAGGCACATTCATGTCAGCTTTAGATGGGAAGTTGTTCTTGCATGGTTCTTACTTAAATGAGGGAGATCTGGTGAATGGTCAGTTTAGTTAGAAGTCCTTTTTATGTTAGGGGATTTAGAAATGATGAAGGAATGTAAGCTGTTATCCTAGATTTTTCCAAATCTAGTGTGTGACAAGACATGAATTTCATTTGAACATACAGAAATTGAAAATGCCTCTCATGGGGATGAAATTTCCTTTGATTGATGATCATTTTTGTGGGAAATATATTCAAATCTAGTAGGGCATGATGTGCATAGTCAATCAAAGGTGTCTATAAAACATCGGCCTTCTGTCTCTGGTGGCTATTAAGAATTATGGAGATTGGTAAATATTTTAATATGGGTTGTGACCTTTGAAAAGGGTGCACCTGAACACAAAAGGGTCATTTTAACTGAACTTCTTCGGGGAAACTCATAAATGAGTGGGGGAACTTTTCTTTTGTATGAGGATCAACTTCATGCATATGGATGTGGTATCTTTAGAAACCTCAAAAGGGACCAAAGATGAATTGGACCCACATGTTCTGATATATCCAGAATGTGTATAGGAAGAAAAATGTAAACCATGACTTTAAGGGACCTTGAATCAGGAGGGATGGTGTGTGGCTTGGAAGCCATTGGGCATACTGAGATAAGAGATTTCACTATTGGGGAAGAATTTTCCTTTGATTGATGGATATTTTTGTGGGAAACATATGACGATCTATCGGGGCATGATGTGCATAGTCAAACAAAGTTGTATGTAGGACACATACCTTCCATCTCATATGGCCACAAATGATTATGGGGTTTCTTGATTTCTTAAATCATGGAGTTTTTGGTTTGGAAAGAGTGTGTACGGACATATTGGGGACATTTAGGATGTGATTTACTCATAAAATTAGGTGTCCCTTACAAAGATATGACTCATACGTAGGGTGAGTCATTCATCCCATTCTTTGGGGTACATGGTCATTTAACATTGTATGGCTAGGACATGGGGTTCCTCTTGAGGAAGGAAACCGTGAAATGCCTTTTTGGGTCGTGTTGGTAGCTCCGAATTCCTAGACTAATTTTCCATAATTTCACGGTGGATATCTTGCTACGAACCCTATGATCATGTGAGCTATGATTGGTGTGAGAAAAAAGGGATTATGAGGATTACGGGTCATTACCTAGGAATAGAAAGATCAACATTAGAGGGAAATTCAGGCTTAAACCATTGCTATGTAGTTTAATGTCATACAACATGGAAAATTTTGGCCGTATAGTTTAATGTAGTGTAGTGATGACATAATACCATGCAGTTTAGATTCTTGTACTGATGATGATCAGGTTTTCATAAAGATATTTAATAGCTTTGAGTTAATCTCAATCAGGATGCTTTGGCATTCCCTAGACATTGGTGATGATAGAAGGTGTAAACCGTAGTCCCAGGGGAAAATTTAATCATGAGGGATGACATGGGGCTTGGAAGTCATTGGGCATATTGAGATAGGAGAGGACTTTAATGGTGATCAATTTTCCTTTCATTAATAGCTATTTTTTGGACGACATATGGAGAACCTCTTGGGCATGATGTGTATTGTCAATCAAAGGTGTCTGTAGGACTCTATCCTCCCATCTCAAATAGCCATGAATGATTATGGGGATCCATGTTTTCATGGGGTATAGATTTTGGGAAACATGAGATATATGCCTAGGAATTTTAGAAATATCCAGATTGTGATTACCCATGAACTAATGGATCTTCCACATAGGAATGAATCATGTGTATAGGGGGGAGAAGGTTCTTTTGAATTCTCATGAGTGGGGGGAATGTGTGGGATCTCATAACACCGAGGAATAGAAAACACATAACTCTTGAAGAATTCCGCAGTTTATTGTCATGCGATTAGGACCTTTCATGGACTCCTCGTACATGACTTCTCATTGTATGGGGGAAAGGGGGAATTTTTGTTGATGGTGGATGGGATGGGATGCCAAATCAAGGCATCAATACGTATCCTATAAAGGTAAGAATCAAGACACACACAGTTCTTAACATTCCCTACAAATTTGTCCTCGATGTGTATGGTAATTTGAGGGCATTTGTTTTGATGATGTCTGGGCTGGGATGCCAAATCCAGGAATTCCTATGTATCCTACGAGGGGAAGAATCAAGCCACATGTAGTACTGAACGTTACCTATACCGATCTTTCTTGGTCTATATGTAGGGACATTTTTGTTTCATTTTATATGGGTTTTGGGTCTACCATATCTCCCTATAATTCATTTTCATAAGATAATCCTTACCAATGAGTCTAATATCACATGAGTAATACTCGATGTGAGAAACAAGGAGTGGAAATAGGGTCTCCTACACAAGTGTGAGGAGGTAGAGAATATGATGGGGCGTTTTTTTGTGGGGGCTGGGCCAAGATCGAGAATCGAGGCATCACTACATATCATGTGAGGGAAGGAATCATGACATACATAGTTCAATGCGATATCATGTAGTTTATTGTCATGCGATTAGGTTGCTTTGTGCTATGCAGCTTAACGTCTTACAGTGAGGAAATGAGTCACAGTTTAATGTCATGTTTCAGTTACAAGTTCCTTAAAGTGTAATGTCATGTGGAAAGGAAAGTGACTCATTGTTTAAGGTCATAGAGTTTGGACTTTAACTTTAGGGTATTAATGTCATGTTTCATGGACTAATAATGTACATTATAATGTCATGTGATCAGGAAAATGGATCATAGTTTAGGTTCGTAGAGTTTGGACCATGACATAGTGGTATTAAAACTCATATTTGAGGGTCGCAGATCTTGGACCATAGCATGGAGTATTACTAAAAGAAACACTTCTTCAAAAACATTGAATTTTTTAGAGCCGTGATGAGTTGTACGTCCATTGATATCAGAGAGTATGCTCCATTAAAATAGTCCCTATGCATGACATATGGTCCTTCCCACACTGGTTCAAGCTTTGGTGGATTCTTCTCAAGTATCATCAGGGATCTGAGGACTAACACCATTTCTACTTTGTGGAAGGATAGAAGGTGATCCTTTCGGTTAAAGGATCATGAAATATGATTTTTTTTAGATTTACAAATGGTGCAGAGTTTACAGCCTTTTCCCATCTAACTATTTCAACTCATCAAACCGTCTTCGGGATTTCTTGTCCATGGATACTTGACCGTAAATTACCACATGAAGTGATGAAACTTGAATTTAGATAGGCAAAACTACCTCTTCCCCATATACTAGTGAGTATGGGGTTGCCTGGGTGGCAGTACGGGTTGTGATCTGGTAATCCCATATAGCATGAAGTAGCTTGTATAGAGATGATTTCTTATCCTTATCAACCATCATTTAGAGTATTTTGGATAGGGCCTTGTTTAAAGCCTTTATATTCCCATTGGATACCTCATGGTAATGGGGATATTGGTTGGCTTTAATTCCATTCTCATGGTATAACTTTTCCAACTCAGCAGAGAAAAAGCTGGCGCTGTTGTTCGTCAGTATGGTATGAGGGACACCAAATTTGGTAATGATGTTGGCCTTCACAAAGCTAATAGTATTTTTCACCTAGACATCTTTATGTCGGTCAAGGTGAGTATGAACATGAATTTTCTGGCTGTGGTGGGAGGATATGGACCCACAAAATCCATCCCCCAGGCAGGGAATGGCCAGGGGTAATTAGATGTATGAAGGTACTCCGGGGTTCAGTGTATGAAATTAGCATGAACATGGAAGGAATGGAAATTCTTCGTGAATAGGGAACAATCCTTTATCATAGTGGTCCAGAAATACCCAAGACTTTTGATTTTGTGAGAGATCTTGGTTGCTGATTGGTGCACTCCAGAGGCTCCAATGTGCACTTATTTCATGACAAAAACAGTCTCTTATCCATCAATTCACCTAATAAGGACTCTATCAAGGCCTATTTTGTAGATAACGCTTTCTTGGTTTACCCCATTGTACAATAAAAATTTGATTGCCCATCTTCAGACATGTTCCCTTTTATCCCTATCTGGTGTGAATTCTCTGTTCCGAAGGTAATTTGAAATGGGCGTCATCCAGTCAGTGGTGTGACATGGGGGTCATAAATGGGGCTAATTTCACCAATCTCCTCTGTATTTCTCTCGATGAATGGCAAGGTCATCCAACCATGGGAAATTCTAATGATTGTTTCATCCTGGTCTTGATCAGATAAGGTTGTGGCTGCATTTTCCAAATCATCAACTTGGGAATTTTGAAACATGGGGACATAAGTCAATATTGGTTCCAATGGTAATTCATCCACCAGTTCTCAAACACAGTTCATCATGGGAACTAATACTTCATTCTTGATGGCATAGTCACCACTGACCAGTTTGACGACTAGTTCTAAATCACCCTTTATTTTTAGGTGTTTGGCTCACACATGAAGTTTCATTTCTACGCCTACAATGAGGTCATGATATCCAACGTCATTATTTACACACCCTTATAAAATATTGAAAGAGTAAGGAAAGAGATATTTTCTAGTGATACAAGAATAATTCCTAGACCCACATTGTTGATCTTGGGATCCTCCATCCTTTTCCCAGTTGGGCTTCAGGAAGCACCATCGAAGTTCATTTCCCATGTCTGGGGATCTTCTCGGATGGAAAATATTTATTCATCTGAATTTTTGGCATCCAATAGTACTATTTCTCCTGAGGGGTTATCTTCTAGGAATTCTGCTAACATCTAGCCATTTATGTCCTTCTAGGGTACGTACCATATGGTGGAGCGGCACCCGTTGCACCGTTTGGTTGGACGAAACTCATTGTACTATTTGGTGGGGGCGACACTCATTGTACCATTTGGTGTGACAGTGCCTAATGTACCGTTTGGTGGGGTGGCACCCGTTGTACCATTTGCTGGGGTGACGCCTATTGAAATATTTTGTGTGGAGGCGATCGTTGTACCGAGTGGAGGGGTGGCGCCCGTCGACGCCCGTTGTACTATTTGGTGGGGCGGTTCTTATTGTACAGTTTAGTGAGGTGGCGCCCGTTGTACCATTTGGTGGGGTGACACCCGTTTTACCGTTTGGTGGGGCGATGCCTCTTATACAGAGTTTGTCATCATGAAGTCCGAACATGTGAAAATTGACACAGGCTTTTGTGTCAGCTCATCTTATTTCTCTTTCTTTTTTCCCTTCAAGCCTTTATAGGACCATGGGGCCGAGGAGGATGGTTTTTTTGTATCAGAAGCATTTGGGGGCATAGTTGGTTGTTTCAACTATGCCTGGAGAATTCCATGAACTCGATTGACGGTCATCCAGGTCATCGAATTGTCAAACTTTTTCTCCTTCTTATTTGATACTTTTTTCCATTCCTTTTCCTCTCTTGAGTTAGAGGTGAAAACATACACCCCATGTTTTGGGGGTAGTCCCAACTAAATTTCCTGAAATCCACCATCTTTAGTAGGAGATACTTGAAAACAAATAATTCCTAGATGGTGTGTCCGAGTATCTGGTGATAGGGACAATAATTTGGATAGTCCTTGAGAACCACTTAATCATACCACTTTGGCCTTGTTATCCAGAGCAAGTTGTAATTCGTGGCGTCTATGAAATAGTCGTGGACCTAGTCAACTCGTAAAGAGTAAACTTTATTTCACAGTTCTTTGAAATAATTTCTTTTAGCACCCCATCACTCATATTGCTGAAGTGGGGGTGGTTTTTGGCATCTTGGGGGTCCTACATGGTTTGGTGGGGGCCTCGCAATCAGATATGGTGCCAGGGTGGCTTAAGAATGACAGAAGCCACTTCGGCTTTTCATTTTCTCTACCCAGGGGATGATGGGGCTACTCGGGACTTATGATTGGTTCTTTGAAAGGAGTACACTATACTTTGGGAAATGGCAGAGAAATATATGTACCCACTTGTGTACTTTATCGGGATGAGCAGTGTTCACAATTCATCTTGAAGGTTATCAATGAACATGGCGAGCATCTCATCCTAGTGGAGCGGCCGATTCAGGGAATATGTCAGGCCTTTCCATCTGGAAATTAAGTCTGAGACTCTTTCATTCTCTCACTGTTTTCAATTCATAAGATCACTGAAAATTGTCTTAGAAAGTGTTGAACTAAACTAGAAGAGAAACTGTCTCCAGATCTCCTCCCAACCTTTGATTGAATTGGCTGGTAAGCTAGTATGCCATAAGAAAGATGAGCCTTACAGGATTCATATGAAACACCAGATTTTTACTGCTTCTTACTACTCTATAGTGCCCATCATGGGGTCACGATAGGAGGGTTTTCATTCTAGATGTATCGGATTGCGCCACCCCGAGCCATTGAATACTAGGAATACGGGGTTTTCGATGTTTGGAGGTTGCAGAAAAATGATCACCCATTCAGGATAGTGTTTTCATTCTAGCTGTATCGGAGCGCGCCACACATCTATGGCTTCTAGTTATGCTATTAATTTCTCGATGGTGTCTAAGAGCCCTTGATTCATATCTTGTTGGGCTTGATCTTGATCTGGAGTGGCCGTACACACAACCAGAAGTGCTGGTGCTTCTGGAATGTAATGACCTAAAGTTTCTTTAATGGAAAATCCATCTTGATCCAGTTAAATATCTCTTTATGAAAAATGTTTTTATAAGATGTCAACTTCTTTGGTTTAATGTTAAGAATTGTGACCGTTGTTAATATAGCCGTTGAACAGTGATCACTTGATTAGTATAAATATAAGGCTTTAACGAACCCAATTTTACTCAGAAAAGGAAGTGATGGCCTCATCCAGTAGAATTGCCCCATACGAAGCACATTTGTTGGATCTCGGAAAAGAGGTGGCATCCTTGGGATTCTCCCTTGACCAAGCCCAAGTTGAGCTTCACCATTTCAAGCTCGAACGGGACCATCTACAGGAAAAATGGAAGTTTATTGAAATTACCAGTCGAGCGATGTTATCCGAGCCACCCCAAGAGTCTGTCACCATCACACACCTTACCCTTAGGTCTTATGCGGTGGTTTTAAGAGGTTGTGTAACAAATAAGTAGTACTATGTTCATCTACATTGTTTTTTTGTATATAATAATGAATATAATTTCTAGTCATTTTTGATACATTGTAAATAGTGTTTAAAGTACAAAGGGTGTTTTTTAGTTATTATTTTATGAGGAATTCAGTTTTATTAAATTAAGGGATTTTTTATTTAAATAATATTTGAGTAAAATATTATTATTATAATTAAATTAATTTTTATTATTAAATATAAACGATCTTATTATTTTATGAATGCAATTATAATTTTTATTAAGGTTGTAATCCATTTCTGTCAAAACCCGTGAATTTTCGATAAATATTGGTTGTTATTTTAAAATTGAAAATTAATATATTTAGAAATTCTTTTAGATAAAATAAATGTCATTTCTGGAATCAGGACGTCGAAATTATCCAACGGTGAATTTTTCATAATTTTCTAAGAGAGTCAAATTTTTGGGTAAAAATTATATACTGTTTAAATATATAATGTGTTTTATGACATCAGAATGACCAAATTGTGATGTAATAAAATACCATATTCCTTATGTTCGGCCAATATATGTTTTATCATTAAAATAATGTGATTTTGGGTTTGTTTGACTTACTTTTCAAAGCATTAATGGACCCCTCAAGACATATTCAACACTTTCCCTTTTTAAATTAATTTCCATGTGAGTGTGACTCACCTCCACATAAGAAACCTTATTATTTTAAGATGTTCAGACATGGGCCTTATAAAGTATTGTTTTCCTATTCCCATTTCCAAAAACCATGGGAAAAAACCATGAGACGGTTTGTGGTTTGGATTAATTTAATGTAAGGGGACCCAAACCTAAATAATAAAGAATTCCCTCACCTTTCCTATATAAACCCACCCAAGCTCCCACTTCCTCCTAACTAAAATACCTTGGAGTTCGTCTAAACGCTGCCCTACTCTCTCTAGAATCCTCCCAAGGTTCCCCAAGCTCCCAATAATCCTCTCACAAGCCTCTCTCTAGCCTTTGGAAGCACACTTCCAAGTAAGGGTTTTTTTCCTTTCTCATTTTTGTCAATTTTCTTTAAGTTGTATTGAACTTTTAATTTCAATTATGAATGTTGGTGTATGGTTTCACACCTCCCCCATAATGCCCTATTATTGTTTGAATGATGGGATACCCCTTTCTCTCTCATTTAATGCCTCCCATGTACACCCGTTACTATACTGAAATTCCGAAAGGAAATTCTCTCTCTTCTTTTACATTCAAGAAATACTTTTGTATCATGAATCCAAATTCCATTTCAATTGTTGGGACATGTAATATATGATCTCCTTACTTTCCATTACATGTAAATATGACCAGGAACCCCTTTCTCTCTCATGAACCTTTTTTATGAATTCTTATGTCACACCGTTACGCTGCCGAAATTGCACCGATTTTTTAAGCCAATGTCATTGTGTAGTGAATACCATGACCATTTCTCCATCAAGGGTATTCACCTTTATGCACATTTACTTATTGATTGTAATGTTTCATGTATAAATTCCACATTCCTTTATCGTGTAATAAATGATTATGTTTTATGAATCCATGTTTTATGATCCAGATGGCACACTTATGCATGAAATGAAATGATTAAGAAGGGTGTGCCTTTATAGCGCTCCAATGCATTGGGTAAAGTATAGTATCATGATACGTCATGTGAAATGAGTTTTGAATCATGCTAATTCAAGTGCAACAAGGTTTTTCTCGTTCTTCATATGCAATGAGGGTTTACTCATGCTCCATGTGCAATGAGCCTTGGCTCATGCTAATTCAATGTTAAGGGTTGTTGCAACATTTCCATGTTATGATTATCATGATTTATCATGCCTTTATGTTAATTTTTATATTATGCACAATTGACATGCCTATTGACTAACATGTATTGTACTCCTCATGTTATTCCATGTGTACTCCCTTACTGGGATTTATAGCTCACCCTTTTCATATGCATGTCCTTAGGTGATCCCATACAATGGTAAGTACGAGGGAATGTAGTGGTCATGTAAAGGAAGTTTTCAATAAAGATGTTGTATTTCATGTTTTATATTTTTATGTAATGATCCTAATCCCCAAAGGCACTAAACCTATCGATCTTCTTTGTTGTATCAAATGATGTTTTATGTAATAAAGCATGTTTAAGTTGTAATAAAAAGCAGGGTTGTCATAGTTGGTATCAGAGGATAGGTTTAGTTATTTTTGGGATTAAGAAACCCTAGTAAAGCCTTAGATACAAGACTAAGTATAATAAAAACATCCCTAAGTTTTGGTAAATACTAACTAAGTGGTTTATCAAACAAATACAACCCTGTCTGGATACGAGTAGGTAGAGGCGGCTCTGGCACAGATGTATCCTAGGGGTAAAACCCGAAAACACCGCTTTGATATAGACTCGAACGGGAACTGGTGCACGACAACGGGCATTGCTGCACTCTTGGTTACGACACTCCTGGGGGATATGTTTTGATAAATTCACAATCTTATTATGAACCCTTATTAAGGGAAAATGCCCCTAAGAATATATGTTAGAAAGTAGATCATGAAAATCCTAGATTGAATCCTATAGACTCATTAGTTAAAGAAATTAAAGTTTATTTATAAGTCATCAACTTTTGTCTTTGGATTACCCTTTATGTTTTACCCCTAACTTTCCTTTTATTCCAGCCAATGGCCGGTAATAGGAGGACTCTGGCTAACAACTGTTGTGAAGATCAGTGTGGTGATTGTACTAATAAGATGCCCAATCCAATGGGAGCGGGAATCGCAAACTTTGTCACGCTTCTCTCTCAGCTAACTCAAGTTTTGAATAGAAACACAGGTCAAGAGGAACGTTCAACCCCCCCTAAGAAAGAACAAGTCGCTATCGAGAGCTTCATGAGACAAAGGCCGCATACTTTATGTGGATCATCTGATCCCACGATCGCTGAAAAATGGATCAACTCCATTGAAAAGATATTCTCTATCCTTCAATGTTCTGAACAAGAGAAGGTTCTCCTGGATGCTTATCATATGGAGGGTGAAGCTGATCAATGGTGGACGTTGATAAAAAATATAGAGCCTGAAGAGGAGATCGAGGCTTTGGAATGGAAGGAATTCCAGAAGATGTTTTTTGATAAATATTTTCCGTGCACCCTCCGAATTAAGATTGAAAGGGACTTCCTTTCCCTCAAGAAAAAAGATGAAAAATCTGTTGGAGCGTACAAGGAAAAATTCACAAGGCTTGCACGATACGCTTTCAACTTTGTCGTTACCCCTGAATGCAAGGTTGACCGCTTCTTTGGTGGGATGAAGCCTAGCTTGCGGAAAGCATTAGTGATCCGTGACTTTGATAGCTATGAGGAAATTGTCTGATGTGCCCTCAAGGTCCAAATGGAGATCGGGGAATCACAGGGGTATCATGGGGACAAGAAGCATAAGGTGGACTTCAATGCTCGTGGTCCAATGGATAAATCCAACAACACTAAGAAGTTCTAGCACCCGACTTGCCAAAAGTGCGGAAAGAAGCACCCTGGAAATTTACTTAAGGGGACGAGAAAATGATTCAAGTGTGGAAGAGAAGGGCACCTAGCTGTTAACTGCCGGCAAGAAGGACCTGCGGCTGCGACAAAGGACAGGAACGCTCCATTCGAACCTCAACGCATTGTTCAATGCTATAAATTCAAAGAACCGGGTCATTTTGCAAATAAGTGCCCTAATCCAAGGGTTTTTGGAGGCAACCAACAACCTCCAAGACAGCAAGGAAGAGCTTTTGCCATCACTTCTGCCGAAGTGAACCCCGACAACGAAGTGGTGACAGGTACGCTAGTTATTCATTCAAGAATTGCGAACATACTTTTTGATTCAGGTTCTACTCATTCTTTTATATCTCTAAAGTTTAGTAGAACAATCCCAGCACCACCACAAATCATGGAAGTAAAGATTTTGGTGAGTACGGAAAATGGGGAAATCTTTGCATCCCATGAATATAAGTCCTCCCCTGTTATAATATGTGGATTGAATTTCCCAGTGAACCTCATCATACTCCCTTTGGTGGAATTTGATGCATTTCGTGGCATGGATTGGATTTCCTTATATAGAGCCAACATAAATTGTCGGGAGAGGGAAGTCACACTCCATATGGAGAATCGACCCCCGATTCTTTACAAGTGTCAGGAGGAAGATGAATCTCCTTTAGATCCATCATCTCAATCATGGATATCACTTCCCTATGAGCACGTGTATCTGGCTCAGATGATTGAGTCCAAAGAAGAAATCATCCTTGAAGAAATGCATATTGTGAGGGAATTCGTGGAAGTGTTTCCCGAGGAACTGTCTGGTCTTCCTCCTAGAAGAGATGTTCAGTTCTCAATTGAAATTATACATGGGGCATTACCAATATCCAAGAATCGATATAGAATGGCTGTTGTTGATCTTGAAGAGCTGAAGAAACAAATACATGAGAATCTGGATAATAGATTTATATGCCCAAGTGCTTCACCATGGGGTGCACCAGTCCTCTTCGTCAAGAAGAAGTATGGGTCAATGCAGCTCTGCAGCGATTATCGTGAACTTGACAAAATCCCGATAAAGAACAATTATCCTCTCCCAGGAATCGATGACTTGTTTGATCAGCTACGTGGAGAACAATACTTCTCCAAGGTGGACTTGCGGTCGGGATATTATCAAGTAAGTGTGAAGAAGGAAGGTGTCCCCAAGACTACTTTTTGAACAAGATACAGGCACTATGAATTCATAGTAATGCCTTTCGGACTCACCAATGCTCCAGAAATATTCATCGACTTGATGAATAGAGTCTTTAAAGATAACCTTGACAAATTTGTGGTAGTCTTTATAGATGATATTCTAATATACTCCAAAACCAAGGAGGATCATGAGGAGCATTTAAAAACTATACTAGAGACTTTGCGCAAGGAGAAGCTCTATGAAAAGTACAGCAAGTGTGAGTTCTGGTTGAAGGAGGTCTCATTATTGGGCCATATCATCACAAGGAATGGGATATCTGTGGACCCCTCCAAAACAGATGCAATTGAGGTATGGCCGAGGCCAACATCGGTAACGGATATCCGTAGCTTCTTGGGGTTAGCTGGATATTATCGACAATTTGTGAGTAATTTCTCACGATTGTCCAACCCTTTTACCAAGCTAACTCGAAAGGGAGTAAAGTTTTCTTGGAGTGATGAATGCGAAGAAAGCTTCAAGGAGTTGAAAAGGAGGCTTATCACTACGCCCATGCTCACTTTACCCACAAGTGGGGAACTTTTTGTGGTATTTAGTGATGCCTCAAAGAAGGGCTTAGGCAGTGTGCTGATGCAGAATGATAAAGTGATATCCTATGCCTCAAGGTAGTTGAAAATCCATGAGAGAAACTATCCAACGCATGATCTGGAGTTGGTGGCGGTGATCTTTGCCTTGAAAATCTGGCGGCATTATCTCAATGGAGTGAAATGTGAGATATATACTGACCACAAGAGTCTTAAATATATACTCACACAGAAAGAGATTAATATGCACCAGAGAAGATGGATAGATCTCATCAAGGATTATGATTGTTCAACACATTACCACCATGGGAAAGGGAACAAGGTGGCGGATGCCCTAAGTAGAAAGGATCCAGCGATTCTATCAATGATGAGAATTGAGAATGATCCAATCTTCTTAGACTTGATTAAGATGGATGTGGGAATCATAAAGAAGGGAACATCATAAATCCTTTCGCAAATGATTGCTCAACCATATCTTTTGGAAAGGTTAAAAGATGATCAAAAGGATGATGTGGGAATTCAAGAAAAAGTGGCAGCTATCAAAAAGGGAAAATCCTCGGTGTTTAATGTTAATGAATAAAGAATTGTGCGGTTTGGGAAAAGACTATGTGTTCCATCTTGTCCAGAGATGAAGAATGAACTTTTGGATGATGCACATAGTTCAAATTTCTCTATTCACCCAGGGAGCACAATGATATATTGAGATCTTCAAGAAAACTTTTGGTGGGATAATATGAAGAAAGAGATCGCTGAATATTCATCAAAGTGCCTGGTGTGTCAGCAAGTGAAGGTAGATAGGCAGAAGTCTAAGGGGATGATGCAACCATTGCCCATACCAGAATGGAAATAGGAGAACATCACCATGGACTTTGTCACCGGACATCCAAGGACATCCAAAGGCAACAATGCAATCTGGGTTGTTGTGGATCGTCTTACAAAGACTGCACACTTCATTGTTATTTGGTAGGATTTCTCATTAGATCAACTGGCACAGATATATATTAGGGAAGTGGTAAGGTTGCATGGAGTAACACTATCTATTGTGTCTGACCGAGATCCAAGAATCACCTCTATGTTTTGGAAGAGTCTTCAGCATGCACTGAATACTGAACTGAACTTCAGTACGGCCTATCGTCCTCAAAATGATGGCCAATCTGAGTGGACTATCCAAACTCTTGAGGATATGTTGAGAGCATGCTCAATGGACTTTAATGGAGGATGGGATCAACATCTTCCTCTAGTTGAGTTCTCTTATAATAACAGTTTCCACTCGAGCATCCAAATGGAACCATATGAAGCCCTGTATGGGAAAAGCTGCAGAACACCGGCATGTTGGGATGAGGTCAGTGAACGTAAGCTGCTTGGACCAGAAATGGTCGAAGAAATGGTGGAGAAGGTGAAAGCCATTCAGCAGCATATCAAGGAATCCCAGAGTCGACCGAAGAGTTATGCAGATAATCGTCGACGAGACCTTGAGTTTAAAGTTGAAGACATGGTGTTTTTACGCATATCTACATGGAAGAAGGTCATGAGGTTTGGAAAGAAAAAGAAGTTAAGTCCAAGGTACATCGGCCCCTTTGAGATTCTTGATCGTGTTTGGGCTGTGGCATATCGACTAGCACTTCCACCTGTCATGGCCAATGTACATGATGTCTTTCATGTATCCCTCTTAAGGAAATACATACCGAACCCTTCACATGTACTCTCTTCTGAGGTGGTATAATTGCAAGATGATCTTTCTTTTGAGGAGCAACCAGTGTAGATCATAGATCATAGGGAAAAAGTTCTACGAAATAAGACAATGCCCATTGTCAAGGTGTTGTGGAGAAACAACATGTTTGAAGAAGTGACTTGGGAGTCGGAGGATATAATGAAGCTGAGTTACACACATTTGTTTTTGTATGGGAAAAGGAAAATTTCAAGGGCGAAATTTCTTAAGGGGGAATATTGTAACGACCCAATGTTTCTTTAATGGAAAATCCCTCATGATCCAGTTAAATGTCTCTTTATGAAAAATGTTTTTATAAAATGTCAACTTCTTTGATTTTATGTTAAGAATTGTGACCATTGTTAATATATTCATTGATCAGTGATCACTTGATTATTATAAATATAAGGCTTTAATGAACCCAATTTTACTCAGACAAAGGAAGTGATGGCCTCATCCAGTATAATTTCCCCATACGAAGCCCATTTGTCGGAGCTCGGAAAAGAGGTGGCATCCCTGCGCTTCGCCCTTGACCAAACCCAATATGAGCTTCACCATGTCAAGATCGAAAGGGATCGTCTATGGGAAAAGTGGAAGTTGATTGAAATTACCACTCGAGCGTTGTTATCCGAGCCACCCCAAGAGTCTGTCACCATCGCACACCTTACCCTTAGGTCTTATGCGACTATTTTAAGGGGTTATGTAACAAATAAGTAGTACTATGTTCATCTACATTATTTTTTTTATATAATAATGAAAATAATTTCTAGTCATTTTTGATACATCTTAAATAGTTTTTAAAGTACAAAGGGTGTTTTTTAGTTATTATTTAATTAAGAATTCATTTTTATTAAACTAAGGGATTTTTGAATTAAATAATATTTTAGTAAAATATTATTATTAATATTAAATTAATTTTTATTATTAAATATAAATGATCTTATAATTTTATGAATGCAATTAAAATTTTTATTAAGGTTTGAAAGCCATTTCTGTCAAAACCCGTGAATTTTCAATAAATATTGGTTTTTATTTTAAAAGTGAAAACTATCATATTTATAAATTTGAATAGATAAAATAAATGTCATTTATAGAATCAGGACGTTGAAATTATTCAACGGTGAATTTTTCATAATTTTCTGAGACAGTCAAATTTTTGGGTAAAAATTAAATATCATTTAAATATATAATGTGTTTTATGACATCATAATGACCCAATGGTGATGTAATAAAATACCATAATCCTTATGTTCGGCCAATATATGTTTTATCATTAAAATAATGTGATTTTGGGTTTGTTTGACTTACTTTGCATAGTATTAATGGACCCCTCAATACATATTCAACACTTTTCATTTTTAAATTAATTTCCATGGGAGTGTGACTCACCTCCACATAATAAACCTTATTTTTTTTAAGAAGTTAGGACTTGGGCCTTATAAAATATTGTTTTCCTCTTCCCTTTTCCAAAAATCATGGGCAAAAACTGTGGGATGGTTTGTGGTTTGGATTAATTTAATGTAAGGGGACCCAAACCTAAATAATAAAGAATTCCCTCACATTTCCTATATAATCCCACCCAAGATCCCACTTCCTCATCACTAAAATACCATAGAGTTCGTCCAACCTCTTCCCTACTCTCTCTAGAATCCTCCCAAGGTGCCCCAATCTCCCAATAATCCTCTCAGAAGCCTCTCTCTGGCCTTTGGAAGCACACTTCCATGTAAGGGGTTTTTCTTCCTTTCTCATTTTTGTCAATTTTATTTAAGTTGTAATGCCCTTTTTATTTAAATTATGAATTTTGGGGTATGGTTTCACACCTCCCCCATACTTCCCTCTTATTTTTTGAATGATGGGAGACCCCTTTCGCTCTCATTTAATTCCTCCCATGTACACCCGTTACTATGTCGAAATTCTGAAAGGAACTTCTCTCTCTTCTTTTACATTCAAGCAATACTTTTGTATCATGAATACAAATTCCATTTCAATTGTTGGGACATGTATCTATATGACCTAATTACTGTCCATTACATGTAAATATGATGAGTAACCCATTTCTCTCTCATCAACCTTTTTTTATGAATTCTTATGTCACGCTGTTACGCTGCCGAAATCGCACCGATTTTCTAAGCCAATGTCATTGTGTAGTGAATACCATGCCCATTTTTCCATCAAGGGTATTCACCTTTATTCACATTTACATATTGATTTTAAAGTTTCATGTATTAATTCCGTATTCCTTTATCGTGGAATAAATGATTATGTTTTATGAATCCATGTTTTATGATCAATGTGGCTTACTTATGCATGAAATGAAATGTTTAAGGAGGGTGCGCCCTTATAGCGCTCCAATGCATTGGATAAAGTATACTATCATGATACGTCATTTTCAATGAGTGTTGACTCATGCTAATTCAAGTGCAACGAGGGTTTACTCGTGCTTCATGTGCAATGAGGGTTTACTCATGCTCCATGTGCAATGAGCCTTGGCTCATGGTAATTCAAGGTTAAGTGTTGTTGCCACATTTCCATGTTATGATTATCATGCTTTATCATGACTTTATGTTCATGTTTATCTTATTCACTATTGACATGCCTATAGACTAACATGTATTTCACTCCTCAGGTTATTCCATGTGTACTCCCTTACTGGGCTTTATAGCCCACCCTTTTCTTATGCATGTCCTCAGGTTATCCCATGCAATGCTAAGTACGAGGGAATGTAGTTGTCATGTAAAGGAAGTTGTCAATAAAAATGTTGTATTTCATGTTTTATGATTTTATGTAATGATCCTAAGCCCCAAAGACACTAAACCTCTCGAACTTCTTTGTTGTATGAAGTGAAGTTTTATGTAATAAAGCATGTTTAAGTTTTAAAAAAAACAGGGTTGTCATATGGAATTTGGGGTTGATACCCAGCCGGGGTAATATTTTTTGGTTTTCCTAGATATATTCTGGTTATCTTCCTAGTGGGGGAAGTCTTGATGTCCTTCCTGGGGTGATTTGAAATGTCCTCCATGTTTGGCTTCATTCACTGGGAAAAGTGCATGTGGTATGGGCACCTCTTCTGGGAGCACCTGCTGATGTTCCGTAAGGGGCACACAACCGGTAAGGTAGATCCCTCGACACATCTCATCATTAATTCACCTGAGATATTTCATTTCTTCCTCCTTCTTGGTGAAAATTTCCTTGAGATTTAGGGATACATCCTCAGGGGGAGGAGGAGGCGGGTCATAGATGACATCGGATTTATTCTTCTTCTTATTGGGGTTTCGCGGGGGAGGTAGCGACGGGTTAGCTAAGGAGACACCCAGATTTAGGACCGCTCCCTAGTTCTGGGTATGTTCACCATTTGGATTTGTGTGGGATGCCTCTGGGAGGGACCCATGTTCCTTCACATCCTCTCCCCCAGTATCATTTCTTGTGAGATCCATGGTGTTGAAATTTACCACCTTCACTGAGGAATACCGCATTGAGGGATGTTTCACCCAGTTCGTAATGATAGGAATGCATTTTTTGCACTTTGTTGGACTTTCTCCTTCCATTTTGTGGTATTTTTTTGGGTTTCTTGTAAAATATTGACCTGATGGGATCCCTGATTTGACCTCGTAACGTGACTTTTTCTCTGAGGGTGAAAACCACGAGAAGGGTAGAACGGGTAACTACTTTGTCCATCATTATTCTTAGACGGTCGAAGACAGACATCGTTTGAGTAAGGATTTGAGGTAAAAATTCCCACAGACCTATGGGTTGGGGTTTTTTCTGTTCTTCTTTTGAGGTGTTGCGGCCTAGATTTATTGTTCTTACGAAGACATTTTGATTTAAAAATGCCCCCAGCCCTGTGGTCTGGGGTTCTTCCCGTATTGCAGTGGTGGCCCCACAATTTCCGCCTTTTCAATTTCACGTACTCCCATATGGGTGTAATTCTAGTATGGAATTAGGACTGCATGGAGTCTATGGACTTTTGAAGACATGACCACTACTTGCTAGTTGACCTCCCATAGGCGAGAATCCTGTTGGATGTTCTTGGTTGCCTGACTCAGATGTATTTTGATGGATTGATCTCTTCAGTCCTGATGCACTTGAGACTTACTCCGGGCCGGGTTTTGTTGAGTATCCCAACTTTTCTGAAAAGGGGTTTTACTTTATTGCTTCCCTTGGGTGATGACATTGTAGGACTTCATTTCCAATGGGGCCTGCTGGATGTGATGTGGGGTGAAGTGTAGAGGTCCATGTTCTTCCCATACCTAGATGTGAACCCCAACTGGGGCATTTCCAATGAGGCGATGAAACTAATACAATGCATAGAGGTAGCCTAGTTAAAGGTTTTTCTTTCACCTTTCTTATTGTTGTTGTAATTCATATGGGAGATCTTTTGGGTCGATTAGACAGCGAAGCGCTCCAATCGTGCGGACATGGCTTGCGTACCATTCGTAGGGTAGGAAATTTTGTTTCATCTGAAAATGATTCATCCATATATTGATGTGAATTTCATGAATGAATTATCCAGACAAATCTCTTGGTATTTTGATGTGAGAAGTGGTCGTTGGCCAATACATCACTAGAATATTATCCTTAGCTAGTTGTCATCTCACAATCTACATATCGTATTGTTGTTATTCTGGAGGCTCCTCTACTTGATATGTAGCTCGATTGATTTTTAATAATTTCATTCCAAGAGATTGGGTCGGCGGGAGCCTTATTGATATGTAAATGATGTAGGGGTGTCTCAGAAGGCGAGCATAGACCCAGACCATCCATTGGTTGAGGAAGAATATCAATCATTGTATACGAAGAGCCTGATGTATCTGACTCCTTTCTGAGTCCCTCATCGTAGGAGGGATTTCTCACATTTGTTTCGTCAAGGGGTTGACCTTGATTCCAGTATAAATTTTGATTGTGGGGAGGACCTTCATAATTGGTGCTGCAATGGCGAGGGCTACTATTGCAACTTGACGCCCAATTTCAGGTAATATTTTTACAGAGTATACCTTGGGGAGGACCTTAATGGAGGGATATGGTGAGAGGAGGACCTTCATACTACTTGATTCCACTGTGGGGATGACCTTCACAGCAATTTTAATTGTAGGGAGGGCCTTCACAATGACTATCATCATGGAGAGGACTACCATCAGGACTTGATACCAGGCTGTTGGGAGAGTTTTTGTTGTGCACAACTTGGGGAGGGCCTTTAGGATGTGTTAAAATGTGGGGAGGACCTTCTCATTGCTTGATGTTCCTATGGGGAGGGCCTTTATAGTAACTACCATTGCGGGGAGGGCTTTCGCAATAACGGTCATCATGGCGAGGACTACAATCATGACTTGATGTCCGACTACAGGGAGAAGCATATCTAGAATGTATACCCTAAGGAAGACTATAAGGGCGGATGAAAGCAAGGGGAGAACCTTCTAACTATCTGATTTTCTTGTCGAGGGGATGGATACCCTGATGTGCATCAAGAGATATGCTATCTTGATCGGTCATTTCTGGCCCACGGAGTGAGCCCCCATTGGAGCTCTAGGGAGGACCTTTAGAGCTGTTGGTTGTGATATTTCAGGGAGTAACATCAAAAATTCTACTACCACTTCAATAATTTGGTAATTAACTAACTAGGTCTCAAGCCTTTATTGATATATGTTTCAGGGTGTCAAGAAAACCAGCTTCTAGGAGAGCAGGATCATGTATGTGCTCTTCATTTTTCAGTTTCCTTTGGTGCATTTTATTTTTGAGCACTTTCTTATGGGAAATCGGGGCCCTCTACTATTGGTAACGTCCTTCATATATGGTTCCCTATCTTCTTGGGTATCGTTATGTCATTGGGACACACTGACAGACATACTGAGTTTTGGAAGGGATATATTCTTTCCCTAGAGCAGCCACCATGTTCGACCGACATCCCCTAGTTGGAACGGGTATTTTTTTCCCAATACGATAGTCCGTATATTGAGGGATATTGTTTTTGACCATTTTAATGTGGATTAGGGATACATAAATTCTTTGGAGTGACTAAATCATTTGTGAGTGAGTCAATCCGTTTGAGGAAACTGGGTCGTGGGCCTAGATTCTCAACTTTGTTGATGATACAATGATATCGTCGAATGTTGGGAGGATATGGTCTAGAAGTGATGTCTGATCTTCATTCATTTACAGGATGTGTTGAGATAATTATTTGGCTGTAATGGGTATGAAGGTTCATTCTGATATCGGATTAGGAGTTTGTGTTTACTCGGGTCCTCTACGAGTTTTCAGTAGATACTGGTCGTTCTCCTGTGATGGGACAGAGGAACGAGTCTTCCACCGATCTTCTTCTCCAGTTTCCACCATATTTGACTAGTGGAATTCATATTCATGATCATGGATTTTCATCTACTCTATTTCTTATGTATTTTTCTCATGGGATTTGTATTCTTCTGCAAGAATTTGACTCTACTCATATTTGATTTCCACCCTATTTGGATGGTGGGCTTGAAATACATCAAAAAGTATTTTTGTCTGCTTATAGCTGGTTGCCACCCTATTTGGATGACATGATTTCTATGCATTGGAAAATATCTACATCTGCCTATATGTTTTCATTCTATCTGCACAGAGGGACCAACGAGCATTAATAGGAACGTGCATGTGCTCGTATTATGTCACCCAATTTATGTGGCGGGCTTGAATGGAGGGGGTAGAGTCGTATGTCTACTCGATGAATGCTTCCTCATTAGTATGGATGATTTTCTCCCAAAGAACTAGGGTGATACTGTGTAATTGATTATATATTCTCCTCCTTTATCCGACATCCTAAGTGGCCGCGGTCTATTCAACATTAGCAGGTACCCTAAGAATTAGGTCCTCCCTTAATCACTGCACGTTTTTCTTTATTTCCCTATTGTGATATCCCCTATTGAGAGGTCATGGTATTCCTAGAATCACCATTGGTAGCTCGGTTCTAATGATGAGAAGTATTATTTTACCCTCATCCCATCAAAGAATAAAACATTTGTGAAACATGAGAAGTGTCCCGAATATCCGACCTTAGAGGACTATAAAAACAGTGCTGAATACGCCACATCTAGTTTCAATTGTTGAATGAACTATGTTGTGTTGTAAATTCTTTCTGAATGTTATCAAAAGATCCACATTGGAAAAATCTATCTTTAATATTGGGTTTTGGAAGAATATTCACCGTTCTCTTCATCTGAGTCTGAGTCACCCGACTACCTTGGAAATGTGTGTCTCTCCTCCACTTGTTACCAACATTAGAGTTCCCATCATTTACCATAGGTATCAACTAGATTCCTACACCAGTAGATCCTTAGAAGTCTATTTTTCCACCATCTCTCTTTTTACCATCTATGTATAGGCTATTATACAAAGCATGCTAATATTCGAGAAAATATCATAACTCAGCCTCAATTCAAAAAACAATTCCTTCAAGGATGCACTAGAAAAAAGTTTGGATGAGAAGAAGATTAAATTGATAAATTTAGCCATATTCTATCTCATTGAAAGGTTCTACTTCTTCAAGATGAAAAGGTTTATTGTTCTTGAAATCCTAAATGTATGAGGATGGAATTTTTTGTTGAATAATTCTTAAAATTACTCCCATGAAATTCATTGGTCTAATTTATCTTGAACTTCTAAATACCACCATTATCATGAATTATCCTCTATCATATATGTCACTAACATGAATTTCATCTCTGTTGGTGTGCCTTGGAAAGAGAAGATTTGATTCATCCTATTTAGCCACACCTTTTATTTCTCTGGTTCTGAATCACCCCAAAATATGGGTGGATTCTGATTCTATAACTGTACATAATGCTTCACATGCCTTGATTCATCCCTTTAGTTCACTATATCCACAACCTGAAAAATGTGGACAATACTCTAAACTAGCATTTGGTTCACTTGTGGCTCAAGGGAAACCACATTCTCAACAGAATCTTCCAGTTGCTTTCTATGATTCCTACTCAGATCCATTTTCTATAATGACAGTAGAACACTATAAGTCCCACTCTTTAGAAAATGAAGGATTAACAATTTTAAATTCACCATATAAAAACAATCATAAAAATGATTTTCCATATTTTCGTACTTTTCTATTTCAAATAAAATTTGAAAAGACCACCAATATTTTAAAAATCAAACAAATTTCAAATTACCATTATCTTTCTATTTTAAAAATCTCACATTTGAAAACATTTTAAACATTATTCAAAAATCATCTCTTTTTCACCAAATCATAAATCATTACTCATAATAAAATATAACAACCTAGTAGGAATTTATTTTTATTAATGCATAGCATGCTCGTCTCATGGGATAAAACCATGAAAATGAGATTGAAACTCCTGTAGGTGTCTCCAAAACACTTATGTACCCAACTCCATGGTATCTATAAGTTCAACATAAATAGGATAGATATGTCTTTTTATGCTCCATATTTAATGTCTTGACAATCCTGACCCCTTTTACCAACCCAAAACAATGACTAAACTAGAATTAATTTCAACTACATGATCAAAACAACTGATACCATTTGTCCCAAAATTAAAGATAGACAGGAAGATACTAATACCATTTGTCCCAAAACGAAAGATAGACCAACCAAGACTGAAAGCATTTGTAATAACCTAACCCTCCTCATTGGATTGAGTCAATTAGGAATTGATACTTGGAATTAGACAATGATAGATATAATATTTTCATAATTTTTTATATGTATGATTTAATATCTTAAAATGAACTAGTTGAGTTATTTTCATCAATTTTGGATTTATGATGTGTTTTTGGTTAAAATTGGAAACCTGCTTAATTTGGAAATGTAAACAGATTTTGATATCTTAGGTAATTTGGGAATATATTTTAATGTATAAATCCAATTGATGTAATTTTTTATTGGATTAATATATTTATTCTCTTAATATTCTTCTTCTAGAATAGGATTTAATTAGGCCACCCAAGAGTCTGAAAAATTCAATCAAGTTGTACAATTATTCTAGATGACTGCCTGGACCGCAACTCAATGAATTGATCATAAATCGGTCTACATACAACCAATTGATGTGATTCCAATTGGATTGGATTGAAAAATAAATGGGGCTTTATTTTGTTGAAGAATAAAAATATTTTACATCACTAAGGGGGCCCATGAATGCTCAAATATTGGGGTAGAAAAAAGGAAACAGTCATCCAAAATAAAATATAAGAATTAATTGGCCATATCTCTTAATACAAAGAGAATATCAGGCTGCAGTTTAATGGTGAAATAGAAAAGATATTTTGGAACATATTTTATGAAGACAAATCTCTAAATTTTGGCCCTTAAATTTCTCTACTAGGATGAATCTTTCGGTGGATAGAATTTGTCGGAAATCCTAAATTGAGATTTTGAAGATATAAAATTTGAAGACCGAAGTATGGAAACCCTTATTCTATATAAGGATGAGTTCGAAACCATAGTGGGAGAGGAGGACTAGGGACATGATTTTGATTTAGGAATTATCTTTTCTTCTCTTTTTAGATTATTTTTCTATTATCATGTAACAGTTTTTCATATTTTTCTATTTAGTTGTATCAATATTCTTCCATCTCTCTTTCTATTACAACCCTAATATAATTCGCCTCTTTTAATTCTTTCTCATTCCACTGTGACCTCTTACCCTTAAAATTGAGGGGCTGACTAGAGACTTAGGACAGGGGAGGTATGTGGAGATTCCTTTTATTATGCGCTTAAATTATTAAGTTTTATTATGTTTGTGATGAGAAAGAGTGATGTTAACGGGTGCAGCGATCATCCACCATGACACTAAACTCAAACTTATTTCTATTCTATTATTAAATCTTTTATATCCCTTCTGCTAGATACTAGATCTCCATATGATGGAGTTTATCCATTCAGTAGATGAAATCGCATATGATGGAGCCATGTCCTAGGAGATGTCACATGCTCGATCGAGGTGTGACATCAACATTGATTTCTAGAGGAGGTGGAATTGAGATTGCATTCAATATTTAAAAACAATAAATAAAGGAATAGTAATTCATGATTGATATCTCAAAATTGAATTATCAAACTTAATTTAAACACCAATAAGGAAAATGAGGGAACCCATAAACCAACCCATAAAGGCCATTTTCTATCGTCATTAATTGTATTTTGTCATTTCATGTTAGTTTTATATTTTATTTAAATTAAATCTTATCCCATTCATAGATTAAATAAAAGTAACAAAAAATAAGTAGTTTACATGAATTTTATTAATTGGGTAAACAACTGAGAATGATCCACCAGTGAGATGACCCTGGTTAGCCTCTGTGTTGCACTAGGAAAATTTATTTCTTTCTCCACTCCCTACGACAGGTGTGTGTCAAAACTGGCGCCATTTCCAAGGATCTAATCAGTTGTTTACATTACCTTTTGTATTTTCAAATTTTTGATAGTTTTCATTTTTGGAAAAAAAATCTACAATTTTTTTTTCCATTATGCATTCAAATTCAAATTATTCTGCATGGAACAGTTACTCACAGGTGAAAGAGGAAGAATCAGACTACACTAAGGAGGCCCTCCAAAGAAGAGATGATGTGCATATTATAATGGTCAAGCAGGTTGAAAGAGGCATTGCAACATGGTTCTCACATGATGATTTTATGTCCATGGTTAATGAACTCTGAGTTGACTTAAAAAGTTTCAAGTCCACGAAGGAAGTTCCACTGATCTTCCCAGATTTCATTGAAGACATCCATAAAGTCCAATACAAACTCATGGTGGAGGACCCCAACTACCTACCTCCATCCAGTGAAGATTAGCTCCAAAAGTCACATTCAATTAAAAATGAGATTAAAGTTGAACCGACTCTGGGAGATTATAAAATCATAAACTCAAACTCTTTTAATTGTTTTGAAATTAATTTGAGTATCACCCCTAAGAGTTTTTAATTTTTAGATTCAGCCATCTCATATTACACTCTGGAGGATGATGATGGAATAAAAATTGCTCCTATTAAGGAAAATTTATAACTCCATGAAAACATTGAATATTTACTAGAGGGTGTAGAAGAAGGGAAATTGAATGTTTCAAAAGTATCAAAAAATAAGGATAATATTCCATACTTTATCCTACCGCCACCATGCAAGCTATAGCACACTGAGAAGGGGGTGGATCTAGTGTGCTCTATACATGGAATTCTCCTCAACAAGAACAAATAACTACAATATGGGAGGAAAACAATTTGTTGGTTTATCTAAAATAAGATCCACCCACCATCAGATTGAGCATAATAGCTTGTACTGCCCCCTAGAGGCAGTAAAAGAATTCAGGGCCCACTTGGGCGATCATACCAAGACTTATCTTTACTTGCTTTCAAGGAATTTAGATTCCAATTTCTTTTGATAGAAGTAGCATCACATGTGGCCCACTCCCTTCTATATTTTTGGTCATTAATTACATGATCATTTCACTTAATTGAGTAACTCTCTTTTATAGGTTCATGATGGCATAATGGAGCGCTAAAATGGAAAAAAAATCAAGCTTCATTTCAAAAGAGAGTTCACTTTTAATTATTAACTTCAAAACTCCTAACATTATTTTTTCTTTGAACTGGAATTAAATTCCCACACTTGATTTATGTTTTACATGACATATCTAAGAAACGTGATTTTATTAGAAATCCAGTGATGCCTTGTTTTATATTTGAATGTTAATGAGATTGAATGATTAAAATAGATAATTGGATGATTAATGTGATGCATGGATAATGAAATAACTTAATGGCCTGAAGGCCTTATTTTTTTATTGATTTTATGATAACCCCCCTTTCAAGGGATGAGGGGGAAACCTTAGATGGCCCATATGATTAAAGAATTACATTTTCCATAGGCTTGGATACATTACATGAACTGTAGGTCTTAAGGAAAGCATATGGACTATGACTACTTGGAAATGCTCCTCCCCAGCATCTGCATCGTGATCAGCTCTCCACCTTTGCATGAATATTCGGCTAGCATGTCCATGTGCAGGGGTGAATAGGCGCGGTACCGATGGAAAATTCCATACCATTTCATTCTTCCAAAGTCTTTTTAGCCCTACTCTGGTGGATGTGCCCTGCGCTTTCCTCTTCTGGAGTGGTTCCTTATAGAATCTGTCTGTGAAACTGCAAATCAGGTGGCCCTGGGGGCCTTGAGGTGTCCTGAAAGTCGTACTGACCCGAAGGTCATGGGGGGCCCGAAGGCCTTAAGGACTCCAAGCCCAACCATTGGCCCAAGGTGAATAGTTCCGGCTGCTACAGTATCGAACATTCCCTACTATAGTGCCTGCTACAGTACCCAGAAATTATGCCTCCGCCTAGTTTTGAATCTGGGTCTCTTGGATACACTTACAGAGACCCCAACAACTGGGCGGAGATCACATGATTTGAGGGAATTAATTGATTCATTTAAATGAAATTTCCCTACAATTTTCATGCTTTGAATTTTTGAAATTTATGTGAATTAATGTTTTATTATTAATCATTCCTTGAGTGATTTTCCAATATCATATTCCAATTCCCGAGAGGATTTATAGACCAAATATTTATTATTTTATCTTGAGAATATTTTTTGACTTATCTTGACACATGCCACCTCCCAAAACTTATATTGAAACTTTTCAAAGCTATGACTATAAAAAAACACATTTAGAATGATTGAGGCACTACTTTGGTTAGCCACATATTTAACTGAGAACCACCATTACATTTATCCTTCATTATCAAATTGAATCCATGAATTTCCTTCTAGGTGTAACCCACATTAAAAGATGATATTTCCTTACCTACCTGAACAGTAGTATTTTATCATGGATATTTCAAGTTTGAGTATGGGGTAAGGGCCTTCAATGTGTGTTCATCGGGATGTATATCATTTGTGGGTGGTGTGAGGTGTGAATCATCATTTGGGGAATTATATTATTATAAAATTGGGCATGAGTCATCATTTCATTTTTCTTTTTTCATTTAATCAGGTTCTCCTTAAAAAAAATTAAAATAATATTGTGCCTTTCTGGAGAATTACACAAAAAAATTAAAAAGTAAGAGATAAATTAAGCTATTTCTTTTTGGATATTTATTTTTAAAAAGGGGGAGAACTTAAAATATATCATTCTTTATACTCATTTATGGACTCATGTACCATTTCATAATGGTTTGGTGTTGTGTTTCACATTCTCAAGGGGGTTTTAGTGAGTTGCATCCTGTGTTTTCACTTAATTAGTCATGCATTGTGCTTTACAGTCAAACATCCTACTTCTGGCCTTAAATTATTTCAATCATTTACCCGCAAACCCTAATCCACAGAGTCATTTGAATCTTTATTGAAAGTCCTCATGATTTTATGTGCTTTTTTTTCTTTAAAAAGTAGAGAAAGTAGTTCCTTTAAAAGCCTATGGATAAGGTTCATGTTCTCATGATATTATTATAACTCTAATTTAATTATATCCTATGTGATGAGGGAAATGATTCAAAAGTTAGGTAGATAATGATTTGGAATGTTTAATAAAAATAAATTCAGAATCTTCAATGAATGAAAGAAGAAGATCCATCGTTTTTAAAAGGGGAAAATAAAAATTCATGAATTTATTGTTTCGTTGAAAAATGGGAAATTAAATTTATATTTTTTTTTGGAACTTTAAAATTTGATTGGACAGTGATAATTTTTTTGTTTTATTGCATTGGAATTTGAATATTGGTAACATTAGTGTCCTTTTAATTCCATGTTGGGATTTTATGCTTGAGGAAAAGAAAAGTTTAAGTTTGGGGGAATTGATAGAGATAATATTTTCATCATTTTTTATATGTAATTAAATGATTTAATCTCTAAAAATGAACAATTTGAGTTATTTTCATAAATTTTGGATTTATAATGTTTTTTCGGCTAAAATTAGAAAACTACTTAATTTGGAAATATAAACAGATTTTAAAATCTTTGGTAATTCAAGAATATATTTTAAAATTAAAATCCAATTGATGTGATTTATTTAATTCCTATATTTATTCTCTTAATCTTTTTCTTCTAGGACAAGATATAAATTTTCCATCCAAGAGTCGAAAAAATTCAATCATGTTGGACAATTATTCTGGATGACTATATAGACCCCACCTCATTGAATTGATCATAAATAGGTCTACATTCATCCAGTTTATGTGATTCCAATTGGATTGGAAATAAAAATAAATTGGGAGTTCTTATTTTGAAGATTAGGAGGATTTATCGTTATTAAGGTGGCCCATATATTCACTAATTTTGGGACAGAAAATTGGAAACATTCATCTAGGAGAAAATATCAGTATTAATTGGTCATATATCTTACTAAAAAGTGAATATCAGGCTGAAATATTTTGTAGAAACATAAAAGATATTTTGGAACGTCTTTTATGAAAACAACATTCCAAAATTCGGTCATTAAATATCTCAACCAAGATGAATATTTCTGTGGAGAGAATCTCTAGGAAATCCTAAATAGGTATTTTGATGATATTAAATTTGAAGACAGAAGGATGGAAACCCTTTTCCTATATAGGGAGAATTTTGACACCATATTTGGAGAGGAGGCCTAGGTACATTCTTCTAACTTAGGAATTTTATTTTCTTTTATTTTTAGATTATTTTTCTTTTATCATTTAACACTTTTGCATATATTTTTAATTATGTCCATATTCTTCCATCTCTATTTCTATTGCAACGCTAATCTAATTCACCTATTTTCATTCTTTCTCATTACACCATGACCACTTACCCTTAAAAATGAGGGGCTAACCTGAGACTTGGGAAGGGGGAGGTATATGGAGATTCCATTTATTATGCTCTTAAATTCTTAAGTTTTATTATGTTTTTTATGGTAATGTGTGATGTTCATGGGTGGGGAAATCTTCCACCACGACCCTGAACTCGAACATATTTCGATTATTTTGTTAAATCTTTTCCCTCCCTTTTACTAGAAATAATCTCTTAATACAATGTCGTTGATCCATTCAGTAGATGAAATGGCATACGATGGAGCCATGTCATAGGAGATGTCCCATGCTCAATCGAGGTGTGACATCATCCTTGATTATATGAGGAGGTAAAATTGAGATTGAATTCAATATTTTATATAAATAAATAAAAGAATAGAAATTTATTTTTGAGATCTCATAATTGAATTATCAAACATAATTTAGACACCAACATGGAAAATGATGCAACCCACAAATCAACCCATAAAGGCCAGGTTATTTATTCATTAATTTCATTTTTGTCATTGCATGTTAGTTTTATCTATTATTTAAATTAAATTTCATTCCATTCCTAGATTAAATAAAAATATCCAAAAGGATTTAGTTTAGTTTAATTTTATTAAGTGGTTAAAAAGCTAAGAAATCTCCTCAAGTGAGATGAACCTGGTCAGCTTCTATGCTTCACTGGGAAAATTTATTTCTTTTTCTATGCCATGCTACAGGCATGCATCAAAACTGGCATCGTTGCCGGGGAGTTAATTAGTTGTTTACTTTAAATTTTCTATTTTCAACTTTTAGATAGTTTTAATTATTAAAAAAAATACAAAAAAATTATCTTTCCATGATGCATTCAAATTCAAATTATTCTGCATGGAACTATTACTCACATGTGCAGGAGCAATAAACAGACTATAATGAGGAGGTCATCCAATGAAGAGTTGATATTCTTATGATAATGGTCAAAGAGGTGGAAAGAGGCATAGTAACATGGATCTCACCAGATGATTTTATGGAAATGGTCGATGAACTCAAAGTTGACTTAAAAAGATTCAATGCTATGAAGGAAGTGCCACTGGTCTTATAGGATTTCACTGAATACATCAATGAAGTCGAACAAAAACTCTAGTTGGAGGATCCCGACTACCTACCTCTATCCAATGAATATAGACTCCAAGAGGCACATTCAATAAGAGATTAGATTAAAGTCGAACTGACTCAGGGAGATGATACAATCTTAAATTCAAACTCTTTTAATTTTATTAAAATTAATTTGAGTATCACCCCTAACAGTTTTGAATTTTCAGATTAGGCCATCTCGTATTATGCCGTGGAGGATGATGATAGAATACAAATTGCTCCTATTGAGGAACATTTAGATCTCCCAGGAAATAAAAAATAATTACTACAGGGAGCACAAGAAGGTAAATGGAATAATTCACAAGTAGAAAAAAATGAGGAGGAGATTCCATACTTTATCCTACCCCCACCATGCAATTTATACCACATTGTGAAGGGGGAAGACCTGGTGTACTATATATATGGAATTATCCTCAACAAGAATTAAGAACAAAAATCTGGGACGAAATAAATGTGGTGGTTCTTGTCCAATAAGATCCACCCACCATCAGAATATGGATAATAACTATTACTTCCCTCTGGAGGTAGTAAAAAAATTCAGGGCCCACTTGGGGGATCATACCAAGACTTATCTTTACCTGATTTCTAGGAATTTAGATTCCAATTTCTTTTCATTGTAGTAACATCGCATGGGGCCCACTCCCTACAATATTTTTGAGCATTAATGACCTGATCGTTTCACTTAATTGAGTAATTATCTATTGTAGGTTCCTGATTGCAGAAGGGAGCCCTCAAATGAAAAAAACATGCTTCATTTCAAAAGGGAGTTCAATTTTAATTCTTAACTTTGAAACTCCTATAATTTTTTTTTCTTTAAACTGTAATTGAATTCCCACACTTGAATTATTATTAACTTGACATATGAAAGGGACATGAGTTTCTTAGGAATCTAGTGAATCCATGTTTTAGATTTGAATTTTAATGAGATTGAATGAGTAAAATGGATAATTGGATGATTAATATGAAGCATGCATATTGAAACAAGATCTCATGATTTTATGGAATTAATTTATTCATGTAAATGAATATTCCCTACCATTTTTCATGAATTGAATTTCTGAAATTTATGTGAATTAATTTGTTATTATTAATAATTCCATTAGTGATTTTCTAGTATCATATTTTCATTCCTAAGAGGATTTCTAGACCTAATATTTCCTATTTTATCATGAGCACATTTCATGAGTGATATTGGGACATGCCACCTGTCAGAACATGTGTTGAAACTTTTCAGAGCTATGACTATGAAAAAACACATTTAAAATGATTAAGGCACTACTTTTGCTAGCCATGTATTTACCTGAGACCCACCCTTACATTTATCCTTTGTTAGCCCATTGAAATCATGAATTTTCTAATAGGTTTATTCCACATTACAAGATGATATTTCCATATCTACTTGCACTTTAGTATTTGTTTCATGGATATTTCAAGTTGAATTGTAGGGAAGGGGATTTCCATGTACGTTCATTGGGATGTGTATCATTTGTGGGTGGTGTGAGGTGTGTATCATCATTTTGGGAAATTAATTATTAGAAAATTAGGCATGATTCATTATTTCATTATGCTTCTATAATTTCATCATTTTATCCATTAAAAAAAGAAAAAAAAATTGAAATTAAAGTTGTGTCTTTCTGGAGCTTTACAAAAAAACACAAAAACAAGAGATAAATTAAGTTATGCATTTATGGATATTTATTTAAAAAAAGATGAGAACTTGAATAATATCATTCTTTGTAATCATTTATTGGCTCATGTCTACTATCATAAAAAAGGGGGTGGTTTTGTGTTTCACATTCTCCAGGGTATTTGAGTGAGGTTTATCTTGTGTTTTCACTTGATTAGTCATGCATTGTACTTAAGAGTTAATCCTCCTACTGCTAGCCTTAAATTATTTCAATCATTTATCCAACAACCCTAATCCATAGAGTCATTTGAACCATTATTCCAAGTCCTCGTGATTTTATGTGCATTTTGTCTTTACAAAGTGGATAAAGCAGTTCCATTACAAGCCTATGGATAAGGATCATGTTCTCATGATATGAGAATGACTCCGCTTTAATTGTATCATGATTGATCGGAGAAAATATTCAAAAGATAGGTAGATCATGATTTGGCATGTTTAATAATAATAAATTGAGAATCTTGAATGAATGAAAGAAGAAGCTCCATCATTTTTAAAATTGGAAAAGTAAAATGCATGAATCTGTGTTTTCATTGAATAATGGGAAGTTAAATTGATATTTTTTTGGAACATGAAAATTTAATTGGACATTGATAATTTTTTGGTTTTATTGCATTGAAATTTGAATATTGGTTACATTAGTGTACTTTGAATTCTGTATTGAGATTTTATGCTTGAGGAAAAGTATAGTTTAAGTGTGGGGGAATTGATAGAGATAATATTTTCATCAGTTTTATATGTAATTTAATGATTTAATCTCTAAAAATGAAAATGTTGAGTTATTTTCATCAATTTTGGATTTATGATTTGTTTTCAGCTAAAATTTGAAAACTGCTTAATTTAGAAATATAAACATATTTTAATATCATTGGTAATTTGATCATATATTTTAATATATAAATACAATTTATTTGATTTTTTATTTTATTCCTATATTTATTGTCTTAATATTTTTCTTCTAGACCAAGATTTAATTTGTCCATACCAGAGTCTGAAAAATCAGTCAAGTTGGACAATTATTCTGGACCACTGTGTGGACCCCACCTCGATGAATTGATCATATATCAGTCATCATGACTCAAATTGATGTGATTCTAATTGTATTGGTAGGAAAAATAAATGGTGCATTCTTCTACTAAAGATTTGGAAGATTTAACTTCTTTAAGGTTCCCCAGGGATGCTCAAATTTTGGGGCAGAAAAAAAGGAAACATTCATCCATAATAAAATCTTAGAATTAATTGGCCATATCTCTTACAGAAAGGTGAATATAAGGAATTTTTTTTTGGAGAAATGTAAAATATATTTTGGAACATCATTCATGTTAAAAAAAATCCACAATTAGGCCATTAAATTTCTCTACCACGATGAATCTTTCGGTGGACAGAATCTATAGGAAATCCTAAATATATATTTTGAAGATATGAAATTTGAAGACTGAAGGATAGAAACCCTTTTCCTATATAAGGAGGATTTCGACACCATAGTTGGACGGGAGTCCTAGAAACATGCATATAACTTTGGAATTTTCTTTTCTTTTCCTTTTAGTTTATTTTTCTTTTATCATGTAACACTTTTTCAAATTTTTTTATTTAAGTGTATCCATAATCATCTATCTCTCTTTCTATTACAAACCTAATCTAATTCACCTATTTTCATTCTTTCTCATTCCACCATGACCTCTTACCCTTAAAAATGAGGGCAAACCCGAGACATTGCCCAGAGGAGGTATGTGGAGATTCCATTTATTATGTGCATAAATTATTAAGTTTTGTTATGTTTGTGATGAGAAAGAGTGATGTGCATGGGTATGGCAATCGTCCACCATGACACTAAAGTCGAACATATTCCTATTCTATTATTAAATATTTTCCCTCCCTTCTGTTGGATAGAAGATCATCATAAGATGGATTTGATCCATTCAGTAGATGAAATGGCATATTATGGAGCCAGGTCCTGGGAGATATCACACGCTCGATTGAGGTGTGACATCAACCTTGATTATAGAAGGATGTGGAATTGAGACTGTATTCAATATTTCACAAAAAAAAAAGAATAGTAATTCATTAATGATATATCATAATTGAATTATCAAACATAATTTAATCCCCAACAACGAAAATGACGGAACTGACAAACCAACCCATAAAGGCCAAGTTATTTCTTCATTAATTGAATTTTTTTCATTGCATGTTAGTTTTATCTTTTATTTCAATTAAATTTAATTCCATTCCTAGATTAAATAAAAACTACCAACAAGAAGTAGTATATGTTAATTTGATTAATTAGGTAAATAACTGAGAAATATCCTCCAGTGAGATGGCCCGGCTTAGCCTCTGTGCTGCACTAGGATAATTTATTACTTTTTCCACGCCCTATGATAGGCTTGAATCAGACGAAATTCCCACGATGTGAATGGCTGGAAATAAATTCTAAGGGATTCTATACAGTTGGAGGAAGATTTTCCATTTGAAAATAAAACAACCACAACCAAGTATACAATAAAAAACTATATGATGCATGATAACAATTTAATACAACTCAAAGTAATACCCAAAAGAAAACAATACCAAACAACACCATAACCAGTATCAGATTACCAAAGTATAAGACTAGACCCCAAATCTCAAAGACTCGAAAGACACCTACCTAGAAACTCCCAACAAGATCGAAGATCTAAATCCACAATCCTTTCCAAGTATCATGAATCAACACTAAAAATGATATACTTTCCCTTTACATGTCCCTATAAACAAGATCTGAAAATTCACCAAAGGTCCCAAGCAGGGGTTGAGTAATGAAACTCAGTAGGTTTTCCCAAATCATTTCCCTACTCACACCAATAGGATATGACATGTTATCACATTTATATAAAATAATTTTTATAAATCACATTAAAATAGTTTTTACATTTTATATCAAAATATAAAAAAAAATTCATACAAAAATAGTTTCCAAGGAATGTAACCAAACAAATCTTTAAACCATTTCACATCCCTTTTTAACATACAAAATTTAGGATTCACTCACACAACAACACATGCATTCTTTAGGGGAAGTTCCGTAACCATGAGTGGTTTCTCATCCATCCACCAAGTCATTAATAAGCGTCCAATCTCCTTGTTCTGTTATGGAATTATCTCCTTATCTAGGGTCATTCCCATTTGTACCACAATGGTACACGCCACTTATTCAGGGTTGGGTTCAAAGCATGAACTCACACCAACCCATGAATACCCAAACACCAATTCTAAGTTAACAATTTCAATAAAACATTTATTTTAATGAAAAAATCACTAAAAACCCATTTACATGAATCAAAACAAGTTTACATTTTTAATCCATCATTTTAAAAATCCAAAAACAAATCACGCTCCATAAAAACTAATTTCCCAAAATCAACAAACCATCACCTAAGAGGGTTTCTACCATAATTTTCACTTCAATTTTACAATAAATTTCAATAAATTCACACAATTTGAAACAATTCATTTAATTTATAATAAGAGGTGTTGATATTGAATCCACCTACAACAAAATTTATGGAGTAAATGAAGAACGATGTAAATTCATCAAAAAAATCTTGTTGAAACTCCAAAAACCCACTTTAGATATTGTTACCTAATATCAAAAAAACCATATATAATCATTATTGGAATAAAATATCATATATATATCCCCAATGGACTAGATCTATGAATACAATAGAGTTAAGAGGACAATATCTAATAAAAAAAGACTAATAATAGAGACTTACCAAGCAATCTGGCCTTCAATTCACCAAGATTTGTGAACAGATCGCTTCTGGTTCAAAGGGGAGAGTATCCACAGCCATTGGGAAGAAGAAAAACTGATTTAGGTTTGAAATAGGTGATAATGAGTAGATATTATGATAAATAAATTTAGATCCACTTTTTTAGGATCTAACTTTCAATCGTGCATGGTTAGTCGCATGGTTAGGAAACCTGTGTGCTAACCATGAAAATGCCTTTGTCCCCAAAAGAATAATTTCTCATAGTTAGCCACATGGTTTTTCCACAACATGTGCCTAACCTTACACCAACCATGATCCCACTACCTCATTTTCCAGTTTTTCCTAAAGGAGTTTCACGGTTTTTACTAACCATGCTCAAACCACGAACCTCTACAAAATCCCCAAAAACATTCCAATAGTCTTCCAAACCCTCCCAAACATCCCAAAAAAACATTAAATACATAAAATACATAAATAAAGGGTTACTTATATGAAATTTTTGTAGCTACATTATATCCCCGTTTAATTATAATATTTATCAAAATATGTTTATATATATTAAAATAATTTTAAAATATCGTTGGCATATTTCATGAGTAAAACATGATTTTCATTTTTAAATATTTTATTTAAAATCTAAAAATTAATAAAATAATAGAAAAATAAATATTTTAAAATATCCATGGAAAATTTTAAAGTAATCCTCAAGGAAAAGAATAATTATGATGGCAGAAAAATCCTTTCATTTAGAAAACATTAAAAGAAAGATTTCATTCACACCTTAGGTAAAAAGTAACGTATTTGGAAACTGATAAGATGAATAATTTTAATCCTTTTTGAAAATGTAAAACATGGGTCAAAATTAATTAAATCAACCATTGGATAATAGTAAAAAAATTATTGAAAATATTTAATGATATTATGGACATAGAAGAAAATGATTCCCGACCGAATAGAAAATCGAAGTCAATTTTTCTTAGAAAACTTATTTCATAACGTTGAGTACTTAGAGATAGGGAAATTAAAGGATAACATGTAATTTATAGAAAATAGTAGGGCATATGAAAAAAAATATAATATTTATAATAGATAGATCATATATTTTTATCATCATAAATTTAGGTATAAACAATCCCAGTAAACCGTGGGACAGTAACATAAAACAAATTATCACTTTGGTAATTTTTGAATCATAAACTTTTAGAACCAAGGGTTTTAAAATATGTAAATGGATGTTATTTTATGTTTTCTATAAATCCACTCTGGTTTTGTTAATGAATTCTCAAGTCATTTTATCTTATGGTACAGGTGGGATCAGTTTTTGACAAATGAAATATTGTCGAAAAAATAAAATATTTGTGTGAAATGGTAAATGGGGCCTCTAGAGTTGTGCACAAGGGGATATTTGGGACCATAACATAAAATTTTGGATAATTTTAGTGCTTCATGAAAGTCTTGATTTTGTGTAAAAATCAGAGTTGTGCGCCCCCATGAAATTGAGTTAGAGTTGGCTGAAACATTTAACATCAAAACGTTGATGTTTGGAAAACTAAGAAGTTGTGTGCAAGGGTTATGGAATGAAAAGAAGTTTCTCAAAAAGTTAGTAGTGTTTATAAATAGATAGGTACCCTTAGTCTCACAAAAGAGACTCTCACAAATTATCTAGAAACTCTACTTAAAAAAAGAGTTATGTGAAGTGGTGTTTGTGTGAATTGTGTGACTTATGTAAGTCACACATTCATGTTATGTGAAAGAATATGTTTTATGAAAACTAAACAGTTTCATAAAATTAAAAAAGATGCATGAAACTAGGGATTTGTTCAAAAGTACAATATTTCAATGAAACTGAGGAGTTGTGTGAAAGTATAAAACTTGTGCGAAAGAGAGGAGTTTCATGGATGTAAAACAATTTCATGAAACAAAAGAGTGATGAGAAAATTCAAAATTTTCATGAAACTAAGGAGTTCTGAGAAAGTGAAAAAGGTTGCTGGGCATGAAATATTTTAAAGTTAAATAGGTTTTAAACATCTTGTTTGAGTGAACAATGCATTCTAGTTCATCAATTCCGGACTATGGTGAAAGACGAGTCTCATACTTATCAGGAAAAATTAATTATATGCCCAACATATTGAGGTGACCTTAAAGTAGATGAACTGAGTAAGAATTCACCCAAGATAGTGTGAAAGGGGGATCCAATGTAAGTGATGTGATGAAGGTAGTTTGTTATAACTAAATTTCTTATTAAGGCATTGTGCATAGAATGCAGTGATTGTGTATGATCTTTTGTGATCCAAAATAACTAGTTAATCTTAGTGAATTTATGTAAGACCAAAACATTGTCATTGTATGATCCTTATACTATCCCTTACTAGTGAACTACGTAAAACTATTTTTTTATCTATTTTTGGGTATGGGTGATTGAATATTTTACTATTCCATCAAATAGGTTTATTAAGTTATTACCAATGTATGAAAAAGATCCATCTCATTGAAATAAAAATATAACTCTATGATTCACCCCTCCCCTCTTAGGGTGTTATAGGGTCCGTCAAGTGGTATCAAATCCAGTTAATAAGTGTTAAATATGTCATCTATTGTTTTCATAGATAATTTAGTGAATGTTAAAAGAGTTCCTCTCTTTGATGGAAGAGACTTAATGATTTGGAAGAGTAGAATTAGATATCATCTGTGATCCCTTGGTATGTAAGTTCTCTATGACAAATCTTATGGTATTTAGGTTAGTGATACAATACGTGTTTTTTATTATTGAAATAGATAGTAAAATACTTGATGTATATACCAAAGATCAAAATAACTTTAATTCAACACTTTTTTATCAAATATTTTTTAAGGTGATGAGTTTTACTACAACTACGTACATCTGGGAGAAACTAGAAAGTATATATCAATGAGATGAAAAAGTAAAGGAGGATAAACGTAAAGTCATTCATAATAAATTTGATAATATGAAAATAAATCCAGATAAAAATGAATATAGTTTCTTTTGAAACATAACTAATGTTTTTTGACCTATTTGAGGACTTAGGAAAGAAATTAAGGATATTGAAATTGTAAAGAAAATCTTGAGAAGGATCCCACTTCTGTACAATCCAAAATGTCATCCCTTGAAGAAGAATATTTTTCTAAAAATTATCTAAATTATCTTCTAAGTATTATTGTGGCTTATTAAATGAGAGTAAAACTAGAAGATGAAAGAACTCATGTAATTAAGGAAATGACATTAAAATATATGGAGAAACTTTCAATTTACAAAGTTAGTCACGATGGAGACAATGTGGATGATGAACTTCTTTCTCATTCTTCCAATAAATTCAAGAGAGAAAAAGAGATATTTGAAGGAAAGCTTCTATTGGCTTGTTTTTGGTGCGGTAATGTTGGGAACCTTTCCCTCGGTGCTCAAGGTGAATTGATTATGTAGAAAGTGAAGTTGAAATGATAAAGAGACATTAGAGGAGTTTCCCTAAAAAGGGGGACTTTATTTCATAATAGAATTTGTAGAGAAATCACTTCATCTACAAGGAGGAACTATATAATAATGACATTTTTTAGGATATTAAACTAGAGTTTAAATCTAATATGGAAGAATCCATGATATATACAATTGAAAAATTATAACCTATAAAAGACAATGACAATCATCTGAATGGTGTTGTTGATCTGAAGGTGGAACTTAAGGGTTATCTTGATGATCATTAAATTCAATGAAATAAAAATATATATATGGGAGATTTGATGAAAGATTCATTAGAGTACGTGGATCAGCCTGAAGTAGTGATTGATCAACTATAAGGAGAGGCATAACATCATTTGAGAAATCATTAAATACAAGAACAGGTTGGAGAATTTAAACTCTTGATTGAAGAGATGAAAAAATTCATCAATGAGCTTACATCAAGAATAGATAATATGATGAATATAGTTGATGGACATGAAGAATTAGTAATATCATTAAGGTGTAACCTAGAATTGGAGTCAAAATCAAGGGAAACAAAGAAGAAATTATAGTTTGGAAGTTTTTCAAATCCATTGTTTTTTGAAAGAGTTAAGCATGGTTTTGAAGAAGTAGATAAATCCTTTAATGATCAATGATCTAAATTTATGGGAAAAGTGGAATTGGATGTGATACAGAAACATCAAAAGCTAAAAATGAGATGATCCAATGAAAAGGGAAGTAGAAATATTGAAATGTCATAAAGTCATCTAATGTTTTAGTAGAGATAGGTTCAAACCAAATAGATAATTGAGATGAAAATAATCCTTAATTACTCATAAAGGATCACCATTCAAATACATAAACAAAAGAATTGGATATGTGGAGGAATAGAATTTTGAAGATTTTTCTTCTTATGAAATGCCAATTATAGGGCTTTATGGGCCATACAATGTCTTACTGTGAAGAGGCAATGATCTATATGAATGGGGAAACTCTTCAAAGTCAACAAATTATAATGAGTCTATACTCTTCATCATATAGAAAAAATAATTTATATGGAAATATTTTTCATTGTTATAACATTTTCCATAAATGAATTCATTGCAGGTAGAGTAAAGGTGGGAAACATAACACATAAGTATGATACAAGTCAATACTTTTCAACCATGATGTATTTACATTGAAAATAGGTATTTTCCTCTAGAAGAAGAATATGATTATGATTCAACCATAAATTTTTAAAATAGATTGGAGATGTCACATTTCCACCCCAATCAATATAGTATCTCATGGAAAGAAAAAAAGAAGATCGACAAAGAAAACCTAATAGAAATTACTCTCAAAGCCACAAAGAATAATAACACATGGATTATTGACTACAGATAATCATTCCACATGATTCGAAATGCATATTTTTTAAAAAATATTATGTAAATGGATTATGTAATAGTTATATTCAACAATGATTTTTCTTTAATGATCAAAGGAATTTTAAATGTATAATTAAAAAATGATAAGATAATGAAAATACATGTTCTCTATGTGGATGGTTTTCATAACAATATCTTTAGTGTGATTAAACATTGTGAATCAGAATTGGTAGGTAAATTTACTTAGAAATGGTTATTTATCAAAGGAAATACACGTAATTTTATCATAAAAGGCTACAAGAAAAATGATAATTTATACCAGGTAGATAGTGAAGAAAACATGTGTATCTTAAAAATTAAAGAGTAAAAAAACACGTGTAACTAGATGTAGAGTCATATTAATCAATGGATCGAGGAAATAATATCCAAGATAAAATCTATTTTCATCATTCCCAATATTAAGTGTGATCAAGAAAAGACACATGATTCTTTAATTTAAGGAAACATGGTCCATAATTCTTATCGTCTGAAGAAAAAAAGGGCATCAAATCTATATGATCTCATCCACATAGGTGTTTTTCCAATGACTATGTATAGAACATGTAGAGAGAGGTTATTCATTCTTTTTATTTATGATTATTTGATAATGTCATTTTCTATGTTTATTCAACAAAAATAAAATATTCTCGACTACATGAATAAATATATTCAATGATTTGAGAATAAAACTGGTTGTAAAATCATGATATTACAATTTGAAAATGGAGTATAATACACATCCATTTAATTTAAAAATTTCCTAAAAACATGGGATCAATCATGAGTAATCTTCAGTGAGAACATATAAAAAATGGGGTGGTTAAAGTTAGAAATCTACAGGTGTATAATATGGCCATAACTATGATGATTGAGAGTTATGTTTCTCATCATTACTGGAAATAGGATGGTCAAGTTTCAATGTACACTCAAAAATTGAACAGGGATATTTATAGGAGAATCTAGGACAACATATGAGATATTTCATGCAAGGAAGTCCTCTATAAAGTATTTTTGTATTTTTGGATGTAATGTTTCATCCGAAATAGAGAATTAAATCAAGGAAAGTATGGTGATGCAGAATATGAGGGATGTTAACTATATATTCAATGAATCATAAATCCTAAAAATTCAACAATAATCAACTTAGAAAGATTTTGGAAAGAAATGATGTCAAACTAATTGAGGATAAAACAATGAACAACTTGAGGAGTGCATATGTTGATATGATAGAAGATAAAGAAGAAAGTGGAAAAGGGACAGATTCAAATACTAAAATTTTGGAAGGCTTAACCAATAATTATGGAAATCAAAATGATGATGCTTTTCAAGTAGAATTAGAATGGGAAACCATTTCTGAAGAATCTCTACTAAAACCTCATAAGAGAAATAGAAGAGAAAAATATGATTAATCCAACATCATTGGGTATTATACCACATCAATATAGATTAGGAGAATGAGGAATGAATAAAATTCTTACCTCTTTTAAATTATGGAACCAACCTCATTTGAAGAATATGTTAAGGGTGAATCCTGGGTTAAGGCCATGAATAATGAAATGGTCCAAATTAACAAAGAGCTTACTTGGGATATTGTCAACAGATTAGAAAATCACAATTTGATCAGAACAATGTTTATTTTCAAAGAAAAATCGATGGACATGGAAATTTGATTAGAAATAATGAATTCTTGTTGTGTAAAGTATATTCATATATTGAAGGAATTTATGTTAAATAAATTTTTTCTCTAGTAGTTTCATTAAAGTTGATTAGTATCTTCATATCCATGGAGATTCAAAGAGAGTAAAATGTTTATCATATGGAAGACAAAACAACATTCTTAAATGGATTTCTTGAATAAGAAGTATTCATTGAACTACTAGTGAAATTTTGGATCAGAAATGCTGAAACAAAAGGTTTTTTAGATTAAATAAGGCTTTTATGGTGTAAAAAATCACCAAAAGCATGTTATTATAAACTATATTCTTATCCAGAGAATATATTATTTGAAAGGGGAGGCATTGATCATAATATATATGTAAATAATTCAGAAGGAGATAAATTTATGGTTCTTATATATGTAGATGATTTTATATTTGTAAGAATAAGGCATGGATTGGTGGAAGAATTTTCTAATCACATGAAATAATAATTTTAAGTGTCCATAATTAGTGAAGTTGCATTATTTTTGGGGAAACATGTGATTCAAAATTAGGATTAAACTATCATTTCCCATGAAAATTATTTAACAGATCTTCTGAATAAATTCATCATATATGACCACAGACTAATTTTAACCCTGATTGTGGTTGGGAAAACACATGGAAAGAATGATGATTGTAAATCAGTATATCCCACCTTTTATAGAGGGTTTATTAGAATATTATTATACTTGAATTCAACATGGATAGAAACCATCATTTCTACATGTTTAGTCGCTCACTTCCAATGTAATCTAAAGGAGAAGATTTTTACAGTAGTTAAAATAATCATGAGATGTATTCAAGGTATTCTCAACATTGAAATATTCTTTATAGTAGAAAGATATAATGAATTATCAACATTTTTTGATAGTGACTGGTTTGGAGATTTAGTGGATCTAAATTCCATAAGTGGAGGTTTATTCTTCATTGGAAACAAATGTGTGGGATGGTTAATCAAGAATCAAGAAAGAACTTCACTTAGTATGGTTGAACCAGAATATATCTCTCTAAAAATGGAATGCACTCATCTATTTTAGATGAAGCAACAAATGAATGATATTGGTTATGAGGTGAAACATCTAATGATTATTTACTCAAAAAAAAAGAGCATGATTGAGAAATATTAGTTGAACCTTAGTGTTCAGCCACCTCCCATTGCATGCGGATGTTACTATTAATCCCCTATCCCAATTTTTGTTAACAATTTTAAAATTTTGATGGATATAATGTATGTATATGATAGAGATAAGATAAAAGGGGATGTTTTTTTGTTACTAACAGGAATAATATAGTTTCTTTAGGTAAATTTACAAAGGGGGAGAATAGAGAAATTGAACATAATAGGGGTTTTTTTTACATGAGTTCTATTGAGGCATGTGATTATCTGTGGAAATTTTATTTTCTACATGAATATTTTCTCAGATAGACTTAGATTGATGGATGATTTATTTTCATGTCTATCATGTTTTTTAGAGTTTAGTACTTTATTGAATTTCTTAACTTATTAGAAATAAACTCAAACGGGGAGATTTTTGGAACAAAGGGGTTTCATTGTTGGAAATGGATGGTATTTTATGTTTAAATTCAATCCATACTGGGTTGATAAATTAGTTCTCAATTCATGTGACCTTACTATGTAGGTGGAATTAATGTTTAAGGTGGCCCAATTTCCTAGTATTTTCTAAATTTTTCAGTCCACATTTTGGAGGATGGAGGAATTTTTTTGGAAATAGAGATATTGTCATGAAAATAAAAATGTTACACAAAATGGTAAAGGTTACATCTAGACTAATTCTTAAGTGGATATTTGGAACCATCACATCAAATATTAGCTATGGAAAGTGTTTCACATTAGTCTTAAAGTTGTGTAAAAATCAGAGTCGTGCACCCCTGAGAAAAAGAGACAATGTTACATGAAAAAAAGTGAAGTTAAATTGTAGAATTTTATTGACCGAGTAAGTAGTGAACAAGGTAGATTTTGAATAAATAAGTTACATGAAAGGTCAGAAGATTCTCTACATAGGTGGGTACCTCCAGTATTGTAGAGGGGACTCTCATCAAAGATCTGGAGCTTCTTCTTCATGAAAGAGTTGTGTGAAGTATAGTTTAATGAATCGTTTGACTTCATTCAATCAAACATTCAAATTGTGAAAATGTTAAAGTTGTGTAAAAATAGAGGATTTGTGTAAAATGAAAAATGTTGCATGAAACTAAGGAGTTCTAGGAAAGTAAAAAGGTCGTGTGAAACTGGGTTTTTTTTCAAAAATATAAAATTTTCATGAAATTGAAGAGTTTTATGAAATTACAAAAGTTTAATAAAACTAAGGAGTTAAACTAAATTAAAAAAGTTTCATGAAACTAAGGAGTTGTAAGAAAGTGAAAACAGTTGTATGCATGTTTAATAGATTCATGATCAAATAGTTTTAAACATCATTTTTAGGTAATAATGCATTTTAGTGCATCTGTTAAATACTATGGTGAAATAAAATCTCATTATAATCAGGGAAAAAGAAATATATTCCCAATATGTTGAGGTGACCTTCATGTTGAGAAACATTAGTAATAATTCACACAAATAAGTGAGAAAGGGTGATTTGATAAAAGTGATACAAGGGAGGTAGTCTTATATCCCTAAAATTATTATTAAGGAAGTGTTCCTGACACATAGTGGTCATTTATGGTCTTTTGTAATCCATAATAACAAGTTAAGCTTAGTAGATTGAGGTATGGCTGACACATTGTCAATGTATGCTCCTTTAAATAGTACTTAGTGGTGAACAAAGAACTGTTGTGTTTTTTCTATTTCTATATATGGGTGTTAGATTATTGCATGATTCCATAAAAATAGATTTAATGTGTTCCTACCAATGTGGGTATAAGATATGTCACATTGAAAAAAAGCTGACACTTTATTCACCCGTCCCCTCTCAGGGGGTTCTAGGGTCCTTCATACCCTTATGAAACAAATGAATTAAAATGAATAATTATATACAACTAATATAAATATATTAATTATATAATGTATCAAAGGGAAATTGTATACAAAACATGGAAGAATCAAGTGATGAATATGAAATACGTCTCGTAGAAACAAAATAGAGATGAGAAACCCTTACATTAAGTCTTACTTGATCCGTAAGAACTGTAACCTATTGTATAATAAATATAGATTTATTATACTACTATAAAATATCCATATATATACATAGAATATCATATATTATCCACTTATTACATTTCAACCCCCTTTTATTTATAATTATTTATCAATATCGCTATTTTGGGTGTTAACTACTTCATTTCTCATGTATGCTTTATTTCAGCGGTTATGGTATTTGAATATTGTTCATGGTCTTATCATCTCAAAAATATTCATAATATCATTTATATCATATTATTCAATAATATAATCAGTATTAAATATTCAATAATCATTCATATCAACATCACTCAAATAGGTGGTAAAACCGACCTAAATAATAGCATGTCATAAAGTCCGAATGAGTAAATATATTCCAAGGTATAGTCATAATATAACATTTGAAAAATATTATTCATTTAATAATTATCATATATATTTATTAAATCCATCATTATAACTATCCATGAGAGGTGGTTATGGAAAATGAATCACATCACTATGTGGAGGTGGAAGTCCACACATATGCATGAATGGTACTTTCATTTCCTATTTGACAAAAAAGAGGTGTAAAATTTCTATCCCTTAAACATAATAAAATAAAATTATATTTATGATACTATATTAATTATTTTGTTATTGATACAACATATTTAGAGGAATTATAATAATAAATAAACTTTGAAAGAGTCGGTAAATATGATTACCTCTTCTTTGAGATACTAACTTTTTCGTACACCTTAAGACTTTTTAGGATAGTCTTATAAGAATACCAATTACTGAATAATGATGGGAAAGAATATAGTAATGTATTAGTGTATATAGTGGATGAGAAATAAGTATCAAACTTTGTGAATAAGCGAGGAGAGGTGGTGGCCTTTTATAAGTGAGGGAAATGACACACTTGGAATTACTTAAAATATTTAAATATAATATATATTATAATCATGTATAGTGGAACCAAAGAAATAAAAATTCATATATAATATTTGATAGTGTAAAAATAAACTCAAAATATGATATTTAGACAAGTTTTAGATACATTTTAATATTTATCTCTCAGTTGAATCCCCTTTAAACCTAATTTAACCTTAACTGCCATAACTTAACTTTTTCACCAAGAAACTTAATTATATGAAAAAAATAGATGGGACGTTCTAAAAAAATTTGAACAAGATGATTTAAAATTTGGAATCAATTTTATCATTTTATAAATATATAAGTGGAAGAAATTTAAATTTATTATAAATACGTAAAATGTATTAAAATAATTTTTAAGAAAATACTCGAGTTATGTTTAAAAATTATTCCACCTTGAAATCATGTAAAAAAATTTGGTTTCCACGATTTTTTTTGATAAAAAATAAAAAATATAAAGATTTATGTGATTGTTTCAAGCAAATACCTAATGGAACCTTCCAAATATAACCTTTAATACAAAGACTCAAGAATAATTTTTAATTTTCATATAATATAATTTATCTTCATAAAATACAAGGATGGGTTTTAAAATTGAGTATAATTTTTTAAACTAAACAGTTTAACTCATTATAAATATATTTGGTCGAAATACACTCACCAAATAGGATAGAGCAAAGTGTTTTGTGGAATTTAAAGCTTTACCCCACAGTTTTACCCCAATTTTACCCTTACCGAGGTGAGAAATATTTACCCTGATTAATATTCATAATGAAAAAAATCAAAGGGTTATATTTTAAAAATTTTAACATCTAAATTAAACTTTTGGAATCAATTTTTCATTATTAAATTTCTAGAATTTTTAAATATATATTGTAATATAAATTCAAAAAAATTAATAAAAAATGTTTTAAAAAATGTGTTTTTAAGCCAAAAAATGAACTTATATGAAAAACAAAATTAATTTTGATGAATATGTTATTATTTATATTATTATTAATTAAATTAGACTTATGTTAAAATAATAAAAAGTTCTAAACATTATTCTAATTTTATATTTATTTCTTAATGAAAATAAATTATAGTTCTACAAAAATTGGTATCCTTCATTATTCTTTTTAAGAGAAATATTTTTAGAAAAATATAAAAAAATTAACCCTAAAGAAATATTTACCTAATGATTTAAAAAATTATATTAAGTTACTCATATAAAATATCTAAAAATTGGTAGAAATTAATTATAATTCCCATGTTAAAAATGAAATAAAATCCATTTTGAAGAAAACATATTTTTTAATAATAAAATGACATTAATAAAAGACGAGTACTTATTTTTTCACAATTAGTCAATAAATATTCATTATATAAAACATTTATAAATGTTTTACATAATTTTTTTATTCTTATTTATAGAAAAAATTCAATGGTAGGTTATAATAATCACATTTAAATAATAACATTCTTATAGTATATCATAGTTTTCTGAAAGATCAGTGTTGCATGTTAAGAAGTATATTGAGCATATTATTATTTTAAAATAAATTTTGAAGGTGTTACCCATAACCTACCCAATTATGGTCCAATTTTATCTATTATTTTATATTATTATAGAAGATAATTCAGGGGAACCCTATTAGGGAAGAACCTTCCATGTTGAATGGACAATGTCTTGACAAGTGTAGTTTTTGAAGAAATATGACATTAAGTATTTCAAGGTGATTTTAATCTCATAATTTTATATCATGTTATTCCATTTCATGTATGAATAATTCTAGTGATTTATTTTAGAATCATATTCCCTCCACCAAACTAATAGTTACAAACCATATTGATACAGAACTCTTTACACAACCCATAAGTTTTTATAACTCACCCAAAATTAAAATTCAAATATATTCATACTTATTCAAATGCATCATATTCATAAGGTATATGAAAATATCTTGTGATGGTATAATGTTACAAGATATTGATAATCTCTACATGAATAAGCCCAGAGTTACTTATAGACAACCCCATTCATCTTTACAAACTTGACATAATCCTCCAATATGGTAAGTGGTTATACCCCGAGTCCCTATAACCCTGGAGAATTTAATCAAGGGGGGATTTAATTAATTATAATAATAACACATAATATTCAAAACATATATTCAAAAACTAAATTCAAACTATTAACTTCAATTGAAAACCAAGGTCAAGGTAGATGAAAACTGAATTCATTATTGAAACTGACATGTAATGCAAGCCTCTATTTAGAAGCAATTTAATAATTCAAACTAAAGAATACACTATATTTAAATTTCATAAATTTTGTAATAATATTGTATATAGAATGTAATAATCTTTAAATAAATGAACAATTCATATATATAAAGCTGAGATAATCATTTATGAACAGTACATAAATAAAATAAAAAATTTAAACATTTTGTAGTTTTAGTTTTATATAATGGAAATTATATAAATATGAACATAACAATTATCTATTATTACAATATTAATACTTTCATATTAATCATTATATGGAATTATATTTTAAATATAGGATATTCTATGAATTATAAGTGATTTATAATCTATTTATTATTATCTGAACATTTAACAAAATCTAGATATCATTGAAATAATTTATTAAACCATTATCTTATCATTCATCAAAACACTTTTGATATGGATTAAAAAATTTCCAGACATGGTCCCCTTAATTTGAACAATTTAAATTAATTAATTATGAACTATTCATAATTTAAATATAATATATTTATATTTTTTGACTAATTTATGCAATTTATAGATACTACAAATTATTATTATCATTTCTAAATAAAATATTTTATTTTTAGATCCTAATAATTTACATATAATTTATTAAAATGTATTATAAATATTAAAAATTAAAAATTATAATATTGTACATATAATTTTTTTTATAATTTTTTTATAAATAATTGTAAATAAATTCTAATTAATTAATTTATAAACCTTTTATAAATTAAAATATTCATAAAATTTAGTTTAAGATGATTTATAAACAATTTAATTTATTAAAAGTTCAATTTTTTAAAATATATTGTTTACCCTTTTCAAAAATTCATATTTTGTGTCATGGAATACTCCCTCTATCCTTATGTAGACATTCTATTGAGGGTATTTAGTCTTGAACATACCCAACACATACCGTGTAAGGGTATTGAGCTCTTACTTTACATGAACCCTTCATGTAAAGGTAAAAATCACTTCAACCATTTGTGAACTCCTTCATATAAAGGTAAGTGATACAATACATTTACATGAGATCGTCACATAGAGTTAACCTTTTAAATACCTTTACATAGCTTTAAAAAAACATAGTTGACTATATTTGAATACCCGTGTAGAGGTAACATCTTAGTGACCTACTCATGTATAGGTATCATCTTTGGTTACCTTTCTTTATGAAGGTATCCATCATTATATTTTATATAGAACAATCTCTATTAAAGTAGATTAGGATTACCATTATGTAGAACTATTCTTCATAAATGAAATAAATGATAAATTTTATATAGAATATTCTTTATAAATGTAATTTTTATGACCTTTACATTGAACCCTTATATTCAAGGTAATTAGAAGTGACCTTTACATAGGAATTTTGCACATAAAGGTAATTCATTTTATATATAACTTAAAAAATTATAAAAAAGTGTGCTCTATTTTCATTTTCTTCTTCATTTCATGAAATATTTCATCAATATTAATACATGGGTTCACTTTGATACCACATAAAGGGTTTCAATCAAGTATAATAATTATTTTTAGATCAATGATAAGTGATTTAAAACCATGTTTAATGATCTCCCATGCATGTAAATATAAAGTTGCACAAATTACTTTAATGAAGAACATAATTTAAAACATACATATTCTAGAAGAGACTAACAATACATCTTTATCACATTCAAGAACCTTCAAATTCACATGATAAATATCACTAAGGGAATCTAAAAGACATTTACTCTTCAAGGATAATCCATGGGTTTAACCTGAATCATCCATTTTATTGATGAGTTCTATCGTTCTTCTATGGATTTCTAGAGACTTAAATGATAAAAATAAGGATAAAGAGAGCTTTCAGGATCAAGGAGGTTTGGCCAATAAACACCATCTACACAACAAAATAATATATAAATAGTCATTATAAATCCCTCAAGGACACACCTCGATAGTGCAAGCATTTACTCATGAATTTATAATGTATGTGTTAATGCATCAGCCCTTCATGCATCATATATATGAAATTAGAGAACTCACTAAAACATTACAACTCTTATAAAAGATTAATAATTCAATGATTTAATTGGGATAAACCACTTGGATTTTAATACATCTAATATTTGAATGCTCATATGATAAAAGGATGAAACATGCATGAAATAATATTTCATGCATGCATCTCAATATATATATATATATCAAGGCAATATGTATACCATGTATATGTATTTAGGGAATATATCTCCTTCCAATCTTTTATTGCCATTAGTCCACATATTCATCTCATCCATAATCAAGTAGTAGTCTAGAATCCACTATAGATCATATACAATGCAGCATACCTTAATCCACTATAACCCCTACATGTACACAAGTGGATAAAAGTATATTTTATAACTTTAATCCTCTATAACCTACACATACAGGTATAGTATGATAGAGATCCATCACAGCCCATGTATAAATGTACCCTATACCTTGGAAGGAAAAAAAATTGGGGATAGATCTTACTCTCATGACTGATCCTTCACTACCCATGGATAGAAGATATTTTTTTTTGGAATATATGATCCCCAACATAGAACTCCAAAGGCCTCATAATATGATCATCATAGGTATTGTTATGGTCCAATAATTTCTTTATTCACTTTAATCCACCAACATATTTTCTGACATTCTGTTTACTAATTCTGATTCAAGAACAACTAACTCGCCAAACTCGATCCAACACAACAAAAAATAGAGAGGACAGTCATATAAAAATTGAAATGGAACCACACTGATAGTGGAGTGATAACTGTTGTTGTAAGTGAACTCCATGAAGGGTATGTAACTCACTCATGAACCATTGAAATCTAGAATGCACATGTGATAAATTTCATCTAATGTATGGATAGTTTACTCTATCTGACCATCCATCTTTAGATGAAAAGTAATTCTAAATAATAGATGAGAGACAAAAGCATACCAAAGACCACTCTAAACCCTAATGGTAAAATTCTTTTCATGATTAAAGATGATATTCTTCAGAACCCCATGAAGCATTACCACATACTCTAGATACTTCCTTAACAAAACCTCTACTATGATTTCCCCCTTAATCAATACGAAGTGATTTGATTTATTCAATTGGTTCAACATCACCCATATAGCATAAAAACTGGAATATAATCACAGAAAACTAGTGATAAAGTCTATTGATACATCCCCCACTTAAATTATTTGACACTAACTGGTTGAAGCAACCCATTAGGAACCTAGAGCTTACACCTCTTCCTATAGAAATCTAAACATTGGGAGATAAACTATGAAACTTAAAACTTCATGTCGAACTAATAAAGATGAAATTAAAAGGCATGATACATCTTAGCTACAATAGGTTGTATTTCCAAAAGAAAATCTTGTAAATCCTGAAGAATGACATCACTTATCACTAAATCAATAGAGAGCCTCCCATGAAATAACACCCATTACTATAAATCGTACCTATAACAACACATTTATACAAATGGTTCATAAAACCACCTTTTCTAATGGTTTTTCCTAAATCGTTGGGTAAGGGTACTTTGAAACCACTATTACCAATGGTTTTCCAATTCCATTGGAAAAGGGTCCACTTTTCCCAACATCGAGGAAATGTTTCCCAACAGTTTTCCCAAACTGTTGGGAAAGGGTAAACATTTCCCAATTTTTTTTGGAAACCCGTTGGGAAATAGTACTTTGAGACCACCTTTCCCATATTTTTGGGCAAACCGTTGAAAAAGGGTCCACTTTTCCCAACTGTTTTTCCAAACGAATTGGGAAATATTACTTTCACACCACGTTTCCCAGTGATTTTCCCAAACTATTTGGAAAAGGGTCCACTTTTCCCAATGGTTCTGGAAAACCGTTGGGAAAGGGTATATTGAGACCACTTTTCCAAATAGTTTGGGAATATTTTTGGGAAATTGTGGGTACCTATCCCAATGGTTATCAAAACCATTGGGAAGGCCTATCCCAATAGTTTTGAGAACCGTTGGGATATGTACCCTTATTTTATATGAATTCATTTGTTTAATATGGTTAAATAAATCAATATATAAATTACATATAAATATATATATATATATATCCAAACATATTCAAAAAGGTAACTATAGGATAGTGGTAAAGTCTTTGATATTTAATTGGGAGGGTGTGGGTTCAAACCTATACTGGAACATTTTTTTAGACTGGCATGTTACAACAGTTTGGGAAAACCGTTGGGAAACACCTATCCTAATGGTTTGGTAAACCACTGGTAAAGACCTATACCAACGGTTTTCAACCTGTTGGGATAGGTCTTTCCCAACGTTTTTCTCCAAAATTTTGGGATAGGTCTTTCCCGAGGCCAAATCAATAAACTTCTTCCCAAACTGTTGGTATAGACTATACTAACTGTTTTGAAATCTATACTAATGGTTCCAAACCATTTGTATAGGAAATCTTCCATCAATGACCCAATGGTGACCATCCTTAGACCATCCCTTAGTGGTGTCTCCTAAAACAACTCAACATTTCAAAACCTATTGTACCAAAAAGGATATGTAACTTGAGGGGTGGAAGATCTGGTTATGTTAGATAAAAACATCTAATTGGGATCTCGTTTCATCATTAAATAAATCACTCTTCTCTCTCATTCCCAAAAAAAATATAAAATGAAATGAAAACATGCACATGGAATAATAATTTTACTTGGTTAATGTTGATCAGGATATTATAAAGAGAATAAAAAATGAAATGTTCCAATGTACTAATACACACTATATCACACTACTACACTATTAATTACAAACTCATTATCCCTCCATGTTAACTATCAGTCACGTGTTAAAAGCTCAATTATCTCTCTTCCGATGTGTATGCACTGTTCCTTCAGTAGATATATTTTTATTTATTTAATAAATGTATTTTACCCCAAAATTAAAACATCATGAAACATTTAATTCATAAAAAAAATTAAAACTAATCTACTATAGAATTAATGGTCAATTAATTGTTTCATGAAACTTTTACTTTCACATAACCTTTACACAACAGTTACATAATTTACAAACATTATCACAGCTTATGTTTCCTTTATAATACTTTTACACTTTTTTGAAACAAACTTGGTCATATTGAATCAAGTAATTTTTACATGGAATCAATGTTAGAGTAATTTTATATCACAAGAAATATGTTCAAGTAAGTTTTACATGAAAAAAGAGCCTCTAAACAATATTTAAGAGTTTCTCCCTCTAAATTAGGTGGGGGTAGTGGCTTATTATTAGGAGTTGAAAACCTGTCATGATAATTCCATGAACACCAATTAACTTTCATATAAATCATAATTATGAGTTCATGTGATCCCTAGAAACCTAACCCCTCCATTATTAATTTTCACATTTAACTCATGAAAATCACATAACTTCACATATGATTGTAAACATATGAATTTTACAACACAAAAAAAAACATTCATGAAACTCATCACTTTGTTATATTTCATGAGGTGGCCCAAAATCAAAAATTTCTTAAATCTTTCCACACTTTCATGCAACTTTACACTTCGAAAATATCCTTTTCATAAAAACTATCTTTTATCTTCCTCTAATTTTTTAAACCAAAAAAATTGGAAGAAATTATGAAACAATGCCATCTTAAAAACTCCTCTACATGATTTTATTCACTACCTTTTCCTTTTTAGATTTTTTCAACATATTCCTTATTAATAAAAAAAATAAACCCAAAAAACTTAATACAATATTGATATTATTTTTTCCCAAAAAAACCTCCAACTTTGAATCCCCCAGTTAGGGACCATCGAACCACAACAACAAAGATGACTAAACCATCATCTGGTAATAAAACCATCTATATAATGCCCCAACCCTAGTTTACTAGATTTTGTGGGTTTTTTATTACATGTGAAATGTAGTATAAGTTATTATGTTCTATGGACCAAGGTTTAGTATTCCTAAATAGACTACGTGAAATATAAATAAATTAAAACATGAAATTTTACAATATAAATGTACAAATATGTATTCCATAATTCAATGCTTACAGCTATTAAATCATGTTATTCCACTTCATTACCTAGGGAAATGGGAAAATAGGGTAAAGGCAGTGATCTTAGATAATCAATATGGGAAATCTTAAAATGGAAACTAAATAAGAATAAATATGATATATGAAACATAATGAGTAAAATTATTGAAATAATAATGATTATATAAGTATAATACATGGATAAAAGAGAAAAAAATGACATGGATTAAAGAATAATATGAAATATGGAATTAAATAATTTACAACAACATAATCTTATCATTGAGGTCGTATGCTATGATATTAGAGATAAATGGTAAGGATTCTCCCATTAACCTATCTTAGTTATCCCATGACACCTTCCAGTTCACCGGGGGGTAATATAATTATAAGAAACAATATTACAAAAAGTTACAATTCATTCCATCACAAACTAAATGATTATAGGCTATACATGTTATACTATTAAAGTATGGGAAAATTATAAGTACATGGGAAATTTTCACACCAGAATTTATCATACATAATATTCCCATATGGAAAAAATAGTTTATATGGGTTATTAATAGATTTATATAGTCAATGAATTAAATCCAATATCAAATTTAATTCCCTTAACAAATATATAAAATAATTATGGATTTATTGTTTTAAAAAATTTCCCACACCATGTGATTTATTTGGGGTTATAGATAATGAGAACATATAACGATTATGTATTTTCAATGAGTTTATGAAATTGTATCTAAAATAGTAGGATACCAAAGAAACACATAAATTATAAAACACTATAATTTTTTTATTTTTTATAAATATTATGATAATTATCCAAAGAATATCCCTCAAGAGAGTCAAACCAGTTGCATAGTATGGGCCCATTCACCATTCACCAGGATGATGACTAGGATATACCTGGAAAATTCCTTTTGGGGTTATTACCAACATATTTATATATGAAAAATACACATACACTTATTTTTATCAAGATATAGATTTATTTTCATTTAAAACGACACAATTTTGTTACTTAACCAAAGTATAGGATTTTTATGGCTATGATGAGGTTTATGTATAATAAAGAATTATGAATTGGGAATAATGTGAGTGAAAGGAATCCTCACATGGGTGAGATATCTTATGTATGGAACAAAAGATAAAATAAAACTTAATAGATTAATAACTTGTAGATTAAAAAGGATATGGCAATGGTAATGTAAAAAGGTATTGTAAAGAGAGAGAACATCGGCCATTACATTGACATAGTAACGACTAAAAAAAGGTATAAATTAAGTTGTTTGGGTAATGTATCCATGATAATAGTTCAATGGGGAGATATTATTATTAAAAAATATCAAGGAATTATACAAAATAAAAATTTAAAGAGATTAAAAATAAGGAAATTTAAAATAGTAAATGAAGAGAGAGAATAATAACCCTTGCCTCTCTTGGGATTATTATATTGAAACTCAACCGTAGATCCTACCAAACTCTTAAATAATAAAGATATATTTAAGGGAGAGACTCCTTGAGAGTATAATAAAAAAATAAATTAATTTTTTTGTGTAATAATTAGAGTATGGGGTGGATAATATAGTTTTGGTGAGTGCAATTTAATGGAATTATTTATTAATTATTTTATTTTTCCACTTTCCATTAGTTCTCCGTTATAACCATTGTTCTATACTGCTTCCCTTAATAGCCAAATATAGTGTTTAGTGACAAAAATTGCAACATCCTAGATAAATAAATGATATGATATTTTCATATTTATTAATATTTTTGAATTAAATATTAATTTTTCTTTAGAGGGGGTTCTATGTTTGATGGCATACCTGACCCACAACAACAGGTTTCTCCTAAATATCATGTTGCACACAAGGCTGAGTCATACTGAAAAATAATAATATAATATGATTTTAAATGGTAGTTAATGCCTAGCCATTGTATTGGCGATAATGAACAGAACTAACTACAATATGATTATACATTTTTTAAAATTTTTTACACTTATACAATAAAATTTAGAGGCTTAAATTGAGAATGAATCTTATTTTAAGCATGAAAAACTCTAATATTTTTAATTGGTTGTTTTACCGCCTTTTGTTGGAGAACCCATTTTGAAAATATTTTTTGTCATTTTTATATGTTCCATTTAAAAAAATAAACTTCTTATTTAGACTAGGGACCTAAAAATTTACATTTGGTAAATATTTGGTATTTTTTTGATAAAGTTCATTTTTTTAATGAATTGTGAAAAATACTGCATTTTAAGTCAAAACTGTCTTTTAAACTGATTTATTTTTATAGTTAGATTGTCCTTTTAATTGATTTTTAAGTTTAATTTGATTATATTTTTACCATTTAATCCAATTTTTTCATTGGAAGTAATTTCTCTTTTTTAATTGGACATAAATGCATGTCAATGTTTTGATGGTTATTATTTCATAAAGACATGCTTTTTGGTTTTGACAACAAGAATTAATTTAAAATTAATTTCTTCAGAATATTTTTTTTGAATTTGGAAAAATGGATTCCATATTTGGAAAAGGAGGTCCAAATTATGTAAATAGGTAACTTTTATTATTATACATTATGAATAGTAACTTCAGTAAATATTTTATTTACCACGGTTAAAGGGTAAATCTGGTAAATAAGGGTAAAAAATAATATTATAATAATATTATATTATCCTAAAACGTGTCCTAATACTATTTTATGATACATGTACAACCATGGACATCCTTGGGTCTATTTTGGGACTCCATGGATCCACTTGTATGTGAAAATGACATCTTAAACAAATTAATTTAAAGTTAAGGAAAATGTACCATAAACCTATATCTTTTAATATAACAATTTTTATATGGGTTATATAAGTTATATTTGTAACTTAAAATAGTAATTATAAATATTAAAATATTTCATAAATCATGTTATTTTATTTATAATTTTTAGACATCAAATAAATAAATTTATTGATGACACAATGATGATATAGTGATTACTTTATTAATGAATGTTTTAAATAATTGAGATTATAAATATTAAATTATATTTATTTTGAACCTTTTTATACCATCCACTAATTTTAGGGATAATAATTACTTGTTATATTTAGATTAATTATGGTTTTTATAAAGAATAAATTTGTTATATATTTTTTTAAAGTCTTGATATGAATAGTTTATAAATTGACATAAATGAGTTTTTAAAAAAAATTATATTTTATTAAATGATAACATAATCCGTAAAATATAATATTTATAAAATTGATATATTTGATGTTAAAAATTTCATTAATGATCCATTTTGGGTTAATTGTATTTTTATTGTAAATAAATTAACTATATAGTATGAATATACAATAGGACATGATAAAAGTTATATTAGTTAACTAAGGGTTAAAACTAAAAGATATGGTTAATTTTATGCCCTAAAATTTTCTAAAATACATTGTATGAAATTATTGATAACAATACTCACCTTATCATTGAATTAAATTTCTTGGGGATCTTTTGAAATCTAAATTCAGTTTATAATAAAATAATATTTTCAAACTTTCTTAAAGAGCCCCTCCCCGTGCTTATAAAAGGCCATCACCTCTAACCCATTTCTCACACCTATCAAGACCCCTATATCATCCATAATATTCTCCATTAATCTCCCAACATCCCTCTCGTCAACATAGAATCCTTAACTTAGGCATAAAAAACATTATTAAAGCCTTTTTGGTCAAACCATATGTAGTTACCCAATTTAAAGGTAACGTCTTCTCTCAAGTTATTTTCATTTATTTTCCTTATCTAACCCCCTAAAATCCATTTATTCCATTATTTTATAAAAAACCAGTATAAAAAATATACTAGGATGTTTTTATGATAATGATTTTAATTACACTTCCACAAACCTCCATAAAATGGATATGAACATACTATTTCTGTAAACGACGAACTACTGCCTCACGAAACGATGATTGTTTAATTATATCCTACCACCTCTTATAGTGGCCATTAAGATGGAATTGTTTTTATATGTGATATATATTATATTTATATTTTCTCTATAATTATTTATTTTTTATTTATATCATACCTTTATGGTTTCCATAATGGGTAAATACGATAATTTCATTTAAGGAAGTGCGGACTATAGCCCCCTCAATGTGATATGACTCGTTCATGCCATACGTGTAAAGTATAAAGGATGGAGTTACTGAAATTATATATTATATTATACTGTAATTAAAATATACCTATTTATAATTAAGCTTTAATTCCATTAAATATTAAATAGAAATGAATGTAGCATTCATGTGTACGTATAGCTTACCATCTCCATGAACGGTGTATTTCATTTATTTTCTCAAAATGTTATGTAATATTATAAATAAATATATATACTGGATATATATGATATATATTATATCTAAATCAGTAATATAATTCTATATATAATATAATTTTTACCCCATGGACAACTTGAAATTATAAACTGTTCATTTTTGACTCACGTACCAAATATCGAAAAAAACGACTATTATTAACTTAAATTATTTTGTAATGTTTATAAAGTGGTAATAAGTAGTATAAAAGGAATAAAAAACATTAAAAATGTTATTAATCAAGTATAAATTAACATTAGTTTATTATTCAGGACATTAAATAACAAACGATTCAAGTCGGACAGGAGGTAAGGGAACTTCTTACCCCAATTTCCATTATTTGGTTAAACTTCTACTTCTTTATTATGTCATGCTATGATTATGGGATAAATAAATTTTGATATAATATACTGTATTTACACTTTATTTATGTGTATTTATAGTGAATACACAGAATCGATCAATTTTTTTTACAAAATTATCTTTGTAAGGGAACCTTTCAGCGTCCTCTTTTTGTCAAAGACCTCTTTTATGTTATGTCTTTAAATTTAAATTTTCAAATGTTGGGATATGTTATTATATATTATTATTTATGTAAATTTTATATCCATGTGATGAGAGACCCTTTTTCTCTCTCATAAACTCATTTTATGAATTTTTATGTAACGTCGTTAGGCTACAGAATTTTTGTAAGGGAACTTCTTAACCCAATTTCCATTCTTTGAGTTAATCTTATACTTTTAATTATGTCGTGACATGATTATGTTTGAAATAAATTTTTATTTCCTAAATTTTATTTTTACATTAATTATGTGTACCTATATCTAATACACATAATCAATCTATTTTATTTACAAATTTATCTTTGTAAGGGACTAGGTCTCAATCTCTTTTCATTAAGGCATATCTTGATATTGTGCACCTTTATTACCCTATAAGGTGGATATACTACTAATGGACATATTATGTCATGATTCTACTTATTATCATGATATTATAAGCGTTTTATGATTTTATTATGTAATTATTTTTATTCAAGTGTTTTTCATGTGTTAAGAGACTCTTTCACTAAAACATCGTTTTAAAAGTTTTGGATATTTTTTTACTAAATCATTCTAATTAATGTCTATGTTTTTTAAATTGTTTTAAGGATTTATTTATATGGACATTAAATTTTTAAAATTTTAATTCCTTAAAAAGTTTCAAAGTGTTATGGGACACTTTGATTAAAAAATATTCATTTTAAGTGTTTTAAATGTGTCATTTAAATTTGATTGATTATGTCAATATCTTGAAATGATATATTGAGATTGTAATGAAGAAATTTTATCTTTTCTTTATGATTTTCTTATGTCTTATGATAATTTTATTGTTATTTGGCATTGTTATGTATATGGGTGGTTTTGTGATAATCCTAGGGAGGGTGATCCCAAGATAGCTCTCCAATGCATTGGGTAACATGACATAGCTAACATTAATGTTTCTCCTAAGATATTTCGGGAATATAATGTGATGGGTATTCCAAATGAAACTCCCTATATAGTTGTGAACGCTACAGTGTATGTATGTTATGGATTCCACAAGTTACCTTTATGATTTATGATTTCTATGTTCTATTCATAAATCTTTTGATTTCATAAGGTATGTTAAGGAGATTATGTTTTGTATGTATTGATGGAATAATGTTTAGTTTCTTTATCTTATAATTATTACTATGATTTTTATGCTCATTCCATGTTTTTTAAATTTTATCATAGGGTATAAGGAAGGGTAAGAGAGGGGAATAATTCAAGAAGATTTATATCAGGAAAATAATTCTAGTTTTCTTTTAAGTGTTTTTATTTGATGAAAAAATGGATATTGAGTGGAAGTGTATACTTTGTAATATTTGATATTTAATGTAATAGTTATGGCCTAATTCTCTAAAACTCTAAACCTGAAAATATCCTTCATGTTAATTTTTAATTTAACTCAAGATTAGGTAATGTTTTAAGGCTGGGGCCTTATAAAAATAATGAAATAACAATTAATTGAGCAAAATGATTTAGTATTACATTAATAAAATTTCATATATACTGTATTTACTATATTTTACCATATTGCACTATTTTAACATATTTTACTACATTAACCATATATTAAAAAATTTGACCCCTTGGATAATTTTATTGTCCTAATTCCAAATATTCAATCCATTTAATGAAATTACTTATCTAATAACCAATGTAATACCATTTATATCAATTTGATAGATTAAAAAAATATAGTATCAGAGTAAAAAACATTCAATTTCGTAAAGGATTTATGTTATAGTACAACTTTCCCCTAGATATAGAGCTATTAATTACACTATAATAATATCTAAGTGTAATGTGTGAAATGGTTTTACTTTCAGTGGCTAGTTTGACAAACATTGATCTGGTGATGATATCCACTATCTTAAACTTCTCCTGTTGACGGTTCCTCTACAACATCACTTTTTAGAGTTCTCCCTGTGCTTGGAAAAGGGACAACCCCAATGATGCCACCTCTTTCACAAGATTTTATAAATGAACTTAATAAGGGATGTTACTACTATTTTAATCCCTTATTCCTCCATTTCATGGGAATTAACTATCATTGTTAACATTAATATAAAATATTATTAACTATCTATTCATAATATCTATACAACCAACCACCATACTTCCCAATGTTTGTAATAACAAATAGTCATATTGACCAATAATATTATTGACCAATGGTCTATAATTCAAAAAAAATCCTAAAAATCCTTACATATACACCAACATCAAAGTCCCTTCACATCATTCTCTAAATTCTTAAGACACGACAATCCCAATATTTATTGTTTTCTTCTTAATAGTAGGGTATCCTTTACACTTGTTATTATTTTTTGAGTATGATCCACTAGATTAAAATATTATGGTGTTTCTATATATTTTACATGCTTTATGGTACTAGTTTTAACATATTTTAAAATTTTAATCACTTAATAATTTTTTTTAACAATATGTGTTTCACTATTAATATGAAATAATAAAGTGTGAATTGTGAGAAAATATTGTGATGAAAGGTTTATTTATAATTTAAAAAACTAGGGATTAAAATCTTCCACTAAATGATCTTATTTCAATATGAATCATGGGAAGATCATTTATCACCATCCAAACATCGCCAGACTCATGCAGAATATATCCAAACAATTTTCCTTCTCAAAGAATCATCCACAATATTCCCTTTCCCTAGTGTATATAAAATATCAATGTTGTAATCCTATGAGAACTTTATACACCATCACCACTATAAATTCAAATCATTATAGGAAAATACACACCTCAATATCTTTAGATATATTAATACCACAAAGTTCTGAATGATGAGGTAATGCCACCACAAATTAAATGAAACTAAAACCACAAAAAGCTCAAGATCATAATAAATATAGTTATATTCATGAGACCATAACTATGAGACCCGTTAGAAATAACTTCCATATGATGAATCAGAACATAAACCAAACCAATATGTGAAACATCATAATAAACATCAAATGCAATTCCCAACTAAGGAAAATGAAGAATAAGAGCACTAAAAAACATCCCCTTTTAAAACTCCAAAGTATATTTTCATTGGAATGTTCACAAAAATTATAGGAAATTTTTATTAAATGTTATCATAAGAGACATAATATGAAAAAAAAATTACAATAGAGACTCTTATAATAATCATATATACCAAGAAAACTACAAATATAAACAACTTTTTTTGGTGTCACCCAAGAAGAAACTAACTCAAGCATTGAAGGATCCATGAATACTACATGTTGGGACATGATATATCCTAATAAATAGACCTCAAAATCCCAAAAATCACACTTTTATAACTTGTACAATAGCTTCTCCTGATTATGAACTCTAAAAACCACTTACATGTGCTCAATATGCTCACCCTACATCTTCAAGAATACACCAATATCATCAATAAACCCCACTACTAAATGATACATAAACTCAAGGAACGCCATAATAATTATTCCTATGAATATAATATTGAATTTTTAACACTGAACAATATTACAATGAACTATTAATTCCCATATCATCATTTAAAATATGTCTTTAGAATACTTTTATCCTTTACTCACACCTAATGATATCTTGAACATAAATCCATATTTGGAAACCATATAACTCCCTTCACATGATCAAATAAATCATAAATCCTTGGGATAATGTATCTTTTCTTAACCATTACTTGATTCAGGTGGTGATAATCAATATATAAATACTAAATAACATTTATCTTATTCATAAATAGAACTGAATCACTGCAAGGAAACACAGTAGTCTGAATCAATCCACTATGAAAAAGATATGCAGCCTATATCCATAGATCTAAAAAATTATAATTCTCTATCATATATGAATACAAATATATTAGAGTGATGGATCACAAAAATTCAATCCCAAATTTAATCTCCCAGAAAGTTGGTAGGGTCTCAACCTCTTTAAGGGAGACATAAAGGTACTCTTCTATAACCCTTGTGAACACCACTAACTAATCCAGCATGGAAATAATCATCATCCTAGACATCAAGAAAGACAAGGACTCAATGTACCTATGACCAATTAGAGGAATTCACTCACCCACAAATATATCATACTCACTATCATCACCATAGAAAAAAACATGAATCTTATATAAATACATAATTTCTTATACTAAATACAACTATTCTATACAAAGGATGATGTCATATGGTTGTATATGTAAACATAGAAAATATATATAAGAGTAATTATTCCCTAACATCAAATAAAAATATTTTCACATGTCATAAAATCTAGATCAACCTCTAATAGGTGCATTCAATTCAAAGGGAATTATAATCCTATTCACCTCAAGTCCTAAATCACGTACAAGCGAGGTTTCAACAAAGGAGTGTGTTTCTCCTGAATTAAAAAATATACTTTACCAAGTAGAATATAAAAAAATGAGACCTCACCTGCATTCTAGTTCGCCTAATGTTGACAACTCTAAGTCATGCATCTGACTACATTCGGTTCTAATGACTCTCTATCCCTAATAGAGACCATCTTCATGTCTTCTCTCTACATGATTTTCCTAACTAATAGGGGAATAATGAGGATATTATATTCCCACTTCATCCCCTATATACTGATCAAAATCTAGATGACTATCTCAATGTTTTCCATATAGAATACTATGACAACAACCAATATTGATGTGTGCTTTTGGATCTATCATAATTTATAAGAAATGTTGGGTGGTCAATCTTCTAATGGTCATGATCACCATAGGAAATAAATACCACACTCGATCCACTATAAGGGGTATAATAATTGATAGTCCTAATGAAATTGGATGGATATTGATGAAAATAAATCCTTTTTATCTAAACATTCTACTGCCCAGGGAACAGTGAACTTATGATCACCACTCTACTCCATAGAGAGTCCTCTAGACTCCCCTCCCATAACGATTTGGTTTTATCTAGTACAATCTAAACAACCTATTCCCTCACAAGATCCTGAATATATATTAACACCAAGGATGGGGTGACTCGACACCAGATCTCTAGATATAAATATCCCTTCAAAATTAATCTATATAGCCTCTACATCTAGAAGATGTTTTAAAGAATAATTCAAGAGGTTCTTATTCCTGATACTAAACTCCCAAATAATATAAGTCCCCAGGTGGAGAGTATTAGTCTCTTTCTAACAGGACACATTCATAGTCAAAGAAATAAACTTAGAATAAAATTAATCACAAATATTCTACCATATAATGACTGAATTGTTATGATCACAAAAGAATAAGAACAACCACCACTAATATGTCATATAAAACCTTTTCACTGCTAATGAAACCCAGTGCTCCCTCTTAGCATGCAATGAAATTAGGGTAATCTCAACCTCTACCAACCAATCCTCGATCCCCAAATTTATAATAGATCACTTATAATTATATATATGTTTTTTAAAACTATCATAGTGTCATTAGAATGATAGTATTTTCATAAATGTATTATTATGTTTTAAGGATTTTACCCCAACATTTTGAGCAATTCAAGTGAAAATATCACATTTATAAGTTTTTTGAACAATCTAGAATTTAATTATTAAATAGAATAAAATATGAATTTTAATTTTTTATTTCATATTTGGAATTATTGAAATAAATCCTACACTTACCTTTATGTTTTTTTGATATTATTCAAGTTTTTTATGAGGTGATTTTGAAGGGACAAATTTGATTTCAATAAAATCTACTTCATTGAAGAAGAATTATGATAGAATCAAAAATATGGGTAAAGAAATTATCTTATAATGAATATAAGGGAGTCTGGAATCACTATATAGAAATTAAGATAAAAATTACAACGGAAAAATTCTTACACGTGTTTCATTTTAGTAGAGTGAAGGTTATTTTATGAAGGCTATATGATATTTGTAGTGTTATGCATTTTTTAAAATGGAAAATTTATATGTGTATGACATTCATCCATTCATATGATATTTAACCTACATGTAGAAGAATTATACTAAAAGTGTAAAATTTTAACAGGATATATGATATTTTGAGTAGGATGTATGATATTTGAGAAAACCAAATGTTAACCAATGAAAAAGAGTCACATGGTAAAGTAAATTTCACCAAAATGTTGAAGCATTATCCTACACATAGGAAATTTTGTTCGTGAATATAAAATTTTTCATATAAATTGGATATTTTGACCACATGTATAATATTTTAAATTGTAAAAAATAAACCAAATGATCATAAGAAGGTTTTAGGGGATTCACCTATGCTTCAATCTAAGACCTTGGGAGGACACTTCACCATGCATGAAACCAATCAGAAGATTATATAAGGATCTTAATATACAAAATATTTCAATCAAGAAATAATGAATGAAGATGATAATTGTTATGTATAATTGATTTCATTTAGATTTGAGGCTGCGATGAAGAAGGGAAATTTAGATAAATTTAAAAGTGATTATCTTGAAGGTTTTAACATGACTAATTAAGATAGAAACTAATGCTTTTAAAAAAGATCATAAGTCTGAAGAAAAAAGAGAGATTTAGTAGTTACGAGTTCATACAAGATATTTCTACTGCTATTAATATTTTATTTTATTTTCCTTTATTTTATATATTATTATGTTATTAAATGATATATTCTTCCCCATTAATGTCTATTATCCTTCAAATGGAAGGGTAAATTATTGAGTTATTAGTGAAAGAAAGGTTATGATTTTGAAATTCTTGAGTCCAAATGCTTCATTGAATAAAATTATTTCAAACATAGGAAAAAAGGAATAACAATATATGATCTCAGTTTAGAACAGCCTCATTCACACCATTCAACCAAGGGTGAGTGGGGAAGCCATTGTGATTCCTCTTACTCAATAGTAAACAAGAATAAGAGTAGAATAAATTTAAGGACTAATATAAAATTTCAATTGGAAAACAATACCTGACCAAATCAACCATATATTTTTATTATTTTCAATCTCTTTTTTTCACTTAGATTCTAAAAAAAATTAAAACGCCCCCTTTTATAACCCCAAAAGATAAGTGACAACTGATTATTCACACTTTTCTCTAGAGACAACTCTTAGGGTACCTATATAACTATATTTAACCTAATAATAAATAACTTTTTGATCTAATGATAGGATGAATAAAAAAATTAACTTTTTCTTTAGGGAGGAAGTGATAAATATATAACCATTGGTTTTAATGGACAGATCCTTAATAAAAATTACCCTCCTGAACTAGAGATAAAAAAACCTTTTTGACAAATGTTTGGAAATTACACTTACAAAATGATTTTGATGAAGTTTATATAATATATTCCAATAACACTATAAGTGAAAACTGTGATCCTGCTGTCATGTTGGGAAACCCAAGTCATACCTTGAGATATCTCTATGCACCCCAATTCATTAACCCACAAAATCAAATTTCTATGTATTATCTTCAAAATTATTTTGAACTAAAAATAGGTTTAATTAATCCAGTACCAAAATTTCATAGCATGGAAGGTAAATATTTGAATATGAATGTAAAATAATTCATAATTTCTTATTTAATATTCAATCCAAGAGGATAGGATGAAGAACATGTATAGTGTAGGGCATTCCCCTTCTCACTTGAAAGAGCCTACAAGGATTGGTTGTAAAACCTACAATAAGGAGAGATCCATGATTTTCATGATATTCATATGCGGTTTACTTAGATATTTATCTATGTATAGAAAATTATAACCACTAGTATGGAGTTGTATACCATCATTAAATATATTATAGAGACTCTATATGAGTTCTGGGAGAGGTTTAAGAAGCTATGTGCTAGATTCCCACATCAATGTATGGATGATAATTACTTTTTAGTCATATTATTCCAATTCCAACTAGAAAATTCTATAATATTTTTGGATGTATCATATAAATGATCTTTGATAGATAAATCAACATCCAAATCCGAGGGACTGATTGATAAAATTACCTAAAATGAACACCAATTTCACATAAGAGGCATTGTTACCAGAGGTATTCATGAGGCAATAAATTCAAACTCATTACTTCTGTTAGAATTTAGACTTGAAGAACTAACCAAAAAATTTATATAAATGGAATTTAAATATAATCATGAACAACAATATCTCTCCAAATTATGTGGTTTATTTTCATCTCCTACCCATTTCAAAAACTAATGTGCTGATGTATTGGTTCTAGAGAGTTTTACTATAAAATTTCATCCAAGGAAATTTCTATAATAAAATAAAGGATAAATAGGAATTTACCAGATAAAATATATAATTATAAATCATTATAACTAGGCCTAACCACATTTTTTTAATCAATATCAATAATAGAAACCTTACTAGTAGAAACCCCACCAATTCTAGAACCCACAACCTTTCTGAAAACCATACAACCAATATTATAACTAAACCGACATCCATCCACCTCCTTTCTAGTAAAATAAATATTTTGATCAACCCTCCACCAGTTCCCAAAATACTATATATAAAAAAAACATCATAAATATTTAAATCATAAGAATTAGGTGGGGTTAAGGAATGATATCAACATCCCTATGATGATTCTATCCCAAAAATTAGGAAACATTCTATCCCGATATATCTACAACTACAAGAGAAATTTGAGCATAATGAGAACCATAAGTGGAAAATAACTTCAACCACCAACCACACAAGATACTAAGAAAAACCTACTATAAATATAAGAGAATGAAGTTGGAAATTATAAAAATTCTATGCATAATTCTTAATAATATCCCCGAAACTAAGAATAAATGAAGGATAAAGAATATTTGGATGAACCAAGGTGAATGAAATAATAAATAACATTGAATATGTGTAAAAGGGAGAAATAGGTTTTACCACCTCCTTTTCAATTAATAATTATTCAGTCCAAGAATATAAAGAAGAAATAACTTCAAATATAAATTCTTGAAATATTCTAGAATGTTTAGATCAACATATCCCTTCATGTGGCCCTCAAAAAATTTACTAGGTATGCTAATTTTCTCAAGGATATTTCCACTAAGAAGTAGATGCTTCAAGTTAATGAAATAATAAAATTGTAAAGAAGTGTTTTACCATTGATCATACCTTAATTACCCGTAAAATTTCAATTCCCAAGGACATTTTCTATCTCTTTCACAATTGGTTCAATGATTTTTCTGGATGATTTGTCTGATCTAGAAGCTTCCATTAATATAAATTATAAATTTGTAATATCCCTAGGATATCTAAATCCAAAAATAATGGTGGGCCAACATTCCAACAGATTAACTTAAAGTCCTGCATGAGTTTTAGAATATGTTCTAGTTGGAGTTTAAGACCTAATATTTATAAAAGACTTTAATACAATAAAAATAGAGGAAAATATAGTAGAAATCCCCTAACCCATCGTTATAGGGATACCATTCCAAAATATATCCAAGTAAATCATTAATTTATAATAAGGAACCCTAAACATGTAGTTTTTATACATCACTATCAACATTAACATGTTTTACTACATTATAATCCCTTCATATAAAAATTTATTTCTCACACTCTCCCAAATTGAATATATTGAATCAAGTGAAGATATGGGTATGTTAGATGAATTTTTATGTCAAGGGAATCATTTTATTCTTGAAAATTACATGGTGAATAAATCTTTCCATAATTATAGAGAGTTTATTTTTAGATTTGAGGATGAAGAAATTCAATCTTTTAAGGTTAAGAACCCAAATTTACTTTTATCTTTTGAACAACCCAAAAATTAATAAATTAAACATTTACATATTGATTTGAAGTATGTGTACCTCATTGAAGAAGTAAAATTACCAATGATACTTGATAACAACCTATCCACAACCCTATAATATAAATTTATTAAAATTTTGAGGCAAAATGTAAAATCAATAGGTTGGAGTTTAGGTGACATTCTAAGTATTAGTTTCAAAATATACATACACTAGATTTTACTGAAATAAAATTATAGATCTATTATATATCCCTATTAAATGCTAAATAACACTAAATTGATGTTTTTAATAATGATTTTGAGAATCATTTGGAAAAAGGGACCATCTATCCCATTTTAGACTCACAATGGTTTATCCCCTCTCATGTAGTGCCTATAAAAATAGGATTTACTATTGTGAGAATTACCAAAATGAGTTAATAATTTTGAGAAATCAGAATAGTTGGAAATTATTTATAGAATATACTAATTTTAATAATTTAACTAAGAATGATCCTTTTCACATCCCATTTATTGAAGAAAAGTTGATGATGTCACTAGGAAGAAATCATTACTATTTCCTAGATGGATATTTAGGTTATTTTCAGGCACCCATTATTCTATAGGACCAAGATAAGACCACCTTTTCAATCCCATTTGGAACCTTTTATTATAGTAGGATTCTATTTGTATTATGTAAAACCCAATTTATATTTTATAGTTGTATGTTATGTATCCTTTCTTATCACATTGATGACTTATTAAATGTATTTATAGATGGTTTTACTATTTTTAGATATTATTTTGATCATTTACTAAAAATTATGGAAACAATATTGAAATATTGTTATAAAATAACATTATTCTTATTTTAAAAAACATTCATTTAATTTTGGAAAGAGGAATAGTCCTGGGGCATGTCATTTCACAAAAATTCATTGAGGTTGATAAATAAAAAATTGAAGTGATAAATTTATTAGGTTACAAGATGTGTGTGAAAAAACAATAGATATTTTCTAGTAAATAAAGGATTTAATAATGTGTTTATCAATGATTTTATTAAAATATATCTCCCTCATTATAGACTAATTTTTAAAGATGTTTCTTTTGATTCTAAAGATAAGGGAAAGGAATGTTTTGATTAGTTGAATAGGATATTAATCATACCACCAGTGATGTGACCACCATAAAAAGATAAACATTTTGAAATACTTTTTGATGCTAAAAACCAATAAATGGTGGCAATACTATACTAAAATAATGAAGTAAAATCTCAAACGATTTCCTATTCTTCGTGAACATTGGATGTTGTCTAACTAAACTACACAATCATAGGAAAAATATCTTTCAATTAAATTTTATTTTGATTAATTCAGATCTTATATGTTTGTAAATAAAGAAGAAATATTTTATATTCATGAAGCACATAGGTATTTCATGAAGAAGTATGAAGGAATTCCTAGACTAATTTGATGTATGCAACTTCAATAGTATTACAATTTGAAGATCAAACATAATAATGGAATTGATAACCATGAACATGACCACCTAATTTGGTTGATTAGTACAATAGAAGTTTGGATTCCATAAAATTACCAATTTAATAATCAGATTCTAGGAGAGAAGCTCTACGTAATTGAAGAATAAGTACCCCGGTATGTTGACATGGTGAATTATTTTCTATCGTCTAATGTCCTATCCCATTTGAAACCTGACTAAATTGAAATAAATAATTCTAAATCAAAATTTTTTATTTTTTATGTTCAATATATTTGAATAATATGTGATGATCAAGTGAAAAATATATGATTATCTAGAAGTGAAATTCAATTTGTTTTTAAATGTTTTCATATTCTAGATTAAGGAGGCCACTTTGGACCCCAAATGATTGATAAAAATGTGTTAGATGTAAAATTTATTGGATTACCTTGCTAAAGGAATCAAATAAATTTTATAAAAAATTTGATAAATCCCAATTGACTAGAAACATTTCAAAAATAAAAAAAATTCACTAATAACCAATCAATTTTTGAGATGTTTTTGAAGTATGGGGAATGTATTTAATGGGACCTTTTCCCATGTTTGTTTGAAATCATTAAATATTTATTATTGTTGATTATGTTTCAAAATATGTGGAATATATGGATACTAAAACTTTTTATGATCATGTTATTTGTGGGTTTTTTAGATATTACATCTTTTGTAGGTTTTGATTCCTAAGAGCTAACATCTATGGCCAAGGGAACCAACTTTGAAATAAGAGAATGGATGACCTAATGAGGAAATATGGATTTCATAATTAGACATCCACACCATACCACCCACATAAAAATGGGAAATATAAAATTTCAAATATATAAATGAATGGTATTTTTGAGAAAACTATTAATAGAAATTGGAAATATTTGATCCAAAGGTTGAAATACACCATAAGGGATTATAATAAATCAAAAAAATCCCCATTTTAATGATTCTATTTAAGGAGTGATATATCACCGACCCATGTATATAGAGAACAAGGATTACTGAACATTTAAAGAAGTCAATCTATACATGAAAAAGATGGAAATGAGAGAGTAGTTAAGCATTAAAAACTGAAGAAAATTAAACGATAAGATTTTAAAAATTAAATAAATTTTCAAATAAAGAACTAGTGTTTATCATGACAAGTTGATTCAATAAATCAACTTCTATAATGGGTACCAAGTGCTGCTAAATAACTCAAGACTCAAGTATATGCCTGGTAAACGTTTTTCTATATGGTTAGATCCAAATATTTTATCTAATTTCTATCCTTTTGGTTCTATGAATATTGTAAACAACGATATGAAAACCCATTTAATGTTAATGTTAATAGAATAAATCAATTACACATAAACATTCCCTAATAACTAGTGGATAAGATCACACCCCTCTAATCTATTTATCAACGAACACCCATAAGGTTATATCCATCCCTAAAAATTGATTTAATAGTAATGATTTCATTTAAAATATTCTCTTAATATTAAATATATTATAATAAATTTAAGACACCACATAATTTAACAATGATGGAGGGAACCAATATAGTTTAGTTTCTTCAAAAAAAATTAAAATTTTGTGCATTTTTAAAAAATTTATGTGTTTCTTTTCATTTTAAATATGTTTTTGAAACCTGTTGAGTGTAACTTGAATTCCATTTCAATTTTTTAAATATAAGAAAATTATAAGAAATTGATTTTACTTATTTACCCACCTTGGATAAATCCTAAAATAACGTTCTTTTTTCAAGTAAAAAGTGTGGTAAATTCATGTAAATCTCATTAATTTTTAAATATCATTTCAAAAAATGTTTTCCTAAAATTTAATCACCTTACTAAGAGGATTATAAACTATATTTATCTTCTTCTTTACAATGTCATTTTTATTGAGATAACTAAAACATACATGAATAACTATAATTTTTTATCAATCTAGTAAAAACCATAAATCATTAGAGTAATTTTTTATACATGATTGAGGGAATATTTTCATTTTTATGAAAATATTTTAATGAACTCTATTTTCAAACCTACATTTACATTTGGCCCTTATATCCCATTTAATCTATGAATAACATTTTTAGGAGGCCACATTAGAAGATAAAAAACCATATTTACCATTCAATAAAATTTGATATATAATTTAAGTTTAATTCGAGTGTTGGTTAAGGGATAAAATAATCTAGAATAAATTGTTTAGATATCTAAACATTAGAGAAATAAGGCCGTGCATCATATTTGTTGATATTTTTTGTGAAAAATTCAATCGGGAAAGATGAAAAAATATCCAGTATATCATTTAAGGATTGGTATTGAATTCAACCACTATTTTAAAGTCAAAATATGATTCTCTTTCCATATTAAAACTGAAATATGAAATAAAATTCCATAATAAAAATGTTAGAAATATACTTGAATGAAAATATAAAACAAATCCATAAGTGGAAAAAGGTATGAAATATATCATTAAAATAGAAATTATTTGAAGTTATAATTACCAAAAATATGGATAAAAGTTTTCAAGATAACTAAATTTTTATTGGAGTTGAAATATATTTTGAAAATTATAATGTTTTTTAAGTTATTTTATAGAAGTTGTTTGAAAAGAAGAACTGAATCTATTAGATTAAAGGACCTAAAAACATCAAAATGAAATGAAAATACTTCATAATATAGGGTAAGTTAGATATCAAACATATTATAGAAAATATAAAGTCGCTATATTAATTCAAGATTATAACCCAATTAAAATAAAAAAATCAATCAAATCCTGCTAAATAAAACAAATAAGTGGAATATTTAATTCTCCTGAAATTCCAAGGGAGTGAGATTCCGTATAAAAAATTGAAGGTAGTATATATATATCATTTTAATAGTGATAGAGGGATGATTCCATTCTTAAATTAAACTAAAAATCATGTATAATTATTTAATATAGATAAAAAATACCAATATTCCTCAAAATTGTTTCAATATATACCCTTAAAGTAGAGCCACAAAATAAAACATGAAATACCTTATTATATTAGACAAAGTAAATTTATGTGCATATTTTTAATCAAATAATGATTTTTATTTTATATTTTTTATGATAAACCCCATGTATTTACAAGTTTCATTAAAATAATGGGTAATTTAAATTTTAGAATGAAAATGAGCAGAATTGTGATAAATGCATAATTCTATATTTTGGACAGATTTTTACCACAAGGATATTTTTGTCATTTATTAAATACAATAATTCAAATTTAGTGAATATTTTTTTTGTTAGAATACTGATTTTATTTCCTTCAACTTTATATTCATTACCTAGAGCTGATTCAAATATCTATTAGTCCTAAAAAGTCATTGAATTTGGAAACCCATTTGGTCGGACAGCGTGGAACCCACCCCTGTAACGGAACCATATCTCATCCTACACACCTTCAATTGAGGTTATTCCACATGTGATAGTATTAGGACAAATAGGTTTGGATGTAAATCATATTTGGGGTATTTTTGATGTCATTATTGTTCCCATTAGATGTTATATTTTTTAAGGAATATTCCTGGAACCTATGTCTAGAAAATGAAACCGACAATTCAAAATTCATAACTCATTAATCCAGTGTAAAAATGAGCTCAAATTTGGAGGGTAAGATGAAAACATATTTATGAAAAATTATTATGAAGGGTTCCACGCGTGAGTTAACCATTAGTAGTCCAAAAATGCACAAAGTTACGGAGGATAGAATTCTGCCTATAAAAGGAGGCCCTCGCCTCCTTTCCAAATCATCAGCTCAACACCCACAGCCAAGGAGGGATTCTATTAGGGCACGGTCTACATCCAATTTATTATTCCCCCCTCATTTCTTATTTTATTTTTATTTTCATTTTATTTTTCTTTTAGTTTCATTTTCAATTGTAATTGTAATTTTACTTTTATTAATTCATGCCTTTGTGTTTCTCCACCCACTTTTCTTCATTTCTCTCTGTCTCTCTCTCTCAATATATCATTATTCCTCCACCCACTCCACCAATTAATCTCATAATCTCAAAAATTAGAGGTGAATCTCGAGACTTGGCTCGGGGTGAGGTCAAGGTTTTCATAAAATTTATTTAATGTTTAATTATGTTTGTGCTAGAATTGAGTAGAATGCTTGGAAGAGGTGAATGTCCCCGATTGAGTGATGGTCCCCAACGACATGTGACTAAAAATAATTCTATTTTAGAAAAGAATAGTTATTCAAACATGATATTTCATGTTTTAATTATCAGACCAAATCAAACACATGTAGGAAATTAATTATTGAATCCATGACTGAACCCCAAAACCAAGTTCTTTCTTATTAACTCATTCTGTTTAGATTTGCAGGATAGTTTAAATTATTATTTTACATTTTATTGTAATTAATTATCAAAAATACAAAAATATTGTAATGACATTAATTAAATAACAAAATATCAAAAGGTGATATACTATGTGAATTAGAAAAAGTAAGTGAACTAAATTAAGAAGGATCCTTAAGAGAGACGACCCTGGTCAGCCACTGTGCTGCACTAGGAAAATATAATTGTTTTTATCCATGCCCCATGACAGGAATGCTAATTAACTCATTGAGTGGAGATAAGGGAATTCATAAACACTAAGGTGAAACTTTCTTTAACATAGAATGAGAAAAAAAATCTTGAAATACATATTTTATTGTTGAGTGAACTATTTCTGAGATGGTAGACATAAGATTTCATGATAGGATAAAAGAGGTTGAAATTAATTAAATTTACATAATGAAGAAAAAAAATTAATATCATTAAAGAGGTAATATAAATTTTGGATCGTGTTGTTGAAATGGTAACTCGTATTGGATAGAGTTTGAATTTTATTTTCTTAATAATTTTAAAGTTAAAATGTATAGGAGTCCAAGGGTTAAGTGTGGGAGAATTTAGAAGACTATATTTTCATAAAAATTTTATTATGTTCCAATGAGCATATCCCACCATTTGAGAAATTCTTCTGTAAATATTATATTTATTATTTCTTTGAACAATACGGGGTTTAATTATTAGATAGCTTAAAACTTTATTTTTAATTGTCTATTTCATTTTTTGAATTATTAGAAAAAATTTTAAAATTAAATTTGGGTGTTTTGATGTTGTTTTAGGATATATAGAGGTGATTTTCAAGGCCGAAATTTGATTTCAATAAGATCTAATTTAATTTATAAGTACTTTGATGGAGTCAAAAAAATATAGATAAGGAAATTATCATATGAAACCTACGAAGAAGTCTTGAATCTCTTTATGGAAATAAGGAGAAAAATGAGAAATCCAATAGTAAAACATGCATGAAGTTTCAATAGACCAGAAATATTTTTTAGAGGTCTTTTATATTTTAATTGTGCTGGTATTTTTTAAAGGAAAATGAAATATGTGGAATACAATATACTATATGTATGAAATTTCATCTACGTGTATGAGACTTATCATATTCATTTGAAATTTAAATAGGCTGTGAGATATTTTGATGAGTCTTTATTATATGTCAGAAATATAAATTTTGAAAAGGGAAAAAGTTATCACAACCCCTCCCTACTGAGCCCATGCAATGTCGCTCCTAGATTTCATGAAATTGGATAGAGGATGACGACTAGTACCGAGTAGGTATATCACTAACTTGGGAGGCCTTAGCCTAAAGAACACATACACACACACAACTCTGAGACCATAAAATGATGAAATATGAAACAATTGAATGAAACCATGCATGAATACATGCAATCCCACAACCAGAGTATGAAAAAAAGTAATGGAAATTAAACATGGCCAAATATAGGCCCACCACAAAAATATGGAATTCATGTCCAACCTGAATGTAGAGATGGGAAATTATTTCAAGATACTACAAGGACACATCCTGATATATGTATCTCACTAAGTACATCCTATCCCAATACCCTCCTGGAATCTTTCAAAAGGTCGATAATTTCCACAAGACACAACACATGTGAGAATATACCATGAATAGGTGAGTATTAAAATACCCATTAAGACACCCCGAAACCACAAGGAATATAATAAAAGAATAATAGTCATCTATTCATATGTATATCTATCTGACACATATAATAAAAATATCTAGATAAACTCAACGAAGACACACAGTTTCATGGTAAAGTCATAATGATAATACTAGACTAGGATTCCTTCTCGAAGGTTCCACATAGAACCCATCAAGGAGAAAACACGCCAAGAGTTAGATATCAATGACGATGTCCATCCGAGTGGTAGTTCTCTTAGGTTATCTCCATTATAAATGACAAACTAAGAGCATGAAACGATAAGACACACAGATGAGGATCACTCCCAAGGCTATGGGGTTTAACAACAACTAAATATGGATTAACCTACTACGTTGAGGATTGAAGACTGTGTAGTGTTGGTAATGATAATACCAAGAACTCCTCCATGGGTGAGAAGATGATAGAGGATCTCACTTTGGGCCTTATTGAAGGATTCAAATAATTCTATCTAATAATACCTTCTAAATGGATCGTCATCCTATATGTAGGATGTGTTTCTATACTAACCCTTTGGGAAGTTATATAGGGAACACACCCTAATGAAATTATCACATGATATATAGGACAAGGTCTCCACGATAACATTGAAGTACTACACAATGTGTACTAGGAGTACATGGTGTTCCCACAGAACATCATTTCTTGTTTATGTAAATGGACTGTAACCATGTATGTGCGGAGGAAAATGGTGTGCCCATGATCGTGTACCTATGTCTGTGTACAAGTGCATGGACATGCCCATGTATGTTAGTCTTTTCTTTGTTCGTGTGGGAATAAAACGCATGTTTGTGATTGTGTACTCTTAACCGTGTCTATTCACCCTCCAAGGTACACACCAAGACAACTGATAAGGGTTATATGTTATGTGATAGGGATCACATGTTTTCTGATACTTAAATTCTTCTTGAAACCATATCTTCCACTGAGAGGTCCCCACACGGCGTGTAGCTCCATAGTATATGTTGTGTTGATCAGGATTTTATAGAAGAATATTTCTTCCTCCTGTGTATGCTCATTTTTCCATCACCTTTGATTTTGGCCTCAACTTTCGAAGAATCAATGATCTACTCTGGATGAACCTTTTCTCCATTAATCAGTAGATTCCGACCACTCAAACAACTTCAAAAATCATATATAGAAATTTTATTCCCTCAAATGATGATGAACATGAAATCGGGTATCCAAAACCATCTAATCCACTACCTATTCCATCATCTCACATCCATCATATTTCTATAAGCCCTGATCAATGATATTGAACCATTACACCAAAAAATGAATGTGTAACATTTTATTTCTTGGTGTTCATCAAACTGTGAGCCTAATCATTACTCATGATGAATGAATAAATGGAGAAGTGAATAACAATAAGAAAAATGAGGAATGAACCTTGACTAATTTTCATGTTATCCTTCATTCGTTTACATTATATTGATGAATGAACATATAGAAAATCAATTATAAAATAATTTACCTAAATAAATCTCCGCAGATAACCCATATTGCAAAATGATTGATCAGAAAATCAATATGTTTGTTAATTTATTAGCATTCATCATAAAAATAGATAATTTTGAATGAATCAAATAAAAAATGTCCTACCTTGATTCAGATCGATTTCTAATAAATAACAAATCAACATCATCATTATTGGTGAGATCCCCTAATTCTATTTCAGATTGATTATCAAACTACAACCTGACTGTCATTCATCTAAGGGAGGACCTCCAACGCTCTCTCTGACAATTCTCCAATGGCTCCAGTGTTATGCTAATAACCATATAATTCCATAATAATAGTGTAATGATATATTAAATTAGGTATCTTCATCAATGAATAAATAAATAAATTTATTCAATTTAGTTTATTACTGTTTAGGCTTGTAATTACTTGTTCACAAATATCTCGTAATAGCAAAGGTAATGTCACACCTATGGTAAAACTGAAATTATGAACTCAATAATTCCCTGATTTTATTGACTAGGACCTCCATTTATATGTTATTCAATTTTTTTAGGAAAAATATGTGTGCGTGCTGTTTAATATATTTAATATATTCCAAATAATTTTTTTTATGAACACAGAGCCTTATCATCACATATCCTTTTAGTTCCTGATCATAAAAATCATCCATAAAATATACAAAAATAATAGATGAAAATATGATTCATTACAATCTCCCGCCTTGGAGCATTACTTCCCAAAATTATAAAAATAGTGGGTACATAAAGATATTTGAGTACTAAGAATGAATATGCGATTCCCACTCCTAGGTGATCTTCTAATGATTCTCAAACTTCCACCAAATAGGAAATGAAGGAATCACTTTCCCATGAAGAATCCAATTATATTGATACTTGATATCTACTATGTACTCAGAAAAGTTAGCTCTATCCTTGATGTCCAGCTCTTCCCATTCAATAACATGCGATGGGTCAAGAAAATACCTCCTCATATGATACATGTTAAGATTTCATGTAATCGTTATAAATATAGTGCTAGATATAAGAGGTATTCTACCTTACAAAATATATGTAGTATTCTGAAAGGTCTAATGAATCTCTAAGATAGCTTTCTTCCCTAAAAAATATCCATAATCCACGATGTGGTAAAACCCATAGGAATACATGGTCTCCCTCCTCTAAATCCAAAAGCCTCTGTTGTTTGTAAGCATAATACTTATGACATATCTATGTCGTCCTCATCCTCTCTTGGATGATATTAACTATCTCAATAGTGGATTGTACGGACTCTAGGATGATGAATGATGATTTTCTTAAATCAGTATAGCAAAGTGGTGACATATAGGGTTTCCCATACAACGGCTTGAATGGTTCCATAAAAATGGTGTAATGGTAGCTATTGTTGTATAAAAAATACACTAGTGGAAGATGATCCTCTCACCTATGGCCAAAGTCCAACATGAAATCTCGCAACATATCCTCTAAAACCTGAATGGTCCACTCAGTCTAAGCATCATTTAAGTGGTGAAAATTCATACTCAAAAGTGGTTGAGTCCCAAAAGACTCCATTATTGACTTTCATAACTAAGATATGAAGCGAGTATCATGTTTATAATCAATCATTGAGGGAAATCCCTAGAGTTGGAAAATCTCCTTCACATAGAGTTCTCCCATGATATATATGAAACTCTACTCCTGGATGGATAATAAGTGGGACGACTTGGTGAGTTGGTCTATGATCACCTAGATTACATCATGTCCCCTGGAAATATGTGGCAATATCATCACAATGTCTATGGATATCCCATCCCACTTCCACTATGGTTCCTTAAGTGTTTGAGCTAAACCCACTAGAACATAGTGCCCATCCTTCACTTACTAACAAGTAAGGCATCAAGAGAAAAACTTTGTAACTCACATATTCATACCAGGCCATAAAAACTAACAAAATAGGTCCTGGTACATATTTTCCACATATAGATTTATCTCTAAAGGAGATGTATGAAACTCTCTCAGAACCTCCTCCCGTAACATCACTGGTACCATCGTACATCCTCTAAAAATAATGACATGCTCCCAAACTTTTTAAAATCCATTCGGAGCTTGTAAAATTGATATATGAGTAAAAAGGTCCTCATAATCGGTATCCATAAGCTGATCTTCTATGAATATCTATAAAAGAGGAGGGGTATCAACCAATTACTGGAGTTAAGATAATACATCTCCATCCATAATGGATAACTGCAACGAGGCAAACTACCCAGATACATCATTCAACAATTATGAACAAAATCTTCCACTGAAATCATCTGCAACCACATTCCCCTTACCAAGAGTATAGAAAATCTATAAGTTACAATCCTATAGGAACTCACGCCATCTCCTATAAATCAAGATATGATCATTTTGAGAGAATATATACTTGAGGATATTGTGGTCTGAGTTGATGATAAACCACTCACCCATAAAGTAGTTTCACCACATCTTTAGTAAAAATACTACTTCTAGTAACTCAAGATCGTGGGTCGTGTAGTTATTCTCATGTGGTCTCAGCTAACACGTACTATAGGAAATCGCCACCTTCCACTGCAATATAACAAAACCAAGACTATTTGTTAATATATTGTAGAAAACTATGTACTTGACACCCTCTTATGGTTATATAAATATTGGATCACTCATAAATCTATTCCTCAACTCTTGAAAATCTTTCTTCCACCTCTCCATCCACATGAAAGGATACTAATTTCTGGGAAAAGATATCATGGGGAATGATATCTTGGAGAATTCAAATATGAATCTCTGATAATATCCTTCCAACCCAAGGATGCTTCACACCTCCATTATACTATTTTTCAGCTCCTAAGATAACACTTCCTCAACCTTTATAGGGTCCACTATTAATCCATACATTGAGATAACATGTCCCAGAAAGTGGACCTCCTAAATCCAAAGATATAACTTTGAGAGATTACCATAAAGTGGGTGATCTCAGAGTACATCGATAACTATCCTAAAGTGTCTCATGTGATCCTCATTGTACATAAAGAACATAGGGATGGTGTTGATGAGTATTACCATGAATTAGTCTAATAAGGGTTGAAAGATCAGGTTCATGAGTCCCATGAACACTATTAGAGAATTTTTCATGCCAGAGGGAATCACCAAGTACTCATATGCTCCATACCAATATCTAAATGGAATATTTGATATATCCTCATCTTTTAATCACAACTGAGGATAACTTGATCTGAGGTCACCCTTCAAGAAGCATCATGCCAATCTCAACTGATCAGGGAGTTCATTGATCCAAAATAGTGGATACATGTTCTTCATTGTCACTTATTTCTAGTGTTGATAGTCCAAACACAACATCAAGCTCCAATCCACCTTCTTGGAAAACAAAACTGGGGAAACCCAGTGTTATTCAATGATTGTAACAAATTCCACCATCTACAATTCCTCTAACTGCACCCTCAACTCGTGAAGCTCTGTGAGTGCCATCTAATATGATGGCACAAATATTAGGGTCATCCTGGGGTGTAGATAAATTTAGAAGTTTATCTCGATGTGGGGAGGTAATCCTTGAGAGTCCTTAGGAAAGACATCCCCAATACTCTTCAACCATTGTAAGGGGTTGAAAATCATAAAATATACTACACCAAGGGTCATGCTGGACTACTGATGAGTAATCAGATGCACCCTCACATGCATGATTTCATTCTATGCTTACTGGGTTTCTTTTTCACCCACAAAGGAAAACCTAGTCCCATCAATACGGACACACTGCATCCTCTACCAGAAATAGTTGATCTTGGAATTAACTGTAGATAACCATTCCATACCTGATATTCAATCATAATTATCATTATTGCTAAAAAGTGATCCCAATAGAACCTATCGACTCCAAGAGTTAGGTCACACTATCAGCAGAAATTTTTTATCATTGAGTAATCTCTATTAGGAGTCTACAAGCATAAGCATCGATCCATGGTCTTAATCAGAATCTCTAAGTCTCTAACCAGATATATGGAAATAATTAAATGAATAGAACCCATGTGTTTAATTACTAAAACTAAGGTATTAATGAAAAATATCATACCTTGTATCATTTTTAGAGCCTCTAGGTCATATGCCTTGATCGCCTGCAATTACCCTCGCCCCTGTCCTAAAGTTCCTTGAGCCTAGTGTGGACCACCTAAGGGTGGTGGTGGTAACAAGTCAAGGAATCTACCACATCTAACTGATCTCTAAGATACTCTATCACATCTTCCGCCCTGAAGACCAATATTCTCATGCCACTTTCTCTACCATAGTGTCCCATCCACGGTATCCCTATCAGTCATATGAGAGGTTGAAAAATATCATGAAATATGTCCCCTTTCATCACAATATTATTATTTTATATCCATAGGCTTACAAAACCCATCCTGTTATCCCTAAACCATAGAACCACTTTCTTGAGACCTCCTCCTAAAAATCTCATACATATAGGTCCTTGACTGATGTTATATCCCTACTGCCGAAGTCTTTGCTCCTGTGTGGCCACTGTCGGCAACCACTATCTGCATCTTCTCAACAAGGAAACTCTCAACTAAAAAATTCATCTCTATAACTCCATCATTAGTATGAATTCACATAGGTATAACACTGGATATAATGTATCAATGTAGTAATATCATTGAGGTTTGAGCTTAGAAGAACTGATCTCAAACCATATCCAGTGAGTGTCTGGAGAGTTTTTTGAATGACGATCAATATTCAACTATTGTTGTACTTCCCCTCTAAAACTTTATAAGCTCCAAGATATGTACAAACCTCAGCATAGCTGGAGAGAAATCCCCTTTGAAAATGCACTTGAAGCCTCACCATTCCAGATTCTCCTTGTCATAAGACTAGGTCACTAAACCCCATAATCGTCTTACTGAGCCACACATAAGGCTCACTTCCAAGACTACAATATAATTTGATAGTGTCCTAACCAGAAGGAAAACTCATGTCACTACCTTAAGTGAGTCCTCAAGTGCCTATGTAATAGGGTCACCTTGGATCCTAAGGGATCACTATCACTAGATTTCATGAATTGAACTCAGCCTGCATACCTCATCTTCTAGTATTGAAGCTTCCATCTGCTACTCTACATGTTTTGGTATGTCTTGTACACCACCAGGAGGTAACATCTCTGGAACTGGTACCTATATTGATGCCTCATCACTAAGGGGATTATCCTTGTGATCCTAATAATGAAACCTAGCTGGATTATGTCACAGAGTCATCCTAAAAGTATAAAATATGTACTAATGTAAATGAGTATATCTAGAGAGATGATTAAATAAGGAAAAGTAAATCAAACCCATTCCTATATGATGCATGTACCATTGATTTCATTGAAACTAGTGATCTCATGTACCATGTCGAAAGGTAGGTGATCAGAGTCCTGATGTATGGATACATTGTCCACCACACCAACACTAGGGTCCCTAGCTTGAAAGTTGAACTCAAAAAACATAACATTGTTTCCCTATAAAAATATCATAGTCTCTAGTACTAAGGAAGAAATTACTAATCTGATACCACTCAATCACAACCAATCCCAAAGGATCATGTTTCATGACTCCCCAAGACAACCTACAATAGGCTAGGGGTTGGCGACTAGTATCGAGTCGACATATCACTAACATAAGAAGCCATATTCTAAAGTACCTATACACATGCACACATCTACAATCCCACAAAATAATGAAATGTAAAACAATTGAAATAAACCATGTGTTCATACATCTAATTCCATAACCATAGTATGACAATAAGTAATGGAATGTAAATAGGGCCAAGTTCAAGCTCACCACAGAGTCTTCAGTCAATTCTAAAATGAAATTAAAGAAGGGGATTGCTGTAAAGATAGTACAGGAAAAAACCCCCCATCTATTTGGATCCCTAAAAACAACCATTTCTTGGTCCCTCTAGGACACTCTAAAAAGGTCGATCATATGTACAAGAAATGATACATGCGGGAAAATCTAGGGCAGGGGTGAGTATAACAGTACTCAATAGACACCCCAAAAACACAAAGCATAAAATAAAATAATAATATTCATCTCGAAAAAGGTATATTCCTAAAACTCATATAACAAAAATATCCATATAGAATAAAAAAATACACAAAATCACAAGGTAAAGTCACAACTGTAATACCAGACTAGGATTCCTGGTCGATGGTTCCACATAATAATCATCTAGGAAAACACACTCCACAAGTTAGATATCATTGATGATGTATATTTGAGAAGTAGTGCTCATTTGGTATCACCATTAAAAGGGATATATTGGAAGTTTGAAGAGATACCATACACAGATTTGGATAAATCCCAAGTACATGGGTTATACCAACAACTCAACCTAGATTAACCAGCTACGTAGAGGATCGATGCCTGTCACGACCTGTCCTCGGGGCCCGTGTCGTGAATACCCCAAGCCCGCCTTCCATAGGCCAGGGGCTAGAGACTAGAACCAAAGGCATAAATCCCGATAACTGGGAAGGCATTGCCTTTATAAAAGTAAACAAAACACCACAGAGTACAAGCGGAAGTAAATCACTATGTACAAAGAGAAGTGCTGAATGGTAAATGGGCCAGAATACAAACCCAAATGAAAGTAAAACTACATCTGAACAAAGTACAACAGAAAAAGACAACATATGGAAGGACGGAAGCGGCTCCTGGGTCGTCCTCCTCGGATCCTACCTGATGGGTAGGTACAGATGGCGCAGCTCCTGGATCGTCCACCACGGATCCTACCTAGAGGGTAGGTACAGATAGCCTCCACAACGCTCTCACCCGTCAACATCCTCTGAGTGTCGTCTCGCCGTGAAGTCCACCTCCGGATACTGACTCGTCATGTAGTCCACCTCCGGGTACCATCCAGTCCTCGAACACTCGGCCTCCGTCAGCACTGCCCATCGTCTGCAACCAACACAACGAGGTGCGGGCACAGCCCATGCAAGGGTGATTATAATGATACTCAGTAGGGACCCCGATACCCTCAAGGTCTCACTAAAACCAACAAGGATAACCACAAAGAAGATCTCAACAGATAACCTCTACTTAGGTATATGCCCATACATATACCTAAGTTATTATGTAACCCATCAAAATCATGAGGAAACACAATGATTATGAAATCAACGGATAACCACTACCCAGGTATATGCCCATACATATACCTAAGCTATCAAGTAACCCATCTCAATCATGAGGTAAACACAAAGGTCATAGACTCAGCTCAAACCAGGATTTTCATTATCGAAACTGTAACTGCTGAAGAGCCCCATCTCTAGAGTGTACAGTGGTCCTGTCATGACTCCGAGGTACTGCTCACTAACCTAAGACTGCTGAGGTACTCCTCTTGTCGAGTACTGTGGGCCTGCTGCTACAACCAAGCGCTTCCCACCATGGGTATGCCGCTACAACCAAGCACTCCCCCTCATAGCCTCAAGAGGTACTCCTTCTGTTGAGTACCGCGGGTCTGCCGCTACAACCAAGCACTCCTCCGCCGTGGGTCTGCCGCTACAACCAAGCGCTCCCCACTGGGCTATCCGAAACACACCGAGTCGATCGGTCAAGCAATCGTCAGGTCTCAGTCGGCTACACGGTCTCCGTACTCCGCACACTCGTCTCCATGAGGGTCCGCTCCACGAGCTACTGGTCGATACTACAAGTATCACAAAGCTCCACGAAGAAGTATCTCAAAGGACCGCCTCGTCACATGGGTCTCAACACAATAGACAGTGCGTCAATCGGACGCCCGGTCTGTGAGTTACTAGCCTTTTCGTCCCCGGGGCCTGGTTGGTTTTGTGTGCGAACCAACCCAGCCGTAACTCAACTATACCCCGAAATCTCATAGGGTATACTCAAAGGGACCATTTCACAAAGCGATCAACAAGGCCGCTGACGGTTCGTCATATGGACGTCTGATCTGAAAGATATCAGCTTTTCCACTCCAGGGGCCCGGTTGGATTTCGGGTGCAATCCAACCCGGCCACTATCCAACTGCAACCAAAACTCGGGCAAAGTATGCCAAAAGTTCCGTCTCAATAAGAGGAAATCAACGAGACAGACGACACGTCAATCGGACACCCGGTCTGTGTGTTATTGGCTTTTTCGTTCTAGGGGCCCGGTTGGTTTCGTGAGCCAACCAACTGGACCGCACTCCGACGGAATCCAAACCTCAATAAGAGTAAGCCAAAAGATCCTTCTCACTTAGATGAATCCATCAAAGTCGACGGCACGTCAATCGGACATCCGGAGCTCAAGATATAAGTGTTTCCGCTCCGAGTGCCCGGTTGGTTTCGTGTACGAACCAACCCGGTCGAACTCAAAGTATTCCGAAACCTTGGGTGTAGTATACCGAAACGACCGTCTCGATCCAAGGGTCACATCGTCACTGACGGCACATCGTTCGGAGGCCTGTAGCTCATGTTATGAGCAAAAGACCGAAAAGGTCTGGAAACGGGGGGTCTGGGCCCGAACCGACCTGGCCCGACCCCCCCTAGGTCGGCCCGAACCGGGTCGACCCGACCCGGGTCCGGGTCCGACCCGGCCTGACCAGGGCGCGACACGGCCCGAACCGGTGGGTCGGCTCGGCCGAGCGGCCGAGCGAGGGAAATCCGGGGGCGGGGGCGTGCTACCCCCGCGTGATGGATCTGCGGCCCCGGTTGGGGCCACCTCTCGGCAACGGACGCGGCAGCCGGCCGCAGAACCGCACCCCACCGCCGCGCCGGCGACCCGCGCCGCCGGTGGAGTCCGCGGGCCACCGGAGTTGCTCCGGTGGTCTGATTTCATTTTCGTCTCCACCGTAGCTCATCTCGGGTCCCGTTCTTCACTGCGGAATCAACAAATCGTATCTTCGGCCCGTTTTGTCATCGTCCTCCGTTCCGCACACCACGAAAGAAATGGCGGTGGGTCCGGACGTGTTCATTGGTCCGCACCCACCGCGTTAGCGGTTTGAAAGAACACCATAATTCTTAGAGATTGATTAACCTTGACCAGCAATAATAATCCACGAACCAACTTGTTAATTGGTTGGTCCGCGTTCTTGCCTTGGAGGAAAACAAACATGGGTATTATCATTTTCAAAACGAACCCTACCTTCGTCGTCATCGTACGCGAGTTCGTCGCGGAATTGACCATCGCGGAAGAAAAGGATTGTCGTGTCGCGGAAGGGCGTCGCGTCATCGCGGTATACGGCGTCGCGTCGACGATCTCCGAGGTTTAAAGAAAAACACACACATATTTTTATTTCATGAATTAAATTTGTGTTAAGGATAAAATCCACAAATGAAATTTAAAAGTTCCGAAATCTCCTACCTCAAGCAGTTGATCGAAGATTTGTCATGGGAGGAGAAACGTCGCAGAATAACGTCACGGGAGAAGAATCGTCGGCGTCGCGGAACACGGCGTCGCATCGATCTCCGGGGGTCATGCGTTCTTCGTCGCCCTTCGTCGAAGGCCGGCGTTCTTCGCGTTCTTTGCGTTCTTCATGTTCTTCACGAAGGAGGATGAAGATATTTAGAGATTTTCCAAAGTTTTAGCACAACAACCAGATCATAAAATAAGTCCTCATCGTATTTTATTATCAACGAAAGAATTTGAAAAACAAAGATAAGTAACGAACAATTAATTCATAGAATTAATTGCAACGAACTAATCGCCCAATTAATAGGGGCGTTAAGAATTTAGAAAACCCGTCAATTGACTTTAATTTAATAGGGGTTTTCACAGGTGCGTTACTTAGCAGAAAAGAAATGGTGGGGCTCGTACGGGCCCCACCTCACAAATATCCTACCAGGAGGGTAGGATATTTTGGGTTCCACCCTATCCGCTTCAACTCAGCTTAAGCAGCTTTAAGTGTCTTTAAGTGGATTTAAGTGAAATAAAATAAAGTTGTCTCACCACTTTATTTTATTTTCTTCACTTAACCCCGAAAAATTAAAAAACACACCCGAGAAAACGCAACTCCGAAAGAGGCATTTCTAAGCAAGTACCGGCGCTGCGATCCCATCAGTGCCCTCGGAATTTGATTCCGAGAACCGGTTCAAAAGTTAGAAAAACTCACTCATTCGTTCACTAAACATACCCGAACCATACTTTAGAAAATGATTCTGGGAACACCGGGCCTCGGAATCAGGTGCCGTCATAAACTGTGTTCTTGTAAAATTCCAAATAAAATTAAGAAAAAAATTTCCTTGAAATTTACGGGTCTTTACAATGCCCGCATAGTTTTGGTCATGATGATACCATGAAAACCAACTAGGTCTAGAAGATGATAGAGGATCCCACTCTAGGCCTAATGGAAGGAATCTAATGACTCAATACATGAATTCCTGCTGGGTATATCACCATCATATTTGTACGACATGATTCCACACTAACCCTCGGGGAATGGATATATGGAATTCACCCTAATGAAGCTTTTCATGACATATAGGACAAGGTATCCAAGCTAACTTTTTAGGAGTACATAGTGTGTCCCCTAGATACTAGGTCATACCCTTGTAAATGGAACGTTCCCATGTCTGTGAGGAAGTAAACGATGTGCCCATACTTGTGTACTTTTTCCCGTGTCCAACTACATAGTTATTCTCGTGCACCGCTGTCCTAGCTATGTCTGTGTGGGAGTACAAGGAGTTCATGTACCCGTGTACTCCTAAAAATTTTCATGTATCATATGAAGCACACACTGAGCCATCTAGGAAGGGTCACATGACATGTGACAGGGTTCACATGATGTGTGATCCTTACCTTCATCATGAAACCTGATCCACCACTGATAGGGCCCCACACAACATGTAGATCCACAGTACATGCCATGTTGATTAGGATGTTAAAGAAACCATGTTCTTCCCCTTTTGTATCCTCATGTAGCCATTGCCTCGAATTCCAGCCTCAATCTCTCTGGGAATCATTGATCTACTCTAGGTGAACCTTGGTGTTATCAATCACTAGATTCCGGCCATCCAAATTTCCTGGAAATCATTCATGCACATAATATTTTGTATCACACCAAATAACAGGAAATTAGGTATCCATAATCATATAATATGTTACCACTTATATCATCACAAAACTATCATATCATTCTAAGCCCAGATCTACAATATTGAATCATTATGCCAAGAAATGGGTGCACAACATTCAATTTCATAGTGTTCATCGAATCGTGGCGTAAAGGACTTCCCACAATGAATGAAGAAATGGGGAAGATAAGAAGAACCAAAAACACAAGGAATAAACCTCATAGAATGATCATTTTGGCCTTGATTCATTTTCATTAGAATGAAAAATGAAGTGATAAATTATTAATCACAAAGAAATTTCCCAGAAAATATCCCTATAGATGACCTTTCCTGCAAAATGACCATTCCATGAATGAATTTAGTGTTCGATGGATTCATGTTTGTCATAGAAATAAATAATAGGGAATGAATCCAATCAAAACAAACATCCTAACTCAATTCAACTTGATCACTTACAGGTAATGAAATTGCATCATTGTTGTTGGTGATCTCCCACAATTAGGTTCTGCACCGATTATCGAACTACGACCCAACTATCATTCATCGTAGAGAGATCCTCCAACACTCTATCCAATAGTTATCCAACGACTTCAAGGTTATGTGGATAACCCTGAAATTCCATCATTATAGTTTACTTATATATGAAATTATGTCACTATATCAATGAATAAATAAATAAATATTCTTTTTTGATTTTATTATTTTTCACACACATGATGACTTTTTTACAAATGTACCATGCCAAAAAAGGTTATACCACTCCTAGTGTAAAACCAACATTCTAAAAAATCTATAATGAGATGTACTAACTGTTCCCATGATGAGACTCCCCAATACCACCTCCATTAAGCCAAGGGTTGGAAACTTGCGCTGAGCAGACATATCACTAACATGGGAGGCATTAGCATAAGTACTGGTATACATGCACACATATCCTAGACCATAAAATGATGAAATGTAAAAACAACTGAAAACCCATGCATGAATACATATAAATCCCACAAAAAGAGTATGAAAATAAGTAAAGGAATGTAAATAGGTTCAAACACAATTCTACCAGAAATATTCTAAAAAAAGTAAAAACTGGATGTATAGAAAAGAATTTATGTCATGAAATCGTAGGAACATGCCTCGATCTCTCTGGTTTCACTAATAACCGTCTAGTCTTGGTCTATTTAGGACTCTGTCAAAATTTCAATCGGCGGAAAAAGACATGATGTGTGTGGAAAAATCCCATGTAGTGGTGAGTATAAAAATACATAGTCTACAATCCAAAACCACAAAGGATACAAAAAAAATAAAATTATTTAAATCTAAAAAGTTATAAGCCTATAATGAATATAACTATAATATCTAGATACAACCAATAAAGAAACATAATCTAAAGGTAAAGTCACAACCTTAATGATAGACAAAGATTCTATCATGAAGATTCCACATAGCACTCATCTAGGAGAACACCCTCCACGAGTTAGATAGAACTGACAACATTTTTTGGGAGTTATTTCTCATTAGGTATCATCGTAGGGAATATACGTGTAATTATGAAGAGATAAGATACACATGTGAGGATCAGTCCAGAGGCCATGGGGTATACCAATAGATGAATATAGAACAACATTCTAAGTAGATAATTTCCACCCGTATAGTTTCAGCCATGATGATACACAGAAATACCCATCGGGTAAGAAGATGATAGAGGATCTCACTCTGGGCCTCATGGAAGTATTCCAACAACACTATCCAAGAAGTATTAATGAAGGAATTGTTTTACTATGTGTAGGAGGTGATTCGATACTGACCCTCACATAATGGATATGGGGAACACAACCTAATGAAACTTTTCCAAGATAAAAAGGGTAGGGGATCCAATCCATCATTTAAGGAGTACAATGTTTTTAGTAGGGTTACATTCCATGTCCCTTCGACCCTGGGTATTACCCATGTAAACGTCCCATCTCCATGTCTATGTAATAGTACATGGAATTCTACTACCCATGTACTCTACATGTGTTCCAGTACATGGATTATCCCATATATTGCTTGCCTGGTCATGTCTGTGTAGGATTACACAGCATTCCCATGCCCATGTACTCCCTATCCATTCCTTTATACCCTCTTAGGTACATGGCGAGTTGTTGTGGAGGCATCACACACCATGTAACTTGGTCACACACCATGTTATACTTATCTTTTTCCCAATACCCTATCTTCTGCTGAGATGGTCCCATAGAATGGGTAGCTCTGCCTTACACACGGTGTTCTATTTTGATTTCCAAAATCATTTGACGTAGACACCACATTGCCATTCGCTCCTTCAGTCATCTTTCTAACCCCTTCTCTGAAACCAAGGGTATCCTCATCTCAACCTCATCATCAATGGACACTAGGATTAATCCCTTGAATCCATTTATAAAATGGACTTGTACATTTTTATTTGTTGCGTTCTTGAAGAAAAAGAAAAATTGAAATCCACACCACCCAATCCACTTTCATTTCCATCATCGCACCAGCTTCATTTCATTCCAATACCATATCTATAATATTGAATCATTGCACCAATAAATGGTGTGCAATGATGGATTTATCAGTATATGTTAATCCATGGAAAAAATGATTAATTCCAATGATGAATGAGGAATTGGGGGAGAAAAGAAAATGAATAATCACAAGGAATAGACCTCGATCAATTTTCATGTCGACCACGATTCATTTCCGTTAGAACTAAAAATAAGGATATAATAATTAATCACAAATAAATTATCCCAATTCCTAAATAAAACTAACCCATCCCATAATACACACAATATATGAATAAATTAGTAGTTCGGTTGATTCAAGTTCATCATTGAAATATAAATTGGGGAATAAAACCAAATCAAAACAACAACCTACCATGATTCGTATTGATCGCTGATGAATAACAGAGATGCAACGTCATCATTGGTGTGATCTTCAAATTCTATCTCGCATCAGTCATCAATCTGTGATCCAGTAACTGTCCGCCAATGGAATCCCTCTAATTCTCTCCAATGTCTCTCCAATTATTTATCAGGTTATGTAAATAACCTATCAATTCTTCTATAATAATTCCTAAGAAGAAACGAATTGGGTCGTAGTTATAATGGTTGAAATAAAATAATTTTATTTAATTATTTTATTAATTTTATTCCCATGATTAAATTCCCACAAAGGTCCTTTTAAGATAATGTTTATGTTGGCTTAGGGAAAAACTTGTGTTCTGAATTCAATGGTTCCATCAGATTTCTGATCCAGACCCCTGTTAAGAAGTTATTCCACCTTTTCAAGAACATTTGTTCATGTGCCATTTAATATATTTCATACAGTTATTATGGGAACACGAGTCCTTGAAATAACATTCCATCTCATTTCCTATTCTTGAAAATTATCAGTAGAATATTAAAAAATGATACATGGAAAATATGACTCATTAAATTCTTCCAACCTTGTGTTTTATGTCCCAAAAGGACAAAACAAAGCCTATACAAGGAGATGTGGGTACTGTGAATGAATATGATCCTCCCACTCCCAGGTACTCTCCTGTAAATTATCATGTTTCCATACAAAATAAACTCAAGGAATATCTCGCCCACTAAGGATCCTTTCCTGACAATCATTAATTTATACCCGGTATATAGTAAGTGTAGATCCATCATCAGTGTACAACTTTCCCCGATTGATAATGTTTGATGGGTCATGGACGTACCGACTCGGCTATAAAACATAAAATACGTCGTGTACCTAGTCTAACAATAGTAATAGAGCTAAAAGGTATTCCAATTCATCAACTCTATGTATTATTTGGAATGGTCCAATGAATCTTCAATATAAATTTCCACCCCATACAAATCTCCACAATTAATTTCGATGTTAAACCTGTAGAAACACATGGTCTCCATCCTCAAACTCCAAATACCTCCATCCTATCCACATAATACTTATGATGGATCGGTATTGTCCTCATGTACTCCTAAATGCTATTCACCTTTTAAGTAGTATATCGCACCAACTCTGGGACCATAAGTGCTGATTGTTTTGGGCCATTCCAGTAATGTGGTGACCTAGAGGGTTTCCCATACAAATCCTAGAATGTTTCTATACCTATGATGGAATGGAAAATGTTGTTATATGAAAAATCCACCAAAGGTATATGATCCTCCCAACTATTGAAAAAGACCAAAATTCAATCCCACAACATGTTCTCTATGAATTTAATGGTCCACTCTTTATAAGGGTGAAATGATATGATCAAGCACAAATGAGTCCCAAACACCTCTTATAATACCTTCCATAAATAATATGTGATGAAAACATCATGATCAGAAACAATCATTGAGGGAACTCCATGTAGTCAAATTGTTTCCAACATGTAGAGGCATCCCAATATCTCTACTAGACTCTACTCCCAAATGGCTAAGAATTGGGATGAATTTGTGAGTCGGTTTATGATCACCCAAATGGAATCATGTCCCCAAAAAATATATAGTAATACCCTCATGAAGTCCATATATATTCATCTAACTTATACTATGGAACCTCAATTGTTTGATCCAAAGCTACTAGCACTTGGTGCTCAGACTTCACTTGTTGAAAAGTAAGGCATTGTGAGAAAAACTCTACAACTCCCTTTTTCATCCCTAGACACCAAATATGACATCATAGGTCTTGGTACATCTCATTCACAACAGTATGTATTGCCAAATGAGATATATGTAACTCTCTCAAAATATCCTCTAACAACATCACTGGTACCATCATGCGTCATCTTAAAAGAACAACATGATCCCCACCTTTAGAAAATCCATCAGGACTATGTATAGTAGATATTTGTGTACGTAGGGTCTCACATTCGGTATCCCCAAGTAGTTCCTCCCTGACTCAATACAAAAATGGATGGTTAAAAACGATTTACTGGAGGTAAGATGTTCCATCGTAATCCACAAAGGATAAATGCAATAATGAAAACTGCACTGATGCCTCATTAAAAAAATGTGAACAATATCTCATATTGATAGAATCTTCTACCATGTTCCCCTTTCAAAAATTATAGAAAATATCGAAGTCCTAATCCTGGATAAACTCTAACCATCACCTTTATATCATGTCATGGTTCTTCAGGGAGAATATGTACTTGAGTCTCTTGTAGTTAGAATATATGATAAACCACTTTCCTATCAAATAGTGTTTCCATATCTTTAGTGTGAAGACTATCTCTGCTAACTCTAGAGTTTGGGTCGCCTATTTTTTATCATGTGGAATCAACTAACATAAAGCATATTCAATCACCGCATGCCTCTACATCATTACATAACCAATAATATTTACTAATTCATCATAGAAAACTACGTACTTGACACCCTCCTTTGTAAATATCAGTATGGGAGAACATGTCAATATATTCCTCAAATCATAAAATTCTTGATGGCACCACAAAATACACAAAAGGATATCCCTATATTTTAAAATTTCTCATGGTCGTTGATATCCTAGAGAATTTTTATGAATCTCTGGTAATAGCGTTCCAACACAAGGAATCTCCGCACCTCTGTCATTCTCTTTGGTGTCTACCTAGAAAACACTACCTCGACATTGGTTGGGTCCACTTACAATCCATATTTTGAGAAAATGTGTCCCAGAAAGTGGACCTCATGTATCCAGAACTGGAACATTGAGAGATTCCCATAAATATAGTGATCTTGTGGTACATCCATAACCATCTCGTAGTTTCTCGGATGCTCCTCCTCAGACACTGAGTGCACAAGGATATCCACCTAGTGACATCCTTACATGAAGTCACTCATTGTGATTGTAGTGACATTTGAATGTTGTCTTCAGTATATCCTCATTCTGTAATTGAAACTGGGGATAGCCTTACTTGAAGTCAACCTTTGAGAACGATCATGTCCCTCTCAAATAATCAAATAGCCCATCAATCCACTGTAGTGGATACATGGATATTTAATGAATTATTACATATTGTTCATTTCTTTGCATGATTATGATGTAATAATGTCCTAGAGTATTTGTTTCATTGACAAGGTCATGGCAGTTCTCCGCTATAATGAGAACCTTGAAATGATATAACAATATTCTTAAATATAGTTCTGTAGTTGGAGGACACGCTATGATGGGACACATATCATGAAGACCGTCAGGTGCGAGTACCCATAAGAAGATGAGACTTCCTCTCATGAAGTTCACACCTAGTAATCTCTAATATAAGAGATTATAAGAGCATACCCGCTACTAGGAATTCCACATGTTTTGGTGTCATCAGATATTTCTATTTGTGAGCGTGTGTAATGATCCTTAGACATTATTATTATCATCAATATGTGTCACGACTTATGTACTGTGATTTATTGACGAAAACTATCGCGCAAACAGTTGGCGGGAAGTATGGTATGTTGGGTGCATCATGAATGTAATTTTATTAATGTATAAGTAGAGGAAGGATTTGTCCCTTCCATTTGTGGAAGTTGATATCTCGTACCTTCGATTGAAATAGAACTTTCACGCAAAATTCCACGGCCTTGTTGTAATGATGAGTTTTTTTCAGGTAGTCAAAGAACGACGTATCAAGCATAAAAGTTCATGAGATAGTCATGAAACCTGATTGATGAGATATTTCGACAAATGGATTATATTACACAGTGAGCATTCATATGTGGATGTCATTGTTGTGACTTTACGTTCTTTCTCTTGGGTGCCTTGACCCATTGCTAGACAATACAATTGGACTTTATGAAATCCCACCTAATGCTAACATGAAAGAATCCTAGAGGGTAACACACTAAGTGTTTGTGGTTGTATTAGTTAAATTCTATTTGAATTTAATTAATGAAATAAATATTATTCTCAAGACCGTGGAATAATTTTATTCAAGTTAAAATGATCTCCTAAATTTAAATTTTTTAATTATTTATTTTATTGATCATTTAATAAATATTTATTTTCTGGTTTGTAAATAAAATATTTATTTAATAGAATAAATTATTTATTTATTTATTTGCATGTTTAATAAATGGAAGTGGAGTTCTAGAGGACCAAGGTCAGTCCAGTAGTAAAATAATTATTTTCAAGATGGTAAATAATTATTTATTTAGTTCACACTAATTAAAACAATACTGCTATTATTTTGTGACATGGAATTTTATTTATAATTTTTTTTTGTGCAAGTTGGTGCACCATAAATAATGACACAGTATTATTATTAAATGCATGGGTTTCTCTAAGATCATGAATTTATTTAATTGTTTCTATGCAATTAAATATATTAACTTAAATTCCATGTATATAAATAGGCAAGTATGCCTATTGATCCAAACACCACACCACATTCCTGGTGAATTGAGAATTTTTGAGCCAAATAATTTCTCTCTCGAATCCTATACTCTCCCCACTAAAGAAATAGAGACATTCTTGAAGGCTGAAGAATAGGTGATCCAGAATGACGGACATAAGACACTCGATTCTCCGTGCTAGCACCCGGAGAACGATCGTTGTCAATCGGATGTCATCAATGCACGTGTGGAACACCTCTATTGGGATTCTGGTTTGGATCCTTACAATCACAACAAGATAATATGGAAGGGTCATTCTAGATGATCAAAATAATTAATGAAGAAAAATACCAAAGATCGAGGTATTATTTTTCTTTATGAAATTAATTAAATTAATTATAAACATGTTGTGCAAGATCCTCTCTAAAGGTTTTAGGCCACTTTATTATTTATCTAAACCATTGATTATATTCCATGGAGATTGGCGTTCATCGTCATATTGATCCCCGAATAATCATTTATCATGGTAGAAATCAAAATTGGGTGATGTCCCAATCACGCTCCAACTGCTCCTAGAACATTCATGTTGTATTAGATGTGTTACATAATAGTTTATAATTATTTAAATATTTCGTTGATGACTTACCCATTTAATAATTTAGTTGTTTCAATTCAGGTTAATCGTTCTCCAAATCGGAATCTCAAGATCTATTCCTCCTCTTTTTTTTCTCATTATCCTTATAGAAATTATATTTTCTTTTAATTTTTATGAAAATAAAATAGAGGATGTCATCTGGAGGTTCCAAAGCTTCTGGGTCGTACAACACTGGAACACACATCGTGTATTCCACAGTCCATGCTGTGTAGTCAAGATTCAATGCATCGGACTGGTTCACCAAACCAATCCATTTGTTGGAGTCTTTCTATGTCTTAAATGACTCTGTGTGTTGACCAGGAATAGGTGGCCTGTGGTTTCTGGAGTACACGCCATGTGGCCCAATGGACACGGCGTTTAGTCCCTTCTGGTTACGGTTGGACCGTGTACCCCATACAGGACATTCCTAGCTAGAGATCATGTAACAAGGAACCACAAGGCGAGTGGCCCACTGAACACGCCATGTACTCCCAATATTTCCAAAGTATACTCACACGCCATTTCCCCGGGCGTGTACTTCAGATAGACAGTGAAAAATAGTACAGGTCTTGTAGTTGGAACTATACGTTGTGTACTAATCCAAATTACACAGACTTATTAAAATATATTTTTATAATATACAAACCCTTGATACTTGTACCATCATTAAATTTTAAAGATGAGGCAAAACATGTGATAGGTGTTTTTTTATATGTTTTTAATTTAACATCTGCGTAATGTTCATTTCTACTCATTGGGTAGTTATGAATAGGAATTCAATGGGTTTCCTCCAAGGTATAAGTTACATAAAAAGATAATTTAAAATGAATTTATTTGTTTAAAATTATGATGGATGAGAATCTCAAGGAAATTTAGAAGAAGGGAATAATATAAAATCATTGACTAATTAAATATGATAATTAATTGATTTGATCGTGATTTATCTTAAAAAAGAACGATTAAATAATTGATTTCTAGTTTTATTTATGATTCAGTATCATTGGATGTATTAATGATTATTTCCTAGACCAAGACCTTTGTATGTGGATGGTTTATATTAATTTATTTATTTGAATTAAATTTTTTGGCCAATGAGCCTTCTCCTCATTAATATGTGGAGCCTGCGTGCCCAATGTTTCTTTTATGTAAACCCCAATTTTACCCCTCACCTACATATGAGTTAAATAGGGCATATGTAATGGATGGAACTCCCAAGCTAGTGGAGGTGTTTCAAGCTGGAGCCGAGACAAAACCAATCCCAAGAGATACAGAGGTGGACCGGTGGAAGCTATAAACACGAACCCAAAAGGTTCAAGGTGTTTCTCCCCTAGTTCAAGGTTAGTTTATGAACCAATACATAAACTAACCATTATAAAATCTCATGATCATTCCATATACTATAATTTATTTCTGTAAGTTGCATGGATTATCTTTATGGATGTGTTTTCACGATCCCATAATTAATCAATTAAACAATCATGCAAGATGGAACTAAAATAAACAAGACTTATGCATAAATATTATCAAGACATGGTTAATCACTTAAGTAAGTTCCACTTAATTTTAACGATCTTGTGATAATGATAATAAAAAATTCACACATAAAAGATAAAAATCCCTCAAATAAAATATTAAGTCAGAACATGCATTTCGTTACATGATTAAGGAAAAGTCTCAATAAAACTATGTGTTTGACCAAAACTTTTTGGGACACTTACTTTTGTATAGGAATCCCTTATGAAAGGTTTTGGGTTTATTTAACCATATTACATCATGATGAGTATCCCTTTCTAGACGTGGTGTAATATTGGAGGAAAGAGTTAAGGAAATCCAAATTCATGATTTTAGGATTGGAGAGTCCAGTCAACATATCAAGGAGCTGGAAGCCCGTAGTTGGCGAATACCATCCTACCTAAATACCGTCTAATAGCTTGACCAACCCTTTTGAGGGTTATGTGAAAGGGAATATGGTTCCTCGCCACTAGAATGTCATGGAAACTATACATTCTGATTTCAATATTGAGGGATATTGAGACTTTATAAAATAGTGGGAGACTTAATAAAATTTATTATTTATTATAAAATGTAATCAAGAAAGTACTAATGGTCTATTCTTTTTATTGTAGAATAAAAATGAAAAACTCGTCAACCACACTATTCCTACGATAAATTTGGGATAAAGACAATATCTTCATCGGCATTAACTTCTATGAGTGGTTTAAAAGCCTTTAGATTATCCTTATACATGAATGGAAGTCTTATGTGATGGAGTCAACATTACCTAATCCTCCTTCTAAAGAGGCGAGTGATGAGGATTTCTAGGTCTATGAGAAACATATGAACGATGCAGTCGACGTTCAATGTTTGATTCTATCATAAATGTCTTGTGAGCTCATGAAGTCTCATGAAAACATGGATTCTTATAGAATGCTTGATCACCTCCGTGGTCTTTTCTAGGAGAGAGCATTACTGGAAAGGTTTGAGATCTCTAAGCCACTCTTTTAGAGTAATCTTGGAGAAGGTTCCCCAGTTGGGCCTCATGTAGTCAAGCTCATTTGATATATTGAGCGCCTGGAGGTTCTAGGGTCTAAACCCCCTGAATAACTGGGCACCGATCTCATTATCTCATCACTCCCTTAGAGCTTCCCTAAATTTATTGTCAATTTCAATATAAACAACCCCAAGAATCCTCTATCTGATCTTCTTATCCTCATTCTCCATGTTGATATAGATATGAAGCGTCAAAAGCCTCATGTCCTTATTGTGAGTAGGAGGAAAGGGTGGACGAAGTGATTTAAGACCAAAGATTCCTCACATCCTTACATGAAAATAATAATCAAAGGGAGGCAAGGGAATAGGAGGCTGTTTGTTTCACATGTGGTAAGAAGGGCCACTGGAAGAAGAACTGAACCCAGCCTAAGAAGCAAGGGGAAGCTTCAGGTGCATTTTTTATGGAATGAAATCTATCTTTTCATACAAATTGGGTATTAGATATAGCTTTTGGTGCTCACATATGTATCCAAATAAATTAACCATGTAGATTACGGAAGATTGGTCAAGGATAGGTAGATCTACGAACAGCCAAAGGAGCCAGACATGAAACTGTAGCTATTTGGGACTACCACCTCACGTTGCCAACTGGGATGATCATGGTGTTAAAGGTTTCTTTTTATGTGACTTATCTAACCAAAAACATAATTTTTGTATCTATAATAGATATAGATGGATTTGTTTTCAATTATAGAAATGAATGTTTCTTCTTTTATAAAGATATCATTTGTTTTCGTAGGGAACATTTATACAACAATCTCTATGTGTTGGATTACAAAAACTAGGTAATGGAAATCGATGACAATGATACTTCACATGACTCATACCACACCCAAATTTGGCACCACCTACTAGATCATGTAAAAATGAAACGCTTGAAAAAGTTACATCAAGATGGATATTTAGATTCTTTTGAACTAAAACCACTTGGCATATGTCATGCATGTTTACAAAGAAAAATAACCAAATCCCCATTTTGTGTGAAAGGTGAAAGGGCTAAAGAAATTCTTGAATTGGTTCATACCGATGTCTGTGGACCATTTTCAGTTGAATCAATGGGAGGGTACTCATACTTCATACCTTTTACTGCTGATTTTAGTAGATATGGATATATCTACTTAATGAGGTATAATTCAGATTCTTTTGATAATTTCAAAGAATACAAGAATGATGTTGAAAACCAGCTTGGTAAGAGGATTAAGAAACACCGCTCAGACTAAGGTTGAGAATATCTTAATCAAGACATTATTGATTACTTACAGGAGTTTGGGATCCTATCCCAACTCACACCTCCAAACACGCCCCAGTGGAATGGTGTGAGAAAAAGGAGGAACCGCTCCTTGTTGGACATGGTGAGATAAATGATCAGTCATACGAGTCGTCCATTATCCTTTTAGGGATATGTGTTACAAACAGAGGCACACATACTAAACCAAGTACCAAATAAATCAATAGATGGTATCCCTATGAGTTCTAGAGTGGAAGAAAAACTGTTTTATTGAATTTACATGTATGGGGTAGCGAAGCATTTGTTAAGGCCTCTTCGGGTAACAAAGTCTCACCCCAAGGCACAAAGTGTACCTTTATAGGATACCCTAAATAAACAATGGGATATAACATATACATATCCTTAGAAAATAAGGTTATAGTGGGAAGACATTCCATATTCCATGAGAGGGATCACATCTCCAAAAGAGATAGTGGGAGCAAGATAGACTTCGATGAAGTCGAGTCTTAAGGTACACAAGAGTTGGTACATGAACAGATTCCACAAAGTCATGTGGAGGAAGAATCTGTTCCAAAGACACAAGTACTGTGTAAGAGTATAAGAGAGGTTAGAGAACCAGAATGGTACGGTTTTCTAGTTACCGAGGATGGAGACTCATTATTAGTTGATAATAATGATCCTCTAACCTACACGGAAGCAGTATGCGGCACAAACATTTCCAAGTGGAAAAAGCCATGAATTCTGAAATGGATTCCATGTACGAAAACCAGGTCTGGATTTTGGTAGATTCTCCAGTTGATGTAAATCTTGTAGGTTGAAAATGGGTATTCAAGACGAAACTGTACATGGAAGGAAAATTCAGTACCTATAAGGCATGACTGGTTGCAAAAGGATTTAAACAGCGTAAAGGAATTGACTACGATGAAACCTTCTCACCAGTTACAATGCTGAAATCTATCAGAATTCTACTTTCCATTGTGGCCAACCATGACTTTGGGTTTTGGAAAATGGATGTCAAAATAGCATTCCTTAATAGGAACCTTCAGGAAGATGTATACATGACACAACCTGAAGGGTTTTTGACTCCAAAGGATGCCAATAAGGTATGAAAGTTTCATAAATCCATTTATGGATTAAAGAAAGAATCCAGGTCATTGAACAATCGTTTTGATGAATCCATAAAATAATTTTGTTTTATCAATAATGAATCGGAGCCTTATGTCTACAAACGGTTTAGTGGGAGTGCATTCATTTACCTATTAGTATATGTTGATAAGATATTGCTTATTTTCACTGAGATACCAGTCTTACATTCTGTTAAGGCAAGGTTGAATTAATGCTTCTCCATGAAAGACTTGGGCAAGGAAACATATATTCTTGGGATCAAGATACATCGTGATAGATCCAAGAGATTGCTGGTATTATGTCATAGTACATACATTTATAAGATACTGAAGAGATTCAATATAGAATAATCAAAGAGGGAATTGTTGCCTGCATCACATGGTATTCATCTTTCCAAGAAAATGTCTCCTCAGATATATGAGGAAAGAAATATAATGGAATAGACTCCATAAGCATCAATGATTGGGTCGGTCTTGTGTGTCATGCTATGTACTAGGCTGGATGTCGCCTACACAATGAGTGCAGTAGGCAGATATCATGCTGACCCAGGTGACCACCATTGGATGGAAATCAAGACTATCCTAAAGTATCTGAGGCGTACTAAGGATATGTTCCTAGTTTATGGAGGATATTAGGAACTAGTCATTAGAGGATATGAAGGTGCTAGTTTCCATACTAATCAAGATGACATGAAGTCACAAACGGGATAAAGCTTCAGTTTGAATGGAGGTGTAGTGAGCTGGTAGTGCTCAAAGTAGAGTGCGGTTGAAGATTCTATAGTATAGTCCGAGTATATCACAACTTCTAAGGTAGATAAAGAATTAGTTTGGATGTGAAGCTTCGTCCAGAAGCTAGATGTGATACTTAATAGTAAAGATCCCATCACACTTTACTATGACAATATTGCAGCGGTGGCTCTCACAAAAGAGCCAAGGTCACATCAGCGGACAAAGCACATAATTTGGAAGTATCATATAATGAGGTATTTTTATCAAATAGGTGAAGTTTCAATGAGCAGTATTTCCATGATAGACAATGTGGCAGAACCCTTTACTAATGCCTTGACTCAGTAGAAACATGATCATCCTGTGAGGTCTAGCAGACTGAAAGTCATAAGTAGTTGTCCCTATTCTAAGTGGGATTTTTTAAGAGTTAGTGTCCTACAACCAACTATTTTTTCTTTGATTACATGGATATTTAATGTATTATTAAATATTATTCATTTTTCTGAATGACTATGATGTAATAATGTCCTAGATTATTTGTTGCATTGATAAGATCATGGAAGTTCCCCGCTATGATGAGAACCTTAAAATGCTATATCAATATTATTAAATATAGTTATATGGTTGGATGACATGCTATTATGGGACACATTGCATGCATACCGTCAGGTGCGAGTACTTATAAGAAGATGAGACTTCATCTCAAGAAGTTTCCACTTGGTATTCTCCAAGATATGAGATTATGAGAATAGACACACTAGTAAGAATTCCGCATGTTTTGGTGTCATCATATTTTTCTATCTATGAGTGTGTGTAATCATCCTTAGACATTTTTATTATCATTATTACGTCACAACTTATTCACCTGGATTTACTGAAAAAAACCGTCATGCAGACAGTTGGTGAGAAGTAGGTTATGTTGGGTGCATCACGAGTGGGATGTTATTAATGGATAAGTCGAGGAAGGATTTTTACCTTCCATTTATGATATTTGATATCTTGGAACTTTGATTGAATTATAACATTCACCTGAAATTCCATGGCCATGGTGTAACGACGAGTTTATTTTAGGTAGTCAATGAATGACATATCAAGCATTAAAGTTGATGACACGGTCATGAAACCTACAAGATTAAATATTGTGACAAAGGGATTATATTACATAGTGATCATTCATATGTGGATGTTGTTGTTGCGACATTATATTCTTTCTCTTGGTTTCCTTTACCCATTCCTAGACAATACTCTTGGACTTTAGGCAAGCCCACCAAATGCCAACGAGAAATAAACTTATAGGGTCACACACAAAGTGTTTTTGGTGGTCTCGATTAAATTTTATTTGAATTTTTTTAATGAAATAAATATTATTCTCAAGATCGTGGAATAATTTTATTCAACTTAAAATGATTTCATAAATTAAAGAAAATTTATTTTTTTATTTTATTGAACAATTAAAAAATATTTATTTACTAGTTTGTAAATAAAATATTTATTTAAGAGAATAATTTATTTATTTATTTATTTCGGTGTTCAATAAATGGAAGTGGAGATAGAGCGGACCAAGGTCAGTCCTGTAGTAAAATAATTTTTTTCAAGATGGTAAATAATTATATAACTAGTTGGCACAAATTAAAATAACACTGCTATTATTTTGTGACGCATAATTTTATTTATAATTCTGATTTGCGCAAGTTGGCACAACATAAATAATGACGTTGTATTATTATTAAATTCAAGGGTTTTCTCTAGGTTAATTAATGTATTTAATTGTGTCTATTCAATTAAATATTGTTACATAAATTCCATTTATATAAATTGGAAGTACGCCTAATGTGCCATACACCACACCACATGATTGGTGAATTGATAATTGTTGATCCAAACAATTTCTCTCTCAAATCATTTTCTCTACCATCTCAATAATGAGAGACTTTCTTCAAGGCTGATGAATAGGCGGTCAAGAACGACCGACACAATACACATGATTCACCGTGCTAGCACCCGGTGAACGAGCGGTGTCGATCGGAGGCCATCAGAGCACATGTGGATCACTGCTAGAGGTATTCTAGTTTGGATCCTTACAAGCGCAAAGATATAATATAGAAGGGTCATTCCAGATGATCAACATCATCAAGGAAGAAAATACCAATGATCCAGGTATTATTTTTCATTATTAAATTAATTAAATTATTTATAAAGATGATGGGAAAGATCCTCTCTAATGGTTTTGGGCCTCTTTCTTCTTTATCTAAATATTTGATTATATTCCATAGAGACTTGCATTCATCATCGTGTTGATCCCAGAATAATCTTTGATCATGGTAAAAATCAAAATTGGGTGTCGTCCCAACCACGCTTCCACTGCACCCGGAACCTTCAGAACTAGTCTAATAAGGGTTTGAATATATGGTCCATGATTCCCATGAAAACTTCTAGGTAATTATTTATCCTAATGGGAATAAACAAGTACTCATAGTGACTATAGTGACATTTTAATGTTGTCTTTAGTATATCCTCATTCTGTACTCACAACTTGTGATAGACTTACCTGAAGTCAACCTTCGAGAACTATCATATCCCCATCAACTAATCAAAGAGTTCATATATCCACTGTAGTGGATATATGTTCTTTATAATCACCTAGTTCAAGCATCTATAGTCTACATACAACCGTAACCACTTATCCACCTTCTGGGAAAACAAAAATGGGGATGCCCAGGGTGAAACTCTGGGTCCAACAAATCCCTTCCTCTGTAATTCCTCTGACCACACCCTTAGCCCGTGAAGATATATGGGAACCATCTAATATGATGTTGCAAATATCGAGGACATCTGGGGGTTTAGATCAATGTAGAAGTATATCTATCAATGGATAGGCAAGCTTGCAACATCCATAGGAAAGAGGTCCTCATACTCCATCACCACTAAAGAGAACTGAAAACTCATAACATCCACTGCACCAAGGGTCATTGTATCCAACAGATGTTTAATTGGTTTCACCCTCCTATGCATGAGTCCATCATCAACTTCTTGGGTTTCCTTTTCACTGATAAAGGAAGAACTAGTCCCATCACTATATACACATCATATCCTCCACTTAAAATATCCAATCGGGGAATGATATATAGATAACCAGTCTATACGTAAGATGATTTTGTAAGGCCTCATTATTGCTACAAATAGATCCCAACTGAAACTCTCCCCTCCAATATTCAGGACACACCATCAGTATAAGTGTGTGATTACTGATTTATCTTCAATAATAATCTCCAAGATCAAGGTTCGATCCAGGAGCTCAACTAGAATCTCTAAGTATAAAAACAGATAAGTTGAAATAAATGATTGACTAGAATCTATGTCTATTAGTACTGTAACTAAGGTAGAAAATACACATATCATACCTCGAATCCTTCCTAAAGCCTATAGGTCATAAACCTAGATTTACTAGTATTTCCCCTACCCCTTCCCTCCAGCTCCTTGTGCTTGGTTTGGAACTCCTAAGGGTGGTGGTGGTAACAAGTCAAAGTGTTGACCACATCCAACTACTCTCCCATATTCTCTTACATGTCTTCCAACATGCTAAAATGTCTACTCCAACCACTACCACATCCTCGGTGGCCCATCCATGGTATCTCTATCATCCATACGGTGGGCACTACAATCTTGTGTAAGATGTCCCCTACCATCACATGAGTAGAACTACCTATCCATGGGCTGATAGGATCCATCCTAAATGTCTTGGACAATAGACCCTCTATCATGTGACCTCCTCCTATGATGTATTTCACATCCAGGTCCCTAAGACTGGTGTCAACTACCTGTTTCCAAGATCTCTGCTCCTATCGGACCACTGTTTACAATCATTGTCTATTTATTCTCATCCAGGAAACTCTCAACCACCAAATATCGGTCTAACACCCCAACATAGGTAGGAATACATAGATGTATAACACTATCTTGGATGTCTGTACACAGTCTTCGCTCAAAGGTTTGATCCCAGAAAAACTGATCCTAAACCACATACATTGATTACTTAGAGAGGTTGGTAAATATCGATGAATACTTTGATTTTTTCTTGATGACCTACTAGAACTACAGAAGATCATAGATATGTAAATCCCTCAGAGTAGCTGGAGATAACTCCTCTATGAAATGTTGATCAAACTATGACAATGCTAGATTCACCTCTTCATAATACTGGGTCACAAAACCCCACCATAATCTTGCTGATCTATGGAGAAGGATCATTTCTAGGACAACCATCTGATATGTTGGTGTCCTAACCAGATGGAAAACATGATTCATCACCTGAAGCTAGTCTTCAACCTCCTGTGGCCCAGGCTCACCTCAGAACCTGAGGGGTCCCTACCAATGAAATTTTTGAAGTGTCCTCAGCATACGTACATCATCTTCTAGTAATTTATGTATCATATTATTCTCTACAGTTGGTGGAATAGTTGTTTCACCACCATGAGGTAACACATATAGAACCGGTCTCTGTATTGATGCCTCATCATTGAAGGGACAATCCTCATGATCCTAATGATGAACCCTACATCGAATACATCGTGTAGTAATCCTAAAATTTACAAGATGTACCATGTTTGAAATGCACTTTTGTGGGTTCCCTCAAATGATTAGTATGATTTTTGGATACTTAGGTGCAGTAGAGTGGCTGACCAAGGGCATCTCTCAAACGAGTAAGTAAGTTTGAAAATGTATTAAGGGTATTTTGAAAATAACATAAAATGGAATAAGAAAACTACTTGAAAGGATGGGGGATGGGGTTGTTTACCATTCATAAACCTAGAAGATGTTTTCTGGAAGAATATTTTATAATTTTGTTTTATTGTTTATTTTGGAATAAAGTTTGATTAAAAAGACACAACAAGAAGATGTTTTTTTCAGAAAATATTTTAAAAAGCGCAATCGACCTAAAACTACCTATTCACACAATTATTTATCATTATAATCTAAATTAACATCCACGTAATTATGATCTCTTAACTTGTTAACCCTTAAACCCTACGAGAATTAAATTTACCACAAAGATGATGTAAATTAATCCCAAGGCTATATTCAAAACATGCAATCGTAACACCCTTCATTGATTGATGTTCTATGGATAGCTTATGTTCAGTAGTAAATTGGGGAATATATCCATTCTAGAAAATGAGGATGAATTTTTTTTAGAGATTATATATTAACTCTACAAATATATCCCATGTGGCCTTGTATTACCGATTAAGATTGCACTCTCACAATTCACACAATAGTCGACCACACTTGTTTTTGTGTTCATTATTCAATTGCTTGACTAGTTTCATCTAATTTAAAAACTCAATTCATGGATAATATTAAGTTAATTAAAGTATCTCAATGATTTAAAATAATTAAATGAATATGGTAGAAGATAGATCGATCACTAAGAAAAATACTCTTCCATTTGTTGTGTGGTCATTGTGGAGATGTTTTGCATGAGAAAATGATTGAAAGGGTAGAACCTAATATCATATCCACTATTGATTCCAGACCAATTAGGAATATTAAGAGAAGAATAAATTTGAATAAAACAGAAGAAAATATAATAAATAAAATATGAACAAAGAAGTTTATTACACAAACAAAAGTATTACAACACGAAGAAGAAGAAGAAGAAGAAGTCTTCGTCGAAGGGATCCTTTCTTCAAGATATACCCTTATTGAAATGGTTGTAGAATTGGAGGGGATAAAATTATAATATGCACTAAAATTCTCAATTCACATCTAAACCCTTTTAAATAAGAAAAATACATATTTGTAGAGTGGATGGGAGGCTTGGTTAACAGTGGTTTTAAGTTTGAATGAGTAGATTCTTCCAAATATTTTATTCCCACTTGAACCGACTTCTTGACCATCACAATGCATAAATTATCCATCTTTCCAGAAGGATAATATGTGTGAAATTATGTTTTAGATCCGCTCACAATCTTTGGGCTCAATACATGCACTGATGAAGATGATATGGCTCAAACACTAAAGTGATGTCCAATCCCGCGTATCCAGACCACCATTGACTTAGATTCCAATTTACTCCATCCCAATGAACTCTTTAGATATAGATCCCTGAATAAAAGCTGTAGAAAATTTAGTGAGAAACAATTTACCAAAATTTTAATTTCAAATAATTCATATTAAAATATTTATGTTTGAAATACTATAGTGAATTTCAAAGGGGTAAAACCTGAATTTTCACCATATTTTCAAATGAAGGATCTAATCACAAATATTTTATAAATATACATATTTAACACAATGTAAAGGAATTATATCATTTATTATCTATAAAATATTCATTAAAATTGTGTTTCATCAACTACCCCACACTTACCCTTTTGCACTCCTAGGAAAAACCTCATATTATGTATTCGAAAAAATTGTGACAAGATATGCATATTCAAGTATCTCAATCCCCATTGAAAATATAGGAAAAGTAATAATACAATAAAGAATATATATCAATAAATTTTAATGTAGTTGTCTCATAAATTGTTTCAATACGAAATCCAGTGAGATTCATAACACCAGTCATAGAGAAACATGTCATGGGTCTACCATCGAACTAATTCTCCACAGGTGTGTGTGCCAACCATTAAAATCTTGTCTCTCCACCCTTTATCTAGTATACTCGGGTCAATAATAACTTTTCTTATTACCTGATTCTATTCCACCAAACCTGTTCAACATCCATTGTAATAAAATTCCAAAACCCACTCATTTAAGCATTCCCAGAAGTCAAACCATGAGCTTTCGACCTAAATATCCCCACATGTTGTACATTTCTTCAATCCCCTCTTTATTGACTATTTTTTATTGAATTTTTTAGAGGGCTTACAACAATCAGATATTAGGTACACACACATAGGTCAATCTGGTATAGTGATTGAAACTATTGGAAGAGAAATGAACGTATGGAAAGACCATGTTATAAGATGAAACGGGTTACTTACCCTAAATATACATTAAATTGGGTAAGAGAAACTCACAAGTCATGATTGTGTGAAAAATTGTGTCGATAAATCAATGAAAAAATTTACCATGAACAAAAATCACAAATAATGAAGTTAAAATATAAAAGGTTTTATAATGACACAACCATTCATATTATTGATGACTTCAATTTTTTTAAAACTCAGACCTTGATGATGAAATATTACTCATACTTATATTTCTACAAATGAATTTTGAAAACATTCATTTTTCATAGGTTCCACATGAGAATGGTAGGTGATATATTTTTGTTTTTGATTTTTTTTTTGATTTTTTTTTTGTTTTTATTTGTTTTTGAAAATTATAACACAAAACTTAATAGAAAATACACATAAAACACCCCAATTAAGATCCTAAATATTTACCCCCAAAATGTTGTCCCCTACCCCACACTTAAATATTGAATTGTCTTCAATGTGAACCTATGAGATGATATATTCACATGAAATGTATAATTTTATATAGGACAAAGAATATAATAGTTAAAGGGTTAGGAACAGCCTGATATGCTCAAGTGGTGATGGGGTCATGAAGTGTGATGAAATCCACTACATCAATAGGAAGCCCCTCATTTTATTTATTAAAAAATTTCCCATTAACTATAATGCTCCTTCTTGTGTACTCTTGTGTGATCTCCACTGCACCATAAGGAAAACAATTAGTCACAACATAAGGACCTAACCACTTGGAACACATCATACCAGACATCCTCTTCAGTCGTGAACTACAGAGCAAGACTTTCTCTCCAACTTGAAATTCTCTTTTCCAGATCATTTTTTCATGAGATGCTTTTGACCTTTCTTTGTAGAGGCGTTTGTTCTAATAAAAAGACAATTGAATCCCTTCAAACTCTTGAATTTTTAGATTCCTTTGGATTCCAGTATGGGCCAAATCCATCTAACATTTATTTATAGACCAATAAGCCTGATGCTCAACTTCTATGGGTAGATGAGAGGATTTATAAAAAACAATCCGAAATGGGGACATATCGAGGGGAGTTTTGTATGTTTTCTTATATGCCCATAGTGCATCATCCATGTGCTTGATCCAATCTTTCCTATTCAGCTGCATGGTTTTCTCCAAAATTTGTTTCAACTCATGATTTGAAACCTCAGCCTGACCATTTTTTTAGGTTGGTATGGTGTTGATGTTTTGTGTGTCACCCCGTGCTACCCAAGGAGGGAAGCAAAATTCCAATTGAAAAAGATTTCCCCTTGGTCACTGATTATGACCTTCGGTAATCCAAACCTAAAAAATATATATGCTTTGACCAAGTCCACAACAACATGAGAATCATCAGTCCTTGTGACCATATCCTCCACCCATTTTCGCACATAATAAATGGAACCAAAAAATACATAAATCCAAATGAACTAGAAAAAGGACCCATAAAATCAATGCCTCATACATCAAAAATCACACAGAATAATATGGGTTTTTGAGGTATCTCATGTCTCCAAGAAATATTACCACTGTGTTGGAAACGTGATCATGACTTAAAAAACACATGAGCATCATGGAATAAACTAGGCCAATACAATCCAGAGTACAAAACAATCCTAGCTTTCTGTTGGTGTCCAAAGAGTCCCCCACAATCAAGTGTATGACAGGATTGCAGAACAGTCTCAAACTTCTGATCAGGAACACATCTCTTAATAACTTGGCACTACATATGCACCATAGGTATGGGTAATCCCACACATAAAACCTAGACTCACTCTTTAATTTTTTTACTTGATGCTTCTTTAAATATGTATGGATTTCAGAGGCAACAAGGTAGTTAACTAAATCAGCATACCAAGGATGCATACCTAATATGGAATAAAGATGCTCATCAAGGAAAGTGTTATGAAGTTGTACCTGGTCCAACGTTTAATCCCCTAGTGTGTGAGTAATCCTACTCAAGTGGTCTAACACCATGTTTTAAGACCCCTTCTTTTCCTTTATCTCAATATCAAATTCACGAAGAAAGAGAAGCCATCAGGTAAGTTTGGGCTTTGTGTCTGGATTCTTCAAGAGGTACCTCAAAGATGAATGGTTAGAAAAATGACTAATTTAGAGCCCAATAAATTTGAACAAAATTTATCTAAAGTTAATATAACTACAAGAAACTCCTTTACATGGTTGTGTAGTTTTATTGGGTTCAATCCAGTGTCCTCGATGCATAAGAAATCACTTGTGAACATCCCTCCACCCTCTGAGATAAGACAGATCCAACCGCGAAGTTAGAGGCATCACACATAAGTTCAAAAGGAAGCTCCAACTATGGTGTCTATACGATTGGTGGTGTGGTAAAACACTTCTTTAGATCATCAAAGGAATTCCTGCAAGAATCTTCCAACACAAAATCATAATCATTTTGAAGTAATCGTGACATTGGAATAGAAATCTTACTAAAATCCTTAATGAAGCATCTATAAAATCCTACATGCCCTAGGAAATATCTAACATCACACAAACATGAAGGATTTGGTAAGGATGAAATAATATCTACCTTAGATCTATCAACCTCTATCCCATGTCTTAACACTACATTCCCTAAGACAATTCCATGCTCTACTATGAAAGGACACTTTTCAAAGTTCAAGACCATATTCTTATCAATACAATGATTCAAGACCTTTCCCAAACAACTTAGAAATTCATCAAATGAGGATCCATAAACTGTAAAATCATCCATAAATACCTCCATTCATGTCTCAATAATATCCAAAAAAATAATCACCATGTATCTCTAAGAGGTACCCGGGGCATTGAAAAATCCAAATAGCATCCTCCAGTAGGAAAATGTGTCGATGGGATAGAGGAATATAGTATTCTCCTATTCCTCCGGAGCTATAAGAACCTGAAAATATCAAGAAAATCCATCCATGAAACAATAATGTGTCTTCCCAGCTAGTATCTCAAGCATTTGATCAATAAATGGGAGGGGGAGTGGTCCTTGCGAGTGGACTAATTTAGTTTCCTATAATCAATACACACACGACAACTATTTTGGACCATCATTGGAATTAACTCATCTCTCTCATTTTTAATAATAGTAATACCACTTTTCTTAGGCTCAACCTAAATAGGACTCTCCCACTAGGAATCTGAAATGTGATATATTATATCTTCCTCGAGCAATTTTTCAACCTCTTTTTTAACAAATTCTAGAATAGTTGGTTTGAGTTGCTTTTTTGGATGCCTAACCGGTTTAGCGCCATCCTCTAAAAGAATCATGTGCATGAAAATGGAGGGGCTAATACCTGATACGTAAGCCAAGGTCCACCCGATTTCACTAATGTTATCCCTCAAAATATTCAAAATATTTTCTTCATGTTCAAAAGGAATATTATTAGCAATTATAACATGTAATATCTTCACACGTAACAAGTATGAGAATTTGATATTTGGTGGAAATGTATTGAGTTCCAATCAAGGGGGGTGATGTATAGATGAAGATAGTGGATGAACTGAAATATATGCACAAAGAGCATCAATATCAGAATGGAAATCATCTAAATAAGAGAATAGTTCATCAAATCCATCAGCATACTCGACAGCCATGTCATAATCAGAGTTCACATGTTCAATATCAGAATATGAATCCATTACAAAATCAAATCTATAAGATTCTGGTTCATTAGAAATGGTTGTGTAATTTCTCTTAGATATCAAACTAAAACCAATACTCATAATCTTCCTAAGAATAGGACAATCATATTCCAGAGGATTTTTATTTCGTGGTTCAAAATGGGAGACAACAAATGAAAAATGGTCATATGAGGGGTACTTCATGGAGTCCATAATATTAATTATCCCACATTCCTCCCAAAACTCCACGGAAAGTGTACCCTCATTGACATTTATGATAGTTTTTTTTTGTTTTGAAGAAGGTTCTACCAAAGATAATGGGAGCATGTGAACTTACCTGATCTTCTTCCATGATAAGCATGTAGAAATATTTTGGGAAGATAATTTCTCTTACCCAAACAAGTACACACTCATGGATTCCCACTGGATATATTATAGCTCTATTCGTCAACTACACCACTACTCTCATCAGTTTCAACACACTAATCAATAAACAATAGAATACAGAGTGAGGCATCACATTTATGGAAGATCCTAAATCAAAAAGTGCATCAAAAAATTCCCACTCCCCTATGGTTCATGGGATGGTGAATGTAATTGGATCCTTGAATTTTTATGGCATTGCTAGATTTTTTGTAATGAGTGCTGACACATTCCTTCCATGATCGATCCTCTCATTTAACTTGATCCCTCTTTGATTGGTACAAAGTTATTTTAAGAATTTTTCATACCTTGGTATTTTCTTAATGGCCTCCATAAGGAGGATGTTTATCTCCATACGCATGAATGTGTCCAAAACCACTTTTTTCATCACCTCCTCAACCATATTCTTGATTTTTACAGACATGTTTGGAAATGGAAGGGGTTTAGGAGGAACATCATCAAACTTTTTCTAACCTTTGTCTTTCTCTATTAGTTTCACTTTAGTTGGTATGGAAAGAGGCTTCTCTAGAGTTGAGGTGAATACCGGTGGAATGGTAGGTATATATATATCATTCATTTGATTCCCACATCTCAATGTGATAGAACTAACATTCCCCTTAGGATTTGGAGTAGGTTTGGGAGGAAGATTTTTATAGTTCTTAATTACCAGTTCATGGAGGGAAGTGGAAATCTGGCTCATTTATGTCTTCAACTCCCTCAGCTCCGAACCTTGACTCCTCAACTCATTCTGTTGACTAAGAATAATTTTCTTCAAAAGTTCATTAGTGTTTGAATTTATCGTGTATGGGCGATTCCCTTGTTGTTGACTTCTTGATGCTTGAGATTTAAATTTCCTTTGGGGTTGTTGGAAACCCTATTGGTAGGGTGGAGGCTGCTGGAATTTCTGTTGAATGGGGGGCCTTTGTCATTGTCTAGAGGCATACCTCATGTCCGATTGATCCTTACACCTTTAGTTGTATGCTTATTCAAGAGAATCAAACTTTCTCTGGGGATGTGACAGTTGTTGTTGCTGATATGGTCACCTAGGGAATACCACTGGACAATCTTATGACTCTTGTAACTAGGGGTAACAGTCAATTGGGTGGTCTATTTCATTGAAAATTCCACATGGCCTTGAAGGAGGGGGTTGGGATGTCATTTGATCCAATGCAATCTGCCTCACCATAGTTGAAAATTATTCCCACTTGGTATCAATTAAATGAATTTCGAGAGAAGATGGACTAACCTGATGTACTCCCCTGACATGTGGTGTACCTTAATCATCAAATTGTTGTGAGTTTTGTGCCATCTGGTAGATCAACACAACTTCAGCTACTGGTGTCACTTCCACCAATTCCCCTCCATCCGCGACATCCACCATGCTCCTCTCCATAGGTGTGAGTCCTTCATATAAGTACTGGATGAGGAGTTTCTCACGAATTTGGTGATGTGGACAGCTTGCACACAACTTCTGGAATCGTTCCCAGTACTAATACATTGACTCCCCTTGGGAATGCTTGATCCCTGAGATCCCTTTATGAATGGAAGTGGTCCTTGATGCCGGAAAAAATCCTTGTAGGAAAATACTTTTCAAATCATTCCAACAAGTTACATATTCATGTTGTAAATAATACATCCAGTCTTTTCCAGCGCCATCATGTGAAAATGGAAATGATCTTAGTTTGATTTGATCTTCAGAAACATTTCTTAGTTTTTCTGTTGAGCAAACCACATAAAAATTTTCAAATGTTTTTTTGGATCCTCATTAGATAATCCATGAAACATCAGAAGAAGATGAATTAACCCTGATTTCAAATCAAAGTCTGATTTGAGATTTGGTTATGTAATGCAATTTGGTTAATAGTTAATATCAGGTGCCGCCAATTCATGAATGGTTCTATTAAGTTCATTTTCATTATTATGATCCATTGGTTATTATTTTATGTTTTAATTTTAATTGATTTTGATTTCAATGTTCTGAGAGTGGAGGAATTCTCCTACTGGCTGAATGTTGAAACTTCCTGTAGACTGAGAATGTCTGATTCGATCTCGAAGGCTACGTTCCATCTCAGGATCAAGATCTAAGAGGTATTCAATATTATTTCAAGTAATAAATCATATAAAAATTAAAAAAATAAAGTGTACCATAATAAAAATGATAATTTTGAGTTGATGGTCCAAAAACAAGAAGAATAAAATAAACGAAGAAGAAAAAAATTCATATTGGTTAAAGATGGGAGAAAAAAGGGAAGAAGAGAATAAAATGTAAAATATAATAAATACCTCGATATGGATTAAATAATTACATGCCTCCCCAGTAATGGCACCAATTTTAATGGTGATATCATGGGTTACCACAAATTATTAGTGTGATTGTTTGGGTACTAAAGAGAAACAGAGTGGCTGACTAATGTTGTCTCTCAAAGGAGAAGTAAATTTGACAACTTTTTAAAGGTATTTCGAAAATAACATAAAAGGGAATAAGGACACTACATGAAAGGATTTGGGGCGGGGGGTTTACCATTCATAAAGCAAGAATAGGTTTTCTGGAAGAAGATTGTATATTTTTTTAGTTTTTATTTTTTTTGAAATAAATATCTATTAAAAAGACACAACTAGAAAATGATTTATAGAAAATATTTTAAAAGTAACAATCGATCTAACTCTACCCCTTGACTAAATTATTTTTCATTATAATATAAATAAACATAAACATAATTATGATCACCTAAATTGTTAACCCACAAACCCTATGATAATTTTCTTTACCACAAAGATGAAGTGAATTAAACCCTAGACTATCTTCGAAACATGCAATCGCAACACCCTGCATTGATTGATGTTCTAAAGATAGATTATGGTCAGTTGTATATTAAATAATATATCCATTCTATAAAATTAATATGAATTTTGTTTTGGGATTATATTTTAACTCATCAAATTTATCCTGTGTGGTCTTGTATTACCGATTAAGACCGCGCTCTCACAATTCACACAATACATGACCTCGTGTGTTTTTGTGTTAATTTTTCAGTTTCTTACTTAGTTTCTTATAATTTAAAAACAAAATTTATGGATCATATTATGTGAATTACAGTATCTCAATGATTCAAAATAATTAAATGAATATGGTATAAGATAGATTGATCACTAAGGAAACTACTCTTCCATGGGTGGTGTGGTCATTGTGGAGACGTTTTTCATGAGCAACAGATTGAAAGGGAAGAACCTAATCTCATATACACTCTTGATTCCATTAGAATTAGGAATATTAAGAGATGAATAAATTTCAAAAAAACCAAAGAAAATTTTATAAATAAAATAAGAACAAATAATTTAATAAACAAAACAAAAGTATTACAACACGAAAAAGAAGAAGGAGAATAAGAAGGCTTCGTAAAAGGGACCTTTGATTCAAGAGATACCCTTATTGAAATGGTTAATGAATTTGAGTGGATCCACTTATAATATTCCCTAAAATTCTCAATGAACGTTTCAAATCTTCCAAATAAAAATATATATTTGTAGAGTGTAGGGGAAGCTAGGTTAAAAGTGGTTTCAAGTGTGAATGAGGTGATTCTGCCAAATATTTTAATCCCACTTGAACCACCTTCTTGACCACTAAAACACGTGAATTGTCTATCCTTACAGAAGGATAATATTTTAGAAATTGTGTTTTAGATATCTTCTCAATATTTGGGCACAATCCATACACAGAGGTATAATATATGGCCCAAAAACTAATGTGATTTCCAATCTCACATGTCCATCCCTCCATTGATTTAATGGACCATTTACTCTATCCTAATGTACAATTTATATAGTGACCCATCCTTTTCATACATTACTATTACATAATTTCAAAGATAAACAACATAATATTATTACACATAGAGCATCCAAATGTTTAGTGTCTTGGGAAAACTATGACCACACATAACATATACAACATCTAGCATAAACATTTATTTAATTTCATCTTCTCTAGCTTCTTATTGGCACTTGTCCTCTCCTTAGTACATGTAGCCACCTTAGGATATGCATCAAAAGGGGTGAGGTTAAACCCCAGTAATAGGATAGATAATAACAATATATCATGGGGTGAGAATAATCATAACATAGGAAAAAGATCATGAACATGAGAGGACCATAAATAAAAGACATGAAATGTGGAAATGCATAAAAATGAAACATCATCTCTTAGTGGTTAACTAACACACATATTTGTGAACCAAGATACAATATTGTTAACACATAATTTCACATTTACTCATGAGATTCATCACTTTACCCAATTCATTAGAGCACTGTATGATTCCGGGCGCACCCGTCACTTTGAAACATTAATATTGCGCTATATAATTCCAGGCGCACCCGTCACATCATAACATTATCATTATCATGATTTCCACATGAAACATACATAACAAGTGAACATAAATAACCCATTGTAAGTAATTAGTTTCATCTCATAATAATACATTCATATGCTTTGGTTTCCAAAAAGAAAGTGGAAACAACATACTTGATACAAGAACCATCAATCTTGAATGAGAAGAAAAAAGTTGTGTTCTTGAAAGAAGAGTTCTTTTGGAAAACATTTGGTTTTTCATAAATAAGAGTGACAAACATGTATATCCAAGAAGATTAAATATAATTATGAACAAAATATTTTTAAGGAGTACCCAAATCAAAAGGAGTGAAATAGGGAGAACCCGAAGGATGAAAGTAGGGTTCGAGAATTTCCCCTTACCTTGTACCCAAATGCTTCCTTCTCTTTAATGTCCCTTATAATGACATTATATTAGTTAATTAGAAATAAATATCCATGTTTACAATAATAGTACTCATTACGGTTTCATTATGTCATATTATTTTCCTTTGGAAGACTTATAGAGTTTAAAAACATTGTTCGGTGATGTTCGTTTTTATGGTTTTTCTTGGGTGGTTCACTTGTATTCTTAAATTGATGTTTGGGCAGAACATGAGTAATCATTCAGAAATGATATTACATGTCATTAATGATATTAAAGGTTTTTTAATGATCTTATAATTATTTATATTAGATCCATGTGGATGAATCATTAGATAAGAATTAAATGATGGCTATTTGTTTCAATTTGGGCAGTTTTTTGATCACAATGAACTTGTTTTTACTTATCAATTAGTAATATGGCCATATGTTATTTCCAGAACATTAAATAGAACATAATACATATAAAATATTCTGTTTCAACCATAAAAATGGTTTCATGATCAGATATTAAGGTAGAAATGGAAGAAGAAATCATGTCATTCTTGAAGATGATAAATTAACACCTCACGAACAACGTTCACTTTAATAAAACAAAAGGAAGAGGGAAAGTGGTTTGATGATATAATATCAAATTAGAATAATAAAATTAAAGTATATATATAATAATGGAGTTACAAATACAATTTGGATGCATATTGGTGCGTAGAGATCAAGAAATGAACTTGAACTTGAAAGGAAATTAAAGGAGAAGAGGGAGGGAAATTACCTCTAGAATCCTCCTCTTGAGAACCCTTTTAAGGGCCTAAGAATGGTCTTTTGATGAGACCAGTAGCATATGGATTTGGGATAGGGGCTAGGTAAGGTTTTTGGGCAGAGTTTAGAGAATTTTGGGAGCTTTATAGGTGTGAGTAAATGAGGGTGTGAAGTGTAGTTTTTATAGTGGAGGGGAGAGGGGTTTCCTTAATATAAATTTAATTAGTTTACTAATTTCCCCTAAAACAAGGAAAAGTGAGTCTTGAATGACCAAGAATAGTACTTTTATCATGTGATCCCTAACCAAGTGGGCTTACATCAGCATAGCATCATTGATGACTCAATTAATCCATTATTTAGCATTTATTGTAAATTATCGGATTCTACTATTCATAAAAAATTCAAGTATCCCAGAAAAATCCCAACAATTTAACCCAACCATTTTTCATTGTGTAGAATAAAAAAATAAATTCCATTTATCAAAAATAATTTTCTAATTATTATTAATTTATTATTTAATTAAAATCATAATTTACCTAAAAAACTGTTTTTATGATTAAAACTGATTTTATAGTTCTTTCAAAAATTACGTAGGGTCATATAAAATTATCTAAAAACTATTAGAAATTGATTCAATAATTTAAGAGAAAATTTTAGGGAAATAAATATTCTTTTAAATTAATTAAATAATTATTATTATTTATTTATGACTTACAAAATACCAAAATGTTTACTAAGGTCAAATTGTCACTTTCTAAGATGTCTATATTTTATTTAATTATTCATAGGTAATGTTACTATTATGTTGGATGATTTACTATTCATAAGGGTCATGTTACTATTCATAATGTTATGTTACCATTCATAAGGGTATGTCTCTATTCACCAAAAATTATTTTTGTTTCATTAGACTCCAAAAATCATCTTGAGCACAACTGTGTATGTCGGATTTTCAAAATAACTAACACAGAAGTGACAAACTTGTGTTTAATGGTCACTTATCACTTATTAGTTAATTATGTTGTTATTTCATGTTATTTTATGAGATAAATATAATAAAGGAATTTCCATTAAAAACTTCGGGTCATTATATTCTTCCCCCCTTAAGAAATCTCACCCCCAAAATTCCACTTTACACAAACAGGTGAGGGTGTTTCTCCTTCATTTCCTCTTCTAGTTCCCAAGTTTCTTCCTCAAACTTATGGTTTCTCCAAAACACATTGACAAGATGGGTTGTCTTTTTTCATAGAACCTTATCTCTCCGATCCAAAATCTTTACTTGTTGCTCCTCATAGGAGAGATCATCTTCCAGCTACACCACCTCTGAGTTTAGTCCATGTGAGGGGTTTGGTATGTACTTCCTTAGTAGTGATACATGAAACACATCATGAACTTGAGACATATTCAGTGGATGTTAAATATGATAGGCCAAAAACATCGCTTTGAGCTAGACTCGAACGGGAACTGGGGCACAACAACGGGCCTTGCTTCACTCTTGGTTATGACACTCCTGGGGGATATGCTTAGGATAATTCACGATTTCATTACAAACCATTATGAAGGGTTTATGATTATATACTTCCTTTAATAAAACAATTTTTTTATGGATTATATCCATAAATAGTTCAATTTTTGTTATGTTTTGTACAAGTATGGAATTATGTATTTCTATTCATAAACTAATCTACTTTATGACATTGTTTAGAAATGGTGCCTAGTGGAAGGAATGGAAACTATATCAATGCACGCACTCCATGTAGGTATTTTTCTCCTGCTCAAGATAATTATAATGGAGTTGGTGATACCACTGGTGTTGATAGGCTTATCACCATACTGGGACAACTCACTGAGGTTATGAATAATAACCTTACTCGTATGGAGCACCCTGATTCACAATGTGGAGGATCAATGTTAGACCGCTTCATGAGGAAACAAACACCAACATTCAATGGGAATATAAATCCCCTAGCAGCTGAGCAATGGATAAATTACCTAGAGAAAATATTTCAGGCTTTGGGGAGTAGTGAAAGGGAAAAGGTTATCATGTCAGTTTACCACCTCACTGGAGATGCTGATCAATGGTGGTAATTGATTGAAAATACAAACGAAGATAAAGAAGTATCAAGTATGTAATTGAGAGAGATCAAAGATCTTTTCTTAGAAAAATACTCTCCTCATGACAATCGAGCAGATATGGAAATGCACTTTCTGAGTCTAAGACAAAAGGAGGATGAGAATGTCGCAAAGTATCAGGCCAACTTTAAAAGGTTAGCGAGACATGCTGCAGATTATATACGTAACCCAAGAAGTAATATTGATCATTTATTTGATGGGTTAAAACCAGTTCTTCATCGAGCTTTAGTATCACAATTCTTCTTATCGTATGAAGATATTTTCTCGTGTGCTATCAAGACAGAAAATGAATAATCTAAGTCTTATGACAACAATGTAAAGCAAGAGTATAAGAGAACGGTGCAACAAGAGACATATAAATGGAAGAAGGGAAAGAAGGATTTTTCCATTATGTGATAATTGTGGGAAGAAGCACCCTAGTACTTGCCTAAAGGGAATGAGAGTTTGTTACAAATGTGCAGAAAAAGGTCACCAGGCTCCTGATTGTAAGGGAAAGAAAGGGGCTATCAATGTTGAATGCTACAATTGTGGAGGAATGTGGCATTATGGAAATTAATTCCTTAAGTGCCAAGGAAACATACCTCAGAAAAGGCCAAGGTAGAAAGGACAAGCTTATGCTGTTACTAGTGATGAAGTTGAATAATTATTGTATTTTTGTTTTCGGACTCAAGTACTATATTATGGTAATAAGAATAATTTAAAATATATATAAGGATTGTACTGTAGTAATTTTTATTTCCATTAAGGTTTTAATATCATGAAGGTAATAATATTTTTAGTATGTGAAAATAATAGAAACTTTACTTTATTTGGGGAATCTGATGTTACAATTGATTTTGGAATTTAAAAACCTTTTAGAGAAAGTCTGGACAGAGGTATTTTGGATAACTATAAAGGTTGGAATGGATTAAGTTGAACTGTGGATAGTATTGTTTAAGGTTAAAACATTTCTGAATATTATTTCTGGAATATTATAATACGGTAGTGTTAGGAAAAGGAAAACCTACAGGTCGGGGGATAACCCGTCGCGCCAGACAAAGCTACAAGAATCGAACCCACAACCATAGTGCGACAGGCCATTATTACCTACCACTAGCCAACAATAAGTCCCTGGATATTACAAAATATTTTTCTTCATGGTATGTGTTAATATTTGGAAACTTATACGATTAGGATAAATATAATATTTTGAGTTCTATTATCTTTTTGAGTGAAAGATGAGTTTGTGGTATAAATTAGTTGAAGGATGAATTTCTACTTGTCAAGTATATGTATATATATATATATATCTTATTTTATGAAGAAATTAATTCTTAAACTTTAGGGAATGGATATTAAAAAAAATGTGTTATCCCAATATCTTATGTTGTGTGGAACAGATGATATTTTAAACCACCATTGATTGAAGGCTTTGAGGCCCTCAATTTTACACTTGATTGTGATTGATGACCTCAATCACTCCCGAAAAATATTTATGTTTTCCTCCAATTATGTGTCTCTAATTTCCATCAATTTTCTCCTAATCGAGATCATAATTTGGTGCTGACTTTTTCATTTCCCTTTCCCTCAAATTAAGAATAAATTTTATTAACCTTATTTCCGATGTAGGTTTTCCACAAAGTTATTTTCTACTTTAATCCTTTAATTTTCAAAGAACAATTTCAAATTATGAGGATGAAATTTATTGAAGTAGGGGATAATATAACACCTCAAGCTTCCATGGTACGCTTCTCTTTCAATAATGCAATATCTTACATTGTACGCAAGTTCAAGATTCTAACACACCGCGACCAATCAAAGTATCCATTATGAATAGTAATACCCACCTTTTGAAATTATATAAATTTTATATTTCAAAATGGACTTCATTTTTGTATTTGGAATATCGAAATTATCCTAAGTTGAATTTTTTGTAATTTTATGAGAACTTCCAATTTTCTATGAATAGAAAAAATACTTAAAAACAACTTTTTTAATAAAAATAATTTATAGTGATAAATTATACTATTGAGTGGTTTTAAAGTATAATTAGAATATATTTTTACCTTTTTATCCAATTGTGGTCATTAGAATAAATTTCACTTTTAAATTGGACATAAACAATTGTCAATATTTTGATATATATTGTTTCTTAAAAACAAGCTATTTGTTGTGACAGCGAGAATTGATTATTAAATTAATAAATTCAACTTATATGATTTTAATTTTTTAAAATAGACATCATTTTTGAATTAATAATATCAAATATAGCTTAGGGTGATTTTTTGGTATTTTTCTGAAAAACTTCAATTTTTGATGAATAGTGAAACCACTAAGTGGTTATTAAAAAACTAATTTTTTTTAAATTAAACTTTACCACTTCTGTGAATTGAATTTCAAAAATCCGACATACATGGTTGTCATTATTAAGTAAAATGTGGTTCAATGGGATGAAAATAATTTTTGGTGAATAGTAACTTTTAGGTTTTATTAATCACGATTAAAGGTAATTAGTGTAATTTAAGGTAAATATAATGTTATAATAATATAATATTACCTTTACACATGTCATACCCTTATTTTATGAGTCATGTTCGACCTAGAAAATCCATGGGTCAACTTGGGGACCCCATGGTGCCACTTGGGTAAGAAAATGACATTAATAACTTCTTATGTAAAGTAAAAATAAAATTGTAAAAAACATGTGTTGTTTTACTAAATCAATTATTACATGGGATTATATAACATAACATTTCGACTATAAATATTAATTGGAAAGATAAAAATATTTCTTACTTCATGGTAATTGTTTTATAATTTTTAGACATTAAATAAATCAATTTATTTATGACACCATGATGATGCCGTGATTACCACATTAATGAACGATTTAAATAAAATGAAAATATAAGGTAAACTCTAAGACATAAACTTGTATAAATCCTATTGGATGGGTGGATTTAGAACCCTTATCACCTTATCCTTGAAATATATCATTTTGTGAGATTTAAAATCTGAATAGCATTTCATAATAATGTATCATTTCATTACTTTCCAAGAGTGCCCCTCCTCACCTCTTATAAAAGGCCCACACGTCTACCACCTTATTCACACCTTCAAATCCATTTGGCTCAGAAAAACTCTTCCAAAATACTCTCTAAAATTCCGTCTCTTACCCTTAGAAGCCTCACTTTGGGCAGAAGTCTTCCCCAGGAAGCCTTTGGCTCAAATCAAAAATAGTTACCCGGTTTTAAGGTAATGTCTTGTCTTATGTTCTTTTGTTTTATTTTGCTTCTCCAACCCGATAAACTCTTTTTATTTATTTATTTTGTTACAAAAACAGTATCTTCAATATACTAGGATGTTTTTATGTTTTGTATTTGATTTAAACTTACACACACCTTCGTCTAATGGTTAAAGAACATACTGTTTTTGTGGGTGGCGAATTACTACCTCACAGAATGATGATTGTTCAATCTTCTTTCAATACCTCTCATGGTGGCCATTAAGATTTAACTATATTTATATATGATATATATTATGTTTATGTTTTCCTTATGCTTATATATTTTTCATTTATGGCATACCTTTATGATTTCCATTATGGGTAAACGTGATAATTTCATTTTAGGAAGTGCGGACTACCGCCCCCTCAAAGTGATTTGAATCATTAATTTCATATGTAGTACGTATAAAGGATGGAGAAAATGATATTATATATGATATTATACTGGAATTACAATGTACCGTTATATCATTATGATTTCATTCCATTAAATACAAAATAGAAATGAAAGTAGCGTTCATCTGTACGTATGGCTTACCGTCTCCATGAACGGAGCATTACATTTCGTACCTCTAAATGTTATGTAATATTATAAATGAATGCATATACTGGATATATATTATATATATGATATCTACATCATGAATATAATTCTGGATATAATGGATATTTTACCACATGAACAACTTGTAGTTATAAGAAGTTTATTTTTGACTCAAGTACCAAAGATCGACAAAACGACCATTATTAACTTAAATAATTACATAATGTTCATAGCATGGTAATAAGTGATATAAAAGGAATAATGAACTTGAAAAAAGTTTTTAAGAAAGTATAAATTAACCCTCGTTTATTATTCATGAGATTAAAGAATGATCGAGTCAAGTCAGACACGAGGTAAAGGACTTCGTCTCAATCTCCTTTCTTTGAGGCATATTTTGTTTTATACAGAACTTTACTTTATACAGTGTATAAACCCCTTTGAATTTTTCATTTATTTAAACGGAATATCTTTCAACCCCTTTGAATTTTTCTTTTATTTAAAAGTAATATTTTTCTACGAAGCGTTTTTACTAAATGAAAAAAGGAATGTTTTGTCTTGTGTATGTGGCGACAACGACTTCTCCGCTGTCGTGACCATTATTTGAGTTTCGGCTTCCTCTAAATTCCATAACTTTTTTTAAATGAAAAATAAATACCATGTTTTAATTTTCTTTTATTTTGGTATTGAAAATGGTTTAGATAATGTTTTTATTATACCAGTGTCTTTTATTGATATCTTTTTATTGAAATGTGGAAATGTTATGTTTCATTTATGCATGTTTTATGTTATATGATTATGTTATGGTTTATGATATGTTTAAACCTTTTCATATAAGGAATTCATTAAACATAATAAGTGACGGGTGGAGCCCTCTATAGCTCCTCGATGCATCGATAGGTCTCATGAGACAAACTAGTGTCTTGGAATGAGGCCTTGACAAAATCTTATTTGTAGTCTTTCCACGAGGCCTTGGATACGTGGTTATGATAGTCTGGAATACTGCATTCCATCATAATGAAAGTGGATTTTGATATTTCATGTGATTATTCGACGAGTAGAATATCCATGTGAATAATTAAATGGCATTATTTCATTTTATATTTTCTATATTATTCTGAAGTTCAAGTTTAAAAGGATTTTGTTTTAGTTATAAATTTCCTTACATGATTATGTTTATTTATTAAAGTTTCGGCTATATTGTTATCCTCACTGAGCATCTGATCTCACCCCTTTCAATGTTTTATTTTCCCAGGATGTGATGAAATATTTTATGACTGACCTACAGGGATAGTATTAGCGGGATATGAGTGTGGACTATGGAGACTATGTTATTGTGATTTTTCACTTTATGATGTAATGTACCATTTATGAATGTATCTAGTGTTTCCAAGGCTACTAAACTAATCGGTCTTTCGAGACTTGATCTTTTGTGATCATGCCAATGTTACATAATAATGAACCGACTCTGGGTAACTGGGTTCAGGGAGTTACAAAAAACATAACATATAGTATCCCTAGATAAATACTCTTGTGTGCGTATTTGTACTTAATCTCATACTAGAGGTTTTCTCTAAGGTTCACTAATCCTAATTCCCAAATTAACTAAAACTTGCCTCTGATACAAACTATAGTGACCCAGACTTTTCATAAATTACTATTAAATCATTTAAAAGATAAACAACATAATAGTATTACACATAGAGGATCCAAATTTTTAGTGTCTTGGGAAGACTAGGACCACACATAACAAATACAAAATCTATCATAACATTTATTTAATTTATTCTTCTCTAGATTCTTATTGGCACTTGTCCTCTCCTTAGTACATGTATCCACCTGAGGATATACATAAAAAGGGGTAATCTAAAAGCCCAGTTAGAGGATAGGTAAATATAATATATCATGGGGTGAGCATAATCATAACATAGGAAAAAGATCATGGACATGAGAGGAGCATAAATAAAAGACTTGAAATGTGGCAATGCATAAAAATGGAACATCATGTCTTAGTGGTTAACTACCACACATACTTGTGAACCAATATAGAATCTTGTTCACACATCATTTCAAATTTACTCATGAGATTCATCACTTTACCCAATATATTGGAACGCTGTATAATTCTGGGCACACCTGTCACTTTGAAACATTCATATTGCGCTATATAATTCCGGGCGCACCCATCACATCATAACATTATCATTATCATGATTTCAAAATTGAAAACACATAAAAAGTGAACATAACTAAACCATGTTAAGTAATGGGTTTCATCTCATAATAATACATTCATAAGCTTTGGGTTCCCAAAAGAAAGATGAAACAACATACTTCATACAAGAACCATCAATCTTGAATGAGAAGAAAAAATGTGTGTTCTTGAAAGAAGAGTTCTTTTGGAAGACATTAAGTTTTTCATAAATACTAGTAAAAAAATTTATAACCCATAAGGGTAAATATAATGATGAACAAAAGATTTTTATGGAGTTACCAAATCCAAAGAAGTTAAAGAGGGAGAACCCGAAGGATGAATGTAGGGTTCGAGAATTTCCCCTTACCTTCTACATGAATGCTTCCTTCTCTTTAATGTGTTGTATAATTACATTATATTCATAAATTCTAAATATAGAACCATGTTTACATTAATAGGGTTCATTCTGGTTTCATTATGTCATATTATGTTCCTTTGGATGACTTATAGAATTTAAAAACATTGTTCGGGGATGTTCGTTTTTATGGTTTTTCTTGGGTGGTTCACTTGTATTCTTAAATTCAAGTTTGGGTAGAACATGAGTAAACATACAGAAATTATATTACATGTCATAAATGATATTACATGAGTTTGAATTATATTATAATGAATTATATTATATCCATGTGGATGAATCATTAGATAAGAATTAAATTATGGTTATTTGGGTCAATTTGGGCGGTTTTGGGATCACAACGAACTTGTTTTAACTTATCACTTAGTAATATGGACATAGGTTATTTAAATAACTTTAAATAGAAAATAATACATATAAAATATTCTGGTTCAACCATAAAAATGGTTTCATGACCAGATCTGAATATATAAATGGAAGAAGAAAGCATGTCGTTCTTGAAGGTGATAAATTAACACCTCACGAACAACTTTCTCTTTAATAAAATAAAAGGAAGAGTGAAACGTGGATGGATGATATAATATCAAATTATAATCATAAAATTACATTATATGAATAATACTGGAATTAAAAATACAATTTGGATGAAGATGGGTGGGGAGAGATCAAGATATGAACTTGAACTTGAAAGGAAATTAAAGGAGAAGCGGGAGGGAAATTACCTCTAGAATCCTCCTCTTGAGAACCACCTTAAGGGCCTAATATTGGTCTTTTGATGAGACCAGAAGCTCTTGGAAGTGGGGGATGGTCCAGGGAAGGTTTTTGGGCAGAGTTTATAGATGTCTTGGATCTTGATAGGTGTGAGGAAATGAGGGTGTGAAGGGTGGCTTTTATAGTGGAGGGGAGATGGGTTTCCTTAATATAAAATTAATTAGTTTATTAATTTCCCATAAGACAAGGAATATTGAGTATTGAATGACCAAGAATAGTAATGATATCATGTGATCCCTAACTAGGTGTTATTACATCAGAAGAGCATCATCGATGACTCAATTAATCCATTATTTAGCATTTATTGTAAATTATCGGATTCTACTATTCATAAAAAATCCAAGTATCTCAGAAAAATACCAAAAATTTACCCCAACCATTTTTATATGTGTATAATCCAAAAATGAAGTCCATTTTTCAATAACATTTATTTAAATATTATTAATTTAATATTTAATTAAAATAATAATTTACTTTAAAAAACATTTTTTTAAGATTAAAACTGATTTTATAGTGCTTTTAAAAATTATGTAGGGTCTCATAAAATTATCAAAAAACTATAATACATTGATCAAATAATTTATGAGAACATTTTAGGGAAATAAATAATATTTCAAATTAATTAATTAATTATAATTAATTCTTTATGACTTACAAAATACCAAAACGTTTACTAAGGTCAAAATGTCACTTTCTAAGATGTGTAAATTTTATTTAATTATTCATAGGTAATGTTAATCTTATGTTGGGTGATTTACTATTCATAAAGTTCATATTACTATTCATAAGGGTATGTTACCATTCATAAGGGTAGGTCACTATTCACGGAAAAATATTTTTGTTTCATTAGACTCCAAAAATCATCTTGAGCACAACCATGTATGTCGGATTTTCAAAATTCCTAACACAGAAGTGACAAACTTATGATTAATGGTCGCTTATCACTTAGTAGTTCATTATGTTGGGATTTCATGTTATTTTATGACATAAATATAAGAAGGGAATTTCCATTAAAAAACTTTGGGTCGTTATACTTTATCTCTAGTGTCCTGGATAAAAGTTGTATAAAATTAAGTGAGTATAAATTTTGAAAAATTTTATGTTAAAATATGTTATATTAAAATATTTATGTTTGATATACTAGAGTAAAATTCAATAGGGTAAACCTGGAATTTTCAGCATATTTTCAAATGAATGTTATTATCCCAAATAATTTGTAAATAAACATATTTAACACAATGTGAGGGAATTATATCATTTATTATCAATAAAAATATTCTATAAAAATGAGTTTTATCAATTTTCAATGAGTATATGTAGAGAGATGAATCAAGAAGGACTTAAAAACAATAACCCATTCCTATATGATGCATGTACCATTGTTTTTCCTACAACCAGTTCTCTCAAGTACCCAGTTGAAAATAGGGGATACGATTCTTGGTGTACGGATATATCGGCTACCACACAAATAGTGGTGTTCCTGGACTGAAATATGAACTTGAAACATATAACAACCCTGCTTTTTATTTTACACATAAATATAATTTATTACATAAAACTTTCACTTGATACAACATAGAAGATCGATAGGTCTAGTGTATTTGAGGATTAGGAACATTACATAACAACATAGAACATGAAAGACACATCTTTATTGAAAACTTATTTTATATGAGCATACATATTCCTTCATACTTATCATTTAATGGGATAACCTGAGGACATGCATACGAAAAGGGTGAGCTATAAAGCCCAGTAAGAGAGTAAACATGGAATAAAATGAATAAGACAGTGCATGTTAGGAAATAGGCATATCAACGGATCATAATAGAAACATGAACATAAAGGCATGATATAATAGGATTATCATAACATGGCAATGTGGAAACAATATTTAACATGATATTAGCATTAGCCAATGCTCATTGCACATGGATCATGAGTAATCCTCATTTCACTTGAATTTGCATGAGTAAACCCTCATTTCACTTAAATTATGATGATTAAACCCTCATTTCACTTGACGTATCATGATAATAATCTTTAACCAATTCATTGGAGCACTCTCAGGGAGCACCCTTCTTAATCATTTCATTTCACGCATAAGTTTTCCACATAGATCATACTACATAAATTCATTAAAAATCATAATTTATTCCATGAATAAGATATGTGGAATACATAAATGTAATTAATAAAACATAAAGTATATTTACAAAAAGGTGAATACCTTGGATAGAGAAATTAGCACGGTATTCACTTACACGATGATTTGTGCATGAGAAACTTTGGTGTAACATCGACAGCATAACAATATCAAAAAGAAATCATAAAATGGGTTGATGAGAGAGAAATGGTTATCCCATAATTTATAAATGAAATGTACAGTAAGTGAGTCCTGGAACATAATATCCCAACATATGTAATGGAATTTAGATGCAAAATATAAAATAATTGCTTGAATTTAAATGAGAAAAGAGAAATTCTTTATAGAATTTCGACATGGTAACAAGTGCATATGGGAGGAATTAATGAGAGACAAAGTGGTCTCTCATCACTCAAACATAAGGACGAATGTATTCGAGAGGTAAAAAATCATACCCCAACATTTTTAATTGAAAATAAAAGGGTATGACAACATAAATAAACTTAGAAAAAAATGAGAATAGAAGAAATCCCTTACTTGGAAGTGTGATCCAAAGGCTTGGGAGAGGATTGAGAGAGGCTTATTGGGAGATTGGGGAACAATGGGAGGATACTATAGAAAGGAATTTAGAGTAAGGATGTGATACAAGGGTTTTTAGTGAATAGAAGTGGGAGATTTGGTGGGTTTATAATGAAAAAGAGTGGAAATTGTTAATTATTTAGGTTTTGGACACCAAACATCATCATCAATCATTTTATTTTTATTCTAGGGAAAGGAGGAAGGAAGAACCAGAGAAGGGGGCTAAGTGGGTCTAATGTAATATAGGCCAAGGGCATCCCCTCTAATCAGTTTGACCCCCTCAGGTTTAAAATGGGAAATGTTGGAGAGGATAGTTACATTGGTACCTTGGATGACTAGAGAGGCTACATGATCCGTCACTTGATTCCCCTCTCGCCAGGTGTGGGTCACCTTTGTAATATTATTGAGGAGAACTTCACATTTCCTTATGGTCTAGTAGACCGCTCAAGGTTTTCCACCTCTTCCATGAAAGGAATTGTGTGGAATCATGGAGTCTGTATCCACTTGAGAAAGGAAAATATTCCCTTGGGTGAAGAGCATGAGCCCCATAAGAACCGCCTTGGACTCGGTGATAAGGGAGTTTCTAGTGCCAAAGTGGGAAGTAAAAGAGATAACCACACTCCCCCTGAAGTCCCTAACAAATCCTCCTCCATGCATTTCACCGGAGCTACAAGCACCATCTGTGTTCATTTTGAGGCTGACCTCAGGGGCCATCCACCTCACCCATCTTCATTGCATCCTAGGTAGCAAATGTTGAGCCATGGTTGAGGGTCCATGAAGAGCCCATAGGGATAGCACGTCCATCCAGTTGCTGACCAGAGTCACCATGTCCACCGGTAGGCTCCCGATCCTTGAGATGATGAGTCTCCCTGTGGAGTTAGCCCCCCCCCCCCCCGTATCTAGTCCAGTTTCTTGCCTCCCATAGAAACCAGCAGCCGGTGATGAGAATCATGGATCTCGCCATATTTTCTGGGCCTACGTCATCTACCCCCTAAAACCATCTGTCAAGAAAAGGAGTTTCGCTGTTACCTCTGGAATAATATGCAGTGAACCCCCCAAAAAAACTACATACTTCATGGGCACATTCCCCCTCAAAAAATAGGTGGGTTGATTTCTCCTCCTTCCTGTTCTAGCAGCAATGGCATCCGGATTCCATGAAAATGCCGATATTTCTAATCTAATCATCTATCAATATTTCTTGGTTTCATATCCTCCACAAGAGAAAGTTGTATTTAGTGGGAATCTTGTTTCACCACACCAAACACGACCATCTGTCACATTGGTCCTGAGGGCTAGATGCTCTTCGGTAGTCCTTGCTGTTGAATCCCCCCGAGTTTGATGGTTTAAAAACTAATCTATCCTGTTCAGAGTAGGCTTCATTGCTGTCAGAGATCTCTTGGTGCCCCGTATCCAAAATTGATCTGAAGAAGGATGGATGAAGGATCGCTTCCTTGAAGGAAATTGTGGGAGTAGGGAACCCCGGATATCCAACCACACTGCCTGCCCAGTTATATTTCTAGAATAGGAGGTTTCCCTCGCTAACTATCCATTGAGAATGTTGCTGAATGCTAGGGATGAGGTTGCTGATTTTAGACTAGATGGGGGATCTGTGCACCGATGTCTCTCCCACATTTCCATTGAAAGTGCAGGCCAAAGTCTTTCCCCAAAGAGTACTCCCTTCAATAATTTCCCATTCCAGTTATGCGTGCTTGCAATGGATGGTGGCCCCTAATCCTTTGACGTTGATCCCTCCCTCATGAATTGGGCATGACATATTCTCCCATTAAGCCCATTGTTTCTTCCCCTCCAATGCTACGCCCCGGATAAACCTCATCAATAGTTTGTCAATATAATTGATAAATACTTTTGGTACATTACTGGACGCCAACGCATGGGATGACATGGCAGACAGGATGCTATTCACCAATGTAATGCGGCCACCAAATAACAATAGGTGGTTTTTCCAGTTGAGGATGCGGAACGTGATCTTATTAACCACCTAATCAAAATATCTAATATGCATTCTGCCTATAGAGATGGGAGCACTAGGATACTCCATTGGAAGGGATCCTCGTTGCATGCCCATCCTATTGCACAGAAGTAGGACCCGCCTTGCAGGGAATCTGTTGGAGACGTAAGGCGTACTCTTGACCTTGTTGATAACATGGCCACTCCAATGATAGTAATCACCCATGATTTTGTTGATGTTTTTGAGCGATCTCCTACCCGCGTTCATGAAGATGACAGTGTCATCTCCAAACATCAAATGGGAGATGGGGAGAGCCACATCATGCATCGGTAAGGAAGTACATCACTGTTGGATATAACATTATTGATCATGCGATTGAGAATGTCTTGCATTAGGATGAAGATTCCTGGGGACAAGGGATACACTTGCCTTATCCCGCAAGTGGCTTTAATGAAACTGTGAGTTCGGGCCATAAAGGAAACAACAAGCTAGGAGGAGCTTAAGCACCTGATGATGAGGTCTCAGGCCCAGGGAGACATAATTATCCTATTCAGCACTCTATTGATGAATCCCCATTCGAGACGGTCATAATATTTGTTCTTTTCCAGTTTTATGGTGAAATTGGTTCTGTGTGACTTGGTGTTAATGTCTCTCCTCATGTCTTATGAAAGATCTATAGTGCCTTGGATGGATTGACCCTTCAAAAAACCATGCTCGTCAAGGGAGATCCACCGTGGGAGATGCTTTGATAACCTTGTGTTGATGATTCTTGCCCGGATTTTGTAGGGGACATTGCACATACTAACCGGTATATAGTGTTTAAGAGAGGAGGGATCATTTATCTTCGGAATGAGGATGAGGGTAGTAGCACTGGCCACATGTGGTAGGCTCCCTCCAAGAAAGAAGTCCTGGATGGCTCCAATAATATCAGATTTGACCACCTCCCATGCTCCTCTGTAGAAAGACCCAGGAAAGCTGTCCGGACCCAATGCGTTGTTGGGGTTCAAGTTCTCCATATCCGCGTGGATCTCTTCCTCTCCCGGGATCACTTCTAAGAGAGTATTGACCTATCCAGACATGAGTTTTGGAATCACTTCCCAAAATGCTTCACCCCCTTCTGGGTATCCACTGGGCATGTTCGAGCTCGGCCCAGCAAGAAGATCATTGAAGAAATTTTGAGCCATGCCTCTAACCACATTCCGATCATTGGTGTATGTACTATCTGACAAGGCAATGTTCATTTGGATCAAACGTCTCCTCTCCCTTATGCACACATGTAAATAGGATAGGTTTTTATCCCCTTCATGTTGCCACTTGACTCTGGAGTTTTCCCTAGCGTTCCGCTCCTCTAAGATAACCAGTTCAACCCATCTCTTCATTTTTTACACGATATCATTATAAATCGAGTTATCCTAGGCCTCCTCCAGTCGGCCTTCTAGCTGCTCAATATCAGTTTTTAGGTCGTTCGTGCTTTTTTCGGGTGGTGCCATATTCTTACCCCAAGTTTACAGGCCCTGTTTTAGATGTCTCAGCTTTTTGTGAAGGGCCACCCATGAAAACCCCTAGCTCGGCTCTTCCCACATCTCCCTAACTAGTTGAAGGTAACCCAGTTCACTGATCCACTGGTTTTTGTACCTGAAGTTTTTGAGAGGGACCTGTCGAGGATACAAGGACAACAACAATGAATAGTGGTCTAAAATCCCTTTAACAAGATGACTTACCTTGGAATTAGTAAACATATATAAATCATGAATTCTGGCGAGACAACGATAAAGGCGGCTCTAGCAGCGGCTACTCCCTTTCTGGTTGTTTCACCAAGTAAAGAGATCACCTGAATATCCCATATCCATGAGTCCTTTGTCGGTCATGAACTGAGCAAAGGCCAAGCTCGCTTGTCGGGGGAATGGTCCTCTTCCCTTCTTCTCAGAAGGGTCTGAGATGATATTAATGTTGCCGACTAGGATCCATGGAAGGGTTCCTGGGTGAAAAGCAATGAGGTCCGCCCATAGGGATGCTCTCATTTTTGGATCGTAGCTTCCGTAGATAAAGGACACAAACAATTTGTTTGCGCCACTAGTTATCTTGTTTGTGATAAATTGGTCACCATCGCCAATGATCATGACCAAAATGTCTTTGTTCAAGAAGATAAAAATGTGGTTGTTGGTGGGGGAAGCAGGCATGGAGCCATGCATTATGATCCTTCTTGAGAACTCGCAGACTTTGTCTGGGTTCTGTTTGTTTTCAAGAACCGAAAGAATTTGTTCCTTGTGTTTTTTGGCCTCCGAGGCTATGAATTCCATTTTGACCCTCACAACAATCCCTCATGAGTTCCAAATGATTATAGGATTCATTGGTAATGAAATATCATGGCATTAGCCCTAGGCGCCTTAGGCTCTTTTAGAAGGGAGATCGAATGCTCCTACATCTGCATTTGTTTAAATCTTAGTCTGGTACACATACCCGGGCTAAGGACGATGCATTCTGGGGAGGGGGGACGACCCTTGAACTAGAGTTTAGGAGACCTTCCTGATTTGGAACCTGGGGGGGGGGAACTGGAGAAGCAAGCCAGGCTTTCCAGGAAGGCAGGAGCCCGCTTAATTTCCGTTCGGGGGTTTGATAGATAACTCTGGAATCCGGTCACCGTTCGGGGTGTCGCCATGTTGAGCCCCCAAGTGTACACTCCCAATGTGATGCAGACTGACTTGGTAACATGGGGTTTCCATCTGAGCATGCAAGGAGGACGAGAGGGAAGAAAGGCTCCTGAGCGAGGAGCTGAGGAGACGTTCCAGCAGACTACCTTTGGGTAAAATGAAGGATGGACCACTTTCCCATGTGACGGGATCATGGGATGCCTGGAGGGGATCTGGAGAAGCCTGAGGGACAATCTATAGTTCTGGGAGTATGTCGCATCCCATTCCAGAGGAGGCAGGGCCCTCGAGAGCAGGGGACGAGGGCAACAGATCGGCATTATTTAGCGGAGATAGATCCGGCCTTCACAGGTCGTTTGGAGATCCAGAGACTGAGCCCTGAATAGAGCCCTGGAGGATATCCGCCTTAGCATCACCTCTCTTATCTTTCCACCGGGTGACCTTTCACCGTTTCCTGTAAACAGGCACTGATTGTCCCTGTAGAAGGTACAAAGAACATTACCTGGGGAAGACAGGGTAGACCACATCCTGGGACCAATCGAGAGAGTCCACCACCTTTAGGTGTAACTTCTCTGGGATTGGAAGGGATAAATCCATCTCTACAAAGACGCAGGGCACCAAATTTTCCACACCACTACGATTATGATAATCCATGCAAAGGAAGCCACCTAAAGAGTCGCTAATGGCCTTGAGAAGGCCACTGTTCTGGAAGGCCAGCAAGAGCCCTAGCAGGTTGAGCCACACCGCCGCAAGGGGTCTCTATTTTCCCTTATGAACCACCATAGACCAGCGAACTAGGTTGAATCTCTAGCAGCCGAAAGACTGAGGGGCTTTTCCCCACGCCAGAGAGAAGTCCGAAGCCGACTCTAGGGCCAGGAAAAACAAATCCCTGTGAATGACAGAGATGCAAGCTTAGGTTTGCAGACCCCATGAATCCACAAAGCACTTGAAGGTTTGTATATGAAGATTAGCAGATCCAAAGCACGCGTCAAGAGTCCAACGCAGACAAGCAGACGCATCACCGAAAGCCGAGACAGGGAGCTCCAAGGAGACGCGTGGGCCATCCTGCGAAACTATGGAGGAATCCAAGCTGATGTCCTGGAAGGGAGAGGCCAGCGACACGGGGATCGTACCACAGATAGCTTCCTTGAAGGACACGAGTAGGCAGTAGGGTGCCAGGGAGGAGACAGATGGGCCCCGACGCGGAGATGACCCCGCATTGAAAGAGGAAGATCAGGGATCGAAGGGCGTCAGAACATCCGCCACCACCCGAGAACAGACTACCGGTGGGGAAACGTTTGAAATTTTTTTAAATCCCCCAAGCGCATGAGGCGCCTTCTGCGATCCCATCTTTTGGACACCACACATTAAACTAATCAAAATCACAAACCAACCCATGAGATTCTCCCATGCTTTTTTCCAAAGCGGAGTGGAATAAATTATTTTATATGTCCAATGGCATAAATTCTTAAAATATTAGGCTTTCATGGGTGGAAGTGAGCGACACACTTAAGGAAATCATTTTTAAATTCAAAATGTTTTATAAGTCTTGAAGGGGCCACTAAGGAAGCATAAAATTAATCAAAAAAATATAAAATCACATTATTTTAATGGTAAATAATATATTGGCCGAACATCCTTTTTATCATATTTTCTTACATCACTATTGGGTCATTATAATGTCATAAAACAAAATATATATTTAAACGGTATTTATTTTTTACCCAGAAATTCGTATGTCTCAGAAAATTGTTAAAAATTCACTGTTGGATAATTTCGACGTCTTGATTCAAAAAATAATATTCATTTTATCTAAATAATTTTCTAAAAATTTTAATTTTTACTTGTAAAAAAAACTGAACTTTTTCAAAAATTCATGGGTTTTGAAAAAACAGCTTTCAAACCATACTAAAAATTACAATTGTATTCATAAAAATTATACGATCATTTATATTTTATAAAAAGAAATTTAGTAATAATATTTTATTAAAATATTATTTAGTTAATAAATCCATTTATTCACAAAAATAGATTTCTTAATTGAATATTAACTAAAAAAATACTTTTTGTGCTTTAAAAACTATTTTCAAATTAACAATAATAAAATGAATGTATATTATTTATTATATACAAAAATATTGCACAAAATAATAGTGATAGAGTCTTGTTATATAACCCCTTATAATACCTGCATAAGACCTAAGAGTAATGTGTGCGATGGTGATAGACTCTTGGGATGGCTCTGATAACATCATCCGGGTGATAATCTTAATTAACGTCTACTTCTCCCGTAGGAGATTCCATTCAAGATTAAAATGTTAAAGATCAAAATAGGATTTTTCATGAGTGAATCCCTGTGACTCTTCCTCCTTTTTGACCTCTAAAAAATGGGTTTCGTATGGATACATTCTACTATACGAGGCCATCACTTCCTTTTTTGAGTAAATTGGATTTTTTAAAACACTATATTTATACTAATCATGTGGTCACTGTTCAACGGCTATACTAGCAATGATAACAATTCTTAATAGTATTTTAAAATTAAATAACATAAAACCAAGGAAGTGAATAAGTTATATAATGATTTTACATAAAAAGACATTTAATTAGATAAAGTGGAATTTACATTAATAAATGATTGTCTCGTTACAATCTTCCCCATTAAGAAATTTCACCCCCACAATTTCTTTTACCATACTAAAAAAACTCTTCTTCATCACTTCCTTCGATTCCCATGTTTCTTCTTCAAACTTTTGGTTTCACCACAACACCTTTAAAAAGGGAATTGTCATATTTCATATAACTTTTCCCTACGATCTAAGATCTTCACCGGCTTTTCCTCATTGGAAAGATCACTCTCCAATGGTACAAGCTTTGGATCAAGTATATGCGATGGGTCAGGTATGTAATTCCTCAAGAGTGATAAATGGTATACATCATGTACTTGAGATAGGTCTTGTGGGAGTTCTGGTTAATAGGCCACTACTCCAATGCGATATAGGATCTCAAAATGTCAGATGTATCTTGGACTAAGCTTTATCTTTTTCCCAAATCTAATAACTCTCTTTTACAGTGATAAGTAGGGGAATACCATGTCTTTGACATAAAAATATAGGTCTTGTCAATTATTATCCGCATAAATCATTTGTCGACTCTAAGCATCTTTAATGTACTGATGGACTGTCTTAACCTTCTCCACCATTTATTCAACCATTTCTGAACCTAGGAGCTTTCTCTCCGCAACTTCATCCCAACATACTGGTGTTCTGCACCTATTCTCATATAGGGCATGATAAAGAGCCATTTGGATTCTTGATTGGAAAATATTATTGTAAGAGAACTAAACCAGAGGAATATGTTGATCCCATCCTCCTTTGAAGTCCATTTAGCATTCTCTCAAAATTTCCTTGGGTGTTTGGATAGTCCACTTGTAACGACCCGAAGTTTCATTAATGGAAAATCCCTCTTGATCCAGTTAAATGTTTCTTTATGAAAAATGTTTTTATAAGATATCAACTTTTTTTAGTTTTACTTTAAGATTTGTGACCGTTACTTTTATAGCCGTTGAACAGTGATCATCTGGGTAGTTTAAATATAAGGCTTTAACGAACCAATTTTCTACTCAGACAAAGGAAGCGATGGCCTCATCCAGTAGAATTGCCCCTTACGAAGCCCATTTGTCGGAGCTCAGAAAGGAGGTGGCGTCTTTGGGCTTTTCCCTTGACCAAGCCCAGGCTGAGCTTCATCAAGTCAAGCTCGAACGTGATCGTCTACGGGAAAAATGGAAGTTGATAGAGACTACCACTCGAGCGATGTTATCCGATCAACCCCAAGAGTCTGTCACCATCGCACACCTTACCCTTAGGTCTTATGCGGCTATTTTAGGGGGTTATGTAACAAATAAGTACCACCATATTCATGTACATTATTTTTGTATATAATAATGAATATAATTTCTAGTCATTTTTTGATACATTGTAATTAGTTTTTAAAGTACAAATAGTGTTTTTAGTTATTATTTAATTAAGAATTATATTTTATTAAATTAAAGGATTTTTGAATTAAATAATATTTTAATAAAATATTATTATTAATATTAAATTAATTTTTATTAAATATAAATGATCTTATAATTTTATAAATGTAATTAAAATTTTTATTAAGGTTTGAAAGCCATTTCTGTCCAAACCCGTGAATTTTTTATAAATGTCGGTTTTTATTTTAAAAGTGAAAATTCACATATTTAGAAAATTATTTAGATAAAATAAATATTATTTTTGGAATCAGGACGTCGAAATTATCCAACGGTGAATTTTTCATAATTTTCTGAGATAGTCAAATTTTTGGGTAAAAATTAAATGCCATTTAAATATATAATGTGTTTTATGACATCATAATGACCCAATGGTGATGTAATAAAAAACCATAATCCTTATGTTCGGCCAATATGTGTTTTATCATTAAAATAATGAGGTTTTGGGTTTGTTTGACTCACTTTTCAAAGCATTAATGGAGCCCTCAAGACTTATTCAACACTTTGCCTTTTTAAATTAATTTCCATGGGAGTGTGACTCACCTCCACATAAGCAACCCTAATTTTTTAATAAGTTCGGACCTTGGACTTGTAAAATATTGTTTTCCTCTTTCCTTTTCCAGAAACCATGGGCAAATACCATGGGATGGTTTGTGGTTTGGATTATTTTAATATAAGGGGTCCCAAACCTAAATAATAAAGAATTTTCTCACCTTTCCTATATAAACCCACCCAAGCTCCCACTTCCTCCTCACCCAAAGCCCTTGAAGTTCGTCCAACCTCTGCCCTACTCTCTCTATAATCCTCTCAAGGTGCCCCAAGCTCCCAAGAAGCCTCTCACAAGCCTCTCTCTAGCCTTTGGAAGCACACTTCCAAGTAAGGGGTTTTCTTCCTTTCTCATATTTTTGTCAATTTTCATTAAGTTGTATTTCCCTTTTTATTTCAATTATGAATGTTGGGGTATGGTTTCACACCTCCCCCATACTGCCCTATTATTGTTTTAATGATGGGAGAACCCTTTCTCTCTCATTAAATGCCTCCCATGTACACCCGTTACTATGCCGAAATTCCGAAAGGAACTTCTCTCTCTTCTTTTACATTCAAGCAATACTTTTGTATCATGAATCTAAATTCCATTTCTATTGTTGGGACATGTATATATATGATCTCCTTACTTTCCATTACATGTAAATATGACGAGGAACCCCTTTCTCTCTCATCAACCTTTTTTATGAATTCTTATGTCACGCCGTTACGCTGCCGAAATCACACCGATTTTCTAAGCCAATGTCTTTGTGTAGTGAATACCATGCCCATTTCTCCATCAAGGGTATTCACCTTTAAGCACATTTACATATTGATTATAAAGTTTCATGTATGAATTCCACATTCCTTTATCGTGGAAGAAATGATTATGTTTTATGAATCCATGTTTTATGATCCATGTGGCACACTTATGCATGGAATGAAATGTTTAAGAAGGGTGCGCCCTTTATAGCGCTCCAATGCATCGGGTAAAGTATAGTATCATGATACGTCATGTGCAATGAGTGTTGACTCATGCTAATTCAAGTGAAACGAGGGTTTACTCGTGCTTCAAGTGCAATGAGGGTTTACTCATGCTCCATGTGCAATGAGCCTTGGCTCATGCTAATTCAATGTTAAGTGTTGTTGCCACATTTCCATGTTATGATTATCATGCTTTATCATGCCTTTATGTTCATGTATCTCTTTTTCTCTGTTGATATTCCTATTGCCTAACATGTATTGTACTCCTCATGTTATTCATTGTGTACTCCCTTACTGGGCTTTATAGCTCACCCTTTTCTTATGCATGTCCTCAGGTTATCCCATGCAATGCTAAGTACGAAGGAATGTAGTGGTCATGTAAAGGAAGTTTTCAATAAGGATGTTATATTTCAAGTTTAAAGTTTTTATGTAATGATCCTAAGCCCCAAAGACACTAAACCCCTCGATCTTCTTTGTTGTATCAAGTGAAGTTTTATGTAATAAACATGTTTAAGTTGTAATAAAAAGCAGGGTTGTCATAGTTGGTATCAGAGGATAGGTTTAGTTATTTTTGGGATTAGGAAACCCTAGTAAAGCCTTAGATACAAGACTAATCACAATAAAAACATCCCTAAGTTTTGGTAAATACTAAGTAAGTGGTTTATCAAAAAAATACATCCCTGTCTGGATACGAGCAGGTAGAGGCGGCTCTGGCACAGATGTATCCTAGGGGTAAAACCCGAAAACACCGCTTTGAGCTAGACTCGAACGGGAACTGGTGCACGACAACGGGCCTTGCTGCACTCTTGGTTATGACACTCCCGTGGGATATGTTTTGATAAATTCACAATCTTAGTATGAACCCTTATTAAGGGAAAAATTCCCCTAAGGATATATGTTAGAAGGAAGATCATGAAAACCCTGGATTGAATCATATAGACTCGTGAGTTAAAGAGATTAAAGTTTATTTATAAGTCATCAACTTTTGTCTTTGGATTACCCTTTATGTGTTACCCCTAACTTTCCTTTTATTCCAGCCAATGGCCGGTAATAGGAGAACTCGGGCTAACAATCGTTGTGCAGATCAGTGTGATGATTGTACTTATGACATGCCCAATCCAATGGGAGCGGGAATCGCGAACTTTGTCACGCTTCTCTCTCAGCTAACTCATGTTTTGAATAGAAACACTGGTCAAGAGGAACGTTCAACCCCCCCTAAGAAAGAACAAGTCGCTATTGAAAGCTTCATGAGACAAAGGCCTCCTACTTTTAGTGGATCATCCGATCCCATGATTGCTGAACAATGGATCAACTCCATTGAAAAGATATTCTCCATCCTCCAATGCTCTGAAAAAGAGAAGGTTCTCCTGGCGGCTTATCATATGGAGGGTGACGCTGATCAATGGTGGACGTTGATCAAAAATACGAAGCCTGAGGAGGAGATCGAGGCTTTGGAATGGAAGGTATTCCGGAAGATGTTTTTCGATAAATATTTTCCACGCACCCTCCGTCTTAAGATGGAAAGGGACTTCCTTTCCCTCAAGCAGAAAGATGAGGAATCTGTGGGAGCGTACGAGGAAAACTTCACAAGGCTTCCACGATACGCTTCCGGCTTTGTCATTACCCCCGAATGCAAGGTTGACCGCTTCTTTGGTGCGCTAAAGCCTAGCTTGCGGAAAGCATTAGCGATCCGTGACTTCGACAGCTATGAGGAAATTGTCCGATGTGCCCTCAAGGTTGAAATGGAGATCGGAGAATCACAGGGGTATCATGGGGACAAGAAGCGGAAGGTGGACTTCAATGCTGGTAGTCCGATGGATAAATCCAACGGCGCTAAGAAATTCCATCACCCCACTTTCCAAAAGTGTGGAAAAAAGCACCCTGGAAATTGACTTAGGGGGACAAGAAAATGTTTCAAGTGTGGAAGAGAAGGGCACCTAGCTGTTAACTGTCAGCAAGAAGGACCCGCGGCTACGACGGAGGGGAGGAATGCTCCGTTCGAACCTCAAAGCGTTGTTCAATGCTTCAAATGCAAAGAACCGGGTCATTTTGCGAATCAGTGCCCTAATCCAAGGGTTATCGGAGGCAATCAACAACCTCCAAGACAGCAAGGAAGAGCTTTTGCCATCACTTCTGCCGAAGTGAACCCCGACAATGAAGTGGTGACAGGTACGCTAGTTATTAATTCAAGAATAGCGAACGTACTTTTTGATTCAGGTTCTACGCATTCTTGTATATCTCAAAAGTTTAGTAGAACAATCCCTGCACCACCACAAATCATGGAAGTAAAGATGTCGGTGAGTACGGAAAATGGGGCAATCATTGCATCCCATGAGTATAAGTCCTCCCCTGTTATAATCTGTGGATTGAATTTCCCGGCGAGCCCCGTCATACTCCCTTTGGTGGAATTTGATGCAATTCTTGGCATGGATTGGCTTTCCTTATATAGAGCCAACATAAATTGTCGGGAGAGGGAAATCACACTCCATATGGAGAATCGACCCCCGATTCTTTACAAGTGTCAGGAGGAAGATGAATCTCCATTAGCTCCATCATCTCAAGCATGGATATTACTGCCTTATGAGCACGCATATCTGGCTCAAATGATTGAGTCCAAGGAAGAAACCACCCTTGGAGAAATGCCTATTGTGAGGGAATTCGCTGAAGTATTTCCCGAGGAACTTCCTGGTCTTCCTCCAAGAAGAGATGTTGAGTTCTCAATTGAACTTATACCTAGGGCGCTACCAATATCCAAGACTCCATATAGAATGGTTGTGGTTGATCTTGAAGAACTGAAGAAACAACTACAGGAGAATCTGGATAAAGGGTTTATACGCCCAAGTGCATCACCATGGGGTGCACCAGTCCTCTTCGTCAAGAAGAAGGATGGGTCAATGCGGCTTTGCATCGATTATCGTGAACTTAACAAAATCACGATAAAGAACAAGTATCCTCTCCCAAGAATCGATGACTTGTTTGATCAGTTGCGTGGAGCACAATACTTCTCCAAGGTCGACTTGCGGTCGGGATATTATCAAGTAAGGGTGAAGAAGGAAGATATCCACAAGACTACTTTTCGTACAAGGTACGGGCACTATGAATTCATAGTAATGCCTTTTGGACTCACTAATGCTCCAGAAATATTCATTGACTTGATGAATAGAGTCTTTAGAGATTACCTAGATAAATTTGTGGTAGTCTTTATAGATGATATTCTAATATACTCCAAAACCAAGGAGGACCATGAGGAGCATTTAAGAACTGTACTGGAGACTTTGCGCAAGGAGAAGCTCTATGCCAAGTACAGCAAGTGTGAGTTCTGGTTGAAGGAGGTCTCATTCTTGGGCCATATCATCACAAGCAATGGGATATCTGTGGACCCCTCCAAAACAGATGCAATTGAGGGATGGCCGAGGCCAACATCGGTAACTGATATCCGTAGCTTCTTGGGGTTAGCTGGATATTATCGACGATTTGTGAGAAACTTCTCATGATTGTCCAACCCTCTTACCAAGCTAACTCGAAAGGGAGTAAAGTTTTCTTGGAGTGATGAATGCGAAGAAAGCATCAAGGAGTTGAAAAGGAGGCTTATCAATGCACCTGTGCTCACTTTACCCACAAGTGGGTAGATTTTTGTGGTATTCAGTGATGCTTCGAAGAAGGGCTTAGGATGTGTGCTGATGCAGAATGATAAATTGATATCCTATTCCTCAAGACAGTTGACAATCCATGAGCGAAACTATCCAACGCATGATCTGGAGTTGTCGGCGGTGATCTTTGCCTTGAAAATCTGGCGGCATTATCTCTATGGAGAGAAATGTGAGATATATACTGACCACAAGAGTCTGAAATATATATTCACACAGAAAGAGCTTAATATGCGCCAGAGAAGATGGATAGAGCTCATAAAGGATTATGACTGTTCAATACATTACCACCCTGGGAAGGCGAACAAGGTGGCGGATGCCCTAAGTAGAAAGGATCCAGCAATTCTATCAATGATGAGAATTGAGAAGGATCCAATCTTCTTAGACTTGATGAAGATGGACGTGGGAATCATAAAGAAGGGAACATCATCAATCCTTTCACAAATTATTGCTCAACCATCCCTTTTGGAAAGGTTAAAGGATGCTCAAAAGGATGATGCGAGAATCCAAGAAAAAGTGGAAGCTATCAAAAAGGGAAAATCCTCAGAGTTTAATGTTAATGAAGAAGGAATTGTGCGGTTTGGGAAAAGACTATGTGTTCCATCATGTTCGGAGCTGAAGAAGGAACTTTTGGATGATGCACATAGTTCAAATTTCTCTATTCACCCAGGGAGCACAAAGATGTATCGAGATCTCCGAGAAAACTTTTGGTGGGATAATATGAAGAATGAGATTGCCGAATATACATCAAAGTGCCTGGTGTGTCAACAAGTGAAGGCAGAGAGGCAGAAGTCTAAGGGGATGATGCAACCATTGCCCATACCAGAATGGAAATGGGAGAACATCACCATGGACTTCGTCACTGGACTTCCAAGGACATCCAAAAGCAACAATGCAATCTGGGTTATTGTGGATCGTCTTACAAAGACTGCACACTTCATTTCTATTCGAGAGGATTTCTCTTTGGATCAACTGGCACGGATATATATCAGGGAAGTGGTACGGTTGCATGGAGTACCACTATCTATTGTGTCTGACCGAGATCCAAGATTTACCTCTAAGTTTTGGAAGAGTCTTCAACATGCTCTGAATACTGAACTGAACTTCAGTACGGCCTATCATCCTCAAACTGATGGCCAATCCGAGCGGACTATCCAAACACTTGAGGATATGTTGAGAGCGTGCTCAATGGAATTTAAAGGAGGATGGGATCAACATATTTCTCTAGTTGAGTTCTCTTATAATAATAGTTTCCACTCGAGCATCCAAATGGCACCATATGAAGCCCTGTATGGGAAAAGGTGTAGAACACCGGCATGTTGGGATGAGGTCGGTGAACGTAAGCTGCTTGGACCAGAAATGGTCGAAGAAATGGTGGAGAAGGTGAAAAACATTCAGCAGCATATCAAGGCAGCCCAAAGTCGATAGAAGAGTTATGCAGATAATCATCGACGAGACCTTGAGTTTAAAGTCAGATACATGGTGTTTTTACGCATATCTCCGTGGAAGAAGGTCATGAGGTTTGGAAAGAAAGGGAAGTTAAGTCCAAGGTACATCGGCCCCTTCGAGATTCTTGATCGTGTTGGGGATGTGGCCTATCGACTAGCACTTCCACCTACTATGGCCAAGGTGCATGATGTCTTCCATGTATCCCTCTTAAGGAAGTACATACCAGACCCTTCACATGTACTCTCTTCTGAGGTGGTACAATTAGAAGACGATCTTTCTTATGAGGAGCAACCAGTGAAGATCTTGGATCGTAGAGAAAAAGTTCTACGAAATAAGACAATGCCCCTCGTCAAGGTGTTGTGGAGAAACCACAAGTTTGAAGAAGAAACTTGGGAGTCGGAGGATATGATGAAGCTAAGTTACCCACATTTGTTTTAGTGTGGGAAAAGGGAAATTTCGAGGGCGAAATTTCTTAAGGGGGGAATGTTGTAACGACCCGAAGTTTCATTAATGGAAAATCCCTCTTGATCCAGTTAAATGTTTCTTTATGAAAAATGTTTTTATAAGATATCAACTTTTTTTAGTTTTACATTAAGATTTGTGACCGTTACTTTTATAGCCGTTGAACAGTGATCATCTGGGTAGTTTAAATATAAGGCTTTAATGAACCAATTTTCTACTCAGACAAAGGAAGCGATGGCCTCATCCAATAGAATTTCCCCTTACGAAGCCCATTTGTCGGATCTCAGAAAGGAGGTGGCGTCTTTGGGCTTTGCCCTTGACCAAGCCCATGATGAGCTTCATCAAGTCAAGCTCGAACGTGATCGTCTACGGGAAAAATGGAAGTTGATAGAGACTACCACTCGAGCGATGTTATCCGAGCAACCCCAAGAGTCTGTCACTATCGCACACCTTACCCTTAGGTCTTATGCGGCTATTTTAAGGGGTTATGTAACAAATAAGTAGCACCATATTCATGTACATTATTTTTGTATATAATAATGAATATAATTTCTAGTCATTTTTTGATACATTGTAATTAGTTTTTAAAGTACAAATAGTGTTTTTAGTTATTATTTAATTAAGAATTATATTTTATTAAATTAAAGGATTTTTGAATTAAATAATATTTTAATAAAATATTATTATTAATATTAAATTAATTTTTATTAAATATAAATGATCTTATAATTTTATGAATGCAATTAAAATTTTTATTAAGGTTTGAAAGCCATTTCTGTCCAAACCCGTGAATTTTTTATAAATGTCGGTTTTTATTTTAAAAGTGAAAATTCACATATTTAGAAAATTATTTAGATAAAATAAATATTATTTTTGTAATCAAGACGTCGAAATTATCCAACGGTGAATTTTTCATAATTTTCTGAGATAGTCAAATTTTTGGGAAAAAATTAAATGCCATTTAAATATATAATGTGTTTTATGACATCGTAATGACCCAATGGTGATGTAATAAAATACCATAATCCTTATGTTTGGCCAATATGTGTTTTATCATTAAAATAATGAGGTTTTGGGTTTTTTTGACTCACTTTTCAAAGCATTAATGGAGCCCTCAAGACTTATTCAACACTTTGCCTTTTTAAATTAATTTCCATGGGAGTGTGACTCACCTCCACATAAGCAACCCTAATTTTTTAACAAGTTCGGACCTTGGCCTTGTAAAATATTTTTTTCCTCTTTCCTTTTCCAGAAACCATGGGCAAATACCATGGGATGGTTTGTGGTTTGGATTATTTTAATATAAGGGGTCCCAAACCTAAATAATAACAAATTCTCTCACCTTTCCTATATAAACCCACCCAAGCTCCCACTTCCTCCTCACCCAAAGCCCTTGAAGTTCGTCCAACCTCTTCCCTACTCTCTCTAGAATCCTCTCAAGGAGCCCCAAGCTCCCAAGAAGCCTCTCACAAGCCTCTCTCTAGCCTTTGGAATCACACTTCCAAGTAAGGGGTTTTCTTCCTTTCTCATATTTTTGTCAATTTTCTTTAAGTTGTATTTCCCTTTTTATTTCAATTATGAATGTTGGGGTATGGTTTCGCACCTCCCCCATACTTCCCTCTTATTGTTTTAATGATGGGAGAACCCTTTCTCTCTCATTAAATGCCTCCCATGTACACCCGTTACTATGCCGAAATTCCGAAAGGAAATTCTCTCTCTTCTTTTACATTCAAGCAATACTTTTGTATCATGAATCTAAATTCCATTTATATTGTTGGGACATGTATATATATGATCTACTTACTGTCCATTACATGTAAATATGATTAGGAACCCCTTTCTCTCTCATCAACCATTTTTATGAATTCTTATGTCACGCCGTTACGCTGCCGAAATCACACCGATTTTCTAAGCCAATGTCTCTGTGTAGTGAATACCATGCCCATTTCTCCATCAAGGGTATTCACCTTTATGCACATTTACATATTGATTATAAAGTTTCATGTATGAATTCCACATTCCTTTATCGTGGAAGAAATGATTATGTTTTATGAATCCATGTTTTATGATCCATGTGGCACACTTATGCATGGAATGAAATGTTTAAGAAGGGTGCGCCCTTTATAGCGCTCCAATGCATTGGGTAAAGTATAGTATCATGATACGTCATGTGCAATGAGTGTTGACTCATGCTAATTCAAGTGCAATGAGGGTTTACTCATGCTTCAAGTGCAATGAGGGTTTACTCATGCTCCATGTGCAATGAGCCTTGGCTCATGCTAATTCAATGTTAAGTGTTGTTGCCACATTTCCATGTTATGATTATCATGCTTTATCATGACTTTATGTTCATGTATCTCTTTTTCTCTATTGATATGCCTATTTCCTAACATGTATTGTACTCCTCATGATATTCATTGTGTACTCCCTTACTTGGCTTTATAGCTCACCCTTTTCTTATGCATGTCCTCAGGTTATCCCATGCAATGCTAAGTACGAAGGAATGTAGTGGTCATGTAAAGGAAGTTTTCAATAAGGATGTTGTATTTCAAGTTTAAAGTTTTTATGTAATGATCCTAAGCCCCAAAGACACTAAACCTCTCGATCTTCTTTGTTTTATCAAGTGAAGTTTTATGTAATAAAGCATGTTTAAGTTGTAATAAAAAGCAGGGTTGTCATACCACTTAGATTGGCCACCCGTTTCTGGATGATAAGTCATACTGAAGTATATCTCAGTATTCATAGAATGTTGAAGACTCTTCTAGAACTTATAGGTGAATATTGGATCTCGTTCGGATAAAATTGATAGTAGAACTCCATGCGGCCTTACCACTTATCTGATGTATATCTTTTTAAGTTGATCTAATGAGAAATACTCTTGAATTGAAATGGTGTGTTCAATATTTATAAGAAAATCCACAATAACCCAGATGGAATTGTTTCCTTTCGATGTATTCAGATGTCTGGTGACAAATTCAATGGTGATGTTCTCCCATTTCCACGATGATATGGATAATGGCTGCATCATCCCCTTAGACTTATGCCTCTCAAACTTCACTTACTAACACACCAAGCACATTGATGTATACTCCAAGATCTCCTTCTATTTTTATCCCACCAATAAAGCTCTAGGAGATCTCGATATATCATTTTGTTCCTTGCGTGAATGGAGAAATTTGAGAAATGTGCATCATCCAAAATTTATTTATTTAACTCTGTATTTTTTGTAACATATAGTCTTGACCCAAATATCATATTTCATTCTTTATTAACATTTAACTACCTGGATTTACCTTTTCTAATAGTTTCCACTTTCATCTTAATTCCCACACCATCCTTTTGAGAATCCATTTAATTTTCCAAAAGAGTCTTTTGAACAATCATTTGTTAAAGGATTGATTATGTTCCATTATTTATGATTCCATTTTCCATATTCATCAAATATAAAAAGATTGGATCCTTTTCAACTCCCATTAATGATAGAATCACTGGGTCCTTTATACTTAGAGCATTCACCACCTTGTTTTTTTCCCTAGGGTGGTAATGGATTAAGAATTCATAGTCTTTGATTAGCTCTAACTATCTTCATTGGAACATGTTCAACTCATTTTGTGTGAATATAAACTCGGGACTTTTTTTATTCGTATATATTTCATACTTCTCCCAAAAGAGGTAATGTCGACAAATTTTTTAATCGAATATTACTACAACCAACTCTGTATCATATTTTGGATAGTTTTTCTCATGAACATTCAATTTCCTTGAAGCGTAGGAAATGAATTTGTCATTTTGAATCAACACACAGCTCATGCCCTACTTCGAAGAATCACTGAATACCACAAAAAGTTCTCCACTTATGGGTAGTGTGATAAGGAGTGGAGTGATAAGACTCCTTTTTAACTCCTTGAAGCTATCTTCACATTCATCACTCCATGAAAACATTAGTCCCTTCCGAGTTAGCTTGGTAAGAGGGTGGGACAATCATGAGAAATTTCTCACAAATCGGCGATAATATCCAGCTAACCCTACGATGCTATGAATATCAATTAACGATGTTGGACTTGGGCATCCCTAAATTGTAGCTATCTTGGAGGGATCCATAGATATCCCACTTCTTGTGATGATATGACCCAAGAAGGAGACCTCCTTCAACCAGAACTCACACTTGATGTACTTTTCATAGAGCTTCTCCTTTTACAATGTCTCTAGTATAGTGCTTAGATGCTCCTCGTTCTCCTATTTGGTTTTATAGTATATTAAAATATAATATATAAATACTACCATAAATTTTTCAAGGTAATCTCTAAAGACTCTATTCATCAAGTCAATGAAGATTTCCGGAGCATTAGTGAGTCTGAAAGGCATTACTATGAATTCAAAGTCCCCATATCATGTACGAATAGCAGTATTGGGGATATCTTCCTTCTTCACCATTACATGGTAATATCCCAACCGTAAATAAACCATGGATAAGTATTGTGATCCACGTAGTTGATCAAATAAGTCATCAATTAATGGTAGATGATTCTTGTTCTTTATCGTGATTTTTTTGAGCTCATAATAATCAACGCAAAGGTGCATTGACCTATCCTTATTTTTGACAAAGAAGACCGGTGCACCCCATGGTGAATCACATGGGAATATAAACACCTTATCTAGATTCTCCTGTAGTTGTTTCTTCATATCCTCAAGCTCTACAAAATCCATTTTATATAGAGCCTTGGATATTGGCAATTCCCCAGGTATAAGATCAATTGTGAATTCAAAATCTCATCTAGGACGAAGACTATGAAGTTCCTTGTGAAACACTTTGGAGAATTCCCTCACAATATGCATGTATTAAAGGATGGTTTCTTATTTAGACTCAATAATCTAAGAAAGATATGTGTGCTCATAGGATAGTAATATCCATCCATGATATTATGGTTCTAATGAATATTCGTCCTCCACCTTGCACTTGTACAGAATCGGTGGTCGATTCGTCTTATGAAGAGTGATTTCCCTCTCACACAAATTTATGTTGGATATATAAAAGGAAATACAATACATGGAAATAATTTCATCAAAATATACCAGAGGAAGTATGCAGAGGTTCACTGGTAAGTTCAATCTGATAAGTTTGATAGCGAAGGAGTCATATTCATTGGATGCAATGATTTCCCCATTTCCTATTCTGGCAGACATATTTACTTCCATGATTTGTGGTGCTGTTGGTATTGTTCTACTAAACTTTTGGAATATTAACGAATTCATAGAAAAAGAATAAAAAATTGTGTTCTCTATTTTTGAAAAATAACTCATGTACCTATCACCACTTCATTGTCGGGGTTCACTTCGGTGGTAGTGATGGAAAAATCTCACCCTTACTGCCTTGGAGGTTGTTGGTTGCCCTAGAAAATTCTTGGCTTAGGGAACTGGTTTGAAAAGTACCCTCGTTCTTTGTAGTTGAATAAATGAACAACACATTGAGGATCGAACAGAGTGTTCCTCTCATCTATAGAAGCTACACTTTTTTCTTTTTGGCAGTTAATGGCCACCTTCCCTTACCTTCCACACCAAAAAAATTTCCTCATCCTCGTCAGAAAATTTTCAGGGATCTTCTTTCTGTACATTTGTAAAATGGGTTGATGGATTTTCTTATCACCGTTGGATTTATACATTATACTACCAAAATCAAATTCCACCTTATGCTTCTTATCCCCATGATACTCTTGAGATTATCCGATCTACATTTCAACCTTGTGGGATCATCAGAAAATTTCCTCATAGCTCTTGAATTCATGGATCTCTAGGGATTTCCATAGGCTAGGTTTTAGCCCACAAAATAAGTGGTCAACCTTATATTTGAGGGTAATGACAAAGAATAATGTGTATCATGCAAGATATGTGAATTTTTCCTCGTATGATCTGATGGTTTTGTCGTCTTTTTTTCTTGAGGGAAAGGAAGTCCCTTTCCATCTTAAGTTGGAGGGTGCGAGGTAAATATTTATCAGAAAATTTTATTCAGAAATCCTTCTATTCTGATACCTTGATCTACTCCTTAGACATCATATTTTTGATCAATATCCACCATTTATCAGCTTCAGCCTCCACACAATAAGAATCCATATGTACTTTATCTTGCTCATAACATTGAAGGATGGAGAAGATATTTTCAATGGAGTTGATCCATTGTTTAGCGACTGAGGGATCATATGATCCATTAAAAGTAAGAGGTATTTATCACATTAATATATCCATTGTGACATGTTCTTTCTTAGGGGTTTTGAACGTTCCTCTTGACCCTTTTTTCTATTTAAAAATTGAGTTAACTGAGAGAGTGTGATGACAAAGTTTGTGATTCCCTCTCCCCTCAGATTGGGCATCTAATTAGAATCGAAATCACATTGATCTTCACATCGGTTGTTAGCCTGAGTCTTCCTATTACCGTCCATTTTCTAGAATTAAATGAATGTTAGGGGTAACACATAAAGGAGAATCCAATAAAAAATGGAATAACTTATAAATTGCATTTATTTCCTTAACATATCTATGTTATCCATGATATTCTTCCTAATATATTCTCCTAGGGGAATTTTTTTAATTCCCTTAATAATGGTTCAAACTAAGCTCATGAATTTACCAAAGCATTTCCACCAAAAGTGTCGTAACCAAGAATGAAGAAAGGCCCATTTTCATGCACAATTCTCCGTTCAAGTCTAGCTCAATGCGGTATTTTGGGTTTTATCCCCAGATACATCTATGCTAGAGCTGCCTCTACATGCTTGTATCCAAATTGAGTTGTACTTTCTTGATAAAAAACTTACTCAATACTCACCAAAATTTAGGGATGTTTTTTTTATTAGTCTTATCCCTAAGGCTTTCACTAGGGGTTTTTAATCCTTATCCCCAAAATAACTAAACCTATCATCTGATACCAACTATAACAATCGTTATATTTATTTCACACTTTAAAAAATTATTACATAAAATATTAACTTGATAAAATATATAATATTGAGAAGTATATTTTATTTGGGTTTTAGTAACATTACATAAAAACTGAAAACATGAAATACACATCTTTATTAAATACTTCTTTTACATGACCACACACATTCCATCGTACTTAGCATTTCATGGGATAACCTGAGGACATGCATGAGAAAAGGGTGATCTATAAATCCAATAAGGTTGTGAACAAGTCTTAACATGAATAATACAATACATTTTAGGAAATAGAATATCAATGGAACATAAGAGAGACATAAACATAAAGGCATGATATAGCATGATTATCATAACAGGGAATTAACATGATATTTGCATGACCAAAGGCTCATTGCACATGCATCATGAGTAAACCCTCATTGCACTTGAATTAGCATGATTAAACCTTCATTGAACTTGAATTAGCATGACGAAACCCTCATTTCATATGACGTATCATTATGGTAATCATTACCAAATGAATTGGAGCACTATCAAGGTACACCCTTCGTAATCATTTCATTTCATGAATAAGTGTGGCACATAGATCATACAACATGGATTCAATAAACATCATAATTTATTCCACGAATAAGTGATGTGGAATAAATAAATGTAAGTCCTCAATCAACATGTACATGTGCATAAATGTGAATACCCTTGATAGAGAAATGGGTATGGTATTCACTTACATGATGATTTTGGCATGGGAAATTTTGGTGTAACTTTAGCAGCATACCGACGTCAAATAGAAATCATAAAATATGTTTCTGTGATAGAAAAGGGTATCTAATAATTTATAAATGAAATGGGAAGTAACGGGGTCATATAACATAATATCCCAACATATTTAATGGAATTTGGATGCATAATATATAATAATTTCTTGAATGTGAATGATAAGAGAGAAATTACGTACGGAATTTCAGCATGGTAACAGGTGGACATGGGAGTAATTAATGAGATACAAATTGGTCTCTAATCACTATAAAAAGTACGGATGTATGGGGGAGGTTAAAAATCATACCTCGACATTTGTAATTAATAATAAAAGGGTATAATAACATAAAGAAACTTGGACAAAAATGAGAAAGGAAGAAATCCCTTACTTGGAAGTGTGATTGAAATGCTTAGGAGAGGCTTGAGAGAGCCCTATTTGGAGATTGGGGCGCCTTTGGAGGATACTAGAGATGTAGGGAAGAGTAGTGATGTGATCCAAGGGTTTTGAGTGAATAGAAGTGAGAACTTGGGTGGGTTTATATAGGAAAACGAGGGAATTCTTTATTTTATAGGTTTTGGACACCACAGATTACACTAATCAAAACCACAAACCAAACCATGATTTATGATCATGGTTTTTTCTAAAGGGGAGTTAAAAACATTATTTTATAGTGTCGATGGACGAAATTCATAAAATAATAGGCTTTCTTATATGGAGGTGAGTCAGACTTTCAAGGAAATCATTTTAAAAGTTAAAATGTTTTATAATTATTGGAGGGCCCACTAAGGAACCAGAAATTTAATTAAACAAATATAAAATCACATTATTTAAAATTTAAAACATATATTTTCCAAAATTACTTTTTAAATTATTTTATTACATCACTATTGGGTCATTACGATGTTATAAAACACATTATATATTTAAACGGTATTTAATTTTTACCCAAAAATTCGACTGTCTCATAAAATTATGAAAAATTCACCATTGGATAATCTTGATGCCCTGATTAAAAAAATAATATTAATCTTATCAATATAATTTTGTAAATAGTTTAATTTTTACTTATAAAATAAAAACCAATATTTATAAAAAATTCATGGGTTTTGAAAAAACAGCTTTTAAACCATAATAAGAATTACAATTGTATTCATAAAAATTATACAATCATTTATATTTAATAAAAATTAATTTATAAATATTATTTTATTAAAATATTATTTAATTAAAAAAACATTAATTCATCAAAATATATTTTTTAATGGAATATTAACTAAAAATACTATTTGTCCTTTAAAAAGTATTTATAAAGTAAGAATAATAAAATGAATGTATATTCATTATTATATAAAAAAATAATTCACATAGTCATAGTTCTAGGGCCTTGTTACATAACTCTTAAAACACCCGTATAATACCTAAGGGTAAGGTGAGCGATTGTGAAAGACTCATGGGGTGGCTCAGATAACATCGCTCGGGTGGTAATCTCTATTAACTTCCACTTATCTTGTAGGCGATTCTGTTCAAGATTAACATGTTGAATCTCGACTTGGGATTTGTGAAGAGCGAAGCCCAGTGACACTACCTCCTTTCTATGCTCCGAAAATTGGTATTCGTATGGAGATATTATACTGGATGAGGCCATCGCTTCCTTTTTCTGAGTAAATTGGATTTGTTAAAGTCCAATATTTATACTATTTATTTGGTCACTTTTCACCAGCTATATTAGCAATGGTAAAAATTATTAACCATATTTTAAAATCCAAAAACATAAAACCAAATAATTGCATATGTAATATAACCATTTTACATTATAAGACATTTAATTAGATCAGGAAGAATTTTCATTAATAAACATTTGGGTCATTACAATATTCCCCCTAAAGAAATTTCTCCCTCAAAATTTCCTTTTACCACACTCAAATAGATGAAGGTAACTCTACTTCATCAATTTCTCCAATTCCCACATTTTTTCTTCAAAATTATGGTTTCACCACAACACCTTGACAAGAGGTATTATCTTATTTCTTATAATATTTTCCCTACGATCAAAGATCTTTATTGTCTTTTCTTCATAGGAGAGGTCATTATATAACGGTACCACCTCTGGATTGAGTACATGTGATGGGTCATGTATGTACTTCATTAAGAGTGATACATGGAATACATCATGTACTTGAGATAGATTCGGTGTGAGTGCCAGTTGATTGGCCACTACTCCAATGAGATATTGGATCTCAAAAGGACTGATGTACCTTGGAATAAGTTTTCCCTTCTTCCCAAATCTCATAACTCCATTCAATAATGATATGCAGAGGAATTCAATTTCTCTAACATGAAACCCTAGGTATCGTCGATGATTATCAGTATAGCTCTTTTTTTGACTTTGAGCATCTTTAATGTGTTGCAGGATGGTTTTAACCTTCTACACCATTTCTTAGACCATTTATGGACCTAGAAGTTTTCACTCCACAACTTTGTCCTAATATTCATGTGTTCTGCACCTCTTCCCATACATGGCTTCATAAGGATCCATTTGGATGCTCGAGATGAAACTATTATTGTAAGAGAACTCAACCGGAGGAAGATGTTGATCACATCCTCCTTTTAAGTCCATTTAGAATGCTCTAAAAATGTCATCAAGTGTTTGGATTGTCTTCTCATATTGACCATCAGATTGAGGATGATTAGCCATACTAAAGTTCAACTCAGTATTCAGATCATGTTGAAGTCTCTTATAGAACTTATAGGTGAATCTAGGATCTAGATCAGATAAAATAAATAGTTGAAATCCATGAATCCTTACCTCATATCGGATGTATATCCTTTCTAGTTAATTCAATGAGGAATCCTCCTGAACTACAATGAATTGTGTCATCATTGTAAGATGATCCACAAGAACCCAAATAGAATTGTTTCCTTTGTATTTCTTCGGATGTCTGGTGACAAAGTCCATGGTAATTTTCTCCCATTTCCACATTGGTATGGGTAATGGTTGAATCATACCCTTAGACTTCTCCCTCTTAGCTTTCACTTACTGACACACCAGACACTTTGATGTATAATTAGTGATCTCTTTCATCATGTTATCCCACCAATAAATCTCTCAGAGATCTCGAGACATCTTTGTGTTTCCTGGGTGAATAGAGAAATTTGATCTTTGTTCATAATCTAAAAGTTATTTCATTAACTATGAATTTGATTGAACGCATATTATTGACCCAAATATCAGATTTCATACTTTATTACAATTAAAATATGAGGATTTACCTTTTCTGATAGTTTCCACTTTATTCCAAATTCATACATCATCATTTTGATCATCCTTTATCCTTTCCAAAAGAGACGGTTGATAAATAATTTGTGAAAGTATTGATGATGTTTCCATCTTTATGATTACCATGTACATCTTCATCAAATCTAATAAGATTGTATCCTTTTCAATTCTCATCAATGAAAGAATCACAAAGTCCTTTCTACATAGAGAATCTTCCACCTTGTTTTCTTTCCTAGGGTGGTAATGGATTGAGCTGTCATAGTTTTTTATTAGATCTAACCATCTTCATTGGAAAAAGTTCAACTCTTTCTATGTGAATATGTCCATGAAGATTTTTTTTATATGTATATATTTCACACTTCTTTTCAAAGAGGTATTTTCACCAAATTTTTAAAGAAAATATTTCTGTATCCAACTCCAGATCATGTGTTGGATATTTTTTCTCATAAAATTTCAATTGTTATAAAGCATAGTCATTGAATTTTTCATTTTGCATCAACACACAACCCATTCCTTTCTTCAAATCATCACTGAATATCCCCAAAAGTTCGAAACTTGTGGTTAGTGTGAGCATGGGTTCAGTGATAAGACTCCTTTTCAACTCCTTAAACCTATCTTCGCATTTGTCACTCCATGGAATCTTTACTCCCTTCCGAGTTAGCTTGGTAAGAGGGTTGGAAAATCGTGAGAAATTTCTCACAAATTAGCGATAATATCTAGCTAACCCTAGGAAGCTACGAATACCCACTACCGATGTTGGCCTCTGTCATCCCTAAATTGCAACAATCTTGGGGGGATCTATAAATATTCTATTGATTGTGATGATATGACCCAATAATGAGAACTACTTCAACTATAAATCACACTTTATGTACATTACATAGATATTCTCGTTTCATAAGGTCTCTAGTACTGTGCTTAGATGCTCATCCTGATCCTCCTTGGTTTTCGAGTATATTATAATATCTTCTATAAAGACTACAAAAAATTTGTCAAGGTAATCTCAAAAGACTATATTAATCAAGTCCATTAAGATTTCTAGAGCATTAGTGAGTCTGAAAGTCATTACTATGAATTTATAGTGCCCATATCTTGTACGAATAGTAGTCTTGTTGATATCCTTCTTCTTCACCCTTACTTGGTAATATCCTGAATGAAAATCCCCATTGAAGAATTATTGTGATCCATGTATCTTATTGAACAAGTCATAAATTTGTGGTAGAGGATACTTACTATTTATCGTGATTATTTTGAACTCATGATAATCAATGAAAAGGTGCATTGGCACATCCTTCTTCTAGACGAAGAGGACCAGTGCACTCCTTGGTGAAGCACATGGGTGTATACAACTTTTATCCAGATTCTCTTTGAGTTGTTTCTTCAGCTCGTCAAGCTTCAAAAAAGCCATTCAATATGGAGTCTTGTATACTGGAAACAACCAAGGTATATGATCATTTGAGAATTAACCATCTCTTCTAGGAGGAATATTAGAAAATTCCTTGGGAAACACTTCAGCTAATTCCATCACAATAGGCATGTCTTCAAGAATGGTTACTCCCATAGACTCAATCATATAAGAAAGATACGAATGATCATAGGGTAGTAATATCCCTTCTTGATATGATGGTGATAAAAAATATTCATCCTCCACCATGAACTTATATAGAATCGGGGGTCGATTCACTATTTGGAGAGTGATTTCCCTCTCATGGAAATTTATGTTGGATCTATATAATGAAATACAATCCATGCTAATAATTGCATAAAATTCTGCCAAAGGGAGTATGAAGAATTTTTCTGGTAAGTTCAATCCAGAATGTATGAGAGTGAAGGAGTTATATTCATCAGATGCAATGATTTCCCCATTTTCTGTTCTCACTGACATCTTTACATACATGATTTTTGTTGGTGTTAGGATTGTTCTAATAAACTTTTAGGATACTAAAGAATCCATAGAACAAGAATAAAAATGTAGTTTCTCTATTATTGGATGAAAAATTAGCGTACCTATCATCAATTCATTGTCCAGGTTCAATTCGGTGGTAGTGATGGAAAAATATCACCTTTGTTTCCTTGGAGGTTGTTGGTTGCCTCTTAAAACCCCTGTCTTAGGGAAATGGTTTGAAAATTGCTTTGGTACTTTTTAGTTAAAGCAATGAATAATTCATTGAGGGTCGAACAGAACATTCCTATCCTCTGTCGCAGTCGCAGGTTTTTCTTGTCAGTAGTTAATGGCTAGGTGACATTTTCTTCCAAAAATAAATCATTTCCTCATTCCCTTCACGAAATTTATGAGTTGCTTCTTTCCACACCTTTGGAAAGTGGGGTTCTGGAATTTCTTAGCACCATTGGATTTATCCATCTGACCAGTAGAATTAAATTCCACCATTTACTTTTTATCCCCAAGATACCCCTGAGATTTTCAGATATCTATTTCATCCTTTAGGGAACATAGGACAATTTCCTCATAATCTCAATGTCATATATTTCTAGGGATTCTATATGATATGTTTTATTCCAAAAAAGATGTAAAGACCCATAAATTTCATGGAAATTTTTTTTCTTAATTTTCTTTGGGATTTTACAAGAATGCAGTTTCTGACGGCGCCTGATTCCGAGGTCCGGTGTGCCCAGAATCAATTTCCAAAGTTTAGCTTGGGTACGTTCAGAGAACGAACGAGCGGGTTTTTCTAACTTTTGAACCAGTGCTCGGAATGGAAATCTGAGGGAACCGATGAAACCGCAGTGCCGATAATTGCTTAAGAACACCTTTTTTGGGGCATCGTTTTCTCAAGAGGAGATGTTAAAAATTGTGGAAAGTAAAAATAAAATTGGGCTACAATTGTTTTTCTTTTTAAGTGGATATATCCTTTGAGTGGAAGTTGGGGATCTACCCATGAGAGGTTAAGAGGGTGGTGGGGCCCACACGAACTCCACCCCTTCAAATTCTCTACCCCCCCAATAACTCTTCCCCTTTAAACTCCCCCGTTAAACTTGTTAACTCCCTTTTATTAAGTAACTCTTCCACTTCCTTTTTAATTTTCCAACCTACCTCTTAATTAATTAAACAACTCATGGTTTAATTAATTAAGTGAATTGGATTTGAATTTGGTAAATTTGAATGCATGGCATGGGTAAATAAAATAAGGTGGAGCCTTATTTTATTTTGGTTGGAATTGTTGTGTTAAGAGAAAGGGAAGAGAGCTCTTGAGTTTTGAAGAACTTCTTCCACTGAAGAAGAACGCTTAATCTCCTTTGTTGAAGAACGTTAAGAACACCGAAGCTTCGACGAAGAACGCCGTCTCATCTTGCATCTTCTCTCCACATCGAAGGAAGCAAGACGCCGCATTCTTCATTGGGAGAACACCGACGAAGTGCCTTCTCCTTTTCTTCCTCCGCGTCAAGGGAGGAGACACCACCCCGGGGAAAGTCACCATTGACGACGAGTCACCCTACGACGTCAACAGAATCGGCACTGATCATCCGCGATGCCAATGACCTTCTCCTTCCGCGACGCCCTCTTCCGCGACATTCAATTCTGCGATGAGCCTTCATTCAACAACACTCGAGGTATGGGTTTGAATATATGTTCGTGAATATTCGAGCGTTCTTAGTAATCTTAGTCGCTTGCTATCGACTAAAGGGAGGGGTCCGGACCGCACAAACACGACTGACCCTCCTCCCTTAATTCTGTTGTTGACATGGTTGTGGTTTGGAACGGAGAGGGCGCGGTGTCGTCACACCACGTGGGATCATGCGACAAGCATGTGCAGCGCCATCGCGCCGCGTCGTTGAAGTCGAAAAAGGTCGGGGCGCCGTCGCGCCGCGACGGATAATCACGAAAACACTGCGGCCAGAGCGAAGGGGCGCGGCGCCGGTCGGACAAAGGCCGCGGCCTGACGCCGCGGCGGAGCCGGGAGCGCGGCCGGCTTCCGGCCGCCGGCGTCGGAGCAGGGGGACGAGACCGTGTCGGTCCCGTGGCGGCAGCAGCCTGCCGGACGGAGTGGGTCGGCCAGTAAGGGGAGAAACCGGGGGCTCGTAACCCCTGGCAGGAAGGGAGGAGAGGCCCCCCACGTGGGGGGTCAGGTTTAATTAAACAGGGGGGCATCCCCCCCCCCTTGTCCGCCCAGCTCGGTCACGCCGAGCTGGCCAGCGGACCATGCCAGCGCGCCGGCCGGGCCAGCCGGGCCAGGCCACGCTCAAACGGGCTGGACCTGGACCCAGTTCGGTCCGACCCAGGGGGTCTCGGGCCGGGTCAGTCCGGGCCCGAAACCCCCATTTTAGGATTGTTTTCGTTCTTTTGCCCATAGCGTGGGCTACAGACCTCTGATCGATGCACCATAAGTTTTGATGCGATCCTTGGTTCGAGATGTTCATTTCGGTATATTACACTCAGGGTTTTGGAGAACATTGGGTATGGCCGGGTTGGTTCAATCACGAAACGAACTGGGCCCTCGGAGCGGAAACACTTATATCTCGAGCTCTAGACGTCCGATTGATGTGCCGTCGACTTTCTTGGATTCCTCTTGATGAGACGAAACTTTTGGAATGCTTCACCTGAGTTTGGGATTCAGTTGGATAGTGGCCGGGTTGTATTGTACCCGAAATCTAACTGGGCCCCTAGAACGGAAAAGCTAATAACTTTCAAACCGAACGTCCGTTCGACGAACCGTCAGTGGCGTTGGTGATCTCGTTGATAAAAGGTCTCTATGAGTATACCCTATGAGATTTCGGGGTACAGTTGAGATATGGCCAGGTTGGTTGACACACAAAACCAACCGGGCCCCTTGGACGAAAATGCTAACAACTCACAGACCGGGTGTCCGATTGACGTGTCGTCTATTGCGTTGAGACCCCTATGATGAGGTGGTCCTTTGAGATACTTCATCGTGGGAATTTTTGATACTTGGAGTATCGACCTGTAGGTCGTGTAGAGGACCCTCCCGGAGACGAGAATACGGAGTACGGAGACCATGTAGCTGGATGAGACCTGATGACTGCTTGTCCGATTCGATTCGGAGTGACTATAATAGCCCAGTGGGGAGCACTACATTGTGAGCTGGCAGACCGATGGCAGAGGAGCACTACATTGTAAGGTGGAAGACCTGCGGAACTCGACAGGAGGAGTACCTCTGTAGGCTATGAGGGGGAGCACTACTATGTGAGGTGGAAGACCCATGGAGAAGGAGCACTACTGTGTGATGTGGCAGACCCGTGGTACTCGACAGGAGGAGTACCTCAGTAGTCTGAGGATAGTGACCAGTACCTCGAAGTCGTGACAGGATCATTGTACTCTCCAGAGACAGAGATCTTAAGTAGTTACGGTTTCGATAATGAAAATATTGGTTTGAGATGAGTATTTGACCTTTGTGTTTCCGCATGATTGAGATGGGTTACTTAATAACTTAGTTATAAATATGGGCTTATACCTAAGTAAGGGTTATCTGTTGAGATCCTTCTTTGTGGTTATCCTTGTTGAATTTCGTGAGATCTTGAGGGTCTCGGGGTCCCTACTAAGTGTCATATACTCACCCCTGCATGGGATATGCCCGCACTTCGTTTTGTTGGTTGCAGACGTCGGGTAGCGCTGACAGAGGACGAGTGTTCGAGGACTGGATGGTACCTGGAGGTGGAGCTCACGACGAGTCAGTATCCGGAGGTGGACTTCACGAAGAGATGACACTCGGATGAGTTTGACGGGAGAGAGTGTTGTGGAGGCTATCTATACCTACCCTTCAATTAGGATCCGTGGAGGATGATCCAGGAGCTGCGCTATCTGTACCTACCCTTTAGGTAGGATCCGAGGAGGACGACCCAGGAGCTGCTTCCATTCATCCAGTTGTTTGTCTTTTTCTGTTGTACATTTTTTCAGTTGTAGCTGTACTTTTGACAGGGTTTGTATTATGGCACATTTACATTTCAGCACTTCCTTTTGTACTTAATGTTTTACTTCTGCTTGTACTCTATGGTGTTTTGTTTACTTTTATAAAGGCAATTCCTTCCCAGTTATCGGGAATTACGCCTTTGGTTCTAGTCACCAGCCCCTGGCCTTTGGAAGGCGGGCTTGGGGTAGTCACGACATGGTCCCCAATGACGAGTCATGACAAATTGGTATAAGAGGAGTCGGTTCTACCACAGAACTTATAACTCTGATATTTTTATTCTGTGGAGAAATAGTGTTAAGGGTACCGAGTGTGGTATTCAGTTCAGGGAGTCCAGTGTTGGTGAGGTCGGCCGACGTATCTATACAACCAGACCCTAACAACTGATTTCCGACTTTTTGCACGGAAACACTGAATGCGTGTGTGTTTTCAAAGGTTTTCCCTTAACACAGCTCAAACCAGGTCATCTCACCATGTATAAATCGTATGACCGTGTCACGTTTGTTTCTTTCAGGATTCCTCCCCACAGACGACCAGCTAGAGCCCCGAGAGTTGTACGTACTGACAGCCTACCGAGCGATGTGGCCTCAGTACAGGGCCCTATCCCAGTTGAGGCACCAGCTGAGGCACCAGCGGTACTAATACCCATTGGGCCACCGATGCCACCAGCCCCAGCAGTAGAGGGTGCACGTCCCTTGAGAGCACTACACGAGTTCCAGCGCCAGAGGCCACCCAGGTTCAGGGGAGAGACAGACCTGCAGGCGGCTGAGGATTGGATGGAGGCTATGGTGAGAGTCTTCATGATAGTGGGGATGCTAGAAGACATCATGGTGATCCTTGCTGCCAGCCTTCTTCAGGCACCAGCAGGCAGATAGTGGAGCCTGATGGTCCAGATGCATGATGAGGCGACACTTCTGTGGGCAGACTTCGAGATCCTGTTCCGGGCACAGTTTGTACCAGCCACCCTTCGAGCGGTGTGTATACAGGAGCTACTACATCTACAGAAGGGTAGCATGACAGTGGCGCAGTACTCAGTGAGGTTCACAGACCTCTCACGATACTCCACAGATATGGTATGGGACCCGTTCTTCATGGACCAAACCTTCGAGCAGGGGCTCAGGCGAGATATTAGAGCTTCTTTTGTTTGTCATAGCATCCCGATACAGATAGGGGTGTTGGAGCAAGCCCTCTTAGTGTAGAGTTTCCTTGCTGAGCAGTCTCCAGCAGCAGGACCCAGCACTAGCAAGCATGCGCCAAAGTCTTCTGTAGTAGGCAGTAGATAGATGACGCAGAGGTCCAAGAGGACCAGACCTATAGGTGGTCGACCACATGACTCAGGGTCTGTAGTGTGAGGCACCAAGGGTAATGATAGAGCCAGACCTGTCATGCATTGTTACTCCTATGGCGGGATTGGTCACATGGCACATGACTGTCCGACCCGCTATGCAGCTAGCCAGTAGTTAAATGAAGAACCTCGCAGGCAGAGGCAGAGGTTCGATTGAGGCAGACTGCTAGGAGCAGAAGGCCGAGTGAGGGGAGCTGGCCGTGCATCTGGAGGTGGAAGACGCTTCGAGGTGATGGCACCACCACCACCAGGAGGTCCACCCCGACCATAGGGAACATGTGGACATGGGAGAGCTCAGCTTCAGGAAGTAGAATCATACGACTACAGATCTCCGGAAGCACGTGGAAAGGAGTGGAACTAGTGGTTTCCTTTTGTTCTTCGTACTTCTAGTTCCATGTTGTTGTTACATTTGTTTCTTTGTACTATGTGCTTCAATAACAAAAATACACTTACCTTTGTGACATTTTCTTCCTTCATTTTTGTGTACTAAAAGGTTCCGATTTAAACTGTTGACTTGACCCTCACTTTCGAGATTCCTACTGTAGGAGACCCAGTTACCTCACACTGATGCCGAAAGTGTGACTCGACCCTTAGAGGGGAGAGTGACGGTTGGATCTCTTAGTAGTAACGTCGAGTCCTTACGACGTCGTCCATGGCATGAATACATCATTCATGCCCAGATTGTCTGTATTAGGCAAAGAATGTGGTTCATCCAGGGGATGACACCGAATTTCTCTTATCAGCAAAGAAGAAATCATAGCAGCTCTTGTGGGACCAGAGATGGTCCAGGCCCCGACAGAGAAGGACCAAGTCATCCAAGAGCGGATGCAGACAACTCAGAGCCGACAGAAGCCTTATAATGACAACAGGCAGAGACAACTAGAGTTCGAGGATGGTCACCACGTTTTCTTACGGGTCTCACCTCGACGTGGAATTACAGAGATTTGACTGAGGCGGAAAGTTATCTCTGAGCTTCATCAGACCCTTCCAGGTCCTCAGCAGGGTAGGCGAGGTGGTTTATCGCTTGATCATTCCATCTCAGTTGCACCGGGTGCATGAAATCATCCCCATACCTCGGCTGAGGAGATACGTGCATGATCCTTCACACATCAGTGACCTTAGGGAGTTGGACGTCGATGATAGGGTGACATGTGCATAGATTCCATTGGAGATTGAGGATCGACAGGAGCGTGTCCTACGTGAACAATTGATTCCTCAGGTGCGCATTCACTGGCAGCACAGGAACCTCTAGGGGAGCACCTAGGAGCTGAAGGCTCAGATGTGTGCTCAGTACCGCTTTTGTATCCCTAGTTTGTGTTAAAGCTTTATGGGGACGTAATTCCCAGAGGTGGGAGTAATGTAAAGACCCGGAAATTTCAAGGAATTTTTTTTTAAATTTTCCTTGGGATTTTACTATAACGCAGTTTCTGACGGCGCTTGATTCGAGGCCCGGTGTGCCCGAAATCAATTTCTGAAGTTTAGCTCGGGTCCGTTCAGTGAATGAACGAGCGGGTTTTTATAACTTTTTAACCGGTGCACGGAATCGAATTCTGAGGGCACCGATGAAACCGAAGCGCCGGTAATTGCTTAAGAACACCTTTTTTGGGGTTACGTTTGCTCGAGAGGAGATGTTAAAAATTGTGGAATGTAAAAATAAAATTGTGCTATAATTTTATTTCTTTTTAAGTGGTTATATCCTTTGAGTGGAAGTTGGGGATCTACCCATGAGAGGTTAAGAGGGTGATGGGGCCCACATGAACTCCACCCCTTCAAATTCTCTTACCCCCCATAACTCTTCCCCTTTTAACTCCCCCTTTAAACTTGTTAACTCCCTTTTATTAAGTAACTCTTCCACTTACTTTTTAATTTTCCAACCTACCTCTTAATTAATTAATTAACTCATGGTTTAATTAATTAAGTTAATTGGATTTGAATTTTGTAAATTTCAATGCATGGAATGGGTAAATAAAATAAGGTGCAGCCTTATTTTAATTTGGTTGGAATTGTTGTGTTAAGAAAAAGGGAAGAGTGCCCTTGAGTTTTTAAGAACTTCTTCCTCCGAAGAAGAATGCTTCATCTTCTTTGTTGAAGAACGTGAAGAACACCGAATCTTGGATGAAGAACGTCGTCTCATCTTTCATTTTCTCTCCACGTCGAAGGAAGAGAGATGCCACATTCTTCTTCGGGTGAACACCGACGACGTTCCTTCTCCTATTCTTCCTCCGCGTCAAGGGAGGAGACACCACCGCGGGGAAAGTCTCCATTGACGACGACTCACCCTCCGACGTCAACGGAATTGGCACCGATCTTCCGCAACGCCAACGACCTTCTCCTTCCGTGATGCCCTCTTCCACGATGTTTAATTCCGGGACGAGCCTACGTTCAACAACGCTCGAGGTAGGGGTGTGAATATATGTTCGTGAATATTCGAGTGTTCTTCGCAATCTTAGTCGCTTGGTATCGATTAACGGGAGGGGGCCGGACCGCACAAACACGACCGACCCTCATACCTTAATTATATTGTTGACCATGTTGTGGTTTGGAATGGAGATGGCGTGATGTCGTTGCACCGCACGGGATCATGCGGCAAGGATGCGCAGCGCCGTCGCGCCACGCTGTTAAAGTCGAAATGGTCGCGGCGCCGTCGCGCCACCCTGGAGAATCACGAAAACACCGCGACCAGAGCGGGGCCGCGGCGGAGGGGCGCAGCGCTGTGGCAGCGTGCTAGTCGGACCAAGGCCGCGGCCTGAGGCCGCGGCGGAGCAGGGAGCGGGGGCCGGCTTCCGGCCGCCAGCGTTGGAGCAGGGGGACGATACCACGCCGATCCCGTGGTAGCACCAGCCGGCCGGCCGGAGCGGGCCGGCTAGTTAGGATAGAAACTGGGGGTTCGTAACCCCCGGCTGGAAGGGAGGAGCGTCCCCAGACGTTGGGGCAGTGTTTAATTAATCAGGGGGTGACGCGCCTCCCCCCCCTTGTCCGGCCAGCTCGGTCACGCCGAGCTGGCCAGCGGACCGCACCATCTCGCCGGTCGGGTCGCGCCCAAGCGGGCTGGACCCGGACCCGGTTCGGGCTGACCCAGGGGGTCTCGGGCCGGGTAGGTCCGGGCCCGAAACCCCCTTTTTCGGACTGTTTTCGTTCTTTTGCCCATAGCATGGACTACGGACTTCCGATCGATAGAATTTCAGTTGCGATGAAATCCTTTTATTGAGACCATCGTTTCGTTATATTACACTTAGGGTTTCGGAGAACTTTGAGTATGGCCGGGTTGGTTCAATCACGAAACCAACCGGGCCCTCGGAGCAGAAACACTTATATCTCGAGATCCGGACGTCCGATTGGCGTGCCGTCGACTTTGTTGGATTCCTCATGATGACGAAACTTTTGGCATGCTTTGCCTGAGTTTTGGATGCAGTTAGATAATGGTCGGGTTTGATTGTACCCGAAATCCAACCGGGCCCCTGGAACGGAAAAACTGATAACTTTCAAACTGGACGTCCGTTCGACGAACCTTCAGTGGAGTTGGTGATCTCATTGAGAAAAGGTCCCTATGAGTATACCCTACGAGAGTTTTGGGGTATAGTTGAGATACGGCCAGGTTGGTTCGCACACGAAACCAACCGCCCCCCCTGGGACGAAAAGGCTAATAACTCACAGACCGGGCGTCCGATTGACGCGTCGTCTGTTGCGTTGAGACCCCAATGACGAGGCGGTCCTTTCAGATACTTCTTCGTGCGACTTTGTGATACTTGGAGGATCGACCTGTACATCGTGGAGTGGACCCTCCCGGAGACGAGCGTACGGAGTATGGAGACCGTGTAGCTAGTTGAGACCTAATGACTGCTTATCCGATTCGATTCGGAGTGACTAGCATAGCCCATTGGGGAGCACTACTTTGTGAGGTTGCATGCCCATGGAGGAGGATCACTAATTTGTGAGGTGTCAGACCCGCGGTACTCGACAGGATGAGTACCTCTGTAGGCTATGAGGGGGAGCACTACTGTGTGAGGTGGCAGACCCATGGCGGAGGAACACTACTATGTGAGGTGGAAGATCCGCGGTACTCGATAGGAGGAGTACCTCAGTAGTCTTAGGTTACTGAGCCGTACCTCAGAGTCGTGATAGGATCACTGTACTCTCCAGAGATAGAGCTCTTCAGCAGTTACGGTTTCGATAATGAAAATCTTAATTTGAGCTGAGTATTTGACCTTTATGTTTCCTCATGATTGAGATGGGTTACTTAATAACTTGGGTATAATTATGGGCTTATACCTAAGTATGGGTTATCTGTTGAGATCCTTCTTTGTGGTTATCCTTGCTGGATTTAGTGAGACCTTGAGGGTCTCGGGGTCCCTACTGAGTATCGTATAGTCACCCCTACATGGGCTATGCCCACACTTCATTGTGTTGGTTTCAGACGTCGGACAGCGCTGACAGAGGCCGAGTGTTCGAGGACTGGACAGTACTCGGAGGTGGACCTCATGACGAGTCAGTATCTGGAGGTGGACTTCACGATGAGACGACACTCGGAGGAGGTTGATAGGCGAGAGCGTTTTGGAGGATATTTGTACCTACCCTTCAGGTATGATCCGTGGAAGATGATCTAGGAGCTGTGCTATCTGTACCTACCCTTCAGGTAGGATCTGAGGAGGACGATCCAGGAGCTACTTCCATTCTTCCAGCTTTTTTCCTTTTTCTGTTGTACTTTTTTTCAGTTGTAGTTGTACTTTCGACTGGGTTTGTATTCTGCCCCATTTACTTTTTAGCACTTCCTTTTGTACTTAGTGTTTTACTTCCTCTTGTACTCTGTGGTGTTTTGTTTACTTTTATAAAGGCAATTCCTTCCCAGTTATCGGGAATTACGCCTTTGGTGCTAGTCGCCATCCCCTGGCCTTTGGAAGGTGGGCATGGGGTAGTCACGGCACGGGCCCCGAGGACGGGTCGTGAAAAAAGTAGCAGTCAACCATTCATTTTGGGGTAATAAAAAAGATGGAGGAATATCGTGCAAGCCATGTGAATTTTTCCTCGTACGCTCTGATGGATTATTCGTCTTTTTTTCTTGAGGTCATGGAATCCCTTTTCCATCTTAGGTTAGAGGGTACAAGGAAAATATTTTTCTAATTTATTTTCTAGAAATCCTTCCATTCCAATGCCTTGATCTACTCATTATTATTCATAATTTTGATCAATGTCCACCATTTATCAGCTTCACCCTCCACACGATAAGTAGCCATAAGTACCTTTTTTGATTAGAACATTGAATGATGGAGAAGATCTTCTCAATGGAGTTGATCCATTTTTCAGAGATTGAGGGATTGGATGATCCAATAAAATTAGGAATCCTTTGTATCATTAATCTCTTGATTATGGAATGTTCTTTCTTAGTGGGGGAGGGGGGTTGAACGTACCTCTTGAACCATGTTTCTATTCAAAACATGAGTTAACTGAGAGAGTATCATGACAAAGTTTGTGATTACCTCTCATATCAGATTGGGAATCTCATTAGAACTCTCATCACATTGATCTTTGAATCGGTTGTTAGCCTGAGTCCTCCTATTACCATCCATTAGTTGTAATTAAAGGAAAGTTAGGGGTAACACATAAAGGGGGATCCAATGACAAAAAAGGAATAACATATAAATTACATTTATTTCCTTAATTAATCTATGTTATCCATGATCTACTTCCCACCATATATTCTAAGGGGATTTTTTTAATTCCCTTAACAATGGTTCACACTAAGATCATGAATTTACCAATTAATATCCATCAGGAGTGTTGTAAACAAGAGTGAAACAAAGCCCGTTTCCATGCACTAGTTCCCATTTGAGTCTAGCTAAAAGTGTTGTTTTCGAGTTTTATCCCTAGATACATCTGTTCTAGAGCTGCCTCTACCTAATCGTATCCCAACATGGATGTATTTGTTTGATAAACAACTTATTCAATACTCACAACAATTTAGGACTGTTTTTATTATAATTATTCTTATCCCTCAGGCATTCACTAGGGTTTTCTAATCCGAATCCCAAAAATTACTAAACCTATCCTTTGATACAACTTATAACAACCCTTCTCTTTATTTCATAGTTAAACATAATTTATTATACAAAATCTTCACTTGATACAACATAAAATATTGGGAGGAATCTTTTATTTGGGTCTTAGGAACATTACATAACAACTTAAAACATTAAATACACATCTTTGTTGAAAAAATCATTTACATGACCACACACATTCCTTCATACTTATCATTTCATGGGATAACCTAAGGTCATACAAAAGAAAAGCTTGAGATATAATCCCAGTAAGGGGGTAAACAAGGAATAACATGGAGAATACAATACATGTTAAGAAATAGGAATATCAATGGAGCATAAGAGAAACTTTAACATAAATGAATGGCATAACATGGTAAACAAAACATGGAAATGTGGTAACAACATTTAATATGATATTAGCACGAGCCAAGGCTCATTGCACATGGAGCATCAGTAACCCCTCATTTCACTTGAATTAGTATGAGTAAACCCTCATTTCACTTGAATTATAATGAGTAAGCCCTCATTTCACTTGACGTATCATGATACTGATCTTTACCCAATGTATTGGAGCACTATGAGGTCACACCCTTCTTAATCATTTCATTTCATGCATAAGTGTTCCACATAGATCATACTAAATGGATTCGTTAAGCATCATAATTTATTCCACGAGTAAGAGATGTGGAATCCATAAATGTAAGTCCTCAATCAAAAAAGTACATGTGCATAAAGGTGAATACCCTTGATAGAGAAATGGGTATGGTATTCACTTACACAATGATTTTGGCATGGGAAGTTTTGGGGTAATTTCAGTAGCATAATGACATCCAATAGAAATCATAAAATGGGTTGATGAGAGAGAAATGAGTATATAATTATTTATACATGAAATGGATAGTAAAGGGGTCATGAAACCTAACATACCAACATATATAATGGAATTTAGATGTATAATATAAAATAAGTTTTAGAATGTAAATGAGAAGAGAGAAATTCCTTACGGGATTTATGCATTTTAAAAGGTTTACACAAGAGGAATTAATGTGAGAGCAAGAGGTATATAATCAGTCAACATAATGAGGGAAGTATGGGGGAGTTGAAAAATCACACCCCAAATTTTTTAATTTAAAATAAAAGGGTATAACAACATAAAGAAACATGGACAAAAATGAGAAAGGAAGAAATACCTTACTTGGAAGTGTGATCCAATGGCTTGGGAGAGGCTTAAGAGATGCCTCTTGGGAAATAGAGGCACCTTGTAAGGATACTAGAGAGAGGAATTCAGAGTAGGGATGTGATCCAAGGGTTTTTAGTGAAGAGAAGTGGGAGCTTTGGTGGGTTTATATAGGAAAAGAGTGCAAATTATTTATTATTTTGGTTTTGGACACCACATACTAAACTAATGAAAACCACAATCCAAGCCATGGGTTTTCTAATGGGGAGTGGAAAATATTTTTTTGTGATGCCAATGTCATGACTTGTCAATATATGAGGATATCTTATGTAGAGGGGAGTCACTCTCTTAGGTAAATCATTTTAAAATCTAAAATGTTTTATAAGTCTTGGAGGGCCCACTAAGGAACCATACAACTAATAAAACAAATCTAAAATCACATTATTTTAAAAGTAAAACATATATTGGATGAAAAAAATTTATATAATTTTATTACATCACTATTGGGTCATTATGATGTCATAAAACACATTATATATTTAAACGGTATTTAATTTTTACCCAAAAATTTGACCGTCTTAGAAAATTACAAAAAATTCACCTTTGGTTAATTTAGACATTTATCAAAAATTACTTGGTTTTGAAAAAACATCTTTCAAACAATACTAAAAATTAAGATACCGCATGAACACACCTCTCTAAATACCTATACACATGCACACCTCTCTAAGCCCATACAATGATGAAATATGAAAACATGAAAACATGAATGAATACATCTAAATCCCACAACCAAAGTAAAACATTATGTAAAGGAAAGTATATAGGGGAAAACACAATCCCACCATAAAGAGTCTAAAAACAAGTCCAACCTAAAAGTATATATAGGGACTGCTATCAAGATACTGCATGAACAGACCTCATCCTATTCGGTCTCACTACTGGTCTATATAGGGCTATGTAAAAGGTTTTATCATATTAAAATGACACAACATTTGCGGGAAAAGCCCATATTGGGGTGAATATAACAATACCCAATATGACATCCTAAAATCAGAAAGCATAAAACTAAGGAATAATAATCATCTATATGCTTGTATATGTATACAATTAATATAACTATAATATCTAGATATATATAAAAAAGACACACAATCTAAAGTTCAAGTCACAATCATAATGCTTGTATAGGATTCTAGCTTGAAGATTCAATATAGAAATCTTCTAGGAGAACACACTCCATGAGTCAGATAGCACTGACGACGTCTATCTGAGAGATAGTTCTTGCCAGTTCTCATCATAGGGAGTATATGATGTTGTCTAAAGACATATGATACATAGACGAGGATCACCCCCAAGGCCATTAGGGTATACCAGTTACTCAATTTGAAACAACCTTATAAGTAGAGGATCAATGCGGTGTAGTATTTCTCATGACAATTTGAAGAACTCCTCCTAGGGTAAGAACATGACATAGGATCACAATCTGGGCCTTATCGAAGGATTCCAACACCTATATCAATGAATTCCTAATGAATGGATAATTTTACTATGTTCAGGAGGTGATTCTATAGTAACCCTTAGGGAATTGATATGGGGTGAATACCCTAATGAATCTTGTCTAAGATTCATAGAACAAGGGCACCAAGACAATATTTTAGGAGTACACTACATGTAGTACGGTTACACGTCATGTACCTTTGACCTCGGGTCCTTCCCATGTAAATGACCTATGTCCACATGTTTGTATTAGTACATAATGTGATTCTACCCATTTAACCTTCCAGTGTACCAGTATATGGATTAGCCCATGAATTCTTAGCCTGACCATGTCTGTGTAAGAGTACACAGTGTTCCCATGCTTATGTACTCCCTAGTTGTGTCTATATACCGTCTAAGGTACACACTGAGACATTGGGGTGGGACACACATCATGTGACTTGGCCACATTCCATGTGATACTTATCTTTATCTCAAAACCCTAGCTTCCATTGGGAGGGTCCCATGTGAAGTATAGCTCCACCTTACACATCGCGTATTGAGGAAATTTTCAGAATCTCATATTTGGATCCTAAATTTTTGACGTCTCCACTGGCCATAATTCTGGACTCTCCCTTCACTTAAACAAAGGCAGATCATTATATAGACATCATTGTCATCGAACACTAGGATTTGGATCTGGAATACATTTGGAAAATGGAATCGTATGCCTTTATTTTTGCGTGGTGAAGAACATGAAAACCGGGCATCCACACTGCCCAATCCGCTTTAATTTACATCATCTCCCCACCATCATGTCATGCTGATCCTAGATATAAAATATCAAATCAGTTCACCACGAAATGAGTGTGCGGTGATAGATTTCTCATTTTATGTAAATCCATGTTCCCAACAAAGAAATATTGCAATGAATGAATAATAAGTGGAGAAAAGAACTAGAACAATCATAAGGAATAGAACTCAGTCGATGTTTATGTTGACCTAGATTAATTTCCATTGAAATAATGAACAAAGAGATAACAATTAATCATAAATCAATTCTCCCAATTCCTGAATAAAAATAACTCATAATGTAATACAAATAATCCACGAATCAATCCATTGACCAATTAATATAAATTCATTATAGAAATAAAAAATGGGAAAAGAAACCAAATCAAAAAAATATCCTACCTCAATTAAAATGGATTGATGATGAAGAATGGAGGCGTCATGATCATTTGTGAGATCCTATGATTCCGTCTTTCACTGGTCTTTGTTCACTAATGGAATCCATCCAATTCTCTCTAAGGGGTCTGCAATGATTTTTATGGGTAATGCGGTTAACCTTAAAATTATTTCATAAGAATGTTTTAAAAGAAAATAATTAGGTCACTACACCAACTGATGAAATAAAGTAATTTTATTTAATCATTTCTATTATTTTTTCTCATGATGACTTTTCAAAAATTCCCCATGCCGACAATGGTTATATTGTGCCTAGGATAAAACCCATGTTCTGAACATAATGGTGCCCTATGATTTCTGATTTGGGTCCCTATTTAGAATTTATTTCACATTTTTAGGAAAACATCGTGTGTGTCCTATTTAATATATTTAATATATTTGGAAAATTTATTTTGGGCACACTAGGGCTCTAAATCACAAACTGTCTCAATATCTATTCTTTCAAATAATCCATACAGTATATAAAAATGATACATGAAAAATATAATTCATTAAATAAATAGTTCCCTTATATTTCTGATCTAGGTCTCCATTTAGAAGTTATTTAATTTTTTTTAGGAAAACTGCACACACATTTTAATTAATATATTTAATATATTTTAAACATTTATGTTGGGGACACCGGGTCTTGGAATCACACACCTTCTCAACACCTGGTCTCAAAAATAATTCATACAATATCCAAAAATAATACAAATAAAATATGATTCATTACAACATTTATATGGGGAATGAGATTTCATGTATGAATATGATATTTTATCGACATATATTATAATTTTCCTATGGCTAGAATATTTTGACCACACATAGGATAGTTTATTTTATGGAAAATCAACCAAATGATGATCAAAAGTAGACTTTGAGGATTCAAATATGGTTCTATATGAGACAATGGGATTAAAATTCACCATACATGAAACTAATTATAATATTATAGATGGATTATAATACATATAATATTTTGATCAATAACTATGAATGGAAGCTGATTATTTTCAGGAAGGAAGGATTATGAGGACATTTGAGGGCATGTGGAAGAAGAAAACAATCAATAAATTTAAAATTGGGTATTTTTGAGGTTTAAACATGATCAAAGAAGATGTAAACCATGTATCTGAAAAAGTAATATGAGGATAAAGATTAAAATAGTAATGGGAGTGGTAAGTTTATGCTGGATACTATTATAGTTTTTGGTGTTTTATTTTATCTTCCATTATTTTCTATTTTCTTATATACTATAAGGCTTCCTTATTACCCTTTCTTGTATGTTTTCCATAGAATTGAGGGGTGATTATAGAGTGTCTGGAGATGGTAATTTTATCCTCTTTAAATTATTGAGTCCTAAAACTTCATTATATAAAATCCTCTCCTTTTTGATTAACTAGTATCAATATTAAATAGTAGTCCTTAATATCATATGCGATTGTGTTAGGTTTTAGTTTTTCTAGTTGTTTATTTATTTTGTCAAAAGATCCAAAACCTTCTTCCACATATTTATCATTTATATATTATGGAATGGTTCATGATTGAGTGGTGAAGTTCATGAAGATTTTCAGCACATGTGGAAGTATTAGTGGAAACTCTTGATTGTTTTTGAAGAACTAGACTCAATAATTCATTTCAAAATTTTATTAAGGGTGATTTACTCTAAATATTTAATATATTGGGAGGTTGGTATACTAATCTGAGATCACAGTTTTGAAAATAATCACCCACACCATTCAATTAAGGGTGATAGGGGAAGCGATTATAAATCCTCTCACCCACCAATAAATAAGAAGAAAAGTTAAATAAATTTAAGGAATATGATAAAATTTCAATTCGAAAAAAACCTGACCCAATATCACTTATCATAATTTTCTTAAATATCTTATTTTTTACTTTATTTTTAAAACCAAACAAAATTTTAAACACCCCCGTTATCTAACCCTAAAATAAATGTGACAACTAATTATATGTACTCATTTCTAGAGGCAACCTTAAGGTCACCACTAGAACTATATTTAACTTAAAAATAAATTGATTTTTGATCCACTAATGATATATTTCATCAATCCTCATCACTTTTTTATCATCATCGACCTCAACTCTATGGAAATTTGCTGGAACATCCTACTGAACATATTTGGTGTGAAACTAATAAAGATTGGAACCTAGAGGCATTCCAAGAAAAGAAAAAACATTAAGGACTCCTAAAATAGGGATATGGAATATCTAAGGTTAATTAATTAAATTAGATCATAATCCCCATTTTCTACCCAATTCAAACATAGGCACATACAATCATGAATCATAATCATTTTTTTTACTTATAACCTACATGTTATATAACTTTATGTAGCTTGTTTAGTGAACTTCAATGTCCTTTAATTATATCATAGGGTCCCTTAAATACTTATGTCTTAAATAGTTTCTCTTGTATACATCATGTGATTTTTCTAGCTATTATCATTTCCCTACCAAGCCATGAAATCCTCACAGGTTCGTATATATAAACTCCATACTATCTCTCAACCATCATATTTGGTACCACTTTGTAATAACCTCCTCTCCATGGGTACCTCTCTTGGACTAGTATTGAATATGGGGGTGACCCAGGAATCCTACCTATAATATTCCAGGGGATGGTAGCTATCATTAATGGTATATAATCCATAAAAATAGGAGGCATTACCCTCTTGAATGAAATTTAAGTAATTATATACAAAATGAGATCCACTAATAAAAACCATTCATAAATAAATACACAATCCCAACACATTAAGGTAATATCATACAGAACGTGAAATAATTAAAAAGTTCCAAAAAAATCATAGGAAACAACCACAAAATTCAACAACTCTAGAACAACCACTTTGAGTTAGTAACACCGAGATCGATCACTAAAAATATCTTATGAGCATAAAATATATTTATATATATATAGGGTGAGCATAGAAGTATACTCAATATTATTAACCTCAACTCCCATGAATATCATGTTAATTATTAAGGCTCCCAAAGGGATTATTTGGTTTCATGAAAGAATTATGACATGTTTTATATGGTACCTAAACCAAAAAGGGAAACACCACTAGGAATAATGGATGAGGACGAATAATACCATTACTGAAGGTGGTATCGATTTATAAAATGTGGTGGAATCCATTCTCGGAATTCATGATAAATTATCCTAGTAAATTATGGATGGTACCTTGCTTTGGGAAAGGATCATGAGAAAAAGATATGGGGATGAATGGAGTTATCAGGATGAAATTACTAGCAGTGTCAGGTCTTATAAAGAGAATTATTGGTCATATGGAGACCCTAGAAGGTGTGTTCAGGTGGGTGGTAGGTTATGGTGATATCAGTTACTAGTAGGAGAATTGGGTTGTTGTGCCTCTCAAATTCTTGGGATTCCTAGTACATGATATTTCATTAAAAGAAGCATGTGTGTTCCCTAACATCATCAATTAAACTATTGAATAATAGTAATGAATTATCTTTGAGAATATCAACTTGTTTAGTGAGTCTGAAACATGCATTTTTATGCTCTTTCTCCGAGCACATCAATATCCAGGACTTCTGGGAGATGGTTCGTGTAATTTTTGGGAATGAAAAATAGAATTTGAAGATTTGGTGAAAATAAATTCCATTAAAAATTAATTTCGTGGTGTGTAATCTAAGTAATTAATCCCTACCTACTAGGTAAATCTTGAAGAAGATAGGGGTATGTCTGGATTCTCACTTATGGTCTTGTACATCATCTACCTATGAGACGGCTTGGCATCTCTTCTTCAGAGGGCATGGGATCTCCACATTTGTAGTCTCCCTAAGATATTGCATTGAAATTTCTGTATGTGAGGATATGATATCCAAAATTATTGAGATGTTATTCTAGGTAAATGAGCTAAATGGCATTGAGGTGAAGGTTCAAAGTGTGGTTTTTGATATGGACATAAAGGTTATATTGGATGGTATAAAAAAGTATAGGGAAAGCTATGTGTACTCTAATTCGTTCATTAATATGTGGGTGAAATTATTGGTGGTGGAGATTATGGAACATATTCATAGAGAGGGTTATTTTTCCTCATTGTGGAAAATAATCCCAAGGGTTGTGATGAATACATAAGTCATTGAAATGAATAATCTGGGGGCATGGGTTATATGGGAACCTCCGGCATTGGTGTTGAAGATCAATGTGAATGGGTCATTCATGGATGGGGATATGAGGGGATGTGTCATTATAAAAGATGATAGAGGCTCCATGCTCTTTGTTTTTATCTCCTTTATTATCACAAATAAATCGTTTGGAGTAGAATGAAGGGCCATGGTTAACAGTTTCTTTTTGTACAGGTGCTGAAATTTTAGTATCACAGATGTTGTTTAGGACATGAAAGTTCTTTTTGGGATAATTCAAGTGATGTATAATACTCCTTGTGACATGACCTATCTCATTAAGATGTGTGTCATTATTATGAACCAGGGAATTATGATTATCCATACATGGTGAGAAGGTAATTTTATCGCTGATAATTTGGCCAGCAAGGGGGGACCCTAGCACTAGTACAATACTTATATTTTTTTAGATCCCTCAAAAATTATTTTAAGCTCATTTTTAGGGGAGATGATCTTGGAATTCACTATTTCAATCCCCCTTGACTTCTTTCCCTTCTTTTGGAAGAGTCCCTCCCCCTTATTCTTAATAAAAAGATAATTTTTTTTAAAAATTGTGAAATAAGCATACTAATACCCAATAAATAAACAAATAAAAAAAACTAATTACTAAAATAGGTAAAACTATATCCTATCATCACAAGGATCGATCACAAATTAACACATATTAGTAACCATAGTTGTATCAAAACATATTTATAAGAAATATACCGCACTTTCATTTCCACACATTTTTTCCATTTTCACACCCCAATACCAAACATTCCATGAAACAATCCATTTTATATGTCAATTCATTTGGTGTGATTTATTCCTCAAACCTACCTACCTCATTCTTATAGGTTCCCCATTATCTTTGTGTTGTCATTATTCCACATATATATCTTATATGTCACCAAGTAGAAGTCTAGAAGCCATTACAATCCATTTATCATATTGGATACCATATTCCACTAAAACTGCTACTTGTACTCACATGGGAAACTATATTCACGAGGACATGATAAAAGTATATTCTAGAACCTTAATCCATTATAGCTTGAACATTCATGTATAGTAAGATATATATCCATGAAAACTTATGTAGATACGTACCATATACCTTAATCCATTACAGACCATATATTATTACACATAGTACTACACCAAATGGGGATTGGGGAAGAGGGATAAATCAGTCATCTATTCCTTATAAACATGGATGTTGGAGGAAACACTCACACCCAAAACATTTAGGCATTTAATGCCTTTAAATCTTGGATGGTTGTGTGTATAAAATCATAAATTATGATAATAGATATAGCACATGACCACACTAGGGGAAAAAATATAGACATAGACTCAACCGCAACAATCATCCCACATGACACCCGGCTACCACCACTAATCCCTAGGTTACATGATTTCATATAATCCCAAAAGCATTAAGATTCGACATCTTAAACCATATTCACCAGTAATTATCAGTTATAAGTTTTTACTGAAACCCCATTATTCATTCTTGTTTAATCTTCTTATTTCATTACAAGACAATTTAATTTACAATTACCACTTATATTCTATATTCATTCCAATATATTAGAGAATTAAATATAATCATCCAATGGTTTCCATTTAACACATATCATTACCACATCAAAAACACTAATCCCATGAGTTCATTATTATTTCATTAGTATTATATTATCTATGTACTATGTGACATTTCATGTAGAACCATAAGGATATATAGTCAAAATATATAATAAAACTTTAAAAAGTAGTTGAAAAAAACATCAAAAAACCATATGATATCCAACCATAGAATCAATCAAAAAAATAAAAAGGGGAAGCCCAACTCTCAACTCGATCCAAAAATTCCATCAAACTTATCCTAATAAAAGGAAACAAGCAAGCCCTACTATCAACTTGAGTTGTACATCCCTTCACAAGGTCATTCCAACCAACCTGTTTTCATAATAATCACTTGGGATTTACCATACTAGGGTACATATATATAGAAACCAAATTATTTTAATAATGGAAGACTCATGGGGAAACCAATGAAATAAAACCAAGGCATATAAACCTTATAAAAAGAATAATATGACTGCTTAACCCTAGATTTTTTAGTAGTGAACATTTTTTTTACAATTTTAAACAACCCAATTCATTATTCATAGGTTTCATAAAAACTAACCTATCTTCAATAAAAATCAAAATAAAATATTCAATAAAATATTCTGAAAACATGAATTTAATATTTAGTAGATTTCAAGGAAGAACAATAACCAATTTTATCGTAAATGTTTTGTTATTCATTCTATAATTACCATATTTATGTTTTTATCCAATTTCATGAACATAAAACATTCTAAACAATAATAACAACCTGATAATAGAGATATCATAGTATCTAGTAATTCGTAAGAGGCATCATTAAGAATGAATCAACCAATGTGATCACAACATCCTTTTAAATTCATTCTTAATTTCATTTTTTTCATCATTAGTATTAATATTCCATTTAAAAAAGGAACTAAAGAATAATAATACAAAATAATTATTACAAAAAAAATATAAGTATCAAATTCCCTACCTCAAGAATTTCAACATTATCCAAGAAAGAATGAATGAACATGAATAAATATATGTTCAACTCTTCAATAATGAAATCTTGATCCCTTTTAGAATCCCACCATGGATATTACATAAAAAATAGAAAGATAATGAAAACAAAAAAGGTCTATACTTTGGAATGAGTTAATGAGAGAGAGATAAAAACTAATTAGAGAATAAGAAAATAACTTTAGATCACCAATGAACAATATCTTAGAGTCGGTGTCTAAATCATAGTAAGAGGGGGAGAAAAGTATCTAAAAGGGGACCTCACGTCATCGAGGGTTCTAAAGTGAAATGTGGAAATATTAATATTTTAGAGGCACTTAAGAATTTATTCTTGGATTTAATTTAACAGTACCAAGACACTTCCTCCTTCACCACACTATAATGTGCATAGTTTTCACCAAAATTACAACACCATAATGGACCAAAGCCTCCATCCCATTACTTTTAAAAAATAAGATAATTGATGTGTTCGAGGGAATTGAGGGGTGTTTTGTGACATGTTAGTCATTTCCAACTATAGGACATTCTAGATATTTTAAATTTTTTTCAGAAAATTTCTAATGGTGGGTTTTTTCAAATGGTAGATCATTATGAACACCTTCCATTTTTTTAAAAAATTTCCAATCGCGGTTCATTTCCAATGGTAGGTCATTATAGATGTTTTATATTTTTATAGAAAATTTCCAATGGTGGCCCTTTTCAAATGGTAGGTTATTCGGGAAGTTTTCCATTTTTCTAGAAAATTTCTAGCAGTAGTTCAATTCCATCGGTAGGTCCTTCTAGCAGTTTTCCATTTATCCTCAAAATCACCAATGGTGGGTCATTTCCAACGGTAGGTTATTATAGTAGTTTTCCATTTTTTCCCAAATGTTTCGATTGGTTGGTCACTTCCAATGGTTGTTCATTATAGTATTTTTCCATTTTCTAGAAAATTTCATGATTTTCAATTTTAATGTCTTTTATGATGAAAATGGTTTTAATTAATTAATAAAGGGTTTTAAATCAATTTAAAAGGTGATGGTTCATATATTCATTTTATAAAATGTTCAATTTTTTTTTCAAATATATAAACCACATGGATGTAATAGGATTCTGATTTAATGGTCTATATAAACCATTTTAAATACTAGTATTTTCAGATCTGATCTTTCTAAAGTGGAGATACTTCCTTCGCTCCTCTAATTATTTTTTATTTTAGGATATTGTTTAAAATACTTCTTCCTTGAGAGTTGTTGAAATTTTTTACTGGAGTTGGTTCGAGTTCCCCTTAAAGAAGTTCCCTAATGTATGCAGGCCCCCTATTTTGGTGCAGTGATTTGGGAAAGTATTCATTCTTCCAAGTAGGTTTCTCCCTCATTTATATTTATGTGTATCATGTGGTATGATTTTATTTTTATTATCTATTGTGAATATGGCTTCAATCTAGATTAAGAATGATAATGAATCTATTTAAATAAAATTTAATTTGATAGGGGAATGTGAAGTATAATTTCATGAATTTTGTTAATTTAATTTGATTTTCATTGATATTATGATTGAATGGGCATAATGACATGATAGAAATCATTCCTATTGGTTTCTTGGTTATTCTATAGTTAATATTCTTGAAACCTCTATTTTTGAGATTTTTTTATATTATCATAAATGACTGTTAACCACATATATTTGGCTAATGGAATGGATACCCCAAGATATAATGGATTTTGTAACAACACCCTTAATTAACGAAGTTAAATTGAATAAGATACCCATTACTAAATTTGAAAATGTGTTATGTTGTGGTATGTGATGTGATCTGTATGGGGGGAAGTGGATAAGGTATGGTTGTGCAGTAGGGCTTTGATAGTTTTTATGGTGTGTTGGTGCATTGGAACTGTAGTGGGGGTTGTGATGTGGTCATGAAGTGAGGCTATGATGGAACGTGGTATTGGTTGTGGCTGTAGGGATTTTTTATGCATCTTGTTATGTTCTAGGAGAAGTGAATGTTTTAATGGAATAGGATGGTAATAGAGAATTTGGATATTGTATTAATGATAATTAAAAATTGATATATTAACTGTGGATTTTTTTTCTTATGGGGGGGGGGGGTGTGCTTTTAGTTTCAATAATGGAAGAGGAAGTTCATGTGTGTTGCCTTGTTCATTTTCGAACCTTAAAGATGAGTAATGTATCTTGTGAATCTATATATATTTATAGTATATATTCTTGTTATTTCTAAACACACACCGTAGTTTGGGAAAAGTTGGATAATGAAGTTTTTGGATGAACGAAGTATTGTGTTTTGTTGTCACGGATGTTTGAGAAGAAAGGAAATCACATCACTTTGTATAAGTCAGTGAGGAAGGTTAAAATACATTCCATCATAAATTTGATGATCAATTTCTGATTTTTATTTCACAAAGATCATAAGTTGGTTGGAGAAATTATGAACAAATCATTCTGACAGAAAGGGGAAGAAATGATGCAGCAAATCAACACGGTTGGTCTTGCAGAAGTAGGTGTCTACGGTGGTGTAGTTTCCTAGTGTTTTCCAAATTTTTTGGGGTACCAAATTTTGAGTCTAGCTTCACAAAAGTGGATTCTCTTGAGGAGAATATCAAAATATGGAAAAATATGAATTTCATGAATATGGGGTTCATGAAGTGTATTTCATGAAGACATGAAGAATGTTGATGGTGTTCTTCACGATTACGATGAGCTTCGTGAATGACAGAGGTGAAGAGCTTTACAAGAAAGATTTAGGGCACAAAGGAAGAAAAATAATCATGGTGGCATGAAGGATGAAAGATCATAATGATGTAACACAGGATGAAAGATCATTGTGGAGGCAAAAAGGATATGATAGAATGCTTCATGATTAAGATGAGTTTTGTGAATACGGAAAATAGCCACGGTGCTTTGCGAAACAGAGTGAATTTCAGCCGAAATTTTGGAGGTCCATGATTTTATGAAGACATGGCACTAAGGTGGATGGAAGGCTCTATAGTCATTGGGAAAACCAATAAATTGGCCCCTACCCCCATGAGAGAAGTTTAGAGACTTAATGAGAATTTTAGAGATTTCAAATTTTGAAGAAGGTTCGCCGAAGAAGTGAGCTCTACGACGACAGGAAGCTCCACGAAGGAAAGGAGCTTCACAGTGAGCTATAGAGATTTGTGAAATAAGAACTTTGGAAAGACCAATCTGTGATCCACAAAATAGTGAGCTCTGTGATCTAGTGAGCTTTGCGAACTAGGGAGGTTTTCAAACTAGAGTGCTCCGCGAAGCTGGGAGCTTCGCGTAGGAGATTCACGAAGGAGCTCTACGAGCTAAAGATTTGAGTACCCAAATTAAGTTATAATTGCTTTCAAGTAGGTCATGATATGGCTGGGGTATAATACTAAGTGTCATTATAATGTCCAAGTAGATTCTATCAGCTTATCGATGGGAAAGAGAAGAGTTGTTTTCAAATATTATATTTGTGAATGGTTTTTAATAAGCACAAAGATATTTCTTTGCCATATTTGTGATAAGAGGGTGTGCACATACTTGAGGATTATCTCCCAAGTACTACATGAGTGAAAGGGAATATCATACTCATTGTATCCCACTCTAAAGGACTATTTTATTGTGGATTGTTTGGTACTGTATTATTTCCGTACCATACCACGGACGTAGCTACTCTTGCTGAGTAGTGAAACTGGTAAATCATGTGTTCTTATGCTCATGTTTATTTAGTTATGAAGGAACTCTTTAACAGGAGGTGAAGGTTATTTAAAAAAGGGGAAATTTAAAAGAAAAAGATATCACTAATTCATCCCCTCCCCCTCTCAGTGATAATTGGATCCTGGCTGGGTAAATTCAATTGGTATCAAAGGGAGGTTACCTTCATTTGTTATTTGATGAAGTTTTGAAGAAAAGTTTTCTTGGAGAATCTGAACTGTGTGAACAGTAATGGGATTACGATATTTAATGGGAAGAATTATTATATCTGTAAAGATATAATGATACCTTTTCTTATATCTCTTGGATATGAAGTTATTTAAATTACAAAAGATGGATTTCCTACTATTGATGACAAGGTTCTTCTTACACCCACAGATTAGAAGTATCTTGAGAATGATGGAAGTGATAAAAATTCATTACACTCATCTCTTTCTAAGAGTGAATTTTTAACAGTGAAAGGTGTTGCTACAACAAAATGAATATAGGACAAACTTTAAAACATCCATGAAGGAAATACAAAAGTGAAGAAGGTAGAACATCAAATCTGGTGGCTGAAGTACAAATACATAATGATGGGTGAGAATGAATCAGTTGGGGAATTTTTTACTGGGATAAATGACATTTTCAGTACAATCATATGGCTTGGTAAAAAGCTGGATGATTCTACAGTTGTTGAAATGATCCTGAGAATTCTTCCCGATAAATTTTATGCTAAAGTTTCATCACAGGAAGACAGAGATCCTAAAACATTATCACTGGATTATTTGCATATCACTCTCATCACTTATGAAATGATAAGGGATAAGACTATGAAGAGAAAAGGAAAGGATGATAGAGAAATTTATTTTTGTGATGAAAATAAAGAGAAGTCAAAGAAAATTCTTATTGAAGATGAAGTTGGTGAATCCGAATCTAAAAATGTGGTATGTAAATATTTTGATGAAATATTTTCCTTGTTTTCTAAAAATGTGAAATGATGCACAGGGAAATAAAAATGGAAACTCCTTTTGAAATTTTTTGAATGTGGATTTGCTGCCCACTTTGTGGAAAATTTCCCTCAAAATGGAAATATGAATATAGTGATCAGTAAGACAGAAGACCAAGAAGTTCATGGAAGAAACAGGGTGTCAAAGATACGTATTCTGGAAGAGGTAAGGATAAAATGTTATTCAAATAAAAAAGAAGAATATTTTTGTCAAAAAATGATGAAGATGATGATAGAGAGACTGAATATAAAAAAGTTTTTGTTGAGAATTCTAGAGAGAGTTCCTTTTTTCAATAGTGAATAATGATTATTATGAGAGCAATAGTATTAATGAAGAAGAAACTTAACATAAACATTATCTAAAAGAAGAGAAGAAGGAATGTTTGAGAAAGTTCATAAGGCTTGAGAAGGAAAACAGGAAATTGAAAAATGAAAACTTTTCACCAAATGAACAAGAATTATTTCCTGATAAGAAAGAAATATTTGAAAATGAGATTGATGATCTAAAAAATTATATTCATAGAGAAAATAATCGTAATGATCATCTGGAAGTAAAGTGGAAGTCAAAAGAAAATGAGTTGGAACTTGTCCTGCATAAACTTTCTAAAGCCAAGGAAATGAACATGAGGTTAAAAAAACTCTGTTATAGAAGTTGGTAAATATTATACTAAGAATGTGCCTAATAAGGATCAATAGAAGCTGCCTTCAATGTTTGGATAGAAATATGGAATGGGTACTAATAAGAGAAATGTTTGAAATGCTACGTATGGGATCAAAGTTAGCAATACTGAAAAATCATAAGAATCTAGAAATCATGAGTTCAGAAATATTTCTACCACTTATAGTTCTAGTAAGAATGAATAGTAATCATAGCTGAAGAAGAATGTTACAATTGAAAATATGAAGGCCGACAGACATCATAATTCTGGTAATAATATTGTTGAGAATCATGTTCACAACTCCGGTGATTATGGAAGTTTCTGAGGAAAATATTCATTCTATGGCTATTGCTAGTATTGTGGTAGATTTGGACACATGGAAAGTATGTGTTGGTTCAACCAACAACATTAAGACTATTCCACAAGTTTTGAAAGACAGGGATTGAGGGGAAGTCAATCCTTTCAAAAGAGAAAATCTCAAAATAGATTTCAGAATATATCTTAGAAGGTTGGTGTGAAAGTTTATAATAGGTTCCAACAACTGGAAATTATTTGTGAAAGATGTGATCGACCTGGAAATCTTTCAAAGGGATGTCTTATTGTGTTACCAGAGCAACAAAAGTTTCTTAATAATCCTTAGAAGGTGAAGTTTTTAAATGATAAAAGGGACAGGTCTGCTATGCCTGAAAAAGAAAACATGCATTGTTGTCTGGCCAGAACACATTTACTTGGCAAGGAAATTGGAGGAAGCAAAATAGAAATTGGAAGAAAAGGAAGAACAAAGATCTTTTTTTTCAAATTTGCATTGGAAGCTACAAAAAGAGAACATCCATGTATTCTTGATTTTGGGTGTTCCTCTCATATGACATAATACGTAATGATGTTGAATAATGTGAAATAATTCCAATAAGGAACAATTTAATTTTTTAATGTTGAATCTTTGAGGATTAAATGTGTTGGATCATCCATCATTGGAAAAAGAAATGATGAAATCCAATAAAACACTATATGTTGATGGGATGAAACATAACCTACTAAATGTGTCACAACATTGTGATGAGGGCAAAAAAGTTATCTTAAGAAAATGTGGATTTGTAATCAAAAGTGAAAATGATGGAAATATAGTTACAAGAGTCCAACTTACAAGAGGGAATTTGTTCCATGTTAGTGAAGTGAAGAAGTCTTGTTACATGGGTGTGTTGAATGAAAATAAGTTATGGCATTAAAGGATGGGACATATGTGTTAGAGAAATATTTGAAAGTTATCAAAGCAATATAGTGTCTAAGATATTCATGATTTATCAAGAAGAAGATATTGTTGTTTCACTATTTGTGAGAAAGGGAAGATTAAAAACTCAACGCATAAGAGAGTGAAAATTCTCTCAAAAAGAACCTTGTAAATCATACAATATAATATCATTGGATCAATGATAAATCAATCTAAAAATAGAGATATGTACTTAATTACTTTCATTGTATAATTTACTCACATTACTTGTGTTATGTACATGAGATATAAGTCAGATGCTCTAACAATGTTTAAGAGTTTCAGGAGGAATGCAGAGAAGGAATGTAAGTATTAAGTGAAGAAGTTGACAACTGATAATGGTGGTGAGTTTAAGAATAAAGAGTTTGAATGTTATCTTAAGAATCATGGAACTTGGCATGAGTTTAGTTCATCATACACACCACAACAAAATAGGGGTTTTGAAAGAAATAATCGAAGTCTAGTAGAAATAGGAAGAACTATGTTACTTGAACATAGTCTTTCTCATTATTATTGGAGGAAATCCATAAGCACTACTGTTTATATTCAGAACTAATGATTCAATAGGAAACACTTAGATATGATTCCATAGGAAATGTTCTATGGAAAAACATCAAGTCTGATATGCGTAAGAGTATTTGGGAGTTTATGCATTATAAAGAAGAAAGGCAGAAACCTTGGAATGTTTGACCAAAGAGGAGATGATGGAATTTTTCGTGGATATTATCTAGAAGGAAGAGGATATAGATTTATCAACAATGAAACATGAATATTTATTGATTCTTCGAATGTAAAATTTGTTGATAAAGTTGATAAAGAAAATAAGTCATATGATTATGTGGATGTTGAGTAGGATAGAGAATATTTTGTTAATGATTCTGATAATGCTACAGACTATGTTATTCCTACTCATGAAGATGAATCTGACTTTTCAATCTTTATTGATGAGGATGAAGTTCAAAAAACTCATCCTAGGCTGAGGAAACAAGTGGGGGCTCAAAAAATTATTGGAGATCAACATTAGTGGGTTCAAAAAAGAAGAACAAAGAATGCTATAACACATACTTCTCTTTATTTGAAACTTGAAACAAATGATGTATATGAAGAATTATAGAATCTAGAATTGGTTAAGGCTATGAATTAAGAGCTTGATCATATAGAAAAGAATTATATTTTGGAATTTGTACCCAAACCAGACAACAAGAACATTATTGGTACAAAGTGGATTTTCCAGAACAACCTGAATGAATAAGGTAAAGTAATAAAAAACAAAGAAATATTGGTTTAAAAATGGTATTCAAAAATTAAAGGCACTGATTTTGATGAAAAATTTTCTCCAGTGGAAAGATTAGAGTAAATTAGAATATTTCTTGCTATTTCTACAAAATGAGGTTACAAAATCGTTCAAATGGACATAAAATCCGCATTCTTAAATGGTGACCTTGACGAGGAAGTTTACATTGATCAAACTTTTGAATTTTTTCTTGGGAAGGATGAATTTTCTGTGTGTAGGTTGAAGAAGGATTTTTATGGGATAAAACAGGCTCCAAGGGCATGGTATTCTTAATTAGATACTTGCTTGAGGAGGACAAATTTTAAGAAAGGTAGAGTTAACAAAAATCTTTATATCAAGGACTGTCAGGAGTTTTCACTGATTGTAATTTTTTATGTTGATGACATTATCATTGCTGTGAAAGATGAAAGATCGTGTGAGAGATTTTATGAGTATATGAAGATTTTTTTTGAGATTTCAATGCTGGGAGAAATGAAATACTTTCTTGGGGTTCAAATTTCACAGAAGAAGAATCATGTTTTTCTGTCTCATGAAAATTATGCTAAGGAACTTCTGAAGAAGTTTGGCATGAAAAATTTGATACTAGTGTCCACACCAATTTCAGTGGGAAACCATATTTTTTATAGATGGATAAGGCAAGGAATTTGATCAAAAATAGTTTCGAAAGCTGATTGGATGTTTGTTATATTTTATTTCCTCAAAACCCGACATCGTTTATGTTGTTACTGTATGTGAAAGATTTCAGAGTGATCCCAAAGAATCAAATTTTATTGTGGGAAAAATAATTCTAAGAAATATTAAATGCACATTTTTTTTGGACTCAGGTATGATGGATCGAGAAATATTGATCTATTTGGGTATTCAGATGCTGATTGGGAAAAAAATATTTATGACCGAACATACACATTTATTGGAGTCTTCTTTCTATGGGAAAGTTGTGTTAGTTGGCATACCAAGATACATAATTTAGTAACCCATAGAAAAACATAAAGGGAGTATGTTTCTAGTACTCAAGTTGCAACTCAACTAATGTGAATGAAGACATAGTTGGAAGATCTACTTGTTGAAGTAAAGTTACCATTTCTCTTGGGTTGTGATAATCATAGTGAAATCAACCTTACAAGGAATCCGGTACAACATTCTCATTAAAAACAGATTGAAATAAAGTACCAATTCATCAATGAAAAGGTGTAGAAGAATGAATTAATGCTGGAGTACATTCCTACATCTGAAAAAGTTGCTGATATATTCACAAAACCTTTATCGAAGGATCCATTTTCAAAATTAAGGTAGAACATGGGTGTCTAACCTCCTTCTCATCAAGGTCGAGGTACGTGTTTTTGTCCTCTCTCTCATATTACCTTTGGATAGAGTTTTCAAGGGGGATAATTTTCATAAATATATCCATATGGAAGCATGCATAAAGGGAGATTTGTGGGTAAGTTATTAATTCAGCATGTAAGTGTGTGAACTATTCTAAATGTTTGTTGGAATGGTAACAGAATGGTTGTAGAGAGTTTGTAGGAAAAAAAATTTATTTGTAGGGATGTCGATGAAGGATTAAGAGGAAAGATGATGCGATGTCGTTTTATAATCACTGCTTTTGGATATCATAGTCTTGCTGTCAATAATTCATGTTTACTACAATGAGTTATCTCACGTAGGCTTAGAATTGTTTATAAGTGACCCATTTCTTGAGGTTTCAATGTTCAGTTATTTAAAAATCTTGGTTGAAAACAAAATCCAAATGGGGAGATTGTTGGGAAAACGTTGGATGATGAAGTTTTTGGATGAATGAAGTATTTTTTCTAGTCAAGAGACTTTGAGATGAAAGGAAATCACTTTACTTTGTATAAGTGAGTGAGGAACGACAGGAAATTTACAATTCATTCCATGGTAAATATGATGATGCTTTGCTGATTTTTATTTCTCAATGATAATAAGTAGGTTGGAGAACTTATGATGCAATAATTATAAAGGAAATGGGGTTAAATGATGCAGCTAATCAACATGGTTGATTTTTCACAAGTAGATGTCTAAAGTGGTGTAGTTTCCCAGTGTTTGCCAAATTGTGGGGGTCCAAAATTTGGAGTTGGGATAGCATCGCGAAAAGAAAATTTTATTGAAGAGCATATAAAAATATATAAAAGGAATTAATTTCCAAAAGATGGGCTCCATTAAGTATACTTAATGAAGACATGAATAATGTTGATGGTGTTCTTTCCGATTATAACGAGTTCCGCGAATGACAGTGGTGAAGAGCGTCGCAAGAAAGCTTTGCGGTGAAGTAGAAGATGGAGAAATTTAGTGGTGCGATGGAGGAAAGTGTATCGTGGTGGTGAAAAGGAAAAAAGATCATCACAACAACACAATAAATTTTATGGAACGCTTCTCGATTATGATTAGCTTTGCGAATCTGGAAAATAGCCATAGTGCTTAGCAGAACAGGGTGAATTTTAGAAGAAATTATGGAGCTCCCCTATTAGATGCTGATGTGGCATTGAGGTGGTTTTAATGTTATATATTCGGTCAGAAAAGCCTTTAAATAGGACCCAATGGCCTTGATAGAAGTACATAGACTTAACGATAATTCTAGTGCTCTTGAATTGTGAAGAAGGTTCGCAGAGGAAGCGAGCTCTACGAAGGCTGCAAGCTCCATGAAGGAAACGAGTGTCATGGGAATCCATTGAGATTTGTGAAATAAGATCTTCTTAAATACCAATATGTTCTTTCTGAAATAGTGGGATCTAATATCTAGTGAGATTTGTGAACTAGGGAAGTTTGTGAACTATATTGCTTCGCGAAGCTGGGAGCTTCGCGAAGGAGCTCTACGAGCTAAAGCTTTTAGTACCCAAATTAAGTGAGAACTGATTCCAAGTTGATAAAGATATTATTGGGGTATAAGACTAAGTATCATTACGAAGTTAAAGTACTTCCTATAATCGTCTAAATAGGGAATATAAGAGTTGTTTTCAATGATCATATATTTAAATGGTTTTCAAGAAGCACAGAGATATTTCTTACCCTATTTGTGCAAAGAGGGTGCACACATACTTTAGGATTATCTACCAACTACTACATGAGTGAATGGGAATATTCTAATCATTGTATTCCACATCAAATTATTATTTTCTAGTAGATTTTTTGGTACTGAATCATTCATGTACCATACCAAGGACGTAGGTACTCTTGTTGAGTAGGGAACCTTGAAAATATTGGGTTCATGTGGTTGTGTGTGTTCACCAGGGTAAGAACTCTTTAATAGGAGGCGAAGGTTATTTAAAAAAGGGGAAACATAAAATAAAAATATATCACTAATTCAACCCCTCCCCCTCTTAGTGATACTTGGATCCTAACCGGGTAACATCACCCACCATCGTCGATCACTATGTGATGACACCCACATAGTCATGTGGGGGGGGGGGGTGTTTTTCCCAACTCCCCAATGCGAGGATGGATGGATTACTAACCACTCATCTGCACTGCTTCATACATGATATATGAAGGTAAATAATGGGATATGATGGCTAGAATTTCAAAGTTCCACTATCGAGTTGTGATGTGACGAGATTTGATGGACCAGGTGTCTTTGAACGAGATGTGATGTGATTATATATTACTCAAAAGAGGGTAGAGAATCATGACTTATGTTGTTGGGGTGTGAGAGAAGAAAACTAGTGGGAATGTGGTGAAAGGTACCCTATCATCGATGTGCTTCATATTATATTATTATACTCAGATTTCTTTTTTATGGTGATCGAACCTTGGCGAGGTTGGAGTTTTTGTTAGTATACCTGTATAGGTGTAATTTGGTTCTACTTATTTCACATGGGTGCATTAGTTTTCTCTTTTCACTTGTTCATGAGATAAATTGGTTTTCTCACTAATTGTACCTATATGTTCACCATAGACATATAAAACTTTCTTTCGGATTCAAAGAGGTTTCCACGGACCATGGTAGACCTTACTAGCCCAGACCATTGGATAGTTATTGTGTCACTACTTTTTTTTTATTTTGGGTATTTACATTGGAGACTTTTTTTCTATACTAGATATATTTACAAAAGCATGGTGATATGGTTTTTGGATTTATTATATATATATATTTAAAGTAGTTTATTGTGGTTAATTTATCTTATATCCTAATCCCATTTATATTATAGAGTGTAATTCATTCCATACATGAGATTTTTTTATTCCCTCGGTGCTTGTAGCCAATCTATGGCCTACTTGAGGTGGAACTTGGGGGTCATTTTCTCTCTCCCCTCATTTTCGTATCTATGTAGATACAAGGTCATGACAGTGTAGTATCAGAATTGAGGGTTGAGGGATAAGGTGGATTTCAAAGTGAGGCATATAATGTAATGCATGGGTCGGTGTGGAAATAGTTCTATTTGACCTTGGTGCATGATAGAGGCCTAAAAAACTGACTTGGACATGGGATTCTAGGGCCCCCATGATCTAGTTCATGCACTATGAGCTTATTGAATAACCAATTGATATGTAACTTCTTGTAGGGTAGACACCTAATAGAGGTACATGCACCATGATGAGTTGTTTTTTTTTGCATTGGGTTGTTTATGGAAATCTGATATGGATAAATTGATTAAAATGGATTAAAGTTAATTACAATATATCATAATAAAAATCCTTACTATTGAACTTAGTAAATTCATATTTCTATTTTAGATATTTCTCATAGTCTTCATCCATGTGTGGCTTAGGAAGTGGAGTTACATCAGGATGAACCAGTTGATCGCTAGAGGGCTAATCTGATTCAGGACGATGATCAATGGAAGAGGAAGTTGTGAGATTTTTAGTATCATTATTTGGGAAAGTATGAGGGAATAATTACTTATATGGTGATAGCGGGATGCATAGAAAAATTTGTAGATCAATTACAGTTTGATCCGACCCTTGATAGAGTATTGGGTCCCCTCTGAAGTTAGTCAGATGCGAGGAGTTGTGTGTCTATGGTGGACACTATACCTTGGTGAGTGGAAATAGGTAGGTGTTTCATGGGTCCTGTTCTAAAATGAGTTCCATGAATATTTCCTTTCATCAACCATGGAAGGTGTGAAGAGGAAGAATAAACTCTCCCTTTAGTAGGTAATCATGTATGTCTGGGATATTGGGATCATGTTAGGACATTCCATACTTTTCCCAAAATATTTTCCCAGATGAGGAGTCCTAAGAAAGGTGTCATGATGAGGTGCTTCATCATTTTATTCAGTATACAGTTACTACTTTTACATTTTAAATGTATATAGATGTTAAAAATAAGGGAGAATTGATTGAGTATACCTAATCATGAGGAGGCTTACCATGAGAGGGAAACCAGTAGGGTTCCTCAAGGGGTAGAGTTGTCAGTGCTAAGTCTCAGGTGCTAGAGCCTTTGAGTTTTTGGCCTGCTCTCAGTCGACCTTAGTAGCTTACCTTCTAGTCATATGAGGCTAGTGGATTCTATACTAATCCTAGGGACTTTTTGCCAATGTTTCTCCACAATGGGGTTCATGGATATCACCATGACCAGTTCCCAATGGCTGCACAAGACTAGCTTAGTAGAGGTGGTTATGTTTAGGGTAAGCCTTAACAGTAGTTACCATTGAGGTCATTCCATTAGAACATACAGTAGGCTTGTGTTCTAGATAGAGTGGATGGGAAAGGTAGAGGAAATCCTTTGGATGTACCTCTTCTTCAGGGACCTTGAGCTGAGCGTGGTCATAGAGGCGTCCATTAGCAAAGGGGTAGAGGTGTTGGGTGAAGAAAGTTGCAATAATTGGTGGAAACATCACTAGATGGGATATATATCATTTGAGGTACACTCAGTTTATCATGTAACGTTTTCTATACCTTTTTTTGATTCAGGATACTCACACATCCTTTTTGAATGCTCCCTTTTTCATGATCTAGGACTAGATATAGAGAGGCTTCTGATGCCGCTGGTGTTGACTACACTAGTAAGAGGCTATAACAGCTTCTTTGACGTGTCTGAGGGATGTGAACTGATGACTGTGAAGTATCATTCATGTGTAGACCTTATCTTACATTAGATATAGTCATTTGATATCAAAATTCTTATCCAATGGTAGTATTCTGTGTGTGCTATTGTCGAATTGTTTTGGAAGAGATTTGTGTTCTAATATGTAGATGTTCGGCCTGTGGATTTTTGTTGGAAAGAGGGGTTTCTGTGTGGTAAGTTGGAATTTGTACTTACTTTATTAATTTTTGTATTATGATTTTTATGGTATCAGTAGACACGTAGATAGAGGAGGATCCTAATGTTCTTAGGGAATTATTGGATGTTTTCCCGAAGGAGGATGTGACACTACCCCCGCGGCACAACATTGAGTTTGGGATAGAATTGCTTCATGGTTCTCTATGATTTTGTTTTATCCCTACCAAATCAATCCATATGAGTTTTAGGAGTTGATGATTTAGATAGATGACATGATTTAGGGGGGTTTAATCCAACTGAGTGTGTCTCTGTGGGGTTCCCAAGTGTTATTAACTAAGAAGAAAGATGGTAGTGTAATGTTGTGTATAGACTACTAGAGGTTGAACCAAGTGATGATCCAGAATATCTATCATATTCCATGGTTTGATGATATTTTTAACCAGTTGAGGGGGGTTACCTGGTGTTCCAAGATTGATCTATAGCCTGGATATCACTAATTAAGAATGAAAGATAGAGATACCCATAAGAATGCCTTCAGATATAGGTAAGATCACATTGATTTTGTGGTCATTCCTTTAGGTGTAACGAAAACACAATCCGTGTTCTTGGGGCTTGAAATCTGTGTTATGTGAGATCCTAGACTAGTTTTTCACTATCCTCATTAATGATATACCGATCTACTCAAGATAATAGTAGGAGAATGCCAAACATCTCAGAGCTATTTTGTAGGTTCTTCATCACCACCAGCTCTATGGAAAGTTGTCCAAGTGAAATTTTTTAAACAAGAGGAACATTTAATAGGAAATTTGGTGTCTTAGTAGGATGTGGTAGTGTACCCATCAACAGTTGAGGTAGGTTTTTTGGGTAACACCCAAATATGTGGTAGAGGTTTGTAGATTCCTTGGTCTCACAGGATAGTTTGGAGGTTTGTGAATGATTTCTATCATGATTCATCCCCATTGAGAGAATTGACCAGGAAGTAACAAGATTATGTGTGGACCAATTAGTTCCAGGAAGAATTTAGTTACCTAATGGGAAATTTGGTTAGTGCTCTAGTACTTCAGCTGCCAGAGGAGGGTGTGTTGTTTTAGGTTTTCTATAACGTTTTCCTTTTTGGATTAGGGTGAATCTTGATGTAGCCTAATGATGTGATCTCTCATGGGTCTAAGAAGTTATGTACTCTTAAATGTAACTATCCCACCAATTATCTATGGCTTGCGATATTTGTGTTTGTGTGGAAGTTGTGGTGAAATTACCTCATCAAGAAGAGATTTATGGTCTTTAAAGATCCCAAGAGATTACGGCATGTCTTTTACCAACATGATCCAAATATGAATTAGTAAAGGTTAGTGGAGTTCCTTAAGGACTATGATTTTTAGATCTCTTATATCTCTGGAAAGGGGAATTTCATGGTTTATGCTATTATTATAAATTCATAGAAGGAATTTGTTTGGGAGTATGTGGATGCTTGGAAAGCGATGCTGGAGTTGGTATCCTTGCACTTAAATTCAAGTGTGGATGGTTGTTGAGGTTGTTTATTTCAGATGAAAGTGTAGTCTTCTCTAATGAAATAGGCAGAGTAGTATTAGTGGGGATACTTAGAGGAAGAGGTGTTATATGATCATGTTGTCCATGATGATTCTCTAGAGGGATGGTCATAGGATGGTCAGAACCAAATGTTGTTTCATGGGAGATTGTTTGTTCTTGCAGTGATTCACAAGGGATCATTCATGAGTTTCATATCTCAAATTTTTATGGTACAACCATGAGTTTCGAATATGTACCATGTCTTGAGGATACAATTTTAGTGTACTGGGATGAAATGGTTAGTGGTGGAGTTGTAGCTCGGTTTCTAGTATTCCAAGGGGTAAATGTCGATCATTGTGTTTCTATAGGTTTCTTTTCATCCCTTGGATGTTCTTAAGTTGAAATGGGATGACAACTCAATGGATTTCATCACAAGGTTATCCAAATATCGTGGAGTTTCTGATTATATCATCATAATTGTGGATTAGTTAATGATATCATCTCACATACTAGCAATCATGGAGTCCGGAAAAGTGGATGTTTTAGAAAGAAGGTATAAGGAGGATGTGGTGAAGAAACATGGATTTTTGAGGTCCATTATCTCAGATATAGATGTATTTTTTACATTATGATTCTAGAGGGTTTTGAATAATACTTTTGGTACTCAGTTTTACATCATCACTGCTTTCCACTCTTAGACAGATGGGAATATGTAACTGACTATCCAAATGCTTGAGAATATGTCACATGGATTTGTCTTGGACTTCGATGGATCATGGTAACAACACCTACCAGTGTTCTAGTTCACTTCTAATAAAATATATCATAATTCCATTAGCATGGATCTATTTTAGGATTTGTTTGGGAGGTTGTTTCATTCTATATTTTTCTGTACAGTGGTTGGGGATACAACAGTTCTTAGACCCAATGTGGTGAAGAACATGATAGATAAGGTTTGGTCATTTTAATAGAGTATGAAAGCAACACAGGACTATAAAAATTCTTATATCGATCATAGGAGGTGGTAATTTGAGTTTGAGGTTGGGGACCATGTGTTTTTGAAGATTTCCCTTCGAAATATGAAGTGGATGTTTAGAAAAGGGGTTAATATCTTTCCCCAGTTTGTTGGGCCCTTCAAAGTGTTGGTACATGTTGATGAGGCAACTTATTGGTTGGAACTTCTACATTGACTGGACCAAATCGATGGTGTCTTCCCCATATCTCAACTTCATCGGTATCTTGATTATGGCCACCAAGTCATTGACAGGGTAGGGTTAGATATTGACGATAATGTAACATTCATGGAGAATCTAGTAGAGATCTATGAATTTCAAGAGAAGGTGCTGCAAGGAGGGAAAATTATCTTAGATCATGTGATATAGAGGCATCATGGGCTAGAAAAGAGTGCTTGTAAGCGTGTAATGTAGATGTCAGACTAGTAACTAGAGTTTTCTTGAGTTTACATTACATATTTTCTTTTTGATACGATGTTTACCCATGGGGTTTTATGATATATGTTGTTTTTACCATTATGTGATGTATATAGTTTGATGGATGATAATGTTCTGACTTGAGAAAAGGGAAATAATTGATTCCTAATCAAGAAAATTTTTACTATGATGTGATTGAACCTGTGTGGGTAAGTTAGTGCCGCCCAGAGAAGATAAAATATTAAAATGGACGATTTAATTCCATGATTAGTATATTAAAACGAGTATGTTTTGATCAATTTTTGTGAGTGTTTTGGATAATAGTTTTGGTTGATGGTAGTGTTTTAGCTATAATGTATTCATTTATAGGTTTCTCGAAGGATAGTTGTTCAGACCCTTTTAATCCTTTCATTAGGGTTGGTATTGAATTCATGAGGGAAAGAATATTGTTTTGAGGTATCAAATGTGATGAAATAAACCTTGCGGCATTTTATTTTACCAAAACTATGATAATTGAGGTGTGTGGGGGATGTCTGAGGCATTTTTTAGACATGTCATTCATTTCCAATGGTAGTTCATTCTGAAAGTTTTCCATTTTTTCATAAAATTTCAAATGGTGGGTAATTTCAAATGGTAGGTCATTCTGATAGTTTTCCATTTTTCCATAAAATTTCTAATGGTGGGTCATTTCCATTGGTAAGTCATTCTGGAAATTTTTTATTTTTCTAGAAAAATTCCATTTGCGGTTCATTTCTAATGGTAGTTCATTCTGGATGTTTTCCATTTTTTCAAAAAAAATCCCATGGTGGTTCATTTTCAATTCAAGGCTACTCTCTTCATTTTCCTATTTTTAACGAAAATTTCCAATGGTGGGTCATTTCCAATGATAGGTAATTTTTTTAGTTTGGAATTTCCCCCCAGAAAACATTCAATGGCGGTTTATTTTAAATTATAGGCCATTCAAATAGTTTTCCTCTTTTTCAAAAAAAAATCTATTGAGGGGTCATTTCCAATTGTTGGTCATTATAAAAAATTTCCATTTTTCCATAAAATTTCCGGATTTTCCATTTTAACATATTTTATGATAAAAAATGGGTTTAATGGATTAATTAAGGGGTTTTAAATCACTTTTTGAGGTGATGGTCCAAATCTCTATTTTCTAAAATTTCTGATGATGATTAAAAATTTTAAAATACATGGATTTAATAAGATCCTTCTTTAATGAACAATCTAAATCATTTCAAATCCCTGTAGTTTTGGATATGATATTTCTAAGGAAAATATCCTTTATTTTTTCCTCTCATTATTCTATCTTTTGGGAGGGGAGGTTCCAAATCATTTTTCCCTATGAGTTGTTGAACTTTTTTGTTGTGGTTAGATTGATTTCCCTTTAAATAAGTTCCCTCCTACACATATTCCCCCTATTTTGGTGCAGTGAGTTTCGAAAAGATTCTTGCTTCTAAGAAGGTTTTCCACCTTTTATCCTTATGTGTATCGTGTGGTATGGGTTTATTATTGTCATCACTTGTGAATACGTTTTCATCCATACTAAAAACGATAATGAATCGATTAAAATAAAATTTTAAGGGAAAAGGGAATTTAAAGTAAGATCTTATGAATTTTTTTAATTTGAATTAATTTGATTTGATGTTGTGATTGTATAGGCATAATTCCTTGATGGAAGTCATATATGTTAGTTTATTGGTTATTTTGTAGTGAATTGTTTTGAAACTTCTACTTATTAATTGTTTTTATCATCATAAATAACTAGATAACCACATATTTTTGTTTAATGGAATGAATTCCCCTTGATCTAATGGTTTGTGTGATAACACCCTAAATTAATGAAGTAAAATTGAATAAGATACCATTTATAAATATGAAAATTTGTTTTTCTATGGTATGTGATGTGATGTGTGTTTGGGGAAGTGGATGGGATATGGTTATGTAGTGGGGATACGATGGTTGTTATGGTGTGGTGGTGAAGTGGGGTTGTGATAGAGGTTTTGATGTGTTTATGTAGCAGGGCTATGATGGAAGGTGGAATAGGATGTGGCCATTGGGATTTTGATTTATTCTTCTTATCATGAGTTAAGAAAAAATAATTTTTTAATGTAACGGGTTGGTAATAGAGATTATGGAATGTGGTAAATGATAATTAAAATTTGAAAAATTAAGTGTGGCTTGTGTTTTTCTTATGGGGGGGGATTCTTTTAGTTTTAACAGTGAAAGTGGAGTTTCCTATGTGTTTTCATGTTCCTTTGTGATCCCTTGGGATTGGGTATGTGTGATGTAACTCTATATTTATTTACCATGTATGTTATTATTATTTATATACGCACTCACCCTCGTTGAGAACTATGTGCTGACATCTGCATAGTCCTAGGGGTGTTTTTACCAACATCTCCATAGGTGAATGGATGGATAGATACCCGATCTTCCCTAATACCTCTTATAGGAGATGATAAGGACAATCACAGTCTATGATGGACAGAAGTAAAAATTTCTTTTGTCAAGTTGTGATGTGAAAAGATGTGATGGCACATGTGTGTTATGGTGATATGTGATGTGTTAGACAATGTGTGTGTGAGCTAGATGGGGTGTGATGTGATATTATTCAGAAGAAGTGGCAATGCTAGGATGTATGAGGTTGGGATGTGAGAGCATATAATTAGTGGGAGAGCGGTTCTGGGTAACATATAATCAATATTATTCATATTATATTATTAAAAATGAATTTTCTTTGGTGAATGGACCTTCATGAGGTTGGATTTTTGGTTATTATACCTATATAAGTTTCACTTGGTTCTACTTATTTCACACTAGTTCATTATTTTTCTCTTTTCAAATGTGCTCAACAGACTTTGGTTTTCCTACTTATAATATCTATGTGCTCACCCTACGTATATAAAATAGTATTCAGGATTCAAGGAAGACTTCACAGAATATGTCAGACCTTACTAGCCTGATCCTTTGGATAGTTGTTGTTTCGTTGCTCTAATTGTTTTGGGTATTTACTTAGGATAATTTTTTTGTCTATAATATTTATTTATTCATGAATTTTGGGATAGTTTTGGATATTATATATATATATATCATGGAGATGATTGTTTGTTATTCATATTATATTTTGTTCTTATTTATATTATATAGGGAAATTCCTCCCATACACGATATTTGTTTATATTCTTAGTGATAGTCTTCCATTTGAGGCCTATTAGAGGTGGGAATCAAGGGTCATTATCTCTCTCCCCTCATTGTGGTATATTTGGAGGGTGGGGGTTGTGGAAGATACAACAAGGGAGACCACACTTCAAGGGACCCTAGTTCAACCACCTCTAAAATCTATACAAAAATATTCACATATCTTTCCTATATTCTATAAAACCTAGGTAAGTCTACGGTGTTACCTTTTCACCATGACACAATAGTGCCACATATTTAAGAGATAAGGAATCTTGATCTACATGGCTCTATGTTGTAATTTACACCCATTCCATAACCACCGTGAGATCATCCAAGATGCCAAAACACCTCACTCCGAGCCATTATACCACATAATCTACCATTATGATGCAAGATCAATCCCCAAAACTGAACCATTATATATCCTATAATTTCACAACGTAACCTCCTATTCTAGCTAAAAATTCACATCAAAACCAATTACACCCATCAATCCTCCTCTCAGACACCTTCGATCATCCCAAAATACAATTTAAGGGCTTTGGAAAAATTAGGCCCTTGCAATTTCAATTGAAATATCCATCTTTTACATTGGAATATTATAATATTTGTTTGGTACGATATATTATTTTTCCCCATTTACTTATAGCATTCAATAATCTTGTGGAAATATTTTCATAACTACAAAAACATACCTCTTTGGATGTAGATAAGAGATTCATATATATATATTTTAATTTGTTAATTATACTCCATATAAAAATAAATATTGTTGTTTACTTAATCCCTTGAATTATTATTTGAAACTACTATAATGTGATGGAAAAACTATAAATGACATAGTTCCACTACAATATTTTGAATTAATAGATGTAGTGTTGTGGAAAATTTGTAACTTTCCAAAATATGGTATATTATTTTGATGGAGTATACATGATACTAAATATTTTTCACTCTTCTCGAGAGATATTAAATCATTTATTCTTGTTAATGGAAGGAAACCATGTTTTTTATTGTCATAAAATATTTCTCACTATTGATATTCCATTTCACAGGCCTAAATATCATTTTAGAAATAGATGAATCAAAATATAAGGTCCCCAGCAATAGCCTTAAGTATTTGGTTGGAATTTTATGTGTTTTCATTATATTTTTTTTATTTTTGATTCAAATGTAAATTTTTAGATATTAATTGGTTTTATAGTACACCATAATTATATACAAAAATTACCCATTTGATATACCATATTGGTGTGATTTTATAGTCATTCACACACTTGATGTAATATATATTGATAATATGTTTTTTGAGAACATTTTTTTATCCTGACAGAAAAACTAGGAAAGATGGAATATATCATAAAGGAATGTTTAGATCCTGAGAAAATTTATTTTCTTCCTAAAGTAGAATTATTTTAAGATGAATAATTAAAAAATTTAATGCAACCTAATGATCCTGAGGAACTATGATAATGTTGGTTTTGTTTGTTTTCAATATAATTAGAGTAGTATAAAATTTATATATGTTTGAAATTATCAAATATGATTTTCAGAAATTTTATAAAAATGGATTTTTTTCCTAATCGATAAGTTAATTTTTTACTATTTTTATAATAATGAAATTGTTTTTTTCAAAGATAGTGTAATAAGGTATTTTTTAAATTTCATAAAAAATTTAAAGTTTCCACTCATTCATTAAGTGAGATAGTTTAGAAGAAAATCTATATAAGTGAGGCTTAGGAGTTCAACTGGTCATGTAAGTGTGGGATATATGGAAATGAAGCTATATATGTGATATCTAGAGTGGCACAAGAATGTACATAATTTTATAAAGCTCACATAAGTGAGATATGAAGCCATGTAAGTGAAACCTAAAGCTATATAATATTGAACTAAATTTCTCAAGGGTAAAATTTGTGAAAAATAAGCTATATAATAAAAAATCCTACATATGTGATTTTTTTTAAAAAATGAAGACCTTTTTGAAATATTTTTATGATTTATTTTTGTTAGAAATTAATGGGGAAAATCATAGAAAATTTTGATAAACCGTTGAAAATAATTTGTAGAGTTTTTGAATGATAATAATTTTTTCCATATTTTAATGATTTATGATATGATATATTCTTGATGATTTTTTATCAGAATTGATGAAAATATCTTATAAACATATTGATATCATTTTATGGGTGGTAAAAATACTAAATATTTAAAGCTACCCATGAGGATATAACTAATGATATAAAGGAGAATAAAAATAATGAGGGAGGATAATAATATTTTACTACTAAATTAAATAAATTTACTTTCTAGAGAAGACCATGTTTAAATTTTTTGAAACATTTTAGGCTCTAATTGATATTACAATCAACACTACTAGAATGTTGGGTATTTGTGATGGGGTAATTTTGACTAGAAATTTCCTTATCACAAATACACATTGAACAAAAAAAACTTGTAATTGATGATTTATTCCATTGAAATTCGTCATCATTTTCAATAAAATACATCATCCATCAAAAATAATTTTGTAAGGACTTCTTGCTACCTAGTGGGAAACACAATAGTGATAGGTATTTATTATGGACTACTACGTCCCTTGCAAAGACTTTGAAGGAAAAAGTATTTGTGAAAAAATTAATTCCATCAGAAATAGTTCATCACAAAAAATACTTAATTATAACATTATGCACCCACTTTATTCCTCCCATCCTCTTCCTCTCGTTCTCTTGAACATTTGTGACACACCATGCCTCAGTTTCCCCCCCTCTACCCCTCTCTAACATGCTCTTTTGTAGCTGATTTTTTACAGTTCTACCTTCAAATCACATTGATATAGATTCATATGGTCTCCTTTTTCATTATTTTTTGGGTTTTATTTATTATATTACATGATCTAGTTTTTACAAACCATAGGTTTAGAAATTTATTCAATTTTCATGATTTATTTGGTATTTAGGATTCAAACAAATTTATTATTCTCTATTTTCATGTTAATTAGATTTGCATGATTTATTTCAATTTATTTTTAGGTATTTTTATTATTATTTAATTTTAATATTTTGATATGTGTGTGTGTATATATTAACATGTGAATATATATATATATAAGTGTTTTTAATAAAGCATGTATTATTATATATATATATATATATGTCTGTTTGTATGTTTATATCTATATATTTATAAATTTGATATAAATATATTTTTTAAAAAAAATTCAGAATATATTTGATGTATTTATATTAATTATGAAATCTTGTAATATATATATCTATTAGTAATAATGTTGGAAAAATTGGTATATGGTTTTTATTACAGATACGCATATAAATATATATAAACATGTAAGGTTTTTAATATATATATATATATGTGTACATATATATAAGTTTTAAAAATATGTGTAAAGTTTTCGATACACACACACATACATATTTGAAAAATGTATAAGATTTTTGATATATATATATATATATGTATGTATATAAATATTGATTTGATATGTATATTAGTTTAAAAAGACATGAAAAAATATATTTCATTTTGAAATTGTGTAATATATATATATATATATTAACATTTGAACATGAATATATAATCATTTTAGATAAACATATAAGGTTTATTATATAGATATATAAATTTTAAAAATACATGTAAAGTTTTTGATACACACACACACACATATATATATATATATAAACGTTTAAAAAAATATAATATTTTTGATATATATATATATATATATATGTATGTATGTATGTATGTATATATTGATTTGATGTGTATATTTGTTTAAAGAAACATTCAAAAATATATTAAATTTATAAACCGTCATATATATATATATATATATATATATTCACATCTGAATATGCATATAAACACGTTTTTGAAAAACCTATAAAGATTATATTTATATATATGTATGTTTATATAGATTCTATATGTATATTTTTCTAAAAAGTAGTCAGAATACATTTGATGTTTTAATATTAATTAAAAAATTCTGATCTATATATATTGTAATTATTAAAAACGTACTACTAATTTATATAATTAATAATAATCCATAATTAATTTATAATAAAAAATAATTATTAATTCAATTTTATCTATAAATAGTAAATATTTCTGTTAATTATAAAATATTGTTGATAATTTGAAAATATGAGGAAATTATGAAAATTTGTAAAAAATTATAAAAGAAGAAACATGAAAAACTAGTAGTTATAAAAAAATAGAAATACTTATTAAAAGTTTAGTTATAAATAAGATATAATTAATAATACCTAAAAACTAAATCTATAAACCAGTATAAATTAAAAAAATTATGTAATAAATACTTATTTTTTACGTCCAACATTGCAGAAAATTTAAAAAAATAACAACTATTATAAATTCAAAATAATTCATATAAATGATGTATTAATTAAAATAATTTCTATTATTAATTTGTATAAAGGTTTTAATATATAAATATATAATTAATAAAAGATTAAAAATGATACCCTCACCTGTGATATTACGAAACACCTAACACACAAAAAAATGTTATGTCATATATATGGTAAAAACCATATCTAGACCAAATGATAGTCTCAAATTTTTCATAATATAAATACATTGTGAGATACCTTAATTTTTTATAGTAAATTATATTAAATTTTTTAAATCATCTACCCTCACTTTTGATGTTACGAAACACCCGACACACATAAATTTTATGTCACACCTAGGGTAAAATCAACATCCTCGTTTTAAAGGCAGTTTCATATTTATGATACAATACACTGTTACATAGATACTTAAATTTTTTTGCTAAAAAATTATAATAAAAATATTAAATGCAATTATTATAGTGTGTGATGTTACCCAAATCTAGAAATACAAAAATTTTATGTCACGTCTAGGGTAAACCAACATCCTTCACCTAACATTGGTCTCTGATTTTTCATATGATTCTCAATTTGAGATATAATTTATTTTTTATAAGTAATTATAATAAATATATTAAATAAATAACCCTACATGCCATGTTACCAAACACCCAACACACAAAATGTTATTTATTTCATATGGTAAACCCAACATCCTTTATGGAATGGTGGTATCAGAGTTCTGATATGATACACCATTATAGAGATACTTAAATTTTTTTAAAAGAAATTATAATAAAAATAATAAATGTAATTACCATCATGTGTGATGTTAATAAAATCTCAACCCACAAAAATGTTATGTTGTGTATAGGGTAAACCCCACATTCTAAACCAATCAGAGGTAACATATTTCCAAAACATGATACCATTTGACAGATATTCTATTTTTTAAAAATAGCATGTGTCTAATTTAATATATTTGATATTTTTATTCTATCTACGCTGAGCCTCTATGGGACCCAGAACCCAAAGCTTACCCAACGCCTCACTTTGATCATATTCTATAGAATATTTTGAATGTGTTAAAATATAATCATAAAAATCAATGAGTCAAAATGATCAGTAATAATTATTTTTATTTATGTTGTTTTTTAGATAACTATGGACCCAGAATATATAAACTAGTTTCTATTACATGATTGTGAATGGATAAATTATCACAAAAAAAATTAATATGGTATAAATCTTGTCTATATTGAAGTTGTTAAAACGTTTATTTCATTTTCAATTCCGAATTCAGATTTTGTTTCTAAAGTAACAATTAATATTCTATGTTAGATATGTGATCATAAGATATTTTAAATGTTTTAAAATGTTGTACTTCATCTATTTAATTTTGGTTTTCAAAAATATTATATTTTTTGATATCAACATGGTGAACAAAATTCAATAGAAAATATTTTTTTTTGTTTCAGATCCATCATTTTGGAATTTACTATATGAGGATTCTGGTCCTTCTATTCTAAAAAAAACAACTCAGAATGATATTCCAAATCTAGAATCAGATCCTTCCCTATTTTTAAATTTGTTGAAATCTGCTGAGGATGTCTAATATCTAGGTTTCCATATGAGAAAAACAGAATCTGTTATAAAATTTACAGATATTAAATCATATTTTGGAATATAAAATAGTTGTTTAAATCATATATTTTTATTAGTTAAATAATTATTTATTGACTGAAATAAATTACCTTGGACTTTTTATGAATGTAATAGGTTGGTCCATAATTTGGGTTTTTGTTAGTAGAATATTAATGTGTGTTCAAGTGAATGCATATTATATTATGGTGATTATGAATCCTTGGTTAATTGTTCAACATGTGAGAAAGGATGTATAAAAAGTCACAAGAATAAAATTCCAGATTTACCATGAAATAGTTGAGGTATTTTCCAATTAAAACTTTTCTACTGTGATTATTTATGCATCTTAACATAGATACACTAATGAAATGGAAAAAATAAAATATTTTCATCAGTAAAATATTAAATCATCATTGTGATGGTGATTCATGGATATACTTTGATCATAATAAACCTTATATTTCTTTAGAATATCGTAACATAATATTGGGTCTTTCTACTAATGATTTTTCCATTTGGCACTTACGACAGTCAATATTCTTGTTTCCCTATTTTCATTACTCCATACAACTTACCTAAATGGATGTTAATGAAGGAACCATATAAATATTTATCTCTATTAATTCCAGGACATACAACGAAGAATATTAATGTTTATATGAAGTCACTAATTGATGAGTTAATTTTATTTTGGAACAACGGTGTGGCTACATTTGATATAGTTGTAGATCACAATTTTACACTAAAGGATGCATTAATATGTGTCATCATTGAAATTTTAGCATATGGTATGTTATTTAGATAAAGAACACATAGTCTAAAATCTTTTCTATACTGCATGGATTAGAAAAAGGCATTTATCCTTTTTAATGGGAGGAATTTTAGTTATTTTGACTATCATATGATATTTCTTTTTATGGGTCACCCTTTTCAAAAAAACAAAATTTATTTTACAAAAGGTAGAATTAAAAGAGTGAACCTCCAATAGATCTCTCAGGTATTTTGGTAAAATTTATCATCTCTGAATTACCTCTTGATAATTTTGGACCAACCATAAATGAATAAAATAAATTATTTTTTGAGACATAATAATTTGATAAAGTAGATTTTTTATGACCTTTATTACTGGTCTGATTTGTTGGTTCGTCACATTTTAAATGTAATGCATATTAAAAATAATTTTTTTGATAACATATTTTATATCATTTTGGAACCACTTGGTACGAACAAAGATAATATAATGACATAGTTAGATCTTTCCTAAATTTATAGATTTCCTAAACATAAATTATTTGAAGATAAAAGATCACAAAATTTGACAAAGACAAAAGTATCTTACAATCTTTTTAAATAATTTTTTTATTTTTTTGTTAATGGATTTAAGATTTGAGGTAACCAGATGGTTATGCTTCTATATTGTCTCCATGTTTCACAAATGAGCATATTATCAGTTAAAAAAGTCTTGAATACCATGTAATAATGGAAATATTACTTCTTATTAGTCTTATAGGACTATTTATTTCTTCAATCTGGGATGTGTTGACTAAAATATCATATTTATTCGGAGATATTTGTGTTGAATAATTATATTATGATTCATTGAGTATTATTAATAAAGAAATTGTTTAAATTTTATGTAAATTGGAAAAAATATTTCTTCCATGCTTCATTGACCCAATGGAACATTTAGTAATTCATTTTCCATATGAAGCTAAATGTGGAGGAACAACTCAATTCTAATGGATGTACCCATCTAATATATGTATGTTAATGTTTAAGAAGATGTTACATAACAAACTATCAGTTGAAGAGTAAATTTTAAAAATATACTTATATGAGGAAATTTACAATTTTTTCTCTTATTATTTTCAATCTGAATGTCCTTCAAAACATATCTTGATTGGTCAAAATGATACAAATGTTTATGATGTCACAGAACATCAATTTTATGTTTTTAATAAGCTAAATCTTTTTTTGGTTGTTATCATGAATGATGGACTTTAGATGAAGAACTCCATAGAGGTCATACATATATTTTACACAATTTGGATGAAATGACACAATTTTTATAGTAAGTTCTAAATTTTATTATTTTCCTAAATTTTTATAAAAGATACATTTATTTACATTATTTTTTAGAATATATTATTACCACATCAAACAAAATTTATAAAAATTATGTTCTATTCTCTTTAACAACATCATCAATAATATTTTTCATATTGGTTTCAAAGATTGGTAAGTTATGTTGCATTTGATGGAATAATAAATCAATTTTTCAATGATATTCATTATTAATAAATTTTTATTATTTTCAGGTAGGAGAACATGAAAAGAAATTTGATAGTTTATTATGTATGTTAAAAAACCCTCCTTCAAAATTGGAGAAAAATTATAATGGGTATGTGGTTAATAGATTTGGATTATATGCACACATATATGGTGACTCAAAGAAATCAATGATTAGTGGTGTTTGGCTGAAAGGATATTGTCAAAAATAAATTTTAGTTTAATGTTATGGTATGATGGATGAAATAATTGAGTTATGTTATATGGGTCCAAATTATGTAACAATGTTTAATTGTCATTGGTTTGATACAGATAAAGGGTTGCACGTTCATCCACAACATGGAGTAGTTGACATTAAATATAACAATCTTATTTAATAAAATGAACCATTTATTTTGGGAAATAAAGAATATCATTTTTATTATGGAAAATAATGTCATGTTTTGAGAGATTTGAATGAATGGTGGAGTGTGATAAAAATGAAATCATGTGGAAATCAGTTTATTGAAAATGAAAATGGTTATATGGAAGTGCAACATGTTGAAATGATTCAAGAAATAGCCCCAAATAAATCTATTACCAAACAAGATATAAATATCAATGATGAAACCCCCTATTTAAGGGTTGATGATATAGATAATGTTGATGAAGTAATAAAGGGTGATGAAACTCAGTGTTGTATGGAAGTTGATGATGCTGAAGATGAGGATGAAGAAATATTCTCTGATGAAAATGATGAAGAAGATGAAAATTGATATATTATATTCATGTATTATTTAGTTTTTTATATTTTATATTATTATTAACAATTACTTATAGGTAATATTTTTTTTAGATGGATGGACCTGATGAGCTATTCTATTCCTTCACTGATGCCTGTAATTTTTTATTTTTTATATTTGATATGCATATTAAAATTTATTGAAAGGTAAGTATATTACATTCTGCATGATATTTATTAGTTTTTTATATTTGATATCTATATTAATAAATATTTATATGTTAAATTATTATTTTTGGGTATTTATTTAGAGGTAATTATTATATTTCATATTTTTTATTTTTTTATATTTGATATATGTATTAAAAATTTATTATAAGATATATTATTGTGTTCTGGTATTCATTATTTTTTTATATTTTATATTTGTATTAAAAATTTATTGTAGGTAATATTAATTATTTTATATTGATGGAGATGGTCTTAACGATCTACTTCACTTTTTCACTAATGTCGTTCTTCTTTCTTGTGAGCCTGATTCATTTGATTTGTAGGATGCTTCACCTATTAGGTGGGGGTGCAATATTTCTAGATTGATGATTATGGAACCTAGTATGGAGAGATGATCATCTATTGATTTTGATCCTCATTTAAAGATGTTTTATTATTTAATATATATATTTTGAACTAACTTTTTTATTAATTTTTTTAATAATATTATGGTTATTTGTTTATATTTGCACTGTTTTTTTCTTTAAGTTGTTAGGGAGTCTCATACGATTCTATGAAATTAATTTTATAAGACATGGGTGTCATGGGATTAGGTTCTGATTTCCGTTTATCACTAGATATTCGACCTCTAGATTTCATGTGATTAAATATTATATAATTTTTAAAAATTATTTAATTATGATTTTTAAGTGTCATATTCTCTGATTACTGATATCCTAAGAGATATTTTCTAAATGGAATGAGATATTTTTATACACAAGCACTTTCTTTGGTTTTTACACAACCTTAGAAAGAAAGCTAGTGATCAATCGTCTCCTACTATTTTTGACCTGTCTTGTATCTCTCATTGGTCTGAATACATCTCAACTCAGGTATAGGATGTATTTTTCTCTTACTAGCAAGGAGAGGCTTTTAAGAGGATTCCATTTTACAGATGTCAGAGTTAAGGGAGATTTGAGGCCACCCATATGGCCAGAAGTTGTACATTTTTTATACAACAATGATATATGGTAAGTGATATTATTTATTAGTGTATATATACATTAACTATTAATTTTTTGTTAGATTATAAAGGCATATACCTACACTTCTATTATAAAGTTTTAAGTTTATAAGATGATGTATACTATTCCCCATAAAAGATATGATGTAGGTGACCGGTAACACCATATTTGGGTTAGTAATTTTTTTAATGATTCCATGAATATTAATTTTTTTGTTATTATAATATGTAATTATATTTTAAGGAAATGTATGAGGCTACGACTTCTTATTCGTGGGAGTGTGAAGCTGAGAATGAAAAATATTCCACTAGTGATTTAGGTTTTGAAGATGGGTCTTGGATACATGTGACTTTTTATGGTGTCAAGAAAGATTGGGGGATTGGTATTTGTTCTAGACTGATACCTATGAGTTATTATGGTACATCTGTGATGTCATCAGTGAGCTCAAAATGGAGCTCATAGAGAGTCATCGTCGATGCCATCGTCCATTGCATAGTTTGAGAAGAGGGTGAGAGCTCAGAATGAGATGATATAACAGATGCAGAGAGAGAGGGAGGAGGATCATGAGAAATAATGTGAGAGAGATAAGCAGATGTTGGATTATATGTGATGGATTTCATGTGGAACTAGTATTGAGTTTCATCCCCTTAATCCTTCGAGTGATCCACCACCACCTAACACGAAGTGATGATTTTTTAATTTTTATGATTGTTTTGTAATTTGGGGTGGAAAACATATTATGTTTGAAATGATGGATTACTTTTTTGTTTGTTTTAATTTTTTTAGTTTTTTAATTTTCTTATTTTATTTAATTTTTTTAATTATTTTTATGTTTTTTATAATTTGTAGCTTTTTATGTAATATAATTTTTTTTAAATATTATTAACTTTATTAATTATTTTATAATTTTTAATTATTTTTAATTATAATTATTATCTTTATTTTTAATTTTTTTAAGTATTTAATTTATTAATTATTTTATTTGATTTTTTTAAAAAATATTAGTATTTCTGATGGATGAACTGTCCGTTGGAAATAATATCAATTGCGATAGATCTTTGCAATTGATCTTTTTTTATATAATAGAAAAAAATCACTTACGACAGGTGCTTTTTCCATCATAAATGACTTCTATTTGTGATGGACCATCACAAATAAATATATTTGTGACAAAATTTTTATCAATGATGTTCTTGCAATGGAATCCTATTGCAAATGACCTTTTGTGATAAACATCCATCACAAAATCACTATCATAAAAACGCAAATATCTAATAGGGTAAGGTAATATTTCTATAAAAGTGTTTGGCAAATTTGATTATTGGTACCAAAAGAATATGGAAAATGCCTTATTATTAAAAGGAAAATTAAAGACATAAGGATGATAGACATGGTCATACAAGCATACATTCCCTCATGCCAATCAAAAATGAGAAAATTCTTGGAGGAAAAATATGAGAAAATTCTTAGGTCAAGGATAAAAAAATTCCATTTTGTATTCAATTTATCATATTTGTGAATCATTTATGAATTATATTTTACTAATTACAATGAGGACACAGTCACCCATGTTAATGGAAAACCTTATAAAAATATTATTTTCATGTGTTTTTTTATTCTGAATATATTTTAGGAAAATAATTAATTTCTTAAGAAGATATTCACTCTAACAAGTATCCGAGGTTAATTTCAAATGAAATTATAAAATTATGGTAACATTGATTTATCCCTCATTATCAATGTTACAAATATTTGTATTTACAGGCACCTCAATTGTTATTAAAAAAATAAATTCTTATCTAAATGATTTACAAAGGATACAAAACCATAATTGTGTTAATAGTAGATTCATACACATGTTATATGGTAAGAACTATCATGGATAGAAGAAAATTTTGGTAACATGTATCTTATCTCTTGGAATGAAATTTATTGATATTTTAACTATTGGAGACATGCCTATTTGGAATGGAGATCACCAGACACTTTTTATAACATCTTCATTTTTTCCTTATAAGACATTAGAATATTTAAGAAAATTTTCCATATCTAGGTGTTGAGACGGTGTGAGATTCAGTGGCCCAAAGAGCCTCAGTGTTGATATAATAAAAATATTAAATATATTATATCACACAGTTACAGTTTTTCATAATAAATGGAATAAATTATAAGTGAGGACTCAAATAAGAAATACGATACTACCTTCAAATTCAGAATGTGGGGTATACCCTTGGAAAAATTTAAAATTATTCGGCGTCGGGTGTTTGATTAGAGGTGACCATTGGTGGGTGTGTTATGTAATTAAAAAATTTATTTATTTATTTCACTTAATTGACCTAAAAACCTAACCCTCTATATAACTAAACTGTTATGGAAAATATATATATCTATCTATAAAATCCTAAGAGATTATAGAGTAGGAGAGATGTTGCCATTAGCGGATCCGGATAAAGGATCGATGATGAATGGATTGAGGTTAATCAAGAGATGGATGGAGAAAATATTAGGATCTTCATATTCATCACTAGAAGACACATTCTTCACCAATGGTCGATCAAACCTATGGTAGGGAATTTTTTTCCATTGGTTTATTTCCATATATTTTAATCCGATGATGAACATGAATTAGATCCACCAACAGATTGATTCCTAGGTCATTCATGCTTGCAGGTCTAGGTGTATCCTCCATTATTTTTGGGAATTGAATTTATTTGTTTAATATATTTTTATTTGTTATTATTTAATCATTATAATAAAAATGAATCAAGGCTAACCAAAACAATTACTAAGGTTTGTTTTGTGATTTTCTCCCGCCTTTCATCATGCATTCATCATCGATATTCAATTTGGATAGGGGCATGAAAAATAACCAAAGAATAATCATTACACAATCAATATGTTGTGCAATAAATCCTCACTATGGGTTTGGGATTGTTATTTATGACATGTTGGGTTGTGGTAATGACTATAGGTGATCGGGGTTTATATGAGAGACCAATGGTTCGCGATTTGGCATGTAGAAACAATTAGGTATGATAGTGGGAGTTTACTAAGAGGAGAATATGGATGGAATCCATCAATTTGTAGAAAATAGGTTTAGATCAACCTGGATCCACAATTCTGGGTGATAATCATGGTAGAATAAGAAGAGGTGGAGGAGTGATCATAACTTCATAAAGAACCATGGATTCTTAAAAGATATAGACTACACTGTGTTTAGATTAAGAACGCACATCATATAGTCCCCTTAGTGTAGTGGCTAGGGTTTCCATGTGGAGATTAGAATCACATACCATGTGTTTGGCCAACACACCATGTGACCCTTAACCAACCAACTCATCATATACAGAGAGTACATGCTCAGGAATCGATGTGGTGCTACATGCTATGTATCCATTGGTAGATGGATCAATGTGTACAAGAGGTAAATTACCAATAGCCCTTGTGTCCCCACATTCATTGTATGGTGGGGCACATTCCATGTACTTCATAAGGTACACGTGCATGGGTAGATGACACATGTTGATTGTTGTCTAGGCCCCTACACATCATGTTACGTGGAGTATACCCTTTGTACTTCAGAAAAGTACTTGGATGTAAACTCAATACATAGGTATTCCATTAGTGCATGGTAATAGCCTATGGTACAAAGGCTAATCATGAATGTATTCCGAGTAAGGGGAATACATATTCATGTAGTGTACACCTATGGGATATGCCATCTATTTTTTATAAATGTATGTCATGTGAACGTGAGACGGGGGAAATGAAAAACCTAGTGAGACTTTCCATGTATACCTATGGGACACTCAATGTAATTCTTTTAGGGAAGGTTGGATCCCTCGTTCTTCTCATTATAACCTTCATATGATCTTGGGTGAATTCTGTCGAACCATTTTAGTATAGACCAGTATCAGTCGAGTGTCACTACTGAGAATGGGGTTTATTCCCACACATATATTCCTACGGTTTTATAAACCGTGGGAATAGGATGTTTTTTTATCTTTACCCACGGTTTTATTAAAACCGTGGGTATTAAAACATCATCCTTCCCAAAGTATCGGGCTCCTCCTCACTCAGCGCTCCCCCCATTCAACCCTACCTCCCTGACCGTTACTCTCGTCCCTGTCCTCCCCTCCCCGACCACCGCCTCTCGGCCCTCTCCTCCCCTCTCCGACTCCCCTCCCCGGCTTCCGTATCCCGGCTCCGCATCCCGGCTCCACGTCCTGACTCTGCCTCCCGGCTCCGCGTCTCGGCTCCGCCTCCCGACTCTGCGTCCCGGCTCCGCATCCCGGCTTCGAATCCCGGCTCCACATCCCAGCTCCCGACCTGGACCTCCTGGCCATCGCCTCCACCTCGACATATCTTAAACAAGGTAGTTTTACATTTGATGCTCCATTAATGTTATGGGAGGATATCGATGATTCTTGGTTGATTATAGGGGTTACCATGTGTAATGATTATCCTCTAGGATTTGAAGTTGTAGATACTAGTTGATTTAAGTGTCACATAGATATCTATAGATTAGTAATATTGGGAATTATTTATGATAGAGATGGTGTTATCATAAATATCAACTTATATATATTTTTTATGCTAACAGTCCTCATTTCCTAATACATATCTTCATAAATTAATAACAAGACAAATAAATATATTATAATTAATGATAAAAATTAAAATATGTGAAAATGTATGTTAGTTATAGGATGGAGATACTAGTGTGGTACTCTATATGTGGAATGTGAAGTTGTAAATGGTTCTCAATCAATAGGTAGGTGTGGAATAAGAAAATATTCTATTATAAGATTGAATTTCATGGGAGATGGAAGATCTAAAAATGGGGTTATAGATAATGATAGATCAAAAACTTTTTGATCCATACATGATGTAGTAATAAGTGTGAAATGACACAATAATTCACTCATCTTATGTTATAAAATCCTTGATTTGATACCTTATGTCCTAGAGAAATCAGTGGTGTCTCTATATCAACACCAACATCTAGGTATGGGGGAATTTATATCTCAATTTCCATCTTAGGATCCATAAAATCCTTGATTGGATTACTTATATCCTCAAAAATGGGATCAAAAAGTGCCCACAACATCCCCAAATCATTCCCATTCCATAGGTCCAGGGTAATTTTTATCATTACTATCACCCCTAAAGGAATTAATCTTCTCTAGTTTTGAAGATAATTATCAATGGTCAACATCCAAATCATCCCTCCCACTATGAGATACACCTCTTTCATTTTGGGTCTGCTCGACAAGTATGATTAGAAATTCCCTTATGGTCACTATTCATAAACCAAGGTAGGGGGAATTTACGATAAAGGAAGTTAAAAACCATATGTTTCATAAGACAAAATGGACTAATATGACCAGGGGTCAGATAAATGACCCTAATGTGACCCTCAAAGGAGGAGTAAACAGTGGATAATTTCCCTTTTGCGTAGAGAGTGATGGGGTAAATCCCACTACTTGATACACCTTAGTGAACATCATCATAATTAATATAAAAATTGATGTCAACCAAGATTTAAAAATATAGGGGAATGATGTGGAAACTGTTCATTTAGGGGTAGGTGATGTGGATGAACAAACTAAGGCTACACATACACGTAATCAGAGAAATATGTAGAACATGGCACCTACGAATGAGGTATTTCCCTCTCCTCGATGGGACTCTGCCTAGGATAAAGGGAAATGTGTGGATACATACCAATCACTACCTAGGTGAACTGAAATTACCTCTATTGAGGAACTAATAGCACAATAAGGGAATGTGAAATAGAATCACATATATATCGATGAGGAACTATCTGGGGAAATATTTCTGCTGGCTATCGTCTTCAAAAAGAGACAAAACACTCTCATCACAAACATTAGGAGAGGGATAATATGCATTAAATGGTGTAATTTTAATGTTAGGTCGGTTATAGATCCAAGAAATTGATTTACATAAATGAATAAGTTTTTAATGATTATGACTTTCCTCTATTATGGTGACAACATGTTCCCCATTAGAGAGATCATTTAGTCTTAGCATAGATTGAGAATCAGTGAGATATGAAGGTGGGGCAACCTCATCAATACTTTCCCAATACCTATAGTTATAAGGTGTCCTAGACAATAATACCTCAATAACTCCTCAACACCACTGAATCATTGGATTCCAAAATGGAATCCATTGAAGGGAGGAACACCCCCATGCAACCCAAAAATAAGTTATATCTCGAATGTGTGGATAAAACCTTTACCCTATCCAATTTTTACAATACTATATTCTAAAGCCTTGATTTTTTGGGAGATCCAAAATTACATCTCACACACTTCATGTCCTAAAGAGACTTTATGATGAGCCCCTAAGATCAGTAGGAGGAAAAAAACTATGATGTTTTTGTATGTAATTTGGTAGGACCAACCTTATTTTAGTAAAAAAACCTTTTCGTAGGATCCATTGTGGAATGTAAATTTATTCTTTATCAATTCCTAGATCATTTAAACTCTGTGTTAATGAAAATAATGATATTTGACCTCACAGATTGCAAATAATGTGAAAGTGGTAGAGTTTCTAACTTCATCTCTAGATGGAAAAGTTTAACATATTCACTCAGAATACCTTTATCAAAAAAGAAATGGATGGAAATTTGTGATGGGAATATTTAGGATGAGCTACGAACACCTTTTATCTTGTTGAATTATCTAGGAAGATTATATGAGTTTTCAGAGACAACACAACGCTTAGAAGATTCCATTTAAAAAACCTAGGCCAAATCTTGGCTGACACCCATGACACAGGGAAAAAGGACTAGTAAGGTAGATAATGCTTCTCTTACCCTGAAAACAGTAGTATCTCCAATTCAAGCACCTAGGAAGGCCCTAAATGACATAACACCTCCCATTGAGCAGCATTAACAACAAATTCTCCCTTGAATGGAAGAAAAAAGTGATCTGGGTCACCCATGACTTGAGGAACGGATGGAAAAAGTGTATTACTTATTAAATGAGAATTTTTACAATTATTTCCTTACATACATGGAAAATAACATAATCAAGATACAAAAACCTAAGAAACCTAATGAGGTCAACCTCACAGACCATCATGTCTACTATTCTTTTTATAGGAGATTGGTCCACACCGTTTAAGGCTAGTTTGTCTTCAATGACATTCTTGAAGAGCACAGTTGATTATAGATAGATGATATTAAAGAAGTCCCCAAAATAGGTGGCGTATTTAACCATTACCCATACCAGAAGAAGAGGCTGATTGTCAATAAAAACTAACTATGTGTGGAAAAAATGTTCGATAAATAGATGACTCGAAAGACACTTGACCGAGCTCATACCTCCTCTAATGGCCTGAAGGCCTTCAAATTTTTATTAAGATAAGACTGCATTTTAAGGGATGAATGAGAAAACCCAAAGACATAATGAATTGGGACAAATAATTCCCTAAGGGTCAAGGAAAATAAAACCATATTGACAACATAAAAACTTCCCCTCCCTAACATTTGAATGTGATGAAGCTCTCCACCATTGGAAAGTGAATCAACAAGAAAGTGACCTATGTCAAAGCACAGTCTCGATCCGATGGCTGACGTCATACCCTCTCAAATGACCAATTCCAAAAAACTTTGCATAGATGAACTGAAAGATCTAAATCATCTCATGGGGCTGTTCCATGTGGTCATGACCTGTTGCAAACCATCCGATGTGAAACCAGGAAGACCAAGCTCATACCATCATAAGAGAATATATTTTCAAACCAATAATGATCACAACACATAGGGAGGAATAATTTAATATTCATTGTAACACACCAAGATTTTTTTCTATGTCTAAATTTTTTTCTCTTTGATATCTTACTTTTCACTAAACACCATGCTGAAACAAACTCCAAAATAATATTGTATTGTATTGACCGATTTTGAACAAACTAAATAATAAGAAATTAACATTCATTTGTATTTCAAAATAAATAATTAATTATTGTATTGAGTGGTACAATAACATTTTAGTTGAATGCATTTGGAAAATCATGCTCAATTAATTGTTTAAGCATGTTATACTATATAAGACACATTATGATCATATATAGTGCTTTATCTGAAAATAACATTTATAATTTATTTTTAACATAATTATATGAGTACATACATAATTCTTAAACCAATCATGGACTTATTCATAATTAACATACTAAATTTTATGACTAGAAACACATGGAAATCATCTTCAAATCTTGATAAAGTATGTTCCATAAATTATGAAAACCAATTAGTTAAATATTTTTTTTAAATTTAACGTTTTTTACTATGTATTAACGTAACATTTAAATGTTATATTTAAAGGTGAATTGAACAACATGTAATAGTTTAGAGCATGATTTTTTAAGCCAAGCAACCAAACCATTTACATAGAATTTAATCAGTCCTTGAGTTTTAAATATAATTTATTATTTGTTTGTTGTTATTCTTATTATTGCTAGATATTATTTATTATCCTTGTAAAGGAAATAGATCTCAGATTTCTTATCCAGGTTTAGGATTTACAATGATATCCAATGTGATCCTTTCTAGATTTACATGGAAAATAAATATAGAAAGACGGTTTATCCTGATCATTCTTATTATTGCTACTTATTCAATCATGGACTCCTCTTGTCATTAAATATGTTTTTCTAGCTATTAATATGCATTTATTAATTTAATAATAAAATTGATTGTAATTAATTTTTACATATGATTTACATTGTTGATTTAATGATATTTTTTTTCTTGTTATATAATCAATAGAAGCTGGATGTATCATACCGATCGGATTTCAACCGAGTTTCAAAGTAATTTGGAGAGTCTTTTAGATTTTGAATTTAACAATGCATCAGATGGAGGATGTATACAGTTTCCCTACTATAATTGTGTTGGAAGACCATGGTTAAGATGAGAAGAAGTTAGTTACCATTTAATGAAATTTGGATTTCAAGATAACTATAATATTTGGATTCACCATGGAGAGACGAGTCAATCTTCGACTATTCATAAACGAAATGGATGAAGTGACATGGAAAATTTGATATTTGATCGGTTTCCATATTTGCATCATTCCGAGAGAGATAACATGTCGGTGCAAGAAGACAATGATGTCAGTAAACTCGAGGAAAATGTTGAAGACGATGATGTTGAGAGAGTGAAAAATTTATTGGATGATGCCAGAACTCCAGTATATCATGAATGTACTAAAATGACCAAGTTAGAATTTTTAATGCGTTTATATCATGGAAAAACCATGTATGGGATTTCCAATACCTCCATTGATTATATTCTTACATTTTTGAAGGACTTGATTCCTGATGGTGCAGATATTCCCTCCAATCATTACATGGCATGGAAGTTAATAATGTAGCTTGGATTTTCTACTAATAATGTTCATGCTTGTCTGAAAGATTGCAGTTTATATTTGGAGGAAACAGCTGACTGTAATGACTGTAAATAATGTGGTGAATCTTGATGGAAAACAAATGTAGATGGAACACCATCTCGTGTGCCACAGAAAGTCATGTGGAACTTTCCATTGATTCCCAGACTTCAAAATCTATTCATGTCTCCAGAAATATCAGTTAATATGCGACAGAATTATTTTGATAGAATTAAAGGTAATGATGAGCTCGTCCATCCTACATATGGATTATCATGGCGGACATTGGATGCACAACATCCTGATTTTGCAGCTGAGGTGCATAATGTCAGATTGGGCCTATCATGTGATGGTTTTAATCCGTTTGGTCAGATGCTTATTGCTCATAGCACATGGCCGGTTTTTATTCATGTTTATAATCTTCCTCCAAGGATGTGTATGAAAAAAACTTTCACATTCTTGAGTATACTGATATCTGTACCTTTGGATCCTAGTAGTGATATAGATGTCTACTTGCAGCCTTTAATAAAAGAGTTGAAACAACTTTGGGATTTAGGTGTACAGACATTTGATGCTTCTTCAAAGAATACGTTTTAGATGCGTGCTTCCCTTCTATGGACCATAAATGATTTCCCTGCCTATGCAATGATGTCTGGGTGGATCATGAAGGGAAAACTATCATGTCCCATTTGTATGAAGAATACACGATTGAGAAGGCTTAAATATCGTCGGAGTTTTAGTTCCATGGGGCATCACCAATTGTTTCCAATGGATCATCAATACAGGAAGAATTGTCAGAGGTTTGATAATAATGTTGACAATGAAGAACCACCTCAACGTATGTCAGGAAGTGATGTTCTTGATGAGTTGATAGATTTCAGCATTTCATTAGGGAATAGTCAGTTGAAATCTCGAAAGAGGAAGAATGATGATACTGAAGTCACTTACAATTGGAAAAGGAGAAGTATTTTTTTTGTGTTGCCATATTGGTCTACTAATTTGTTACGTCATTGTGTAGACTTAATGCATATTGAGAAAAATATATTTGAAATGTTGCTTGCAATTCTTTTGAATATTAAGGGGAAGACCAAAGAAGCCCTCTGATCTCGTCGGGATTTATTGGATTGGGGTATTCGACCAGAACTACATCCAGTTTGTATCGGTGAAAACAAATGGAAAGTTCCCTATGCTTCTTATGTGATGACACTGGCAGAGAAAGATCGATTTCTGACAATATTGGAGAATATCAAGGTTCCAGATGGCTATTCCAGCAACATATCTAAACGAGTCAATAGAAGACATTTGAAATTGAAATACCTAAAAACTCATGATTATCACATCCTGCTTCATGAATTGATTCCAATAGCAATTCGGCATTTTCTATCCAATAATGTAAGAGTGGCATGGATTCGGTTGGGTCATTTTTTTAGAGACCTTTGTGCTAAAAGGTTATCCAAATCATTGTTGATAAAAATGCAACAAGAGGCTCCGTTAATTCTGTCTGAGTTGGAATTTTTTTTTCCTTCATCCTTTCTCACTTGTATGTTTCTTTTAACAGTTCATCTTCCAACAGAGACACTTCTTTGGGGACTAGTCGCTTTTCGGTGGATGTATCCCACTGAAAGAAATATGTGCACTTTGAAATCATTTGTCCGAAATAAGAATTATCCTGAAGGTTCCATTGTGAGGAGTTATCTGGCCCAAGAATGTGTGGATTTTTTTTCAATGTATTTTTCTGATGTGAGAACAAGACATAATCGACCAATGAGAAATGAAGATGAGTAGTATGAGGAATTTCAGCCCTCGTTTCCCTCTCTTCCCCAAACAGGTTGAATTGTCGGGTCATATACACTGGTTACATTGAGCTTTGAAGAGCGGAATATGGCACATCGAGCAATCTCGTTTAATTTTGGTTTGTTCGATGAATATATCAAGTAAGTAATTTGAATATATATATTTTATCTCATATGATATCATATCAAATATACCTTATACATTTATTGTCATTTTATGTAGAGAACATAAACAAATTATAAGTAGAGTTCATCGGTCTTTGCCGTTGAGAAGGAGAGAGGCTATGCATAGCCAAGAGTTCCCAGCTTGGTTGAAATAAAAGGTATGACCATTACCTTATATACCTTAAAATATAGATATATATTTAATTATATTACTCATATGTATTTCAGGTATTGAGTTTACCTACTGACTTCATTTCTCAAGAATTAAGAGCGTTGTCTTTTGGTCCCAATTCTTTGGTTCGTGACTGCAAATCTTTAATAATCAATGGATATAAATTTGTTACAACAGATAAAGCGGTGAAAATGAGAACACATCATGATGGCGTTATTTTAACTGCTAGAACCGATTGTTATGCTAGTGCATCAGATAGTCGACCTCGATATGAAGATGTGTATTATTATGGACTGGTTGAGAAAATATTGTTATTGGATTACTACTCTCAAGGTCGAGTCACTATGATGAAATGTAAATGGTTTGATTCAATGACGCAACATGGTACATTTATTGATGATTGCAGATTTAGAGTTATTGACATGAGTCGATTCCTGCATACCGAGGAACCATACATTTTGGCATCAATGGAAAAACAAGTGTTTTATGTGAAAGATCATCTGAAACCTGATTACGGTGTCATTAATGAAGTAATCCCAAGACATATTTTTCATGATGTTGGGGATGAAATTGTTACCATTGACGCCCCCATCGGTTTTAGCCAAAATATTGTATTTGATGACACAAATTGTCCCATTGTGAGAGATGATGTTGAACGTGAGGTAGTGGAGGGTAATATATAAAAGCAACCATAAATATTCAGAGTTCATTCAGTTTACATTGACGTGAGTTTCTTAGGTTGGTATGAATTTAATTACTATAATTTAGTTTTAGTTTGGAATGATATGTCTGTTTTAGTATTGTTTGGTTTCATTTCATTTAATTATATTTATTTCAATTCAGAAAACTGGGTTTAAAATGTGGTTTTAAAAATTGTATAATGTGGTTGTAAATTATCATTACTGAAAGATGTTATGAAATTTTTTGTCTTCTTTGGATTTTAAGTTGTATGTATGATTTGTAAAAATTGTTGCTAAAAAATATTTATTTCATTCTCATACAGATTGTGACGAAAACTACAGAAGCACGCAAGATAAGATTATTTGATGTTGATCCTGTTAGACGCGAGCGTGAGTTGTCTTCCGTGAGTATAATAATTCTAATATTTATCTTTCTCATTACATATAATATGAAGTTCATATTTTTGTTAAAATTTATTTTAGGGATATATAACTTCAGAGATTCCTCTTCTTAGTATGGGACCGAGCAGGGATCCTCCTAGACCTAGGCAGAGCTCCCATCTTACCACTCCCCACACTGACCCATCAGTGGACATCCCTTCTACCACACATGTCTGCCCTCCGCTTGAGACCCCTAGGGTGTTCCCATACATGCTGTCGTCATCATCCCATTTACCCTCTTTTTCCCATTCCATGTCCATGCCGACTCGACCGATGTTCTCACCTACACAATTTCCATATCCATTCATGTATCCCCAGACCTACTACGCATATTCTGACATGTGTATGCCACCTCCTTTTCCTACCATCCATCATACATATATTGAGTCTATTCCTTCAGTTTCCACTCCTGTTCATGAAGATCAGCCGGAGCATGCTGTGGAACAGATACTTCGTTCAGAGGATGTTGATCCAGCACAGTCCAGGGATGCCTCAGAGCCTATTCAGGAGCTTTCATCAGGTTTTTTATTATAAATGTTTCAAATTATAGCATTTCAATTTTTTCTTATTATATTGTCACTTAACTCTTCTCTTTTCACCTCTTATGTTATTTAGTGGGATCTTCTAGTAGGCGACGTGGGCACACTCGAATGCGGGATGCCTGGAATCGCGAAACTCAGATTATTGTGGATTACAATCCTCAAAATAAAATATTAGGTAAAAATGATAAGGAGTGTAGAAGTTTCATGGATACTTTAGCCAAATATCATGATATCGTTCTGGTGGAACCGGTCTCATGGAGACATATCAGTGCTGACATGAAGGATAGGGCATGGGCACAGATATGGGTACGGAAATTTTATAAATTTATATTTATATTAGTAATGTATTTATATGACATAACATTTTCGTTGAAGAGTCGATTTAACTTTCCTAACGGTGAAGCTACCAAAGCTGCTAGGTTGAGTGATCTTGGAGAGTATTGGCGGTCATAAAAGTATGAGTTACATATTGGTTGGAGGAGCAGAGTGGGTACCGAGTTAGAGGGTGTACCCACAAACCCTGACTGTCCAAAAATTCAATATCAAAAAATGATCGCACATTGGAAGACTGAACAGTATAAGGTACTACCAAACTTTAATGGTTTTTATATAAATTTTAATTCTTTTTACTTGTATTGTTTTTTTTTCTTAGGATGTGTCAGCGAAAAACAAAAAAACAAAGATGAAATTATATATCTACACACATTGGGGCGCACTAAAATTCCCGATCATGAGAAGCGGCTGGTACGTTCAATCCCATTTTTTTGCATTTATCATATATGGTTGCAATCCAAATTTGTGAATTTCTCATATGTAGCAAGCTGAATGGGGCACTGAAGGTCCTGTACCTCAGGGAAAATTTTTCTGCTTCAATAGGAAAAGAAAATATGGAACTTCCGTTAATTAACAAACACAAGAAGAAATTGCAGGTTTTTATATATATATTTCAAAAATTTATAAGAAATTCATAATTTATTACGTGTATAATTTCAACAGTCTTCCTTGGAGGCCATGGATGAGGAAGCTGACAACTTAGGGCCAAATGATAATTTGAGTAAGGTGTTAGGTGTGGAGCATCCAGGAAGAGTCCGTTGTAGAACAGGCAAAAACATTGTCCCCTTTAGGTATTGGTCATCATCGGATTCCTCTAATGCCTCTAAGGCCTCTAAGTTGGAAGGTACGCGTGGTGAATTAGCTGCGACAAAGAAAATAGTATTAGAGGAGCGTAAAAAAGTAAGCTAATGAATGAACATTTCATGAAAGCTATGTCGATGTTGAGTCAGTCACTACCACTAGAGGTTCCTTCCACTTTTGATTCATGTATAGAATCAATGCGCTCTTTACATAATGCCTCAGGTGATTCCCATGAGGGTCATAGTGGCGATGATGGTGGTGGCGATAGAGCTGGCGAGGATGTTGTTGATGCTATTGTTGGTGATGAGATTGCTGATGATGATGATGATGATGATGATGTTGCTGCTGGTGATGATTATGCTAATGATGTTGCTGCTGATGATGATGATGCTGGACATGGGGATGACGATAATGGTGACGGGGGGATATTACTCCCCTCCATTTTTGACTTAGCAGAGAGACTTGTGTTGGAGTTTTAATTTTTTGTATTGGTGGACTGCTTGAATGTGAATTTCTTTATGCAATGAAATGCATTTTGGATTATGTTTTCATCAGGGGTGTTATTTGAAAATTATTTAGGTAATATTCACATGCCATTTTTGTTTTTATGGTTTGGTGTGTTAAATATTATCTCTCCATCTAATCTTGGCCTTAGTAGTGGAGGGGAGGCTTGGGATGGGGGGTACAGGGGAGGGTTGGGGGGGGGGGGCTGGGAGGGGAAGGTTGGGAGGGGGGTGCAGTGGAGGGCTGGGAGGGGAGGGGGATGCATTCACGTAATCTCTTTTTCATATACTCTACATGAAGAGGATGTTCATCAGGCGAGTATGACTGTGTCCTCCACTTTGAAGCAGAAGAGCTCATCTATTGAAGGTGTTGAGAAGGTTTAGTTGCTTCTGATCATTTTCTTTAAACGTAAAGGCACTGATTGGTATGTGATCTAACAGTTATATGAATATTCGGAGCTGACTAACTGATTTAGATGTTTCATATGTTGTTTTTGTTTTTCATCTTTACTTTCTATAAATTTTTAATGTGGTTTTGTGTGTTTTAGGAAGACTCAAAACACAAAAGAAAAATCATGTTTAGTGGGGAGGGAGGGGGAGGGGCTGGGCAGGTGGGGAGGGGGAGGGGCTGGGCAGTGGGGAGGGAGGGGGACGGGCTCAGCAGGGGGACGGGCTAGGCAGGGGAGGCTGGGTAGTGGGGAGGGAGGGGGAGGGGCTGGGCAGTGGGGAAGGAGGGGGGGATGTGGGGAGGTGGAGGGGCTGGGGTAGGATATGGACACGGTGTCGCCTTATCCACCGTCGCTAAAGGTATGGTTTTACCACACCATTTTTTACATCATGACAAGTTTTCTTTTTACTCAACTGCATCCTCAAATATCCAATTTAACACCAGACTAATATTTTCATAATATGATGCAATAGGACTTCAAGTGCTCCCAAAAATTAATATTCAACTGATTTAGTTGATTACCATGGCACATTAGAGGATCAACCACTCCCAGGACATCACCTTTCTTCAGTGCCTTCTGAACAATCATCAATGGGGCACTGTCTTCCAGTTGAAGGTAAACACTTCTGGTTGCTATCATTAAACCTGACATTTCTGACTATTCATTGCAGCACAAATGCTCTGTTTCCTCTCTATTTCCGGCGAAAATTGGTATGTGGGAATCAAAGTGAATCAACATTCTGGAAGATGAAATTGTTCTTGAAGGGTGCGCTGGAAACACAAAGCAAGTGCACAGGTGAGGTGGATTTTAACAAAACCGCCCAGAGCACCCACATCAATCGAATCTTGACCGATGTGTTGCTCACCCCGCAATAGGTATGTTCTCGTAATATCATTGAAATAATCTCCTAGACAATTTTTAGTATTTCCCTTCACATAATACTTTTTCATACGTTATTACACACTTTATCTTTTAAGATGAATATTGATTATTTTTATTTATATACTGTAGGTGACTCACTCTGCACATAAAGAGATCAAGGGAATCCTGCACTAATAATTGCCAGATCTCTACAATAGGTATGTTTTCCTAAAATTGTGGAATTAACCTCCCTACCATGCATCATTTTTCATTTTCATTTACACACTACATGAATGCAGGTTATTGGTCGTAAAATCATGGAGTTAACCTCCCTTTCATCCAACAATTGAATGCAGGTGATATTTTTTCTCTATTTACTCCACTGTATATTGATTTTTGTGGGTCATGTCTAAGAGTTTCTAGACATACTTTGATTGTTCTTATCCCAGCATAACGATGAACTGAAATATTGGTGAATGTGCATGGGATGATGGAATGAATGCCTTCGATTTACAAGCATGGAGAAGAAACTTAAGAGATGTGTATCATTTATATCTCAGCGAGGATTGATGAAGGTATTTTTTCCCAACTAACTCTTCAACAGGATAGGATGTATGGAAGTTTATATTGTTTACAACTCAAGCAGTAAATGATACAGTGATAATCACATTCTTCATGAGTTTGACTGGTATTTCTTGTGTTATAATATGTTTTGTATTATAGTGATTTGTATTACCTTAAATAAACATACATTAAGGGAATATATTTAGTTAGAAATCTGAATTTAGATTTGTTTTCTATTATAATCTGTTATGTAATACAATGAGTTGTAGTACCTTATCAAAATTTTAGGATGTTTTCTAACAGTTGAGGTACCTTACCTGGTTGGGTCTACATCCAAATAAAACATGTCATGCATCAACATATTTCATGCAGGGAGATTCAGGGGGAGGGATGGGTGGTGGGGAGGGAGGGGAGGTGCTGGGCTGGGGGGAGGGGGAGGGGGGCTGGGCAGGGAAAGGGTTGGGCAAGGGGGAGGGGGGAGGGGGAGGGGGGTTGGGCAGGGGGAGGGTTGTGCATGGGGGAGGGATGGGCAGTGAGGAGGGAGGGGGAGGGGTTGGGTAGGGGGAGGGGGGGCTGGGTAGGTGGAGGGATGGGAAGGGGGAGGGCTGGGCAGGGGGAGGGCTGGGCAGGGGGGGAGGGTGAGGGCTAGGCAGGGGGAGGGCTGGGCAGGGGGGAGGGGGAGGGTTTGGTAGGTGGAGGGCTGGGCAGGGGGGAGGGGGAGGGCTGGGCAGGGTGAGGGCTGGGCAGGGGGGAGGGTGAGGGCTGGGCAGTGGGGAGGGATGGGGAGGGGTTGGGCAGTGGGGAGGGATGGGGAGGGGCTGGGCAATGGGGAGGGCTGGGCAGGGTGAGGGCTGAGAAGGGGGGAGGGTGAGGGCTGGGCAGTGGAGAGGGATGGGGAGGGGCTAGGCAGTGGGGAGGGATGGGGAGGGTTGGGAAGGGTGAGGGCTGGGCAGGGGGGAGGGTGAGGGTTGGGCAGTGGGGAGGGATGGGGAGGGGCTGGGCAGGGGGGAGGGGGAGGATCATGTATTTAACTATCAAAAAATATAAATTAGAGATCTATCTTTGAAATGGGACAGGTTCCTCTTGGAAGCTCCTGGTTCACTAGGCCTGGTGATAGAAGAAAAGGGTCTCATCCCAGTCACTCTAGAATGAATATGTTAAAACACTAAATAAATCACATGATGATTCTATGGAACTTCTAGAACAATGACTTCATTTTCATGTACTTGTTTGTGTACCCATATGAGACCTATGATTTTGAAACTGGACGATATGTACAAGTATTGATTGAAGGATAAAATGGTATTTCTATAATTGAAACGGGTGAAGTTACTTGACTCGCCGACCGATGTCTCTACTTTCAATTGAATATCAAGTTTAGAATTTATGAATGTACTTGTTCCTTCACTATACTACTAAGGTGTATAACAAAGAGAGTCCAAGGTCGATCCCACAAGGAATACGAGTGATCTGCAAGATCCTCACATTACTTAATTGTTAACCTGGTGATTTGTAAGCAAAAATTAGTTCAAACAGAATTTTAAAACAATAATTTAAATGATATTTAAAGACAATTAATAAACATATAAGTGAGATATCAATTTCAAAGGATGTTTAACAAGAGATGTCCACCTCTTTCATTCATGAACAAGTCGAATAAATTGTCTGCAAGATTATTCTAAAATCACGAACTTCTCTATGGTCAAGTCCATTGATTCTGCCTAGGTTAGTCTAGTTCTCTTGGTCGGAGAAATAAACTAACATAAGCGCATTAATACGTTGTTAATATTTTCATTATTAATTGTTAACCATAAGTGAGGGTTATTTATTTTAGCTTTTGAATTCAACTCATGTATACACATTTTTCTTTTCGGTTTTAATGTTTTCATGTTTTCATGTTTTCATGTTTTCTAGGTTGACATGGCAGCCATGTTACACATGGGTGATGGGGATCCTAAGGCATTGGGAATTCCAATGGTAAATGACTTATTATTCCTTCATGTGCTTTGATCATAGGTTTTTAATGTTCATTGTAGGAGGCCAATACTATTTGATTGGGGAATCATATTTCTGTATTAGATTTTTAAAAATTATTTTCTTTTTGCCTCAATTAGAGGTGACAATTTTTAACTTGACCTGATATCTGGACATGACATGAGTTAAACAGGTTTGGGTTAGACATAAAGTGCTTCGGGTTGTGATATGGTTGAGGAATCTTACACAAATAACTCAACATGAGATAACATTTTATTATAATTAGAACAACAGATGTTTTCATAGGATTGATACGAGCAACATATGCAAGTGAATCATTTGGATCCAGCATTACTTATAGTTTTTCTCTTGCCATATCTTTTTAGAGCTTCTCCAAGTTGAATTGTTAACATGAATTCTATTGTAAGTTCTTTTGTCTGAACAATTCATTGTCTTTTACATATTACTTCTTAAATTTAAAGTGCAAAACATTATGAGCATGTCCAGTCTCAGTGCTTTTCTCATTTACTCATAACATCTACATGATTTATTAGCTGATTTTTGACCGCGTTTCATTTCATTACTGCTTTCTTTGCACCACAATTATGGGTTTTAGATAGTTTTTTCTCTTCCTTTCAATAGATACATCATGTTGGATTTGTCAACTCTGAAGATATGAATTTTATTTCTGGTGAAAGGAAGTTCACCAATTTAGTGGGATACTCCAGCAGCAAGCTTGCACAGGTGCACATGAAGTAGTATGGTGTTTGGTAAGAATGTGAGTCTTCATCTTTTTTTAGTCATGATTCTTTGACGAGGACCTCTAATTTCCATTGTATTTTCATGTTGGATTGATATACCAGAGTAGGTATTTTCATATTATTGTTGATTTCTGATATATTTGAATGGCAGGATTGATATGTATGTAGGTGCAGAATGGTAGGGAGGTGGAGTTGCATCTACCTGGGGAACAAGTCTATACCCACGGTTTGCCAAACCGTGGGTACATTCTGGGAGTTTAATTCAGTATACCCACGGTTTGCAAACTATGGGTACATATGGAGATATTTAAATCACTATACCCACGGTTTTCAAACCATGGGTACATATAGCGAGATTTAAATCACTATACCCATGGTTTTCAAACCTTGGGTATAGATGTCTATACCTACGGTTTGTTAAACCGTGGGTAATGTGAATTTTTCTTCATCTATACCCAGGGTTCTATGCAAACCGTGGGTATAACCCTATTGTGACGGCACTGCAGCCAGCGGTTCTTGAAACCGTGGGTATATCCTATACCCACGGTTTCAAGGGCTATACCCACAGTTTAAAACCGTGGGTATAGGTGCTATTTCCAGTAGTGTGTGTTCACTTGGTCTATTCATATGAGGAAACAATGTCAGATTGTACAATCAATATTAGATTGTGGACCCCTCTACAGGTTAGTATCATATATATTATCATGAATCCCTCCATGAGGCTAGGTCCGTATCCACTATAGTATGTATTTCCCTAGATGTTGTTTGTAGAAACATTGTGGCCAACTTACATGGGAATATGATCCACTACTTAGTGGATTATTTTATATGGGGATTGTTACATCTCATATAAGTCATGGGTGTGATCTCATATCTAGGTATCGATCCAATTATATCTTTAGTGGGTACTTCATTATTGATAACTAACATGAATAACCTCTCGAATGAGTTCCATTAATGATAGAGTAGCTCATGGAGTGAGATCACCTAAATGAATTTTACCCCGAATCCTCGATAAGAATCCTGTATTTGGAAGTATAGTTGAGACCTATTTGAGACATGGAGTCTATGTTGTGTATATATAGGCTTTTACAAATGTTATTTTTCATATATTGATTGACATACCTCTGTGATGAAAAACTAAACACTCCCTTGATGCTTTATGTTTGGGGATTTTAGGGTATCTAACTGGGTATTATTATAGTGACCCTAAATGGATGCAACCCGCACTTTTCTTGTCTTATACCGAGAAAATTCATTTTTACAGAGTCCTTGGGGGACCAATTGTAGGTGGAGCATAGTATGGTCTAGACCGACAATGGTTGTACCGGGGGTTATATTAGACAATAATCTCCTCCCTCAAAACTTGTTGAAATATTTTAGAAGTTTTTGAGGAGGGATTATATTTGGCTCTATAAAGAACCAAAAATTCTGTGAATTTTTTTAATTAAATGGGATTTTTAAGAGTCCACAGAAAATGACGGCGTGTGATTACGAGGCCCAGAGTTCCCGGAATGAATTTATGAACTTCTATTTGGGTACGTTTAGTAAACATGCGAGAACGTTTTTCTTACTTTTGAACCGGTGTTCGGAATTGAAATCTGAGGGCACTATTGAACTCGAAGCACCGATATTCTCTTAAGAAGACCTTCACCTCAACCGCAGTAGGTCGAGGGTGGGAGATAGCTTTTCACATATACTTTAAAGTTTAAAATAAAAATAAAAATTGTGTAACATTTTTGTTTTATTTGTTGAAATCCTCCATGTTGAAGTTGATAAGTGGGGACCACCAAACCTTATCCTCCCATGAGAGGTTATGATGTTGGGGACCACCCGAACTAACATCCCATGAGAGGTTATGGGGTGGGGACCACCCGTGAACAAGACATCCCAAGTTTGATTTAAGAGGTGGGGACCACCCGAACCTCTTAATGAGGGATAAACCTCCCAAATACCTCTTTAATGTGGAGGATCCTCTTGAGATTCCTCCACATTAATTATTCCAAATGCACCACACATTATTATGCCAACCTATGTGATTGAATAACCAAATTTCAAATTGTTATAATAATTAAATTTGTGGAAACATATCACATTATGGATACTTTTCCAATTTGGTGGAATTAGGAGAGGAGAAATATTGGGAGAAATCTCTCCAATGAAGAATGCATTCTTCCGAGAAGAACATTCTCACCGACTAAGATCACCTTTGACTATGAAAAACCAATGAAAGATCCTGGGCTCAGAAGCATGTGGTGGGCGCGTCGAATGCCGATATCTTTGACTCCCTCTGACGTAGTGCGTCTTGATCTACGATGAATCAATGTCTGTATTTTCTTCTCATGCCAACATCAACGAACAACCCAATGTAGGGTATTATTTGTGTGTGAATATTTTTTCCCATGTTCATCCATTGTTTTCTTTTGCGGTTTGGGAATGAATCGTCGTGAAAGGTTGTAAAGCATGACATTCTTCTTTCATGTTCTTGTTGAGCCATAGTCAACCACCCAAACGCGGAGGGTACGACCCAAACCAACATGGCCTGACCCTTCCAAAAGTCTTGTGTTGTTCATTGCGATGTAGGAGGGTGAAAACCATACATGTTTGGGGCACGAGAACGGTGGTTGGCACAACCACCAACTGCGACGAAGTAGATGACTCAACAACATCGCCCCACGACCACTGATGTCGCACCGCGGCCACCGATGCCACCCTGTTGCATCCGCGCCATCCGCAGCCACCACCGCCCTGTGGTCGGACCACCTCCCTGCGACCAGACTGCCTCCCTGCGACTGGACCGCCACACCGGTGGTCGGACCGCCACCCCATAGCCGGACCCCCTCCCTGCAACCGGATAGTCACCCCATGGCCTCCGCGCCATCTGCGGCCCCCACCGCCCTGTGGCCGGACAGCCTCCCAGAGACCGGACCGTCGCTGCACGGCTAGAGCACCGCCCTATGGCCGGACCGCCTCCCCGCGGTCGGACCGCCTCCCCATGGCCGGACCGCCGCCCCATAGCCTGACCGCCGCCACACGGTCGAACTGCCTCCCAGCGGCCGAGCCGCCCTGCGGTCGGACCCCCGCCCCACGGTTGGACCGCCACCCCGTGGCCGAACCGTAGCACCAGGGCCGGACCGCCGCCTCGCGGCCCGACCGCCACCCCGTAACCGCACCACCGCCCCGCGGCCGGACCGCCGCCCCGCGGCCGGACCTTCGCCCTGCGGCCTGACCGCCCACCCGCGGTTTGACCGCCTCCCCGCAGCCGCACCGCCGCCCTACGGTCTAGCGTCGTCCCCAGCCAATCAGCCTCATGCCCATGCGGCACCCCTTAGCTGAGCTGCCCTCGTGGGTCGTGCCGGACTCAGAGAGTCAGTCCAAGTCGACCGGAACCAGGTTGACCCAGTCCGGGTCGGGCCAGGTCAGTCCGACTAGGTCGGATCGAACATGGGCACACTACGACCCATTTAAACTTCTTCAGCCATATCTCTGGAACCAGAAGTCCGTTTGACGAACCATCAGCGGCACTAGAAATCGTGGAGCGAGACTATCACTTTGAGTATACCCCACTGGAGATTTGGATTAAGATGGGGAATTTTTAGGTTGGATCGAGCACGAATCAAACTGACCCCCCAGACTAAAAGGCCAATAACTCATAGACTTGGTGTCCGATTGACGCGTCATTTATTGCGTTGAAAACACTATGACGTGAAAAACCGTGGAGATACTTCTTCGTGGGACTTCGTGGTAGTTGGAATAGAAACCAGCAGCTTGTGGAGTGGACCCTACCGAAGACGAGCGAGCGTAGTGCGAGAACCCAATGGCTGGATGAGACTTGATGAATGCTGACAATTTCGACTCAGAGTAACTTGAAAGGCCTAGTGGGGAGCGCCTTGGTGATGTGGAAGACCCACGGTGGGGAGCGCCACGGTGACGTGGTAGACCCACGGTACTCGATAGGAGGATTACCTCAACAGGCCACGAGTTGGATCGCCTTGGTAACGCAACAGAACCACGATAGGGAGCGCCTTGGTGATGCAGAAGACCCATAGTACTCGACATGAGGATTACCTCAGCATTCCAAGGATAGTGGGAAGCGCCTCATTGTGACACACATTCCCACTATACTCAATAGATTACGAGTTCTCCAACAGCCAAGGTGTTCGATGTTGTGACTGGGAATGATACATGATACTACCCCTAGAATAAATCCCGGTGTCAGTTGAGTCAATACCTCTATGTTTTCCTCATGAATGAGATGGATTACATGATAACTTAGGTATATGTATGGGCTTATACCGAAGTATGATTATCTATTGATTTGATACATTTTGGTTTATCCTTGGTGGATTTTATGAGACCTTGAGGGTCTCGGGGTTTCTACTGAGTATCGTTATACTCAACCATGCATAGGCTATGCCCGTACCTTATTGTGTTGGATGCCGATGACAGACAGCACTGATTGAGGCTGAGAGTACCGGGACTGGATAGTGCCCGACGGTGGACCATACAACGTGTCTGTACGTAGAGGAGACGGGAGGACGTGGAGTGATGAGGAGGTGATCTGTACCTACCCTTATGGTAGGAACCTCATAGGATGATCCAGTAGCTATCTTTCTCATTCTTTAGTTGTATTTCATTTCAGCAATACATGTACTTTTCTATTGGGCTTGTATTCTGACCCCTTTTTAGTTTCATCACTCTTTTTGCTATATAGTTGAATTGCGTTCGTACCTTGTTGTGTGCTTGGTTGCATGTTTTTATAGTTTATAAAGGCAATGCCTTCCCAATTTTAGGGATTAAGCCTTTGGTGCTAGTCGCCTGCCCCTGGCCTATGGAAGGCGGGCTTGGGGTTAGTCATGGCATGGGTCTCGGGGAACAGGTCGTGACAAATTGGTATCAAAGGAGTCGGTTATACCAAAGAACTGGGTCTATGATCTTTCTTTTCACCGGCAATAGCTTTATGTATAGTGAGTGATATTTTCAGTTCAGGGAGTCCGGTGTTGGTTCGACGATCGACGTATCCATACACTAGGACCATGACTTGTAATTTCGGACTCAGTGCACAAAAACACTGATTGTGTGTGTGTTTCCAAGAGTTTCTTTGTTATCTCTTGAGTCATCTCACAAGGTATAAATTATTGACCGTGGAAAACCTGTTTCTTTTTAGGATGCCTCCACGCAGATAGCCAGCTAGGGTTCTGAGAGTTGTACGCAGTGATAGCCCACTGAGTGATGAGGCCTCGGTGTAGGGCCCTTTTTCAATAGAGGCACCAGCTATACCTTTACTCATTGGGCCAACGATGCCATCAGACCTAATAGAAGAGAGTTCATGTCGCTTGATCACGTTGAATGAGTTATAGCGCTAGAGGCGACCTAGGTTAAGGGGAGAGACAAACCCGAAGGCAGCTGAGGATTGGTTGGAGGCTGTGGTGAGAGTCTTACAACTCGTAGGGACACTATCCAATCTCATGGTGATCCTTACTGCTAACCTTCTATAGGTAGCAGTAGGAATATGGCGGAGCTTGATGCTTCAAGTTCACAATGAGGTGAAACTTCTCTAGGAAGACTTCAAGAGCCTATTCTGGGAATATTTTGTCCCAAAAACTCTTTGTGCAGTGCACATATATGAGATTATTCATCTGTAGCAGGGCAACATGACTGTAGCTTAGTATTCAGTGAGGTTCACAGACCTCTCATGTTACTCCACCGATATGGTTTGAGACCCTTTCTTCAAGGCTCAGACCATTCAGCAGGGGCTCAGGCGGGAGATCAGGGCTTCGATGATCACACTCAGCATCCCGACGGAGGCGGGGGTGTTAAAGAGATCCCTATTGGTGGAGAGTTTCCTTGTTGGGTAGTCACCAGCAGTGAGATCCACTACCAGTTGTCATGTAGAGGAGTCTTCTACAACTGGTAGCATACATACATCACAGAGGTCCAAGAGGACCAGACCTATGGGTGGACGACCACATGACTTAGGGTCGGTTGTGCGGGGTACCCGAGGCAGAGCCAGTTATGCCAGGAGTGGGAAATGTTTCAGATTAAGTGGGCAGGGTAACATGGCTCATGACAGTCTGAACCACCATGCAGATGATCAAAAAACGGTTGAGGGACCGCCCAGGAAGAGAGAGTGGTTAAACCAAGGAGGTCCGCAGGGAGCAGGAGGACGTGGCAGAAGAGTTGGCCGTGTAGCTGGCGGTGGGTGACGATTTGAGATGTTACTGCCACCACCGGCAGAAGGTCCACCCCGACCGCAGGGAGCATGTGGACATGGGGGAGCTCAGCTCTAGGTAGGCGAGGCTTACGATCACGACGCACCAGAGATGATATGAGGTACGATCTTTGTCTACTGCACCTTCACTGCAGTACTTATAGACATAAGTTCCAGTCATTCTTTCATTTCCACTACCCTCGTTCAGAGCTCGGAGATTCCGATGGAGCCATCGGTGTAAAGACCCGTAAATTTCAAGGGAATTTTTGTTTTCTTAATTTTCTTTTGGATTTTATGAGTACGCAGTTTCTGAAGGCACCTAATTCGGAGGCCCGGTGTGCCCAGAATCAATTTCCGAATTTTAGCTTGGGTACGTTCAGTGAACAAATGAGCGGGTTTTCCTAACTTTTGAACCGGTGCTCAGAATCGAAATCTGAGGGCACCGATAGAATCGCAGATCCGTTAATTGCTTAGGAATACCTTTTCTGGAGTTGTGTTTTCTCAGGTGAGGTTATTAAATAATTGGGTTAACAAAAGAATGAAATAAAAATTTGTGCCACAATTTTTATTTTCTATTCTAAGTAGTTTTAACCTATGCTTAGATGTTTGTGTGGGGCCCACTACATCATAACTCCACTAGGTAGGATATTAGTGATGTGGGACCCACACGAGCCCCACCCCTTCAAATCCATTAAAACCTACCTCGTGATTTTAATTGTGTAACAGACCTGCACCCCCATTTAATGACAGGTCATCTCTCCAAATTTAATGGACTGTTAAAGGCTCTTAAATTAATTTAATTAATTGAATGGAATCTTTTTAAATTTCAACTTTAATGTTGGCATGCGTGTTTGTTAATAAAATAACATAAAGTATTATTTTATTGGGGGTTGATTTGTTGCGCGGAAAGAAGGAGAGGACTCTTGCGCTCTGAAGAACATCTTCTTCCTCGTCAAAGAACGCGAAGAACACTGAGTCTACGACGAAGAACTCAATCACTGCAAGGGAATATCCATGTCATCTCCCCTCCTCCCCGCAGCCGGTAAGAGACTCCTTCTTCGGAAAATGACGGTGTTCCGCATCCTTCTTCGGGCGAACACCGACGACGTATATGGCGCCGTCTTCCGTGACGACGTCTTCTGTGTCGCCGTCTTCCGTGATGCCATCTTCCGCGACACCGTCTTCCCCGACACCGTCTTTTGCGATGTCTATTTCCCGCGATGAACCTCGTTCGATGACTTCATCAAGGTAGGGGTTTGAGCTGAAATTTAATGGATTAAATTTGTTCATTCCTTGTCGAGGATTTTTTTGGGCCGCCTGTTATCGTTATAACGATAGGAGGTCGGACCTCACGAACACGGCTGACCCTCCTCCCCCTTTGATGTTTTACTTGATGCGGCACGAACAAAGGTAGCGCGGTGCAATAGCACCGCGCAAAAACAAAGAGGATCAAAACGATGAAGCGTGGCGCCGTCGCGACGCGCCGTTGAGGCTGAAGAGGCCATAGCCGGAGCGGGGCCGCGGTGGAGGGGTGTGGCGCCGTCGCACCGCGCCGGTAAGACAATTTTGCGGCGGTGCAAGGAGGGGCGGCCAGAACCGTCGGCCTCCAGCACTTCGGAGGGGTGGGACCACGCAGTCTCGTGGAGGCAGCACCGACCGGCCAGCTGGGCCGGCAGTTTCGGATGGACCGGGGGTCGTAACCCCCAACTGGCCAAGAGGTGGGCCCTCTCATGGGGTCGTTTCTTCATTCAATGGGGGGAAGCACCCCCCCTCCACTTCCCGCTCAGCCAAACGTCCGACCCACTGGCCACGCGGGCCGCGCCCGCGTCAGGACGGACCGGCCGCCCGCACCGGGCCAGGCCGCACCGGCTGGGTCAGGCCGTGCTGACTGGGTCGGGCCGGGACGCACCCTGATGGGCCAGACTCGGACCCGGGTTGGGTCGCCCGGTTCGGGCTGACCCAGGGGATCTTTGGCCGGGTCAGTCTGGGCCCAAAACCCCCTAAAACCGGGAAGGTTCGTTTAAATACCCTTAACTTGGGCTACAGACCTCCGATCGACGCACCGTCAATTGCATTGCGATATTTGGATCGAGACAGCCGTTTTGGTATATTACACTCAGGGTTTCAGAGAACTTTGGGTACATCCGGGATGGTTTGAACACGAAACTAACAGGGCCCGCAGAGCGGAAACGCCTATAACTTGAGCTCCGGGCGTCCGATTGATGTGCCGTCGACTTTGTTGGATTCCTATTAGTGAGAAGGACATTTTGGATTAATCCTCTCAAGGTTTGGACATAGTTGGAGTAAGTTCATGTTGGTTTTGACTTAAAAACCAACCGGCCCCCTCGAACGAAAAAGCCAATAACTCTCAGACCGGGCGTCTGATTGACGCGCCGTCTGTCACGTTGAGTTCCTTTTGTCGAGACAAAACTTTGGGATACATCAACTCTGGACTACGTGTCAGTTGATGTATCGACCCCCCCTTGGCTCGTGGAGAAGACCCTCGTGGAAACGAGCGTGCTGTGTGCATGAACACTAGAGCTGGATGAGACTTGACGGCTGTTGATCGATTGACTTGGAGTGTTTCAGATAGCCCAGTGGGGAGCGCATGGTTGTAGTGGAAGACCCACGGTGGAGGAGCACTTGGTTGTAGCGGCAGACCCGTGGTACTCAACATAAGGAGTACCTCTGTAGGCTATGAGGTGGAGCGCTTGGTTATAGCGGCATACCCATGGTGGGAAGTGCTTGGTTGTAGCAGCAGGCCCACAGTACTCGAAAGGTGGAGTACTACAGCAGACCAAGGTTAGTGGGAAGTGCATTGTTGTAGCGGCAGACCCACTGTACTCGATAGAGGAGGAGTTCCCCAGCAGTTATGGTTTCGACATCAATATTAAAATCCTGGTTTGAGATGAGTCTTGACTTTCAATCATTATCTTTGTTGTGATTGAATTGATTTCCTGTGTGGATTGGATAATGATTTCCTATGTGGATTATGTTTTACATCCCTGAGTGGACTAGGTTGTACATGAGCTCGTGAGACGGATCTGTACTGGTTTTGATGACTTAGGTATATGTATGGGCATATACCTAAGTAGTGTTGGATGATACTTCTTGATTGTATCTTTTAATTTGGTTTATCCTTTGTAAATTCAGGGAGACCTTCGGGGGTCTCGGGGTCCCTACTGAGTATCATATACTCACCCTTGCTTGGGCTTCGCCGGCACTTCGTTGTGTTGGTTGCAGACGACAGACATCACTGATTGTGGTTGAGGCATGGAGAGTTGGACGGTAACCGGAGGTGGATCTCACGAAAAGTCTGTACCCGGAGGTGGATCTCACGACGAGTCGGTACCCGGAGGTGGATCTCATGATGAGTCGGTACCCATAGGAGACAGATGGACGTGGAGTACTAAGGAAGACATCTGTCCCTACCGTTCAGGTAGGAAGACGGAGGACGATACAGGATCTTCTTGTCACCTTTCAGATGTTTACCTTTGAGTTGTACTTTACTTTCTATTGTAGTTTTACCTTTCTTTTCGGCTTGTATTTCCAGCCCCTTGTACTTTTAGCACGTTTGTTTTACTACTTACTTAGTGTAGCTTCTTCTTTTACTCTGTTTTTTGTGTGTTTTTATTTCATAAAGGAAATGCCTTCCCTTTTTATCGGGATTTACGCCTTGGTGCTAGTCGCCAGCCCCTGGCCTATGGAAGGGGGGCTTGGGGTAGTCATGGCACGTGCCCCAAGGATGGGACGTGACAATCGGCTCGATCCTTAAGGCTAGAGACTCCTATGGGAGTAGATTCTATAATTACACACTACATCCAGCAGTGTGAGCTTACTCTAGAAGGCGAGATATTCGGCTAGGATCTCCTAGTAGCAGCATCGAGGCCATACAAAGTCATCTTGGGTATGGAATGGTTATCTACAATCCATGCTCAGATAGGTTGTATTAGGCGCAAAGTTCAGTGTGTCTGCATGGATGGGACAAGGTTTACCTTCACCAGTGAGAAGGGAGCCTTTGCAGCAATGGATGGACTTACCCGAAGGAGAGTACAACCGATCACTCACTAGTTGAATGGCCTTACCCATGGAGCTATTGATGTGGAGAGTCCGAGCTATCATATAGGGGTGGACCAGTACATGGATGTTTTTCCTGATGATGTTCTGGGTCTAACTCCTCATATAAAGGTAGACTTTTACATTTACTTGTACCCCAAGATGACACTGACAGTTACACCAGTGTATCAGATGGATCATGCGAAGCTTCATGGGATGCGAGTACAGCTGGAGGACTTATAGGGGAAGGGATTCATATGGCCCAGTGTTTAACCATGGGGAGCCCCGATTTTGTTTGATATGAAGATATATGGGAGCATGAGGCTTTGTGTTGACTATCGGCGCTTGAACCGGGTGACCGTGAAGAACAAGCACCCTCTCCCAAGGATTGAAGACCACATTGATTAGCTGAAGGGAGCATGGTTGTTCTTGAAGTAAGACCACAGATTAGGCTATCACCAGCTCAGAGTACGAGACAATGATGTGTAGAAAACATATTTCAAATGTTGATACATCCACTAAAAGTTCTTGGTTATGACAATATGCATAACCAATGCTTTAGCAGTGTTCATGGGACACATGAAAAGGATCTTTCCTCCATACATTGATCACTTCTTAGTATTTTTCATTGACGACATTCTGATCTACTCGACTACTGAGGAGGAGCATGCCTATCATTTGCAGGTAGTACTAGACACACTCCGAGAGCACCAGCTTTATGGTAACCTCTCAAAGTGCCAGTTCTAGATCCGAGAGGTTCACTTTCTGGGACATGTCATATCATAGGATGGAGTTTTAGTAGATACAGAAAAAATTGAGGTGGTACTTTCATGGGAGCTGTAGGACCCTAGAACACCCTGAGAGGGGAGGGGTGAATCAGGGTTTCAACTATTTCTTTTTAATGTTTTGGATATTGTTCCCACGTTGGTAGGAACTAGATAAACCTTTATGATGGATATGATCAGCAATGAAACATTCACATGAAAATAGATGACAGAACAATTTTTTACTAGGTTCACCACTAAGGGCTACATCCAAGGAGCATACGCCGAAAAGTTGTCGGATGTACCAAATTCCACTAATCTTCACTAGTTGTGGATTAAAAAGTTTGGGAACAGTCACTCTGTCTCAGGATCACTGACTTTACAAAGGTTTAGAGATAGCTCACTGCTTCCCATGGTTCACTCCCATTGACTCCCCCTGGAACACTACCTTTGGTGAAGTCTCACTCAGTTTATAGACATGAAGGTCTCTTCATCAGATTTCCATTGAAGTCTTTGTCTCTTGTTCAGAATGAGACAATGCTTGCATCAGAGTACTGAGTTGATGCTCTTTTTTATTCAATCTTCTTCTTTAGTTCAATAACTGAATGCACTATATCATCCTTTTCTCTTCCTTTGATTCCCAATACTAACACCTGAGTGTATTGTTATATTCCCCTCTTTCTATACATATCTGAGTTTAGTTGCATGAATCGTTCTTCTTATCTTCCCAAAGCACAAAGAGGATGTTAAATACCAGTCATGTGTGTGTGGTACCACTTCTCTTCATAAAACCAGATTTTTCAATATTCTTCCATCTTTGCAAATGAATACGTCATCTTTTACAATGAAGTTATCGAGAAATCATTCAGCTTTTGTGCAGCTCCAAAAAGGATGGTGTACTCCAATAGCACCTGGCGCTCTTCTCCAAGGTAGGCGTGAAAGTCACAATACGGAGCACAAGTCTACGGCGTGAAAGTACAAACTGGGGAAAAAGTGTCACCAAATCACCTGTGCGACGCTTCCTTCCCCAACTAAAAACTTTCCAGACCCACTTGCATTCTCTCCCAAACTGCCTTGGGCATGCAGCCAACAACCGACGCGCAGCCTCTACTTGTGCGACCCTACTACCACTTGCGGGGCTCAACCACCTGTGCGACGAGATATTGAACAATATTTATGTCTTGATCTCCATTACAAATGAGGAGGGGTGGTAGTCTATTTATAGGAAAACTGGACCCCCTGCGTGGTGGCACGCAAGTGTCCTCACAGCGCGAAAGTCCAGCACGCAGCTCCAACCGCCCTCGCCTCTGTCATGCTACTCACTTGCTTGAACACACCAATACTTGTGCGACCTTATTTCCTTTTCCATATTTTGAAGTTCTGATTTTGAAAAACAATAGGCGCGCAAGTTTCCAATCCTCATAGGCACCGGCATGCAAGTCTCTTCACGGCGCGCAAGTCACTTGCACAACCAACACAATACTTGCGCGACCCTCTTTCCTTTTCAATTTTTCCATGTTCTGATCTTGAAAAACATATAGCGTGCAAGTTTCCTCTCCTTCAAGTACACGACACACAAGTCTCTTTTCCAAAACCACTTTTCTCCATCTGTTGATTTTTGGGCCCAAAAATTTGGCAAACACTGGGAAACGGCGCCAACTTAAACTGTTCTTTTGTGCCGTCCCCAGATGGTATCTGCCTTTGTCATTTATCTCTTCACTGCTTCCCATAACCATTCTTCATCTTTCATCATGAACTCTGCTATTGTGATATATATCCATTGATATATCATCATTAGCATCATCATACTTTTATACAACGTGAAGTGCATGGGATCTCAGAATTCCAATCCCTTTCACATTGTCTTATTCTTCAACCATCATTATCTACATCATACAAATCCTATGATTCAATTATTCAAGAAGTCTCTTGCATGGTTCTCATGAAATAATGAAGAGTTGCATGGTCTTCATCAGCTGCCATGTCTTCTTCTTCATCCTCAGATGTATTATACCTCACCGTTATTCTCTGTTGTAAACAACATGCTGCCTTCGACACATGTTCACTGAATTTATGATGAGTACAACAATCATCTGAATTTCCATTCCACCATTTCATTGGATTACTTCTTGATCTCATTCATTTTGATCTTCATTGACAACTACTGACAACAAATACAACCTTATACACAAAGTGGTTCCAATAGGAGCCACCTAGGAGTGTGACAGATGTACGATGTTTTCTGGGATTGGGTGGTTACTATCGGATTATTATGCCATACTTATCCAGAGTTGAAGCACCACTATCATCATTGATGAAGAAGGGGTAACCCTTCGTTTGGTCGGATAAATGCTTGCGCAGTTTTCAGGAGCTGAGACAGAGGGTGACTAGTGCCACCATCATGAGGCATCTAGAGGAGGGGATAGGGTATGTACTCTACTGCGACGCATCATGGACTAGACTCGGATGTGTCCTAATGTAGGAGCGAGCATTGATCGCATATGTTTTTTGATGTTTGAGACAATACGAGCAGAACTATGCTACCCAAGACTTGGATTTATGATTAGTGGTCTTCGCCTTGAAGACGTGGCGACACTATATGATGGCCGAGCGTTTTACCATGTACTCTAATCACATGAGTCTTAGGTGTATCTTCCTCAGAATAACCTGAACCTGAGACAATGAGTTGGCTTGAGTTCCTCAAGGACTATGACTTTGTGATATTCTATACTCCTGGGAAGGGGAACGTTGTAGTAGATGCACTCAGCATGAGGTCTGGTATACAACTTCTAGGTGAGGCGATAGACCAGCTGGCTGCTTTATAGATATGCTTTGTGGATAGATATGGAGCAGCTTTTCTTCAGTCTCATATAGTCACTCCCCCACTCCTTCAGCGATTCAGGGAGGCACAACATGGGGACAGTGACTGCGAGTCACGACGTTCTCAGATATCTATTGGATAGGCAGCTGATGGATTTTCTAAAGGTGGGGAGTATGACATCTTCTTTAGAGGGCGTACCATGGTACCAGTGTCATTTTATGAGGAAATTTTGAGGGAGTTCCATACATCCCCTATAGTGGTACATCCAGGAGTGGTGATGATGTACCAAGAACGTTGATGACACCACTGGTGGCTTGGAATGAAGAAAGAAGGTGCAGAGTTTGTCTCTCAATGCCTCACTTGTCAGCAAGTGAAGGCGGAGCATCAGGTACCAGTAAGATTGGTTTAGACATTAGAGGTCCTAGAGCGGAAGTGGGATAAGATATACATAGTCTTCGTTACAGGACATCCACATACATCCAGAGCTCATGAATCTATCTGGGTTATCATTGACCGACTCACCAAGTCGGCCCACTTCCTACCAATCAGAGAGTAGGGTTCAACAGAGATCCTGGGACTCCTCCTTGTGCAAGAGATTGTTCGACTACATGGAGTAGCCTCGACGATTGCCTCTGATCGTGATGCCCGTTTTACTTCCCGATTATGGATGGGGTTGTAGGAGGATTTCGGGACGCAGCTTCATTTGAGCACCACCTTCCATCCTCAGACGGATGGTCAGACTGAGCGGACCATTCAGACCATCGAGGACATGTTGCATGCTGTTTTCCTCGACTTCAGTCACAGCTGGGAGGATCACTTACCTTTATTTGATATTTCATACAACAGAAGCTATCACTCCACCATTGGGATCACATCTTTTGAGGTGTTATATGGTTGACCTTAAAGATCACCTTTGTGCTGGAGTGACCCAGGGGAGTCAGCACTCACGGGACTAGAGATGGTACAGGTATCATAGAGAAGGTGCAGATCATCCAGGAGTAGATGATGACTACACAGAGCAGGAAAAACCATATGCTGACAAGAGATGAAGACCTCTGGAGTTCGAGTATGTCGACCACATATTTCTATGGGTCTCACCCCGATGAGGGTTGCTGAGATTTGGCCGAGGTGGAAAGTTATCTCTGAGATTCATTAGACCCTTTCAGGTCCTCAGCAAAATTTGCAAGGTGGCATAACTCATGGCTCTTCTACCTCAGTTGCACCAGGTTCACTATGTCTTCTATGTATCCCACCTAAGGAGATACATGTATGACCCTTCTCACATCATCGATAATGGAAAGATGGACATCGACGATGGGGAAGCCTTTACAGAGGTTCAAGTAGAGATTGAGGATCGATTAGAGCGGGTCCTTCATGGGAAGTCGATACCTCTAGTGCACGTTCGCTGGAAGCACAGGTGCCTCTAGGAGAGAACATGGGAGCAGGAGGCTCAGATGCGTGCTCAGTACCCCCACATGTTTACCTAGTCGAGTTGTGGCTTACAGGGATGAAAATCCCTAAGATGGGGAGAATGTAAAGACATAGAAATTCCATTATTTTTTTAATTAAATAGAATTTTACAAGTCTTAAAAAATTTACGGAGCATGATTCCGAGGGCCGGAGTTCCCAGAACGAATTTCTAAACTTTTGTTCGGGTGCATTCAATAAACGTGTGAGCGAGTTTTCTATTTTTTGAATCGGTGCTTGGAATTGATATCTGAGTGCATCGTTGAACTCGCAGTGCTGTAATTCACTTAAGGAGACCCTCACCTCACCCGCAGTAGGTCGAGGGTGGGAGATAGATTTTCACATATTTGTGAAAGTTTAAAATAAAAATAAAAAAACTGTAACATTTTTATTTTATTTGTTGAGAACCTCTATGTAGAAGTTGTGACATGGGGACCACATGATCGTAACCTCCCACGAGAGGTTATGATAGTGGGGACCACCTGAACTAACCACCCATGAGAGGTTATTGGGTGGGGACCACCCAATACCAAAACCTCTCATGTTTTATTTAAGAGGCAAGGAACACCCGAACCTCTTAATGAGTGAGAAACGTTCCAACTCCCTCTTTAATGTAGAGGAGCCTCTTGAGCTTCCTCAACATTAATTAACCTAAACGCACCACAATTAATTATGCTAGCCTATGTGATTAATTAACCCAATTTGAAATTGTTCCAAAAATTAAATTAGGGGAAACATATCACAATTTTGTTACTTTTCAAATTTGATGGAATTGGGAGAGGAAAAATATTGGGAGGATGTTATCAAACGAAGAATGTGTTCTTCCATAAAGAACACTCCCACCGATGAAGAACGCCTTCGACTACGAAGAACCAACAAATGAGCCTGGGATCGAAAGTGTGTGGAAGGCACGATGAACGCCAATATCTTTGATTCCCTATGACATGGGATGTCTTCGTCTACGAAAAATCAACGTCCTTATTTCCTCCTCGCGCCAATGTCAATGAATAACCTGAGGTAGGGGATTATTTTTCATGTGAATATTTTTTCACATGTTCTTCCCTTGATTTCTATTATGGTTTGGGAATGAATCATTGTGGGAGGTTGTAAAGCTTGACGTTATTATTTCATGTTCTTATTGAGACATATGCTACCACTCTAACGCGGAGGGTATGGGCCAAACCAACATGGTCTAACCCTTGCACAAATCTTGCGGTGTTCTTCGCAATGAAGGAGGACGGAAACCATCAATGGTTGGGGAACGGGAAGAATGGATGACACCACCACCGACCGCGATGAAGGTGATGATGCAACAACGCTTCCCCAAATCCACAGCCTCCGCCCTGTGACCTCTGTGTCATCTGCGGCCACGGCCACCTCGTGGTCGGACCACCTCCCTGCGGCCAGACCGCCTCCCCACAGCTGGACTACTGCCCTGCGGCCGGGCCGTTTCCCTGCGGCCAGACTGCCTCCCCATCCCAGCAGCTAGACCGCCGCCCCGTGGCTGAACTACATCACCTCGGATGGAACATGGCCCCACAGACGGACCGCGGGCCCATGAAGGGACCGCCACCCCGTGGCCAGAATTCCACCCCGCGGTCTCGCGCCATCCTCGGTTGAGCTGCCTGGGCCGAGTCGAGCCGCCCTGCTCCCACGCGGCACCGCTCGGCTGAGCCGGCCTCGCGACACCCTAGAGACCCTTGTGGGCCGGGCTAGACCCAGCGGGTCAGGTAAGGTCGATGAGAACCGGGTCGGGCCAGGCCAGGTCAGGCCAGGTCAGTCCGAATGGGTCAGACCAGACCAAGGCCCACTACGACCCATTTACGCTCCTTCGTCCATATCTCTATCACCGGATGTCCATTTAACGAACCGTCAGCAGCGCTGGAAATCTTGGAGCGAGATGGTCCCTTTGATTATACCCAACATTAGATTTGGATTAAGACGGGGAACTGTCAGGATGGATCAAGCATGAATCCAACTGGGCCCTAGCACTAAAATGTTAATAACTCAAAGATTGGGAGTCTGATTGATGCTCCGTCTGTTGTGTTGAGACCCCTATGATGTGGAATAACATTGAGATATTTTTTCATGAGGCTTCGTGGTAGTTGGAACATCGACCAGTAGCTTGTGGATCAGATCCTCCCGGAGACGAGCGAACATAGTGCGGAAAACCAGTGGCTGGCTAATAATTGATGACTTCTGACTGTTTCAAATCAAAGTGACCTGACAGGTCCAGTGGGGAGTGCCTTGGTGACGCCGCAGACCCATGGTGGGGGGATCCTTGGTGACACAGCAGACCCACGATACTCGATAGGAGGAGTACCTCAGTAAGCCATGAGGGGGAGCGCCTTGGTGACGCGGCAGACCCACAATGGGAAGCGACTTGTTGTCGCGGCCTACCCACGGTACTCGATATGAGGAGTATATAAATAGTCTAAGGTTAGTGGGAAGAGCCTCTGTGTGATGTGGTAGGCCAACTATACTCGATAGATTAGGAGTTCTCTATCAGCCGAGGTGTTCGACATTGTGACTGGGAATGTTACATGATACTACCCTTAGAATAAATTATGGGGTGATCTGAGTTAGTACCTCTGTGTTTTCCTCATGATTGAGATGGATTACCTAATAACATAGATATATGTGTGGGCATATACCTAATTAGGGTTATCTGTTGATTTCATACCTTTTTGGTTTTTCCTTGGAAGATTTTATGAGACCTTGAGGGTCTTGGGGTCCCTATTGAGTATCGTTATACTCACCCCTGTATGGGATATGCCCTCACCTTGTTGTATTGGATGCAGACGACAGACAATTCTAACTGAGGCTGAGAGTACTAGGACTGGACGGTTCCCAGAGGTGGACCATACGGCGTGTCGGTACGTAGAGGAGACGGGTGGAAATGGAGTGATGAGGAGATGATATGTACCTACCCTTCAGGTAGGAACCACAGAGGACAGTCCATTATATGTCTTTCTCTTTCTTCAGTTATATTTCATTTCACTTGTACATGTACTTTACTTTTGGTCTTCTATTCTGGCCCCTTTTTACTTTCAACACTCTTTTTTCTATATAGTTGAATTACATTCTTATATTGTTGTGTTCTTGGTTGTGTTTGTTTATAGGTTATAAAGGTAATTCCTTCCCAGTATTACGGAATAATCCTTTTTTGTTATTTTCCAACCCCTGGCCTATGGAAGGCGTGATTGGGGTTAGTCATGGAACGTGTCATGAGGAAGAGGTCGTGACATGCACTTTATTCTTTATAGTTCTTTTTTCATCTTTTGATATGAGATAAATGTTATGAATGGAAAATAATATCAATTTAACTTTAATTTTTAGCGTGTTATTAGTAGATGGAGATGTGAGAGTGTGTACAAGTACTTAGGCCAAGGCCTCCCATGTGTCAGATATTCATACCTGGCATTGGTCTCCCTCCCCTAGCTTATTGGAAGTGGGATTGGGGTAGCACACCCTGTTTACCATCAGATAGGATGGACCCGGTGTTGTGATATGATTCCCTAGATCCACCTCCTTTATGTAATTTTATAACTATTACATATATATACTAATATATATATATATACATGTTTTATTCTGACTATAATAGTGATGATACTTCCTCATCCACTATTTACATGGTAATTTCCTTAAGTTATGTGTCGTATCAAAAGGTTATAGTTGTTCCTATATATAATGAGAAGCTATAGATACTATGAAAATAATATTAAATATATTTCCTTTGGTCTAGATATACCATACTAATGAGACATAGATGATGTCTGACTATCAGGTGCTAGGGGATCAAAAATATTGAGATTTTTCTCATGAAGTTCACAATTTATGATCTTTAGTAGATTAGATCATGAGGACTGGCCCACAAATATTAACAGCATATGTTTTCGGTGTCATTGGTTGTTAATATCTACAAAAATGCATATTGGTCTCAGGACATGACATTATAATCTACGTGTACCATTTGATCATGTACTTTGATGTAAGAAAAAAACATTGACATTGAATTCAGGGTAAGGTATGTTAAGTTGGGTGCATCATTTTGGATATGAAATTTGTTGAATAATCAAGATACATTTATTGCTTTTATGTTAAAGGAAGATATATCTCATGGGCCCAAGTTGACCAGGATGGTTGTACCTTCATTAATTCTATGGTCATGGTACAAGAAGGTATGTCCATCCAGTAAAGTCATGAAATATATAAATCAATAAAAGGATAATGACAAAAGTGTGAATCATACATTATAAGGTTTCAGGAGACAAAGTGATTATATTACATAGAGTGTTTTATTATGAGGTAGTCATAGCTATGACAGTACTTATATACATAGGGGCCATGATGGGTTTCTATACTATGTCCATGGTCGATGGTTTTGACCTAATGCTATCGAGATAAGGGACTGGATGGTCACACACTAAGTGTATCCAAAACTTCCACATATTTAGATGAATAGAATTTTAGGATGATATGGGCCCCACCTGCGGGGGAGGTGAATGTAAGAGTGTGATTGATCACATTTAAAAATAATTCAATTATATTATTCATGTTTAGAATAATTCTTATTGAATTTATTAATCATTTTATTTAAAATTTGATTGATCATAAAGGTGAATATGAGAAAATGTAATTTTTGAATTAACATAATAGGTTTAATGATTTTTATATTATATTGGGAGATTGTATACTAATTTAATGGTTTTTATTTTATCACATATCATTTTAATGTGTTATAATTTATTGATAACATATTTTTAACATTTAAAAATTATTTTAAGTCATAATTTTGTGAAAAGGTCTAAAATAAATACTATTACTTTCCTAGAAAAAAAGTGAAATTTTATAAAGTATAACCTAAGTATATAAACACAATTTATCCTATTGAATAGTAGTATCCACCATTTGGATGAATTTAGTGAGGTAGTCACTAATATAATCATTTATCAAGTTGTTAGAGAGTTATTTCAACGGAAGAACATTGACTGATTGATCCGACCTTCTCGATCATGTTTGTGTTCCTCACATTATCAAAGGGACACTATAAAGCTCGTTGATTTCTAGTGCCAAAGCATGGTAATAATAGATCGATGATCTAGGAGATGTGGTGCACATGTTTATTATCTATAGGATTCATATCTTGTCACCTTTGAGACATGATATAACAACTGTGAGCAAATTAAATCATCGACTTCAAACAAACAGGGTATCATTTATGATTTTGTTCAATTTTATTTTTTGTGATTAAATTTAATTTCATGTGATCATTTGAGAAATTAATGAAAGTTGTTTATGTGGATATAGTGTTTCAAACACGAATCCAGACCCAAAATTTTCAATTATGGGTTTTTTACACTTCCGCTGTGCTCTGGGTTCCTTCAATTAACATCATGGAAAACATGTAATCATTTACGTTGAAAATTTTGAAATGTAAATTAAATATAATATAGTCTAGAAATAGAATATTGATATCGTCCAAATATAATAGATGGTGTTTTGATCCAAGTTTATATCTCCATGATATTGTTGATCTAAGATTGATTGTTTTTGCGCAAAAATTGTGACTGCAATTAATGTATTAATTTTTTATTCAATTTAATGGATAACATTATTTTGGGTTTTTAGTTGGAGTATGATGTGAGTATGTTTGGTGTTAGCCCTATATACATGATTTGGATTAGGGTATTCCTTTTTCAATAAAATATTTTTGAGCAAACTTAAATCATTTTCCACAAATTAAAAATGGGCGAAGCTTCTATTGGAAGGTGTTTTTTTTAAACAATGATTACACCCCATTTTGTTTGGGATTTGAAGTTAAAGTGATCCTAAATTATAGGGAGGGTGATGAATGTATCTTATATATATATATTATAATATATATTTTATAATATATATATATTATAATGGTATATATATATATATATTGTGTGTGTATATATAAGCCTCTAAATGGCTGCCCAATTTGACTCGGGCCGGACCAGTATAATCCATGTTTGACTAGCCCGATAGTATACTAATCATTTAGTACGAATCTATATAACTTATGATCATGTCATTATTTATTTATTTATTTTATCATTTCCATGGTTTATTATTTTTCAAATGTGTATTTATTTTGGGAGATCACATAGTATTATAATCAATAAGTATGCATCGATATAATGATAATTTTTTGTGAATGTATTATAGTTAAATAATAATTAATTTGTGAGTGTGATCACATAGAAAATGAATATTAAATATAAATATATTTCATTCATTGAGATTAAATTACTGAATACCTAAAAGAAAATATTTATTCATAAAATTCCTTCCATCGCTTGAATTTAAACGAAACTGATTTTTCAAGGTGCTTGTCAGCCCAAGTTGATGGTTCCTCATTCTAATGGGGATTTATTATAAGAGTAGTGGGTTTAATTAACTAATTTTGGAAAAAATGAAGTATCCAAAGGTATCTTGTTGAATCTTTAGAGAAAAAATGTTATGAAATGTTAAATAATTTTTTATAGCAGATGAGACTCCACTCAACAGATCAAGGAGCTGTGAGTTAATGTTGATGGATAGTAAAAAATAATCTCCTAGACTCTCAGAGTAGAGGTGATTCCATATATTGTGTTGTAATTTGCGTTTTATGGACCATTTTCTCTAGAATACCCAAGAGACTCAGTATTCTAAATCTAGTTGATTAGGGCTACTAGGATTTGATAAAATAGAGGGAGATGTTTAAAATAAATTTTTTAAAATGTATATTGGTAATAAAGATAAATTACTAATCTACCATGTGTATTTTTTGAAGATCAAATTTCAAAAACCACCATTTCAATTTCACTACAATAAATATTATATAAAAATAATATCCTAGTGTTCCATAACATCCAAGAGTGGTACAGGTGATGACATATAGTACTGAACCAAGAGAGAAAGAATTATGTGATGAATTCCCCAATTTCCACTAAGCCTCATATGGGAGAAATCAAGGTGGATAAAGATAAACACAAGAGGTATATGGATGATGTATAATATGTTCAATGTTTCATCTATTTCCAATGAGATGAAAATAATGCACGAGGAAAATGATTCTTTCCAAATTAAATCTTATCTCCAAGAGTTACACCAAGAGAGATCATAAATAAATATATAATATATAAAGTGATATGTATAAATTAAATCTAAAGGAATTTAATCAAGAATAAATTCACATACTGAAGATGATTGGGAACATTGAGAGGCTAGAGACCCTTGGCTTCAAAATGACCCAATAAATAGAAACTGATCTCATTATTGTCTCTTTACCACATTTATTCTCGACTTCCATTATTAATTATAACATTAATGACTTGAATAATTCAATTATAGATTTTTTGCCTTTAGTTTAACAAGAATATAATGATATGAACAATTATAACCCTTCAGTACTTTTGGTAAAAAATATGAGGAAAATAAAGGCTAAAATTTCAAGGGATTAGTCTAAGTGAAAGCCACTGATAAACAACCCTTCCAAGAAGCCAAAAATATAGACGGAGAGAAATGACCCAAAGTCACTATTATTTTCATGTGGAAAGAAATTCCACTAGAATAATAATTTCAAAACTAGAAAGAATAAGCATGTTGATGATTATACTTTATGTATATTTTTCATTGAATGAAATATTTCTATTTCTACTAGTTGGTTATTGGATACTGAATTTGGGTCACACATTTTCATTCAAATTAAAGAATAAATTATATCCAAGACAATTTAAAAAGGTGATGTATATCTCCAAGTAGAAAATGGTGCGAGACTAGTATCCTTAGTAGTGAGATATTTTAATCTCACTTTTCCTAATAGAATGGTTCTTGTACAAAATAATTATTATTATGTACCATCTATTACCAGGAATAGAATATTATTATTGAGTCTATAAACCATGTGATTTTATTCCATGTTTCAAAATAAATATTTTATTATGTATAGAAATAATATATGTTATCGTATGGAAAATCTAAAAAATGGGTTATATGTAACATCCCATGTAAATAAAGAATAAGTAATTGTCCATATTTATTAATATTTTTGAATTAAATATTAATTTTACTTCAAAGGGTATGCTATGTTAAATTTCTTACCTAATACACAACAGTGGGTTTCATTGAAATCTTACGTTGCACACTAATAATATAATATTATTATTTTAAATGGTAGTTAACCACTAGACATTGTATTGGAGGGAATGAATATAACTAACAATAATATGATTATACATGTTTGTTAAATGATTTTACATTTATCCAATAAAATTTAGAGGCTTAAAATGTGAATGAATCTAAGCATAAATACTCTAATATTATTTAAAAGGTTGTTTTACCGCATTTTGTTGTTGAACCCTATTAAAATCTAGTTTTGGTAATTTTTATATGTTCTATTTTAAAAAATAAAATTCTTCTTTAGATTCGGGACATCAAAATTTACTTTGGTTAAAATTTTGGTATTTTTCTGATAAAGTTCATTTTTTAATGAATAGTGAAAAATACTGTATTTTAATTTAACAGTTCTTTTTAATATAATATATTTATATGGTTAGATTATCTTTTTAATTGTTTATAAAGTGTAATTAGAATATATTTTTACCAGTTAATTCAATGTTGGACATTGGAATTAATTTCACTTTGATGTTTAAAATAAACAAGTGTCAATCTTTCGATAGTTAATATTTCATAAAAATACACTTTTTTGTTTTGACAGCTGAAATTAATTTTAAATTAATTTCTTCCACATATGTGTTTTGAATTTATAAAAATGGATTCCATATTTAAAATCAGTGGTTACAAATTATGTAAATAGTTAACTTTTATTTTTATACATTTTAAATATTTACTTCAGTAAATATTTTATTTACAATGATTAAAGGGTAAATAGAGTAAATAAGGGTAAGATATAATATTATAATAATAATAAATTAATCTAACATGTGTCCTAATCCTATTGGATTATACATATACGACCATGGGCATACTTGGGTTGAATCTGTGTCCCCATGGAGACACATGGAAGTAATAATGACACTTTATATTAAATAATTTAAAGTAAAGACAAAAATGACATAAACAAATATCTTTTAGTAAATAAAGTTTTAAAAGGGGTTATATAAGTTATCTTTTAGACTATAAATATTCATTGGAAAGTTAACAGATTTCCTAAAGCTTTGTATTTTTTTATAATTTTTTGACATCAAATAAATTAAATTATTTATGACACAATAATGAAGCAGTATTTACCTCAATAATAAATGTTTTAAATAATCATGATAATAAATATTAAAACAATATCCAAAACCTGTACAATTATTATTGGATGAATTTATTTATACCATGATTCCTCATAACTTTGATTTTAACAATATTTTAACCTTTTGAAACCGAAGATGAGTTTATAATAAAATAATTGTTTCAAGATTTCCTAAAGAGCCCCTCATATCCCTTATAAAAAGACCTCAATTATAAACCATTCCTCACACCTCTTAATCCTTTTGGTTCATCCAAACTCTGCATAATTAAGCTCCCTACATCCCTCTATTTATACTCAAATCTTTACCATAGGCATAATGCACTTCAATAAACCCATTTGGTTCAAACCAAATGGAGTTACCCGATTTAAAGGTAACGTGTTCTGTTAAGTTCTTTTGATTTATTTTACTTCTCGAACCAACTAAAATATTTCAATTCATTTATTTTATGACAAAACCAGTATTTTAAATATATTAGGATGTTCTTATGAGAATTATTTGAACTACACTCACACACACCTCCATCTAATGGGTTAAGAAAATTCTGTTTCTGTGAATGGAAAACTAACGCCTCCCAAATTGATGATTGTTCAATTATCTCTTAATACCTCTCATAGTGGCCATTAATATGAAAATTTATCTATATATGATATATATTATGTTTATTTTTTCGTTATGATTATGTATTTTTCATTTATAGCATACCTTTATGGTTTCCATTGTTGGTAAATGTGATAAATTCATTTGAGGAAGTGCGAACTACCGCCACCTCAATGTGATATGACTCATTAATGCTATATGAGGGATGAATAAAGGGTATATTTAATGATATTATATAGGATATTATAATTGAATTATAATATTCATAGGTATAATTATGTTTTAATGCCATTAAATTATGAAATAGAAATGAAAGTAGCGTTCATGCGTACGTACGGCTTATAGTCTCCATGAACGGTGCATTTCATTTCTTATCTCCAAATGTTATGTATTGTTATAAAAACATATATATATATAGGGTATATATGATTTATATTATATCTAAATCATTAATATCATTATGGAGATAATGGAAAGTTGATGACATGGGAAACCTGTAATTATAAGGTGTTCATTTTAACTCAATTACCAAATATCGACGAAACAACCGTTATTAACTTAATTGATTAAATAATATTTATAACATGGTAATAAGTGATATAAAATGAATAATAAACATTAAAAATGTTCTGATTCAATTATAAATTAACTTTAGTTCATTATTTAGGATATTAAAGAACGATCGAGCAAGTCAGACACGAGGTAAGGGACTTCATCTCAATCTTCATTCATTGAGGCATAATTTGTTTTATTCTCAACATTATTTTATACGGTTTATTAATACCTATGACTTTTCATTTCATTCCAAGGGAATATTTTCCTATGACTCTCTTTACTAAATGACAAAAAAATGTTTCTTTTTAACGTAAGCGGTGAAAATGACCTTTTCCGTCGCCGTAAGTATTATTTGACCATTGGCTTCCATAACAAGCAGTAATGTTTTCAAAAGAAAACTAAATACCATATACTCTTTTTATGTGTTTTGGTATTGAAAATGGTTTTGATAATGGATTTTTATGTCAATATATTTAAATTATATATAGTGACTAAAATATGGAAATGTTATGTTTCCTTTATTTTTGTTTTATGTGTTATGAATATGTTAAGGTTCTTGGGAATTGTTTATGCACACAGGTGGTTCCATGATAAACCTAGGGTGGGTGAGCACGAGATAGCTCTCCAATGCATTGGGTAACATGACGGAGGTAAATGTGAATGTTTATCCTATGATATTTAGGGAATATACTGTGATGGGTATTCCAAATGTAACTCCCTACGTAGCTGTGATAGCTAAAATGTAAGTATGATATGGATGCCACAAGTTACCTTTATGATTTATGTTTTCTATGTGTTAATCATAAATCTTATGATTTCAGGAGGTATGTTAAAGAGTATATGTTATGTATATAATGATGAACTAATTTTTTCATTCTTTGTTTTATAACCCTTACTGAGCTTTTTATGTTCATTCATGTTTTGAAATGTTTTTCACTGGACTTAAGGACGAATAGGGTCAAGGATGAGATCAAGGAAAAGTCATGTTATCTAAATCATGAAACTAGATGTGACTCTTTTTTTCAATTGTTTTTATTTAGTGAAAAAAATGGAAACTGTGTATAACTGTCTACTTTTTAATCATTTGAGATGTAATAGTTATGTCCTAATTCTCTAAAACCCTAAACCTAAAAAGATCCTCAATGTAAATTATTCATTTAATTCAAGAATATGTAATGTTTTAAGGTCGGGTCCTTATAGTTGGTATTATAGGCCGATTTAGACAACTTTAGGAGTTAGAATATTGTTAAATTAATGTCCATAAATTAATTTATGGTAGTATTGAAATGATATAGCATTTACAGATTACCACGTTGCATCGCCTAAGATATTTTTTGTGTTCAGAATGGATTTCCATAGAGGAAACAAGGGCGCTATGTTGGGACAACATCAGGAGGAAGACAACCTTCCAGATCATCAACCTGACATGGTTAGAATCAGAACTGAACAGTTTGTTGTAGTGATGGAACAATTGACTGAAGATATAAATGGTGGGGGTATCCATGCACGAGATCAGCCATATCAACCACAGAGAAACATGTCAGTAGTAGATCATTTCATGGGGCAACATCCTCCATCATTCAGAGGATCATCTGACCCTGTGCTAGCATAAGGGTGGATTAAATAACTGGAGAAGATCTTTGATGTCATGGGGTGTTCAGAACATCAAAAGGGTAGTCTTGTTGTTTACCGTTTTGAAGGTGAAGCTGATCAATGGTGGTCGATGGTGAAAATATTAGGGATAGTGAGGAGATTGATTCACTTGATTGGAATGAATTCAAAGGTGTGATCCATGAGAAATATTTCCCCAATGTGGTTCAACTTAGGATGGAAAAACAATTCCAAGAATTGAGGTAGGAGGATGACTCGGTGGATGCTTATGAAGCAAAATTCAATCGACTGGAAAGGTATGCTAAAATTTTCATATGAGATATTGATAGTAAAATAACCCTTTTTTACTCAGGATTAATAATAAGGTATCTAAGTGCTTTAGCATCTCATGAGTTCAAAAGTTATGAAAAACTTGTTCGATGTGCGGAGATGGTGGAAACGAAGTTTGCCGATGATCAGGTGTTCTTTGAAAAACAACAAAATAAGAGGTCAAGGTGGTAGGTGAAAGGGAAGAACTCTTCAAAAAAGTAAGATGGTAAGAAACTTATGTTTACAGTTTGTGAAAATTGTGGTAAAAAGCAAGCTGGGGGATGTCTTTTGAATTCTGGTAATTGCTATTGATGTAGTAAAATGGGAAATAAGGTTCATAATTTCACTAAAAAAGATCATGGTAATGGTAAGAAAAAATCTTATTTACAATCAGCAAGATGTTTTAAGTGAAACAAAATGGGTCATTATGCAAATGAGTGTCAAATGAAGAACTAAACAGAGAGAAATCGTCCAGAATACATGAAGAAAGGGGTGGTGAAATCCTTTGCAACTATTTCAGCAGATTTTGGGTCATCAAATGAAGTAGTATCAGGTACACTGTTTATTTGTTCGGATTATGCCAATGTGTTGTTCGATTCAGGGTCTACACATTCTTTTATTTCTAAGAAGTTTTCTAATAAATTGGGAATTCCTTCTCAAGATATGAATCATGAACTTATGGTAAAAACACCCAGAGGAAATGTTGAGACAAAAAGAAATTATAATAACCTTCATGTCCTTGTGTACGGACATAATCTACCTGCAAACCTTATTGTTTTTCCTCTAGTAGAGTTTGATGTTATTTTGGGTATGGATTGGATTTCTGTTTATAATGCTGAGATTAACTGTAGAGATAAAGAGGGTTATTTTCTGAATGATTTTCAGTTTGTATACAATAATGAACCCTTACTTTTGATAACATATCAGGAAGCTGAGAATATAGTAAAATATGGAAATTAATGTTACCTTACACATATTATTGAAAATAAAGGAAGTGATGAGATTAATGATGTGCTAGTGGTAAATGAGTACCTTGATGTTTTTCCTAATGAGTTTCCTAGTATTATACCTGATTGGGAAGTTTAATTTCATGTTCACTTAGTTCTTGATGCTAAACCAATTTCAAAAACCCCTTATCGAATGGCTCAAATTGAACTTTTAGAGTTAAAGAAGCAATTGCAAGAGTTATTAGATAAAGGTTTCATTCAACCAAAACATCACCAGGTGGTACTCCGGTCTTATTAGTTAAAAAAAAGATGGTTCAATGAGTATTTTAATTGATTATATAGCATTGAATAACATCATTGTTAAGAACATGTATCCTTTGCCTCGTATCTATGATCTGTTTGATCAGCTATAGTGAGCTCATTATTTTTTGAAGATTGACTTGAGGTCGGGGTACCATTAGTTTAAAGTAAAGGAAGCAGACATTCTAAAGACCACGTTTCATATAAGATATGGCCACTATGAATTTATAGTTATGAGTTTTGGGTAAACCAATGCACCTGTTGTATTCATGGAACTTATGAATAGAATTTTCTGGGAGTTCTTGTATAAGTTTGTGGTTGTGTTCATTGATGATATTTTGGTTTTCTCCAAAGGTAAAGAGGAACATGAAAGTCATTTAAGGGTTGTCTTGCAAAATTTTAAAGAAAAGTAACTATATGGAAAACTCAAAAAGTGTGAGTTTTGGTTACAAAAAATTTCATTCTATGGTCGCGTTTTTTCAAAAAATTTCATAACTGTTGATCCTGCTAAAAAAACGATGTTGAAGAACGGCCAAGACCCACATATATAACCGATATTCGTAGTTTTCTTAGTTTGGAAGGTCATTACTGATGTTTTGTTGAAAATTATTCATGTTTATCTATTCCAATGAATAAGTTAACTTGAAAAGTTGTTAAGATCATCTGGACAAAAGAATATGATGATTTTGTTTAAGAATTGAAAATAATATTGGTGAATGCTCCAGTTTTGGCACTACCTTCCATAAATGGTGAGTTTGTTATCTACTTTGATTATTCGTTGAAAGGACATGGTTGTGTCCTTATACAGAATGATCGGGTAATTTCTTATTCTTCACGTCAGTTGAAACCTCAGGAGTTAAATTACCATTCACATGATTTGAAATTAGATGCTATTGTTTTTTCTTTAAAGAGATGGAGGAATCATTTGTATGGAGTAAAATTTGAAATATATACTGACCACAAAAGTTTGAAGTATATATTCACTCAGAAATAATTGAACTAGAGACAGTGGAGATGGTAGGAATTAATCAAGGATTATAATTTCACGATCCATTACCATCCGGTAAAGGCAAATAAAGTGTCAGATGCGTTGAGTCGGAAATGTAATGCTACTTTAACCATATTATATTTGGAACAAGATCCTTTGATTAAATATTTGATAATCTTTGTCATAGAAGTTGTTGCTGATGGAAATTATTCTTTTTTGTTTCAGGTATCAGTGAGATCATCCATATCAGGCAGAATTAAGAAAGCGCAGAAGGAAGACATTAAGTTATAGAAAAATGTAGATTTGGTTCAAAAGGGTATGTTTCCGGAATTTAACATTGATAATGATTGTGTTTTGGGGTTTGGAAAGAGATTATGTGTGCCTTGTGATTCAAAGTTGAAGAATGAGTTGTTATTTGAAGCTCATAGTTCTCCATTTTCAGTTTATCCCGGCAGTACTCAGATGTACAGAGATCCTCGAGAGTATTACTAGTGGAATGGAATGAAACGAGATATTGTTGACTTTACTGTGAAGTGTTTTACTTGTCAGCAGGTTAAATCAGAGTGGAAGTTACCGAATGGGATGCTTCAGTCTTTACCAGTGCCAAAGTGGAAATGAGAAAATATATCCATGGACTTCATTGTGGGATTACCAAAGATGTCTAAACGTAACAATGAAATCTCGGTTATTGTTGATCGATTGACTAAATCTTCTCATTTCCTTCCTATTTGAGAAACATTGTCCCTATATCAACATTCTCGATTGTATGTTAATGAGATAGTCAGGTTGCATGGTGTTCCCCTCTCCATTGTATCTGATCGTGATCCCAGTTTTACTTCTAATTTTGGAAAGGTCTTCAGAAGTTTTTGGGTACTGAATTAAATTTTAGTACAACTTTTCATCCTCAATCAGATGGGATGTCAGAACGAAAAATTCAGACCTTGGAGGATATGCTACGATCTTGTTCACTAGATTACCAGGAAATTTGGGACCAATATATTTCATTGGATGAAGTTTCATATAATAACAGTTTTCATCCTAGTATACAGATGGCTCCATTTGATTAATTATATGGAAATCATTTTCGAACACCAGCTTTTTTGGATGAATTAGGTGAAATAAATCTGGTGGGATTAGAATTGGTAGAAGAGATGGTAGAAAAAGTTTAGTTGATTCAGAGGAACATGAACATAGCTCAGAGCAGGCCGAAAAGTTTTGCAGATAACTGGATGAAGGATCTATCTTTTGAGGTAGGTGATTATGTTTTTCTCAATTTTTCACCATGGAAAAGTGTGTTGCATTTTGGAAAGAAGGGAAACTTGAGTCTGAGGTTCATTGGACCTTATGAAATCCTATAGAAAGTTGCATCAGTTGAGTACAGAGTGGTTTAACCTCCAGGCTTATCTTAGGTACACAATGCTTTTCATGTTTCAATGATGAGAATGTATATTCAAGATCCATCTCATGTTTTTAAGTCCATAGGTAGTTCTGTTGGATGAGAATCTCTCTTATGAAGAACAACCAGTCCAGATTCATGACCGTAGAGAGAAAGTGTTGTGGAATAAGGTAATTTTTCAGGTAAAGGTTTTGTGAAAAAACCATATGGTTGAAGAAGCAACGTAGGAATCTGAAAATTCTAGGAGAGATAAATACCCCCATTTATTTGATAAGTGAATAAAATTGCGAGGAATCAATTTCAAAAAGGGGGGAGGATGTAACATCCCAGGTAAATAAAGAATAATACATTGTTTATATTTATTAATATTTTTGAATTAAATATAAATTTTACTTTAAAGGTGATGCTATGTTCAATAGCGTACTCGATACGCAACAACGTGTTTCTTTGAAATCTTACATTGCACACTAATAATATAATATTATTATTTTAAATGGTAGTTAACGCCTAACCATTGTATTGGAGGGAATGAGTATAACAAACTAAAATATGGTTATACATGTTTGTTAAATGTTTTTAAATTTATCCAATAAAAGTGAGAGGCTTAAAATGTGAATGAATCTAAGTATAAATACTCGAATATTATTTAAAAGGTGGATTTAAAACCTTTTGATGGAGAAACCACTTTAAATATAGTTTTGGTTATTTTTATATGTTCTATTTGACAAAATAAAATTCTTCTTTAGATTTGGAGCATAAAAGTTTACTTTGGGTATAATTTTTGTATTTTTCTGATAAAGTTCATTTTTAATGAATAGTGAAGAATACTGTATTTTAATTCAAATGTGCCTTTTAATCTAATACATTTATATGGTTATATTATCATTTTAATTGGTTAAAAAGTGTAATTGAAATATATTTTTACAAGTTAATCCAATATTTGACATTGTAATTAATTTCAATTTGAAGTTCGACATAAACAAGTGTCAATCTTTTGATAGTTAATATTTCATAAAAACATGCTTTTTGTTTTGACAGCGGGAATTAATTTAAAATTAATTTTTTCCACTTCTGTGTTTTGAATTTACAAAAAAATATTCCATATTTGGAATCAGTTGAACCAAATTGTGTAAATAGGTAAATTTTATTTTTAGGAATTTTAAATATTTACTTCAGTAAATATTTTATTTACCATGATTAAAGGGTAAATATAGTAAATAAGGGTAAAATATAATATTATAATAATAATAAATTACCATAACATGTGTCATAATCATATTGGCTGATACATATCTGACCGTGGGCATCCTTGGGTTTAATTTGGTACCCCATGGAGCCACATGGGAGTAATAATGACACTTTATATTAAATAATTTAAAGTAAAGACAAAAAAGACATAAACAAATATCTTTTAGTAAATCAATTTTTTCATGGGGATATATAAGTTATATTTTAGTCTATAAATATTCATTGTAATGTTAAAAATATTTCTTAAATAATGGAATTTTTTTATAATTTTTGGATATCAAATATATTAAATTATTTATGACACAATAATGATGCAGTATTTGCCTCATTAATACATGATTTAAATAAATAAGATTATAAATTTTAAAACAATATCCAAAACCTATCCAGTTATTATGGGATGATTTTATTTCAACCATGAGTCAACATAACTTCGATTTTAACTATTTGTTGATCTTTTGAAACCGAAGATGATTTTATAATAAAATAATTGTTTCAAACTTTCCTAAAGAGCCCCTCCCCTCCCTTATAAAAAGCCATCACTTCTAAATAATTCCTCACACCTCTAAATCCTTTTTATTCATCTAAAATCCACTCAATTAAGCTCCCTACATTCATCTATTAATCATAAAATCCTTACCTTATGAAGAAAGCACTTCAAGAAACCCTTTGGGTTGAAACCAAAGGGAGTTACCCGATTTAAAGGTAACATCTTCTCTTAAGTTCTTTTGTTTATTTTACTTCTCCAACCCCATAAAATATTTTTATTCCATTATTTAATAACAAAACCAGTATCCTCAATATACTTGGATGTTTTTATGAGAAGGATTAGAACTACACTTACACGCACCTTTATCTAATGGGTGAAGAACATATCGTTTCTGTTAATGGAAAACTAACGCCTCACGAAGTGATGATTGTTCAATTATATCCTACCGCCTCTCATTGTGGCCATTAAGATGAAATTGTATCAATATATGATATATATTATGTTTATTTTTTTATTGTTTTTTATTCTTAATTTATATCCTACCTTCATGGTTTCTATTGTTGGTAAACGTGATAATTTCATTTGGGGAAGTGCGGACTACCGCCCCCTCAAAGTGATATGACTCGTTAATTCCATATTTTGGTCCAATAAAGGGTAGATTTAATGATATTACATATTATATTTTACTGGAATTATAATATAAATATTTATCATTATTTTTTAATTCCATTATAATATGAATTTGAAATGAATGTAATGTTCATCCGTACGTACGACTTACCATCTCCATGAATGGTGAATTTCATTTCTTATCTCCAAATGTTTTGTAATATTATAAAAACCAATATATACAGTATACATATGATTTATATGATATATAAACTAGGAATATGATTCTGTAGATAATTTAATGTTGACAACATGGACAACTTGTAATTATAAGTTGTTAATTTTTACTCAAGTACCAAATATTGACGACACAACCATTAATAACATAAATGATTACATAATGTTTATAACATGGTAAAAAGTGATTTAAAAGGAATAATAAACTTGAAAAATGTTCTTCATCAAGTAGAAATTAAATTTAGTTCATTATTTAGGAGATTAAAGAATGATCGAGTCAATTCGGACACGAGGTAAGGGACTTCGTCTCAATCTCCTTTCATTGAGGCGTATTTTGTTTTCTTCTAAACATTCGTTTATACGGTGTATAAATACCTTTGAATTTTTATTCCCTTCAAATGGAATCTTTTACTATTAAGAATTTTAATAAATGACAAAAAAGTATTTTTATTTTTAATGTAAGCAGTGACAACGACCTTTTCTGCCGCCACAAGTATTATTTGATCTTTGGCGTCCTTAACAAGCCGTAATGTTTTTAAAAAGAAAATAAATACCATATACTCGTTTTACGTGTTTTTTTATTGAAAATGGTTTTAATAATGGATTTTTATGTCAGTATATTTAAATGATATATTGTGATAAAAATGTGGAAATTTTATCTTTCCTTTATTTTTGTTTTCTGTGTTAGGATTATGTTATGGTTCTTGGGAATTGTTTATGCATACGGGTGGTTCCCTGATAAACCTAGGGTGGGTGAGACCGAGATAGCTCTCCAATTATTTGGGTAACTTGACCGAGGTAAACGTGAATTTTCTCCTAAGAGATTTATGGAATATACTATTATAGGTATTCCAAATGTAACTCCATACATAGATGTGTTAGAAACAATGTATGTATGATATGGATGCCAGAAGTTACGTTTATTATTTATGTTTTCTATGTCTTAATAATAAAAATTATGATTTCATGAGGTATGTTAAAGAGATTATGTTATGTATGTAATGGTGAACTAATGTTTTCATTCTTTTTTTTATAACCCTTACTGAGCTTTTTATGCTCATCCAAAGTTTTGAAATGATTTTCATAATACTTAAAGATGAATAGGTCCCAGAAGGTTATCAAGGTAAATTCATGTTTCCTAAAACATGGAACTAGACATGACACTTTTTTTCAAGAGTTTTTTTTTGTGAAAAAAATATAAATTGAGTAGAAGTGTCTAATTTTAAATCTTTTGAGATGTAATAGTTATGTCCTCATTCTCTCAAACTCTAAACCTGAAAAGAACATCAATGTGAATTATTAATGTAATTCATGATTATGAAATGGTTTAAGGTCGGGTCCTTATATTATATATACTTGAACATGAAAATCTTGTTCTGGAAATCAATGATAATTCCAACAAGAATAAATCATTTCCTACTCACCTATGGAAGTTTAGGCGAGGTCATGTAAATGAGAAGCCATTAAAAAAACTAAATCAATATGGATATTTGGACTCTATTATGTTAAAACCCTTGGATTTACATAATAGTTGTTTAAATGGTAAAATAATCGGTGAACCTTTGAGTTGGAAAAGTGGAAGTGAAAAAGAACCATTAGAATTTGTTCATACAGATGTATGTGGTCCATTTTCTGTAGTACCAAGGGGTGGTTTTTCTTCCTTCATTAATTTTTCCATTAACTATAGTATATATGGATATATATAATTAATGTGGTATAAGTCATATTAAAATAATAATGAATAACTGAATCAAATTAGAAAGAATATTATGAAATTATTCTCAGACCATGGTGGATAATATCATTACCATGTTTTCATCGATCTTATAAAAGTGTTTAGGATATTTTCCTAAGTCACACCTCCTTATAAAAATCAATGGAATTATGTTGATGAAAGGACGAATTAGATCTCACATTACATGGTCAGATCGATGATGAATCATGAAACTCTACTACAATGCTTTTTGGGATATTAACTGTAGACTGCAATATATTCTCTAAACCGAGTAACATCTAAAGAAGAAAATAGGATTACATATGGGTTATGGTATGAGAAGAAACCCAATCCGGCACACATACATGTATGGGTATACAAGGATTTTTTCAAGACTATAAATACTAAAAAATTAGCATCTTGAAGCATGAAGTGCATATTTATAGGTTATATGAAGGAGATTAAACTATAATAAAAATATAAACCATAAAATAGAAATGTGATTATAGTAATACATGCTACATTTTTGGAAAGGTAACACATTTTAATATGAAATTGTGGGAGAAATATTTACTTTCATGAAGTTGATGCTTAAGATGCACAAGAGTTGGTATGAGAAAAATTTCTAAAATAGATAGTGGGAGAATAAGATGTTCTTGAGACCCAAGTACTGCATAGGTCCAACAGAGCGGTTAGACAACTAGAGAGATATGTTTTTCTTATCACTGTGTTAGGTGACACATTACTAATAGATAAGTATAAACCTCTAAACTATAAATAAGAAGTAGATAGAAATAATGATGCTAAATGGAAAGAATCCATGCATTATATGAATGGAGTTCAAGAGACAAAATCATGTTTGGATTTTGTTAAACCCACTAGATCATTTAAAACCTAATGGGTGTATATGGGTATTCAAGATAAATTTATACATGGATGTTCAAATGATCACCTATAAGGCCTGACTACCAGCTAAGGGTTTTATGAAATGTCCAGGCATCTACTATAATGAAACCTTATGACCATTCACTACTCTAAAATCCATATAAATATTACTTATAATAGCATCCTTACATGATTATGAAAATTTAAAAATGGATGTCAAAACATATTTTCTAAATTCGATGTTAGATGAAGACATCTATATGAAACAACAAAAAGGTTTAATTATGTCAAATATTTCCAATAAAGTATTCAAGCTATAAATATCCATTTACGGGTTGAAGTTGGCATCATGATCATGAAATGTTCATTTTGATTAGGCCTTAAGATAATTTGGTTTCATTAAGAATGTAAGTGATGAATTTGTCTATAATAAGGTTAGTGGTAGTTCCATTGTTTTCCAAGTATTACATGTTGATGACATATAGTTATTGAGTAGCGATGTGGATGTCCTACAGTCATCAAAGACTTGGTTAAATGAATGATTCTACATGAAAGATTAACTAAATAAGTGTATATTATTGGGATCAAGACCTATCAAGATATATCTTATAGGCTGCTTATTCTATGTCAAAGTACCTATATTGACAAGGTACTCAACAGGTACAATATGGAATAGCCCAAGAGAGGATTTTTTCCAAGGTCACATAGAATTAATCTCTCTAATAAGATTTTTCCAAAAACATAGGAGGGTATTTAAAGAAAGGATATAATCCGTTATAATAAAATAGTGGGATCGATCAGGTATTCTATGATATATACGTGGTTTTATTTTGCCTTTGATTTATGCTTGGTGGGTAGATATCAATCCAATCCAAGAGAGCTATATTGGGAAGCTATAAATACTATCCTAAAGTACTTGAGACATAAAAAGGATTTGTTCCTTGTGTATGAAGGATATGTGAAGATACTCATGAGGGGATACACTGATTCTGGATTCTAGACTAATCAATATGACATAGAATCACAGTCAGGCTATGTCTTTTGAAGGTTCTGGGTATAATGAAAATGTCTGTTGGTGGGTGTTAGATTAATTTTTTTTATAATATTTTGTTTCCTGAAACCCAAGTGAGGATCTTTCATGTTAAATTTACAATTAATATATTTAGATACGATGAAAATAAATACATCATTAAATGATCCTTTATTTATTGATAATATTTTCAATTAAAAAACCATTTTCAGATTTCCTTTTTGGGATGTGAGGATCCAAGTGTATAATCCCACTAGCAGTGATCCAAAAATTACCCTTTTATCTCTGAGTACTGAATATTTATTTTTGAGTTTTAGCATAGATAATAATTTTTTTTATATCTTTTTTGTTGACTGCTTGTCCTTCGATCTTGAATGAATCTCTATTTCATTTATCATTCATGAGAGGTATATTGAAAAAGGAATTTGAGAGATAATTCATTATACATAAAAATTATCTATATCTAGATTACACTACATAATAGACATAACAATATATTTTTAGAGCTAGGATTTAGATTAAAAAATTATTTAATTGTGTACCGAACCTTAAATAATGTAATAACCATCATAAAACCCCATGCTATAAAATAATAATAATAATAATAACATTTTACGTTGTGTGCTTACTTGCATAGTGATGAATACTATTTACTATATTGAAAATAAATATTTATTTTTAGATGAAAACATGGATTATTAGAACTTCTCACCATTTATTGAGTACCTAAAAAAATATTTTATTCTCTTAAATAAATATTTAATAAATATTCAATAAAATAAAAAAATAAATTTCATTCACACTCTAGCGAATAAATATTTATTTAATTTATGTGATCAATAAAAATTAAATAAATTTATTCCACGATCTTGAGAATAATATTTCTTCTATTAATTAAATTAAAATATAATTTAATTGAGTTCAACAGAAACACTTAAATTGTGAACCTATATAAATCTTTCTCATTGGAATTTGGTAGGTACTCATAAAGTCCAAGATTATTTTCTAGAATTTGGTCATGTTTCCCAAGATAAGGAACTTAATATCACAATGATAACAACCAAATATATCCACTCACTGTGTCATATAACCCCTTTTTCCCAATACCTCATCAATCGGGATGCACATCTATGTCATCAACCAATGTGCTTGATATGCCATTCATTGATTAACTGAAATAAATGTTGTTACACCATGGACATGGAATTTAATGCAAAAACTATATTTCAACCAAAGGTCATAAATATTAGCTTCCATAAATATGGGAGAGACAAATCCTTCATGGATATATTAATTTATAGCATTTCATTCGTGACGCACCAAATGTATCCACCTTCAGCATGAATTGTAATCTTCATCGTTTACAAAATACATCTAACTGTGTGATTCATAACATTAATTAATAATAATATTAATGTCTACGGACCATTACACTGCCCACATATAGGAATATATGATGACACAAAAACATGTGGAATTCCTAGTGATGAGACTATTCCCATAATCTCGCATACTGGAGATTATCAAATTCAAACATCATGAGAATAATTCTTATCCACTTATGAGTACTCAAACCTATAATTTTATATACTATGTGCCTTATCATTTTAAATTATATGACTATAATACTATATTTAAGGGATATAATCATAGAATCTAAAGGTTCTCATCGTAGAGGTGAACTGTTTTAACCTTATCAATGCGACAGAAACTCTGGGACATTATCACATCAAGGTTATTCATAAGAAAAATCAATACATGATATGATATTTTAATTAATATCATTTCTTTGAATATAAAAGTAATTTGAAGTACAAATTAGTTGGTTCAAGGGAGCATACTCCAAAAAACGCCCAGTTATAATAGATATAAATGCTAATAATTGGTTAGTACTCACATTTTAAACATGATTCTACTAATAATAGATATAGTTGTTAGGCCTACAAAATTTCCGTGTCTAGGGTTGGAAAAGCCACATGTTTGTGTGGAGACTCTGTTTACTACGACATTATTATCTTGAGAAAATTCCTCAAGCAGTGATATAGTAAATTATAAAACACTTGTTCCCACGTCATAATTCTAACATCCTGACCAAATCCAACGTCAATGATTATCATAAAATGAAAAATTTATTTCTTTTGGTACAACCAAAACTAGGAACACGACATTGCTAAACCACTTCTTAAATTACATCTTAAGCTGCAACGAACTCATATATTATAGATATGACAACCAATAGATGTAATATGTTTTTATTACATATTATATCATCCCCTTTTTTACGATCCTAGAAAAAATTGTTCTAAGTATATAAATGAGTTCAATTACCTTGATCATTATTCTTCCCTTTTCTTCAGATACCTTAAACTCACCGAGTTCTACCTTTATAAGTACTATGGAATATTTCTGACTATAAGTCTATGATGTTATATTGGATCTATTTGATATAACTTAAGCTTGTGAAATTATTTTAATCTCTATAATCTCACCCCATACCCATGCATGTGTTATTGGAAGGATTATATTCCAATAAAAATCCAAATTTGAATTATTTAAACTATTAAATTTCTATAATTTTTTTGTTAATATATGTATAATGAATAGATTCATCCAAATCAAAGATCCATTTTTTGATCTTATTCCCCAGAACATAGTTTCTACTTTAAGTCATAATTAGAGAAATATCAATCGTTAGTCATAAGATGTTGGTAAGAAATAAAATTTGTTTTCCATATGTTATCACCATATTTATCTTAATAACTAATAATTCTCCCACTAACGAGTTAGAGAAACATATCAATCATTTTTATCTAAATGAATACATTATGATCAATATATATAATTTATTAATATATGAATATATGCAATCTGCTTATCTTATTGGAATTTATTGATGTCACTGACTCTCTTAGTTATTCCTAGTAGACATATTACATAGGGTCTCTTATTTGGTCACATAACACAGAAATATTTTGTAAGGAATTCTCTAAATGAGGTGGCCTTGAAAATATGTAGCCCAATATGACGATAATATAAATATACTTTTACAAGAAGAATTTAAATAGGATTTTAGTCCTGATGAGTACTGAATAAGTTTTATCATAGATAATGCCTTTCAATAATCAATAATTCTTCTTGGGGCTATCTTTTACAATCTATGTCTTATTTATGTGGAATACTCATAAGTAGTATCAAGCATTAGAAACATACAAATTATAGATTCCTCGAATCTTGATACATGAATTCCATCAATTGGATTTATATATATACTTTTCAGAAATGGATTATTAGAATTTATATATTATTTGTAGGAATTATTATTCTTAAAATAATAATACATGTATCAAATTTTATGGTTAACATAAACCACCACATTGATATAAATTCATATGTAGTACATTTCTCTGGGACTAATCCTCCCACTAAGCTCATTTGATTCTAGTATTCCTATTCCAATGCATGTGAACCTATTACATTAATCCATATAATTTAAGTCTTATAACACAATCTTTAAAGAGATTTGTTTTTTATGTAAATATAGTTGATCTTGAATGGATGTTAGTATCATTAGTGGACTTTTTATCATTAACTTATATTAAACTTTATTTTTTGATGTTTGTTTTTAGCTAAGACCAACTATTTAAAAATCGATTAACACAAAATCATTTCTAGTGTTATAATTTATTTATATCAGATTGAATTTGATAAGATATCCATTTGAAAATATAGTTTCCATATGGTTAGTTATTTCACTTTTATTTATAAATTATGTCTTTGACGGAATAATGAGTGATTATTTAATATATATAATAATGATTATTGATATTGTAATTATTACCATCATGAAATTTATTTATATAATAAAATTTGAGTTAAGGATAACCTTTAATCCCCAAATATGATCAATTTATACTTTGATAATACATACTCCAACAAACCAAATTGGAGATTCCTTTTACCAAGTGCACTCATTTACTTCACTGAGAATTTTAGAAATTAATCATGAAGTATATGAAGATAAACTGAGCATTATAATAATTCACATGGCCATGTTAAAATAACTCTAAAAGTATTGTGTCATACATTTATTTCCAAATGTTTCTTTATGTAAAAAATTATGAGTATTTTGTTTGTATATCTAGTATCTTAGCTCAATTGATAAAAAAAATAATTTAATAAAAATAATCAAGACAATGAAATTAAATTTTATTTTGATAAATAATTATATTTTCATAATAAAGTTAGTGTAACATCCGAGACCCAGGTACAAATCCACGGGTGCCCCGAGCCCGATTCGCCACCTGACCTCAAGCGCATTTCCCCAAATTCCAGAGGCTTCCGATTATAAGCGAGGGCCCAGGTCTAAAAGTGGGAAACTATGCCCTCATTTGTCAAAGTGTAGTGAAGCTGAATGAAATAAAACATATAGGAACAATAGAAGCAGTAAACCATACTCAACTGAAATAAACAACTACAGTAGATACAACCAACTAGTGTATAAAATGATTAAACATGCCTTAATTCTATGAAAACAGCCATAACATGTTACATAGCAATACACAACAATACAACTAAAGTACAAGTACAGGAAAGAAAAACACAACAGCCAGCGACATCATGAGCCAATGCTCGGTCCCATGCTCTCCTACACCTTAGCAGCAATAAAATATCTATATAAGGACCATTTCCCTTATCTACACCTGCAGAAATGTAATCTGTTCAGGCCAAAAATCATGACCCAAACAGGGTGTGAGAAACATAACTCAGTAGGCACCCACCAAAGGCCCATGCCAAACACTGTGAAAATATGCAACAACAGTGTGCAGTAGTAAAATGAAATAAAATAAGTAGTACTCAAAAGTAACTAACTTACCAGTTATATTGCCATTTTATTATTCTTTAAATCCATTTCATATAAGAAAACACCACAGTGAATTTCTAAGTAACCAGTCAATGTCCGCAAACATGTAAACCCCTACCCTCAGGTAAAGAGAATCCAAAAATAAGAATCTACCCACAGGCATATAGATATTTCCCTCTGGAATACAAAGGTGTCTCCCTCATGCACAGAGTATATTTCCCATAGGCACGAAAGAAGTTCCCCTCAGGCTAAACGAAGATTGCCCTCAGGCTAATATAGTCATGCCCTCAGGCTATAGTAAAACACTGCGCTCAGGCACAAGTAACCGGGTCATGCCCAACATGTAAATAAGTAGTTCACACACAATTCCTCTCTAGGAAAAAGTAATGTGAAAAGTAAATAAGGAAAACCCTTGGGTATCCTGGCCAAATGGCTAAAAAGAGGAACGCACCTTTGGGGTGGTCCTGGATCCAAGCAGCGATCCCAAACAGAATTTTAATATCACATTTAATTACCTATACAATTCTAGGTATTTAAACAGCTACGACCTTCATCACACGACACCCCAAATATGGGTTCGTAGCTTAAAAATGCACAAAACGCACAACAGTTGGAAAATAACACCAAGCCACCTACCTTAAACATCCACGAACGATATACGAGAACGATGCCTTTTGAAACTTTCAAGAATTCCATAGATTTGAGGTAAAATAATTCATTCTCAAATGAAAATAACTCTTGTTAGAGGAAGAATTGGCACGAATGGTTAAAGATGAATGGAGGGCTTACCTGTGCGGTTTCAATGAGATCGTCCGATGCTGAAACGGATTCCGAACGTGTGCTCGGTGGATCCTCAAAATTCGGCCTTCCTCCCCTCATCTCTCTTACCGTTCTAAGCCATCCCTGTAAACAGGGGAGGTTACTGCCCATTTTAAGCGAATAAAACAAAGTACACATCGTGTAATTCTGAGTAAACGGCGTGTACTTCCCATTTTTAAACTTTTCCTCTGGAGGCTTCCCACCAGCGTGGCACTGTTCATCTGCCGACATGACTACACGGCGTGTCTCCTTGAGTAAATGGCGTGTTCATTCGAATAGCTTGCCACCGCCTTACTATTCTTCTGCCGACTGACTACACGACGTGTAAGGGACCACTACATGGCATGTTGTTGGTTCCTACACCCTTCATCGCTGACACAGCCACACACCCTCTGTACTCATTCCACATAGCCAAAAGCACACGACGTGTGGAAAAAGTACACAACGTGTACTTTCCAAATTTTGGGATTTTCCCCCATTTTCCATATTTTCTAAAAAACACTTAAGGAAAGGAGAAAAAAAGAAGCCCATACCTCAGAACCAAGAACCGGGTTCTTACCAACTTCCCCCTTTAAAGCAATTAATCCCCGAATTTCCCTTCCAAGGGTGGTGAAGATATAGGATAGAACAGCTCTGGCCACTAATCACGTACATCAGTCTCCCCCTCCCAGGTTCCTTCCTGCACTCGGCCATGTTTCCATAGCACCCGTACGAGAGGAACTGGCCGGCATTGGAGAACCTTCGTGCTCCTATCAACGATACGAATCAGATGCTCCTCAAAGGATGAATCTGCCTCGATCTCAACCTCCTCAGGATGAAAGACGTGAGGTGGGTCTGAATGATAACGACACAAATGAGATACATGAAAGACGTCGTGCATGGCTCGGTACCTTTGAGGTAACTACAACCGATAGGCAACCGGCCCAAATCTCTCCAGAATCTCAAATGGCCCCACATACCTTGGTGAATGTTTACCCTATCTCTTGATCTGCTTGTGTCCCAGTCTCGGCGAAACACGCAAGAAAAGCTGATCCCCGACCATGATCTCCAATGGTTGTCTGCGGCGATCAGCATAAGATTTCTGACGAGACTATGTAGTAGCCATATACTTCTGAATCAACTAGACCTGCTCAGAAGGCTCCTGCACGAGACGTGGTCCCAGTAAATCTATCTCACCTACCTCTAACCAGCACAAAGGTTATTGGCACGGCCTACCGTATAAAGGATCATATGGTTCCATTTCAATAGTTTCCTAAAAACTGTTATTATAGGAAAAATAGAAGAGGGGTATGTTCTTCTCCCAAGATCCCCCAAAGTATAGGACGCATGCACGCCACATGTCCTCAAGCACCTGTATCGTACGCTTTGACTGGCCATCGGTCTAAGGGTGGTAAGATCTGCTGAGAAGCACCTGTGTGCCTAGTGCCCTTTGAAAACGCTGCCAGAAACGAGACGTAAAACGGGCGTCCCTATCTAAAACGATAGAACGAGGGACCCCATGAAGACGTACGATCTCTTAGATATACAACCTTCAGAGCTCGTCAACACCGAAGGTCTCCTTGATCGGCAAAAAGTGAGCTACCTTCGTGAGTCTGTCCACAACAACCCACGTGACATCATTTCCTTGAGGTGACCTTGACAATCCAATCAAAAAATCCATTGCGACATCATCCCATTTCCACTCTGGAATAGGTAACTGCTGTAATAGTCCAGCTGGTCTCTGATGTTCCGCCTTCACCTGCTGACAGGTGGAACATCTCGCAAAAAAAAGAGCTACATCTCTCTTCATACACAGCCACCAGTACTGAAATCTCAAGTCACAGTACATCTTGGTAACCCCGAGATGAACTACCCAAGCTGAAGCATGAAATTCCCGCATTCACTCCTCGCGTATATCCCCTGGAACCCACACTAGTTCATGGAAATGCAGAACCTCATCACTGCCTATCGTCCAACTAGGAGGAGGGTCCTCACTTGCCACCGAATCCCGTAGAACTAGGCCCTCTGAATGAGATAGATGTCTCATACTCACTCTATCCAGCAACGTAGAAGTGAAAACAAAAGAGGAAAGATATGTTTTCCCCTGACTATCTTGAACCTCCCAATGAATCTCAGAGAACAAAGCCATGAGCTTCAACTCATCACTGGCCTCCTGCACAGCATGTATCTGAGTCTTCCTTCTCCGTGCATCAGGTACTGCATTACCTTTACCAGGTGTATAGGCAAGCACAAAATCGAAATACTGAAGGTATTCGAGCCACCTTCGCTGCCTCAGATTCAAGTCATGCTGAGTAAAGATACACTTGAGACTTTTGTGGTCGGTGAAAACCACAAAATGTTCTCCCAAGAGATAGTGTCTTCAACAGTGCAATGCATGAAAAACTACAGCCAACTCGGGATCATGCGTCGGGTAATTCCTCTCATGTGGCCTCAACTACCGAGACCCATACACAACAACTCGATCACCCTGCATCAACACAGATCCCAGCCCAATCCCTGATGCATCACAGTAAACTTTATAGCTCTACCCCTGCTCTTGGAGTATCAGGATTAGTGTTGATTTTAACTTTCCCTTTAGCTCTTGGAAGGTTGTCTCACAAGCTTCTGACCACACGAACTTCACAACCTTCTTAGTCTGCCCGTCAATGGATCTTCTAAGTGGGAGAAGTCCTGTATAAAATGCCTGTAGTAACCAGCCATCCCCAAGAAACTTCGTATATCAAATACGTTCTTAGGATTCTCCCAGTAAACTAATGCTCTCACCTTCTCTCGGTCTACTGAAACTCCTACCTCTGAGATTATATGACCCAGGAAGTGTATCTGGTCCATCCAAAAGTAGCACTTTGAGAGTTTAACATATAGCTTATGCTCTCTCTGTTTCCTCAATACAATCTCAATATGGGTGGCATGGTCGTGTCGAGTGTGAGAGTACACCAAGATATCTTCCATGAATACTACCACATAAGATTCCAGATAAGGATGGAACACACGATTCATCAGAGCCATGAAAACTGCTGGTGCGTTTGTGAGTCTGAACGGCATAACCATATACTCGTATAGACCATACCTGCTCTTGAAAGCTGTGAGTGGTATATCAAATGGTGTAACACACAGCTGATGATATCCTGATCTCAAGTCAATCATTGAGAACACTCATGCTCCACAAAGTTGACCAAAAATATCATCTATTATTGGCAAGGTATATCGGTTCTTAACCGTCAACTGGTTTAGCTTCCGATAATCCACACAAAGTCTGAGGGTACCATCCACCTCTTCGCGAAAAGGACTGGAGAACCCCAAGGTGAAGTACTAGGTTGGATGAAACCCTTTTCCTGTAACTCCTGTAACTATCTCTTGAGCTCCTACAACTCTATTTTAGCCATCCTTTAAGGAGGATTGGACACTGGTGATGCTCCTAGAACAATCTAAATAGAGAAATCCACCTCACGCTCCAGAGGTAGACCGGAAAAGTCGTCCGGGGAGACATCCCTGAAATGATCAACCATTGGAGGGAAATCTGTGTGACATGTCCCATGATCATCTAGACATAAACTCGCAATCTGGGTTGTGACTCCACCTCGCCCATGATGCTCTGGTCCAGCTCGACTCGCCTGAACATCCCATTCGCCCTTGTATAGAAACTCTCCACCCTCTGGTGACATGAAACTCACCCTGTGACGATAGTAGTCTACAAAGGATTGAAAGGGAACCATCCAGTTCATCCCAAGAATGACGTCATATCTCATCATCTCTAAGACATAGAGGTCCCAAAGGATGTGACACCCACTAACCTCAAGGGGGAACTCCTTCCACTAACGCACACCAGCACTTCTAGTCCCCAACAGAGTGTTCAACATCATGATAGCAGAAGAAGTAGAAACACGGATCCCAAGGCTCTCCATAACACAATTAGATATGAAACTATGTGTAACACCCGCATCGAAAATTACTGAAGATAAAACAGAAGCTAATAGAATAGTAGCTCTGATTGTAGAAAGTCTAGAATCTAGATCCTACTGGGTCTGTTTCACTGCATATTCCTACCCAGTGTCACGGCCCTGCGACACAACATGACTACCCTGAGCTGTCCCGCCCTGCTGCCTCTGAAATCCTGGTGTTTGGCTACCACAGCCACAAACACCATCTCTGCCTGCATGCCCTGACGTATTTCATTTCCCTGGCTGGTAAGAAGCTACTAGTCCTACTCCCGTACGCGGAGTCTACACAGAACCCCTCTCACTAGTCACTGGTGGAAATTCCCTGTAAAAGCGTTGCAGATGACCCATCTTGCCGCAAGCTCAGCACTCCACTGGGTCTCGTGGACACTGAGGTCTCTTGTGCCCCTCCTTAACACACTGGTAGCACATGACCTAGCCACCTAAAACATTCTTTTAGCTGGTACTGCTACCCTGAGATAAGTTCATCTGTCTCTTCCTCTTACTAGTAGAAATAGTACCAAAAACTAGTGCTGAACCACCCTGACCCACACCACTATCTTTCCGCAGGTTCCTCTCTGTGATCAGCGCCTCGTTCACAATAGCATGTACTGAAGGAAACCTGAAATCATTCACCATCACCCTAATGTCATACCAAATACCATCTTCAAAGAATCTGGATCTCAACGTCTCATCACCCACCAGTACAGGTGAAAAATGCTGAATCTTGGTGAAACGAGAAGAATAGTCCGTCACCGACATACCGCCCTGTTGCAGATTTATGAACTCTCGAGCTCTATATGCCCTTAGCGTCTCTCGGAAGAAGAATTCATAGAATACTGTCTGAAAATCTTCCCACACCATGTATTTGGTATGCTCTGACTGGGTGGTAACATCCCACCACCTATTGGCAGAATCACGAAGTATGTACGTCGCACACTTGACCCTCCGCCCTGGAGGCGTCTCAAGATGCTCGAAAATAGTCTGCATTGATCCTAGCCAAGACTTTGCAACCTATGGTCCGCCATCCCCTGAAAACGTAGGCAGATGCTGCTGATAGAATATATGAGTAAGCTCGGCCATAGATGTGGCAGCCTGCGGTGCTCCCTGGAAGGTCTGCATGAACCGCATGAAGCCTTCACGAAACTGCGCCTCCACGCCTGTGTCCGGTATAACAGCTGGCGCCGCATCTGGCTCAGCTGGAGGATCCACTAGTAGCCCATGGCCCACCATCTCTAGAGTATACTCATTTCCACTCTCATGGAGAACAATGCATGGTCGTCTCAGCGGCATGACGCTATAAGGTCAAATGCACACCTTTGAACAAGATTTATCAAAGACCGAAATAAAGAAACCAAAAGGGAAAAGGAGGAAGAAGGCATTAAAATTTTGAAAAACAAGACTACACATCGTGTATATTGACTACACGACGTGTACTTAACTTCTCTTCCCCTTCCCTGGTCCTTCTACATGGCTAAGCCACACAACACCCATTGAACAAAACTACACTGCGTTTATATAATCTACATGGCGTGTATGGTGTAATTTCCAACTGCCCGTGTCACTTGTGACACGGCCGAATACTCGGCTTAACACTACACGGTGTGTTACACCCTCACATGGCGTGTTCACTTCCCCGTTTCCTAGCCACACGACTAAGTCCACACGGTCTGTCCTCGGACAAGACTACACGGCGTGTCCCACAAGTACACGACGTGTACTAGAGGATCTCTTCTGACCCGTGTTGTTAGTTACACGGCCGGATACACGGCTCAAACTACACGGCATGTTCTATATACACATAGCGTGTAGTATAAAGGATTACCCCGACCTGTGTTGTTAGTTACATGACCGGGTTCCCAGGTCACACTACACGGTGTGTTCCACAGTGGACATGGTGGGTATGTCTAAAGGTTTCCTCCGCCCGTGTTGTTAGTTACACGTCGGACACCAGGTCAACACTACACGGCGTGTACAAAAGCTACACGGCGTGTTCTTCCCAAGCTCTTCCCTTCCCCGTGTCGCCGCCCACACGGTCTATGACACGGTAAGAGACTACATGGCGTGTACTCTGGGTACATGGCGTGTACCAAAAATGATTATTTTTCTTCCCGAACAGAATACCATACACGGCGTGTTTAAGATACTACACGGATTGTAGACTGGGTTCCCAGACAGTATGCGTCAAAAACCTCTCCGGATCCCATAAAATACTGAAAAACAACACCTAAGTGCCAAATTTCGATCCGTGAGGGCCCGTACTCCCTGTGAATCTATGTTTGGCATCTTATATGTGTTATAACATAATAAACAGCCCATGATCCATCAAATTCAGGTCAATGGGGGACCATACTCCCCAAAAACCAAAGTTCAGAGTTCATTCAATAAATAGGATCACACAAAATACCCTATTACATAAAAGGTATTTATCAAGAATCTATCACAAAACATGCTTTTCTAGCACCATAATTATCACAACAACATGAAATTTCTAATGCCCCTATATGGAATGTGATTTCTAGAATGTGCCTAAATGATGAATGAGATGGAATACCCTCATCTCACCAGGTTGAAACTAAATAGAACCCATGAATAACATCCAAACAACACAATAAAAGTGCGTCACCCTTCGGTAAAAATCAAATCAACTGTAAAATTGGAAATATCAAAAGAATTGCAACACAAGGTAAATTGGATTTTCCCTGTACATGGGTTAGCTACGCCTCGGCACAGCTTATAACCAACTATCGGTCTCGTCCTATCCCTGAATAAGGATCCAAATAGTAATTCAAATAAAAGAACCCCTCTGATACCACTTTGTAACATCCCAGACCCGAGTACCACTCCATGGGTGCCCTGATCCCGATTCTCCACATGACCTCAAGCGCATTTCCCCAAACGCCAGAGGCTGCCAAATAGTAGCGAGGGCCAAGGTCTGATATTGGGGAAACTATGCCTTCATTTTTCAAAGTGCAGTGCAGTGGAATGAAATAAAACATACAGCAACAGCATAAGCAGTAAACCATACACAACTGAAATAAACAACTGTAGTAGATAAAACCAACCAGTATATAAAATGATGAAACATGCCTCAATTATATTAAAACATCCAGAACATGTTACACAGAAATAGAGTACAATAAAACTGAAGTACAAGTACAGGAAAGCAAAACAGAACAGCCAGTGGCATCGCGATCCAATGCTCGGTCCCATGCTCTCCTACACCTCCGCAGCAATCAAATACCTGTATAAGGACCCTTTCCCTTATCTACACCTACAGAAACATAATCTTTTTGGGCCGAAAATCATGAACCAAACAGGGTGTAAGAAACATATCTCAGTAGGCACCCACCAAAGGCCCGTGCCCAACTGTGTGAAAATATACAACAACAGTGTGCATTAGTAAAATGCAATAAACTAAGCAGTACTCAAAAGTAACTAACTTACCAGCTATATTTCTATCTTATTATTCTTTTAATCCATTTCATATAAGAAAACACCACAGTGAACATCTAAGTAACCAGTCAACGTCCTCATACATGTAAACCCCTACCCTCAGGTAAAGAGAATCCAAACACAAGAATCTGCCCACAGGCATACAAATATTTCTTTTGGGCGTACAAAGGTGTCACCCTCAGGAACCGAGTCTACTGCCTACAGGCATGGAAGAAGTTTCCCTCAGGCTAAGAGACGATTTCCCTCAGGATAATACAGTCATGCCCTTAGGCTATAGTAAAACACTACCCTAAGGCACAAGTAACCGGGACATTCCCAACATGTAAATAAGCAGTTCACACACAATTCCTCTCAAGTAAAAAGTAATGCAAAAAGTAAATAAGGAATACCCTCGGGTATCTTGGCCAAACTGCTAAACAGAGGAACGCACCCCTGGGGTGGTCCTGGATCCAAGAAGCGATCCCAAAAAAAATTTTAATATCACATTTAATTACCTATACAATTCTAGGTATTTAAACAGCTACGACCTCAGCCACACGACACCCCAAATATGGGTTTGTTGCTCAAAAACGCACAAAACACACAACAGTTGGAAAACAACAAAAAGCCACCTACCTTAAACACCCACGAATGTTATATGCGAATGACGCCTTCTGAAACATCCAAGAACATCCTAGATCTGAGGTAAAAGAATTCTTGCTCAAACAAAAATAACACCCGTTAGAGGAAGAATTGTCAAGAACAGTTAAAGAAGACTGTAGGGCTTACCCATGTGGTTCCAACAAGATCGTCCGAGGCGGAAACAGATTCCGAACGTGCGCTCGGAGGATCCTAGAATATTCAGCCTTCCTCCCCCGTGCTCTCTTCCTGTTCTATGCCTTCCCAATAAACAGGGGAGGATACTGCCCAATTTAAGCAAAAAAATAATGTACATGGTGTGTACTTCCCATTTTTATACTATTCTTCTGGTGGCTTCCCACCAGCGTGGCACTGTTCATCTGCTGACATGACTACACGGCCTATCTCCTTGAGTACATGGCGTGTTCACTCGCACAGCATGCCACCACCTTACTATTCACCTGCCGAATGACTACACGGCGTGTAGTTGGTTCCTACACCCTTCATCACCGACACGGCCACACGCCCTGTGTACTCATTCCACACGGCCAAAAGTACACGACGTGTGGACAAAGTACACGACGTGTAATTTCCAAATTTTGGGATTTTCCCCCATTTTGCATATTTTCTCAAAAACACTTAAGGAAAAGAGAAAAAAAGAAGCTCGTACCTCAGAACTAATAACCAGGTTCTTACAGTTAGATTATTATATTTATATTCATCAATCAGTATAATGGATATTTATGATTAAAGCGTTACTAAACTGTTATTTTAGTATTAAAGTACCATAAAAACATTTATTCCAAAAAATGAATAATGTTTCATTGTGTCTAGATGAACATTGAGATAAATGTTTTAGTAACACTTATTACAAAATCTAATAAATCCAAGCTTTCAATGAAAAATAGTGATATCCCCTTGGATGAAATATAAATTACCCTTTCTCAGCTCCATTTGAGTTTAGTCTATAACTATTCTATTATTTCTCATTTTCTATATTTAAATACGTATATATTGTAATAATATTGTAATTAATACACATTTGACGAATTGAAAATTGATGAATATACATGAAGTGGGTTAAACAACTTTCTTCTTCAATTGATTTCAATTTATTTTCCATTTTCCATTATTTCTACATAAGAAGAAAATAGAATCATGGTCATTCTACCACCTTTGAATTTTTTGTCTCTTTGAAGGATGTCGTAAAGCATATTTTGGTTTTATAATAGTCATGGGATTATAATAATTGTATTTAAAACTCTTCAACACAAGTGGTGTAGAAGTAGGTTTTGACCAATCCTTATCATAATTGTGAAGTATGGACAAAGGTTTCCTGGGAAGATTATCCATTTTTTTATCCAGGCTTGAAAATATAAGGATAATTTTGGTGGTAAGGATAATAAGATGAGATAAACAGATAATTTATTATCATAGTGGAAGCCCAATTTTTTTAACTGATCAATATACCTAATCATTTTTAAATCATTCTTAGAATAAATAATTCCATCTTCCCATTTACACAAATATAATACATTTGAAATCTTTTTAATTTCATGATTTTCCTAATCTTTATCTAGAGAAATAACATGAGATATTACGGTGTAAACATCCAGGTATTTTTGTTTTATCATTAGCTCTCCATACATAGTCAATAATATAATAGAACATTAATTTGAAGCATCCTCAACATATCTCTGGTAGGTATCCTTTTTATCATTTCCCATATGTTGGGGTGGTAGAATATGAATATGGGATTCCAAAACATAATAAAAATTTTATGATAATAATGCATTGAATAAATGATTGTACCATATCTGAAAATTTATATATTTAGGGAAATACCCTTAGTTATGGAATGAACACATTGTTTTTTTGGTTTTTTTCCATTTTCTACAATAATTAAAATATATTATTATTACTTTACTTGATTATAAATTATGTGAGAAATATTAATAATTTAATTTTATAAATTCTCACACTATTTTATCATGTCCCCATAGCCTTCACCATTGAACTTGTAATGCATAGTTTCTATGAAATTCTAGAGTAATGTATCCCCATTACTTTTCTTAAGGATCTATACTTTATCCATGAAATCCATAAGAAAGTAATTATGTAGGTAGTATTTGCAACAATTATCATGCAACTCATTGATCAATTGAGTGGATTCCCTTTTCCAAAAATCCTGACTTAGATTTCTTCAACACTTTCTTCCTAATTTTTATTGAACATAATTTTAATTTTAATCCCAATACAAGTTTGGTTAAGTCAACCCAAATCCTTCATGATAAATCCCTTATAAAAGTATGTGTCCAGACTTTTCCCATGAACTACACATAGATATATGGTTTAATTCCCAATCTAGTAATGTAAGAATTAGTCTTCATTAATATTACATCAGGGGATTTTAAATTATTATGCATAAATATTATTCTATGTTATCCTTTACATGTCTTTTTAATATTATCTTGATGTTACTTAATTAATTAACCATCCAAGATAAGACATTTGTGCATAATCCATTTGTTTAAATTCCGTATTTTCACTTTAATTAATTTATTTTTATGATCATGGTATTGAGTCCATAATTTAGTTAATACATATATATAAATAAATAATTAAATAAATGACCCAATAATGACCCGATATGATTGTTGACTTAATGAGTTTCCAATAAATCAACCTTTGAGCTAGGGGAAACTACTCTTATTTCTAGTATTGGAAAGAGTTACGATGTTCCACCTATCCACCCATGTATCACCTGACTTGAAATCATTATGGCTTCATCATGAACAACCGCCACACGCATTAGGAGCCTCCATTTATTACACTTATTTATAAATAACATGTAGTTGACAGGTACCAAAGGATTGGTCAAAGTGGATTACATAAATTTCCTGGGACCTGGAGGTCCTACATAATAATGGAATGATGAATGAATCATAGGCCATCAAATTTAATTATTTTTAAATAATTTAAAACACATGAAATAAATTAAATAACTATCGATCCATACATGGGTTTTCGTCAATCTAGAGAATGAAAATACCTGAAACATATACAAAAAATTAAATGGATAACATTCATTTATTATTCATTATTTATTATTATGATTTACATGCTTTCATTAATAAATGAAAGAAATCAATTACTTAATTCCCTTTCATCTTAATGTCTATCTGAATCCTGTTTGAGATAACCATATTAAAGACATTAACTGAAAATAAAGGAAAAAACCAATAGTTAATGATTTATTATAATAAATAAATTATGCATTTAAAATTATTTAAAACCCCATATTAGATTAAAAAACACTTAATGTTACAATGAAATAAATAAGGATTGAATGATTGTTTTTTTAATTTAATGCAATTTTAAATTATTCTATTAATTGAGATACTATATAATGTGTACTATCCAGATACACACCATGTACCTTAGTTACTATACATCTAGGTTACATTCTTGGGACATCAACGTGTTGAGCAAACAAAACACATGACATGTAGATACCAGCTACAAACTATGTATCTACTTTTTGGGTGCCTAAGATACACACATGGTTCATAGACATATATCTTGGTGAGACTCCACATCATGTGTGAGCTAGCTACATTCTATATCCCTTAAACCATGTTTCCTTTGTTCTCGACAAATTTCTTGATGTGTATTTCAAATTTTGGAAATGACTAACTACATGTCATTTACACTGCATAAACATCATTTATTTCATATATACTCTAGGTTGTCAGTATCACATAGTTTGAATAATATAATTAACACCCAGATTTCATGGTTTACACCACAAACCCATGCATACTACATGACGTGTATTCCATATACATGTCGTGTAATCTGACATACTGTGGTCATGGTTGGCCGATCAACACGCGGCATACACCATATGTACTAACTGCATGGAATACCGCATATCCCAAAGCATGACTAGGTGAAACGTACTAGGGTACACATCATGTACTCAAGCTACATGTCGTCCAACCCTGTCTTACTAGCCAAAAATATGGTAGTTCCTAACATAATCTATGGTGGTTCATTATTTTTTCTTAAGCCTTTACGAAAATGAAACACTAAATAAACATAATTAATATGTTTATAAAATGTAAATTAAAAGAGGTTTAAATTATGAATAACATGAAATAAAATTTCAACCATGAATGAATATGGATAAAAATAAAATAAATAATTAAAAATTTAAACGTTATGGATCTGATACTACTTGAAGGTTCTCGGCATAGTGGAAGCATCAATTGGTGGGTATTATATTAAATGATTTTCTTAATATTTTTCTTCCCAACACCCGAGTGATAACCTTTTATGTTAAATTTATAATTAACATATTTAGATATGAAAAAATACACCATCTTAGGATCCTTTCATTGTTGATGATATTGACCTTCTGAAAGAACCTTTTCTAATTGCCTTCATTACGATGTGAGGACCAAAAGTAGAATATCTCTAATAGTGATCCACACATTCTCCTTTGATCTTTTAGAAAAGAAAATTTATTTTCAGGTGAATAATAGCATATAAATTTTCATGCATTATTCATGTTGATCGCTTTTCCTTCTATATTGATGGAATCATTCTTATGTTTCTCATTCTTGAGAGGGATATTGAAAAATGAATTCCAGAGAGAATTTTTTATGCCTAAAAATTCTCTATATCTCAATGAAACTATGTAGTAGACATAAAAATATATTTATCAAGCTATTTTTTAGAAGAAAATATTATTTAATTGCATACTGATGCTTAAATAATGTAATAATCATCATAAAACCCAATAATAATAAATAATAATAGTAGTAATAATAATAATTTACGGCTTGTGATTACATTAATGTGATGAATATTATTTATCATCTTGTAAATAAATATTCGTCATCAGAAATGGTCTTGGTCTATTTGAATTCCTCAAAATTTATTGAATACATGAATAAACTCTTTTATTCTCATAAATAAATATTTTATTCATAGACTAGTAAATAGATATTTATTCAGTATTAAATAAAAGTAATAAATATATTTTATTGAAAATATGGAGAATAAATATTAATTTAATTTATCCGATCAATAAAAACTGAATAAAATTATTCCTAAATATTGAGACTAAAATTTATTCCATTAGGTAATTTCATATATAATTTAATTGAGATCAATATAAACACTGAGTGTGTGACCCTCGAGGATTATTTCACATTAACATTAGGTGGGTATGCCTAATGTCCAAAATTACTATCTAAAAATGGGTCAAGGTACCCAAGATAATGAAATTAATTTCAAAACTATAAAAACAACATATGACTGCTCACTGTGTAATAGAATCCATTTGTCATAATATATCATCAAGAACTTTTCACATCCATGTCATCAGTCAATGTTCTCATTAAGTCTTTATTTTAATAGCTGAAATAAATGTTATTAAACCTTGAACATGGAGTTTAATGTGACAATTATATTTCAACCAAAGGGTTTATATATCAACTTCCTTTTAGTTGGAAGAAACAAATCTTTCCTTGACTTATTAATTAATAACATGATATTTTTGATGCACCCAACACATCAAAATTTTCCATGTACTATTATCATCTTGTTTTATGAAATAAATATAAGTGGGTGAGTCATAACATATATTAATTATACACTAAAATTATTATGACCATTACACATGCCCGTAGATTGGAATATTGATGAAACCAAAACATCTAGAATTCATATTGGTGGATCTTTTTTCATAATATATTGTCTTGGAGATTACCAAATGTGAACTTGATGAGAATATCACTCATCCACTTATGAGTACTCACACATGATAGTCTATGTACTATGTTCCCTATAATATTATGGTATCCAACTGTATAACTATATTTAAGAGATATATTCATTGCATCTAAAGGTTTTCATAATAGAGGGGAACTTTTATGACCTTATTAACACAATATATAATATAATATATTATCACGTAAATGTTATGTTGAAGAAAATTCAATATGAAATATATATTTAAATTAATATTCAATTATTTTAATATAAAAGTAATTTAATGTAAAAAGTAGTTTTGTATTAGTCAGAAAATCCTACAGATTCTCACTTTCACTAGAGCCAACTTCTAATAATTGGTTAGTCCTCAAATGTTAAAAATGATTCTTCTGAGTATGGCTATATAAACTAGTCTTACAATGTTTTCATGGATATGGTTGGAAAATCCACATGTATGTTCAGTGAATATGTTTGCTGCAACATTAATATCTTGTGAAAATCCCTGAAGTAGTGAAATAACAGACTATCCACCTATTGTTACCAAGTTAAAATCCTCATATCTTGACTAAATCCTTAGTCAATAATTATTATAATATGATAAATATATTTATGTTGGTATAAACCAGTCTTTTAATAGTACATTGAAAACCGCTACTTAAGCTGCATCAGAAGGCGCAATGAACTTAGATACTAAGATATGAAATCATCAAGTTGTACCTTTTCAAGTTCTTTTTAATAGTTCTAACTAAAAGTCTAGGTATTTGTGTTGGATCAATTTAATATTAACATTTAATTATTTATGAATAATTAATATCAAACATTAGTACATATCATTGAATATGATATAAAATCCCAGAACTTATTCTTTTGAAATTATTTTATTATATATAATCTCTTCCTATTCCCATGAATTTACTACTTGATGTATTTTATTCTAATAAAAATTTATTATTGAACTATTTCAACTTTTATTTGTTAAAACATTTTAAATATATGTATTATGTGTAGATTAATCAAACTCATGGTTCTATTTTTAGATCCTATTCTCCAAAACATATATATTTTTATTATAATGTATACTTAGAGAAATATAATTCCCTAGTATTAACAAATGGGTAAGACATAATTTTTTTCCATATGTTATCATCATATTTATCTTGGAAACTAATAAAACTCCCACTTACCAGTTAGAGACCCAGGTCACTCATTTGTTTCCAAATGAATATTCCATGATCACTATAGATTATTTATTCATAAATGAATGTATACAATATGTATATATTATTGGGATTTATTGATGCCATCGGCCCTTTTAGTTACGACTAGTAGACATATACCATAGGGTCTCCTTTTTTGTTCATGTAATATAGATATCTTTCTTAAGGAATCTACTAATTGAGGTGGCCTTAAAAATCAATTTCCTAATATGATGATCATATAAATATTCTATGACATGTAGAATTCAACAATGATTTTTGTTATGATGAGTCATGAATAATTTTTTTCATATACTAAAACATAAAATAATAAGTCATGATTTTTTGGTACCATATTGAACCAGGCAGGTCCACTTTCTTTTGAATACTCACCAGTAGCATCATGTCTTTGAAACATTAAAAATATGGAGTCATTGAGTCTTGATACAAGGATTCCATTACTTGAATTTATATATATACTTTTTAGACTAAGAATATTAACATTTACTTATTTTTTATAGCAATTAATATTATAAAAGAATAATACATGTATCACCACTTATGGTGAACTTAAATCACCTCATTCATTATAAATTCCTACATAGTTTGTTTCTCTAGAGCTACTCCTCACAATAAGTTTAGTGGGGTCTAGTATTCTTAATCCAACTCATTTGAACCACGAACCATAAACTATATAATATAAGTACTATCTCACAATCATTAAAGATATAGGATTCTTTTATGTAAATATAGTAAATCTTGAGTACACATTAATATCCTTAGTGTTTTTAGGATCATTAACTATGATGAAAAATTATGTTTTGATTTTTTTAATAAGGACAAATTTTAACAAATGAATTTTAAAAAATAATTGTGGTAGTGTTCTAATTGATTCTTATCGTATCAAATTTGATATGATATCCATTAGAAAATATAGTTGGCATATGGATAATTGTTTCACTTCTATTTTCAAAATAGGTTTTGGAAAGAATAATGGAAAACAATTCCACATATAAAAGACTCATCATTAATCTTCCTATTACTATCATCATGAAATTTATGTATATAATAAAATTTGAGTTAGGGATGACCATTACTCCATATATATGATGAATGAATACATGGATAAGATATACTCTAACAATCCAACAGAGAGATTCCTTTTACCAAATACACTAATTTACTTCACTAAGCACTTATAAAATTTCTCATGATGTATATAAAGATACCACTATCTTTATATTAGTTCAGATGCTCATGTTAAAATTACTCTATTAAATTTATGACATATATTTATTTTAAAAGGTTTATTTCTCCAAGAAAATTATAGGTAGTTTATTTGTATATCGAGTATCTTTGCTCAATTATGAAAAAACTAATTTAATGGAAATAAAGAAGCCAACTATTTTTCAGTTTTATTTTGATAAGGAATTTTTTTTCCATAATTAGGTAAGAGTCTTATATTTTATATTCATTATTTATTGTAATGGATATTTATGATTCAAGAGATACTAAACCATTAGTTTAGTATTAAAGTACCATAACATTATTTATTCCAAAAATAAAAAATGTATCATTATGTATAGCTAGTCACTAAGGTAAATTTTATATTTACACTTATTATAAACACGAATCAATAAAAATTGGTAATTTATAATAGTGATACCCCCTTGGATGAATTTGGAATCACCCTTTCTAAAATCCTTTTGAGTCTACTCTATAAAAATTATCTTATTTCTCCTTTCTAATATTTAAAAACATGTATGTTGTAAGAATATTTCATTTAATACAAAAGTGGTGAATATAAACATGAGGAATATTCCTGATGTGGGTTCAAATAATTTCTTCTGTAATTCATTACTATTTTTTATTATTTACCATTCTTCCTACATAAGAAGAAAATAGCATTATGTTAATTATTATGCCCTCGATTCTTTTTGTCTATTTCAAGGACACCTTAAAGGATCTTTTGTATTTATATTATCCATGATAACATCATCCTTTTATTTAAAAATTTTTACCACAAGGGTAGGAGAAGTAGGATTCACCCAATCTGTACCAGGTTGGAAAATGATGTGGATCTATTTTTAATTAGTTTTGGTACATCTTTTAATTAATTTTTACCAATTTAATTAATTATTTTGACACTTTTTAATAAATAACGGCACTTTTTTATTTTTATCACTAAATATATTAATTAATTATTTTTACAATTAAATTTGTCTTTTTAATCTTTTAAATATCTAATTTAGTAATTCTAATTATTTTAATTATATTAAATTAATTTCTAGTTTAATCATCTTAATTTGGAATACTTTTTAATATTTATAAATGTTTATTATTTAATTATTTGTGATTTTTATTTTCATTATTTTAATTTAGTTTTTAATTTAAGACTTTAGGATTTAATTCTGATATATTTAAAGAAATTTACTTTACTTATTAACCGGTTCAACTATTCTGTTGAGTAAATAAGTTCAAAAAATATATTTAATAAAATAATGCATTCTTAATTTTACGTTTTAATTTTGTAATTTAATTAATTAACTTTTTTTAATAACGTTACTTATTTTAAAGTTCATGTTTCCGGATAGTTCTTTGTATGTGTTTTTCATTTAGTTAGAAATTTATTTAATCTTGATAATTATATACTTAGTTAATAATATAGTTACTTTTATTTTTAGTTTGTTAAATAATTTGGTTGTATTTTTTTCACAGTTAATTAATTAGTCTTTATCAATTTAGTTAATTTGAATTTTGATTAATTAAATAATTTTTTAATCATTTTATTATTTGTTTTAAATAAATTTATATTTTTAACATTTCAATTTGTACTATCATTGAGTGACACACCGGTGCTGTGTCACACCATTTCTTTGTCTCACTGAACTTTTGTCACACCGATGTTTTTTATTATATTAGTGAGTTTTGACTCATCGATTACTTTGAAACACTATTGGTCTATCACCATGCACCGATGATACAACGTGCTGATCCTTTGCATCTGTTTTGGTTTCTCTTTTTAAACTTTCGTTGAGTCCGTTACTCACTGTTTAATGTCATTTCATCAGTGAGTTCTGATTTTATTTTCATTTATCGTTGAGTCAATCACTCACCGATATCCTAAATCATCGTCAGTTTCATGTCGCGCCGATTGATTTTTAATATTTTAATTATCGGTGACTTGTTTTTTTATTTTTATACTATCGGTGTCTTGTTTTTCGGTGAGTCAATTTATTAAAACATTTGGTATCTCGTCTATTTTAACTATCGGTGAGTCGTCAAACTCATCTATTCTCCCTTGCTCTCCACTTTTCTTCACACTGATGCATCGCATCCTTCTTTTCAATATCGGTCTCACCGATCCCTTTTTTCCACTGTCGGTCTATCATTTCTTCACCACTCACCGATAGTTTATTTTTCCTCCTACCGACACACAGATCAGTCTCACAGTTACTCCAGTTTTTTTCATTCTCACACCAATGTGTTGTGTTTCTTTTCAATTTTTAGTCTCTCATGGATAATGATGCATCGTCTACATGCTAAAACCTCTAATGCCTCCATTTTTATACATCACTTGTAAATAAAGTTTCTCCTCCACAATTCTATCAAACCACAACACAAAAATTCTCTAGGAGTTAAATAAATTTTGCAGCCATTTCACAACCATAACCATCCAAATTTCAAAACTCCATTAAAGATCTAAAATCTTCTTGAAACCCTCAATGATGTAGGAGTTGTGCTGAGTTCCAAGCCTTCCTGGATGTTTCGATGCCTCCTTTCGTTGAGAACCCAATCTAACCTGCACTTGAGGAGGGTTGTGTGGGAAACTTGGAGGACGATTTGCAGAAGAACCTTCTTCTGTGCTGATGTGTAAAGATTCATGATGCGCTATTGAAGAAAGATAAACGGCTGTAACCTGTAGTCGCAAGGATGGAACGGAGCCTATACCTTGGAGGAGGAGGTGAGTCACTGAGGGAGGAACTCAGACTCAACCCACAGCTGATGTGGGTGTCTCCTTGATGGGAACTAGATCCGCAGTGCTTGGAGGATTCTCCAAACTCTGGGTTGAAGTTATGTTGTCACCACGGGAACCGGAAGCTGCGGTCCGGCTTGGAAGAAGAAAACTGATTTCCCTCCCTGGAGGGAAGTGCTGTGCACTGGGAATTTTAGGGAGGGATAAAAAGATCTACAGAAGTTTTCATGAGCTGATGGAGGGATCTGATGTCTGTTTGAGTCCAGCATATACCGTGTCCATTTAAGAACCTTAACATTAGAGGTAAGCACTGGAGCCTGGATGCTGCCCCTCCTACTAAAGATTTTCCCTGCAATTGGAGGATGAGGCATTGCTGGAGCCATAGGTTTCGAAGAACCCTATTGTGCAGCGAACCAGAAGACCCCCTGTTTCTGTGTGCCGGAATCGGGGGGGGGGGGTGAAATGAAAATATAAAAAAACTAAAACTAATTTAAAACTAAATTAATAATAAAAGTTAATAATAAATTAATATACTGTTTATAGTATAAATATATAATTAATAAAAATTAAATAAACTATAAAATATACTTATGAATTTTAAAATATTTAAAACAAAAATTATAATTATAATTATTAAATTAAAAAAAACTAATTAATAAATTTATATTTTCATAAAATAATCGAACAATATAATTACGTAAATTGTAATAATAATAATAATAATAAAATTATTAAATATAAATAATAAAAATAATTTAAATTATAATTTTTTTAATAACTTATTTACTTATGATGTCAAATTTTTATAATTTAGTTAAAAATGATAAACTAAAAAATTTACTATTTATATTTATTAGCTTAATTAAATTAATTTTTTTAATAAACTTATGATTTAATATAGTAATATTAAGTGAATAATTTTATATATAATATAAAAGTAAATAATAATTATCAGTTAATAAATTTATTAACTAACTTTAGTTAACATTTAACGAGTAATATAAAACTTAACTTTAAAAAATACCTATTTTTCATTCTTTGTGTTCTCATTTAACTTTGCAGGTTCATTAAAGAGTCAGTAAAATGTACATGTGCATTCAACTAACTCAAAGGAAGTTAGTTATGAGGGAAAAACTAGCGCGACGTTCCAATCACGAAAACACACATGTGTGCAGTACAATAGTTAAAGATGAATTCAAGTCGGTGAAGAGATCCAGTGACATGCAGTAGACGACAATGGCTACTTAATGAATAGAAAGCATCATAATTTTGAGAATTTTGATTAGATGGAGATTCTATCATTCACTCGAAAGCAGAAAAAGAACCTTGGGGAGAATTCTGGAATAGCTCTCGGAGGACCATTCCTTGGAGATGCGAAGTCTAGGTGCAGAAATTAATGCTAGTAGAGGGATTTTTCTTCCTCTGTTTTCTTTCAATTATTCCCCTTTGTAATTGAATTGCTTTAGTATACGTAATAGAGATGATGTCTAGCTATGTCTCTAGTTCATGGATGAATTTAAGTTCCACTGGTTATCATTAAATTCTCGTTTCACTTTATCATTTTAATGTAATCAGTATTGATTGGTGAGATCGATACTGAATTCATTCAATTTTTTTTGTTCCACCAAAGTTTAGTTTCAAAATTTCACAGTCATTTGGAAAGATTGATTGTGGATATACTTTTCAAAAGATAACAGATTCTAAAGGCTTCAAGTATTACGGTGAGTTTGTCATATTGTTAATTTTAAAATAGTTCATAGTTGATTAATTTTGGAGTGGTGAACTCTTAAATTGGGTGGATTGTTTGATTTAACTCCGGGCAAGGGAGATGCATTAATATCTTTACAGTGGTACTCTACAACAATCTATATGTAAATTAAAGCTCCTTCAAAACCAATATAATGGAGATTACTCCTCGACTTTTTTTATAGATTGATCTTTTTATCAGTGTTTTATATCTCTGTTATTCCATGTTTTACAAATATCTCTAGCTTCAATTTAGTTTTTATAATCATGTTTTACAATGTTCTGTCACTCTACTACTTGTATAAAGGTAGAAATAAAAAAAAGTGAAAAAATAAAAATCACTCCACTACTGACAACAGTGGAGTTTACCAAGTTTTTAGGAGACTAGTGGCCAAATTTACCTTCCCTGTGGGTTTGACCCCTCTTGCCACATGTACAGTAGTTAGTAAGAATATAAGTTTTAAACTTTGACTGACTTCAATGACAGTTTATGTCATGTTTTTTTCACTGTTGCGGGAAAGGGATTGAGCCATTGCTTTTAAAAAACTAAAAAAAAATCATATAGAAAAAAAACTAAAATTAATTTTTTTTTGAAAAATTTGAAAACTCTAAAAAAACTATTATTTATCCTTTTGAATTGTTATTTCTATGTAATGTTACTATTGTTTTCATGATCACATGAAATTATGGTTCTATATTAGATCCTCTAAACTTTGAATTAGATAAAAATTTCACTAATCTAATAATGAAGAACAAAATTTAAATGGAAAACATAGATAATAGAGTTCCTGCATCTAACAACTATCAAAATAAACCATAACTCTTAGATAAAAATGAAAGGCCTTGGATTAAGGAGTTAAAACTTCCTCAAGTTTCAAGCAATCCATCGTCCATCGAATTATCTCCCAGGGCTAGAAATTATGAATTGAAACAGTCACACATCTCACTACTGCCTGCATTTTATGGGATCTCTAATGGGGACTCCTTGGGCTTCATTAGATATTTCTACAATATTGTGCATCAATTACCTCTTCTTGGACTCACAGAGAATGAAATTAGAATGGGTGTCTTTGCCTTTTCCTTAAGGGAAATGAAAGGAATTGATTTTTGAGTCTAGATGAGAACATTTTTGAAAACTGGTATCTAGTGTGTAACTATTTCATTATGAAATTTTATCCTCAAAGACTTAAAGGTGAACTTAGAACAAAGATAACTAGTTTTTATCAAGATAATGGAGATGTTTTTTAGGAATATTGGGATAGATTTAGGGATCTAATTAGGTTGTGTCCTCATCATCAACTCCCTCTCACATTCTCATGGATATGTTCTATGAAGGGATGTACTCCTCTAGACATAACCTATTTTATTAAGGTGTTGGGTGTAATTACAATGATAAAATATATGAAGAACTTAGAATTTTTTTTAATAATATTGCACTAAATTCACAACATAAAAATTCAAGAAGGAAAAGAGTCAGTAGAAATGTTATTTCAAACACTAGTTCAATGAATTAAACTGAAGCTCAACTTGCTGAAATCACCAACCAACTTCAATATTTAATGAACCATAATTAAAAAAAACTATTAATCAACATGTCTGTCAAAATACAAACCAATATTTAAGGGAACAGTCTGTCTAGTGTAGTATGTATGGGCATAAAAAAAATTGTTCTTCTAATTTTGATATGCCACCCCAATAATAAGAAAATTAAAACTTTGTTAAAAATGGTCCAAGGATGCCTCCCAAGAAAGATTCATTTTCAAACAATTACAATCAAGGCTATAAGAACCATCCAAATATCTCTTTGAAAGATCAATGCTTAATCAAAAAATCCACTACCCCTATTTACTATAATACACTAAGGCCCAATTTTCAGAATCAACAAAGGGGCGAGTCTTAAAATGTACAAGGATGAAATGATAATCACATGTATTCTAATCTTGATATAATATTAAATAAAATCAGCACTCAATTGGAAAGATACATGAATCAGTTATCCAAACATAAAAATCAATATGAGTCTGAAAAAATTCAAACTGGTGTTAGAATGAAAATCATGGAAACACAAGATGGCCAACTTGCTAGAGATTTTTAATCTAGGGGAAAAGGTAGACTTTCAAGAACCACTGAACTTAAAACTAGGGAGAAATCAATGGGTTTTTTCACTAGAGGTGGGATTAATACACAAACTGTTGTGGAAAAAGACCATAAAATACCCAAAATGAAAATCTTCTTCAATCTAGTAATAAAACTCTGCTTTGTTCACATGATGGAAATTAAAAAAAAGATATTCAAATGATCAAAATCTGAATTTGTAACCAGAAACTCAAGCTAAAACTTCATCTAAAAATCAAAATAACAAAGGAAAAGATAATATTGAGGAAGAGGTGAGGAATATACCTAATTTCTTGAAAAACGTTTCCCCACCATTCCCTTTATCGGAGAATCTAAAACTTCAAAGTAACACCAAGGATGAACTCCTTTAGTTCCTTGGTCTCCTCTCTAAACTCCAAGTAAACATCCCTTTCATTCAAGCCTTAATTAAAATCCCATCTTACTTTAAATATCTTAAATATATTGTTTCAAAAAAACCCTACAATAATTTGTTACTTACAGCCTCATTGAAGAGTACAATGTTGTACTTCAAAAGAAAATCCTACCTAAACTGAAATACCCAAGTATTTTTGTCATACCTTTCACATTAGGAAACTTTGATCAGTTCAACTATTTTTGTGATTTAGGTGATAGCATTAATATTCTCCCACACTCACTATTTCAATAGTTTTTTTTTGGTGACCTTCAACCCAATACATTAATACTGGAGTTATCTGATAGATTTTTCAATCATCCTGTGGGTAGGGTAGATGATTTTCTAGTTGGGGTTGTGAAACTATTTTTTCTTGAAGACTTTATAGTATTAGATATGGAGTGTGATCAAGAGGTTCCCATCATCTTGGGTAGGCCCTTATGGGCCACAGGTGGTACTGTTATTGATGAATATAAGGGTCAATTATTCATTAAAATTGGAGAACAATAAGAAGAGTTCAATGTGTTTAAAAATGTTAAAGGAAAAACTTTTTCTGGAAATTGTTCAATGCTAGAGTCCATAGAGAATGATAACTCAATTAGAACCTCTAAAGAATATGAAAATAAATTCTCTGCTGAAGGAAATAATTGTGATGTTGTAAATCCTATTAAAGCTTCCTTAGAAATTGAAAATTCTGCTTGAACTCCAAATCTGTAAAATTTTCCAGAACTGGACAACTGTCCAGTTTCTGCTTTAGAAGGGTCCGCTGTTTCTGAACTTATAAGCTTTTTAGTGAATTTCAGGGTGTTTCTGTTGACACCAATATTACTAAACATTTTTATGATATAGAGGGAGAACATATAGGATAACTAGATGATTCTAATCAGATTAAATTGTTGAAATCTAATCTGGAAAATCTTGACACCGAACTGCCCACTTTGGACAGTGGCACTGTTACTATTGAATCTGAGCATGAAATTGCAAATATTTAATATTTAAATACTCCTTACAAGAGGTATGTTGAATATCTTGGACCTCCCAGGCCTAAGAGTCTTCTTTTTAGTGTAGAACCACCCACTCTAGAACTAAAACCAATCCCTACTCATCCTAAATATTCATTTCTGGGCGATAACTTCACTTTACCTGTAATGATTTTTGTGGAACTTAATGAAAATCAAGAACAAAGATTGTTGAATGTTTTGAAAAAATTTAACTCTACCATTGGTTGGAAAAATACTGATATCAAGGGTATTAGTCCGTCATTTATTATGCATAAAATACCTACGGAACCTAACCATAAGCCTACGGTAGAATGTCAAAGAAGATTAAACCGTAACATGAAAGTTGTTTTGAGAGAAGAAGTTATTAAACTGCTAGACACTGGAATGATATATCTCATTTCTGATAGTGCTTCGGTCAGCCTAGTCGAGGTTTTCCCCAAGAAGGAAGGTTTCACATTTGTTAAAAATGAAAATAATGAAGAATTCCAAGTTAAGAAATCCACAAAATGGAGAGTCTATATATATTATAGGAAGATTAATGCATCCACTAAAATGAACCATTTTCCAATGCCCTTCTTAGATTTAATTCTTGAGAGGCTTGTTGGAAATGAGTTTTTCTGTTTTCTAGATGGGTATTCTGGTTACAACCAGATTCCTGTTGATCCAGAGGACTAGGAAAAGACCACTTTTCACATGACCCTATGGAACATTTTCCTACAGGCGGATACCCTTTGGGTTGTGTGGAAATCCAGCCACCGTTCAAAGGTGTATGATGGCTATCTTTTTGGATATGATTGAAATAATCATTGAGGTTTTCATGTATGATTTCTCTATTGTGGGTATTACTTTCGATACTTGTCTTTGAAATATTGTGTTATTCTTAGAGAGATGCTTTGAAACCAACCTTGTTCTTAATTGGGATAAATGTTAATTCATGGTCACAGAAGGTATAGTGATTGTTCATAAAGTTTCCAAGATAGGTCTATAAGTTGATACTACTAAGATTGATGTTATTAAAAAATTTCCACCTCCTGTTAATGGTAATGGTGTTAGAAGTTTCGTAGGGCAAGCTGGTTTCTACCATAAATTTATAAAATATTTTTACAAAATAACTAAGCCCTTATGTTCATTGTTAGTCAAGGATTCACCATTTAATTTTGATTAAAACTGTTTGAAATCATTTAACATGCTTAAAGAAAAACTCACTACATCACCCATCATCACTACACCTGATTGGAAACTAACTTTTTGAGCTTATGTGTGATACAAGTGACATGGCTTTAGGTGTTGTCCTTGGACAGAGGAAAGATAGGAGGTTGCGTGTGGTGTATTATGATAGTATACTGGTATATTATGGCAAAAAGAATTATACCAACACTGAAAAAGAATTGTTAGCTGTTGTATTTGCTCTAGATAAGTTTGGAAAGTATTTTTTAACTTCAGAAGTTATCGATTTCACTAATCATTCTTCTTTAAAATATTTTATATATAAGAATGAAACTAAACCATGGATGATTATATGGATTTTATTGTTACAAGAATTTGATTTAGATATTAGGGATATGCAGGGAGCTGAGAATTTAGTTGTGGACCACATTTCCAGGCTTCCTCTTACTCAATCTAAATCTGATGATCCTTGGGAGATTAACTCTTCCTTTCCTGATGAAATGTTTCTTGCTGTATCAATCAGTAAATCTTCTTAGTTTTCATATTTTTCCAGCTTCCTGGCAGTATGTATCTTTCTCAATAATCTGTCCAACAATCAATGAAATAAATTCATTTATGAACTTAAGTATTATTTTTGGGATGATCCCTTATGGTTTAGGAGGTGTGCTGATGGTATTCTTAGGATATGTATACTTGAGAAAGAGATGCTTCCTATTTTAGAGAGTTGTCATACCTCACCTTGGGGAGGTCACCATGGTGGTGAAACAACTTCTCAGAAGCTCCTACAATCTGGTTTCTATTGGCCTACACTTATTAAGTATTCTATGAGCTTTGTGGTTGGATGTGATAGATGTCAGAGGCTAGGTAATGTTAGTAAGAAGTAGAAGTTTACCCAAAAATAAAATATAGAAGTTGATATTTTTTATGTCTGGGGTTTAGATTTCATGGGTCCATTTCGATCATATCATGGGAATGAGTATATAATTGTTGATGTTGACTATGTTTCGAAATGGGTTGAGGGAGTGGCACTTCCCAACAATCTATCCAACTCTATAATTAAATTTTGTAAAAAGAACATATTTACAAGATTTGGAGTCCTAAGAGATTTTATCACTGATAATGGAACACACTTTAAGAACAATAAATTTAAAGCTTTGATGGAGAAATATGGTTGTGTTCATAAAACCCGTACACTTTATCATCTACTGTCTAGTGGACAGGTGGAAATTTGAAACAGGGAACTGAAACAAATTCTTGAGAAAATTGTGTCAAACTATAGGAAAGAATGGTCTCTTAAATTGGATAAATCTTTATGGGAATATAGAACTACATTCAAGACCCTAATTATAGACTCAAACTCTTTCCTGGAAAACTTATGTCCAAGCGGCCTGGAACTTTTACAATTTTGAGAGTGCTGATGAATGGAGTGTTAGAAATTTCAGTTCAAGAGAATAAACCCATGTTGGTCAATGGGCATAGAGTGAAACATTATTTTGAGGGACAACCGAAGGGCTTGGATTCCTTCACAGTTCTTGAAAACTATTCTTGAATAATGTCTGGATGGGGACTTTAAATCTAGTGTTTCTTGGAAGGAAACCCATGGCTCATTTTGTCTTTATGTTGTTTCTTTTTAACCTTGAATAAAAAATTTCTTCTATCATCTATTTTTTTGAAATACCTGTTACTGCATGTTCTTTGTTTCCGGGTTCTTTCTCTAAATTCTATTATTCTGTCAATAAAAGAGTTTAATTCCCATGATCATTTTTGGAAAAGTACTTATTCAGGTAATTACTTCAACTTTCTGCATTTATTTCTACTCTTGTTTTTTCTAATAAAAATTCTGTTTGTATTAAAAAATTCTGCTACATGTGTACTGAAAATTCTGTTGCATGACCTAAACTGTATTAAAATTATACTACATGTATTTCTATTGAAATAAAGAAAATCTGAATGTGCCTTTGGATGAAAATTATAATTTCATTGTTATATTTAAGTCTTCTCACTGTATAAAATTAAATGTGGGGGGGGTTACATGTTTTCTATTTGTTTTGTCTTTTTGTTGAATGTGCTTTGCTAAGGGGTGTTAGGAATGCTTTACTTATGTGTAATGACCCAAAACTTCATTAATGGAAATCCCTATTGATCTAATTAAATGTATATTTATGTAAAAAATTTATATAAAATGTCAACTTTTGTGGTTTTATGTTAAGAATTCTGATCGTTTCTAATATAGTCGTTGAACAATGATCACATGATTAGTATAAATATAGGACTTTAACAAATCCAATTTACTCAGAAAAAATAAGCAATGGCCTCATCAAGTAGACGTGCCCCATACGAAGCCCATTTTTTGGAGCTCGGGAAAGAGGTGGCGTCATTGGGCTTTGCTCTTGACCAAGCCCAAGTTGAGTTTCAACAGGTTAAACCCGATTGGGACCGCCTATGACAGAAGTGAAAGTTAATAGAGATTACCACCCGAGCAATATTATCCTAGCCACCCCAAGAGTCTTTCCCCATCTCAAACCCTACTCTTAGGACTTATGTGGGTGTTACAAGTGGTTTAATGAAAATACCTTAGCACTATGGTCATGTACATTATTTTTTGTATATAATATGAATATACATTCATTTTATTATTGTTACCTTGTAAATATTTTTAAAGCACAAATAGTAATTTTAGTTAATATTTGACTAAGAAATCTATTTTTACGAATTAAAGGATTTTTTAATTAAATAATATTTCAATAAAATAATAATAATATTATTAAATTAATTTTTATTAAATATAAATGATTGTATAATTTTATGAATGCAATTATAATTTTTATAAAGCTTCGAAATCCATTTTTGTCCAAACCCATGAATTTTTTATAAATGTCAGTTTTTATTTTAAAAGTGAAAATTAACATATTTAGGAAATTATTTAGGTAAAATTAATGTTATTTCTGAATCAGGACGTTGAAATTATCCAAAAATAATTTTTTTATAATTTTCAGAGACAGTCAAATTTTGGGGTAAAAATTAAATACCGTTTAAATATATAATGTGTTTTATGACATCATAATGACCCAATAGTGATGTAATAAAATAAAATAAGCCTTATGTTCGTAAAATATATGTTTTACCATTAAAATAATGTGATTTTGGGTTTGTTTTACTTATTTTACAAGGCATTGATGGACCCTTCAAGGCATATTAAACATCTTTTCTTTTTAAATTGTTCTCCTTGAGTGTGTGACTCACCTCTACATAAGCAACCCTATTATTTTAATATGTTAGGACTTTGGAATTATATAATATTGTTTTCCACTCCACTTTGGAAAAAATCTTGGGCAAAAACCATGGGATGTTTTGTGGTTTTGTTTAGTTTAATGTGAGGTGTCCCAAACCTAAATAATAAAGAATTCCGTCACATTTCCTATATAAACCCACCCAAGCTCCCACTTCCTCCTCACTCAAATCCTTTGGAGATCTTCCATCCTCTTCCATACTCTCTCTATAATCCTCCCAAGGTGAACCAATCTCCCAAGAAGCATCTCTCAATCCACTCTCAACCTTTGGAAGCACACTTCCAAGTAAGGGTTTTTCTTCCTTTCTCATTTTTGTCAAATTTTTGTTAAGTTGTTATGCCCTTTTAATTTCAATTATAAATTTTGGGGTATGGTTTCTCACTTCCCCGATACTTCCCTCTTTATGTTTAAATTATAGGAGACCCTTTCTCTCTCATTAAATGTCTCCCATGTACACCCGTTACTATGCCAAAATTCAGAAAGGAATTTCTCTCTCCTCATTTACATTCAAGCAATTCTTTTGTATCATGAATCTAAATCCCATTAAAATTGTTGGTACATGTATATATATGACCCCCCTTACTGTCCATGACATGTAAATATGATGAGACACCCTTCTCTCTCTCATAAACCATTTTTATGAATTCTTACGTCAAGCCTTTACGCTGCCGAAATTGCACCGGTTTTCCAAGCCAGTCATTGTGTAGTGAATACCATGACCATTTATTTATCAAGGGTATTCACCTTTATGCACATTTAATTATTGATTATAAAGTTTCATGTATTAATTCCACATTACTTTATCAGGGAATAAATGTTGATGTTTTATGAATCCTTGTTTTATGATCCATGTGGCACACTTATGCATGAAATGAAATGTTTAAGAAGGGTGTGCCCTTATAGTGATCCAATGAATTGGGTAAAGTATAGTATCTTGATAAGTCATGTGTAATGGGTGTTTACTCATGATAATTCAAGTGAAATGATGTTTTACATGTCCTTTATGTTCAATGAGGATTTACTCATGCTCCATGTGCAATGTGCCTTGGCTCATGCTAATTCCATGTTAAGTGTTGTTGCCACAGTTCCATGTTATGATTATCATGCTTTACCATGCCTTTATGTATATTATTCTATAGTTGTCTATTAATATGCCTATTTTATACTATGTATTGTTTTCCTAATGTTATTCCATGATTGATCCCTTACTGGGATTTATAGCTCACCTTTTTTCTTGTGCATATCCTCAGGTTATCCCATGCAATGCTAAGTACGAGGCAATGTTGTGGTATTGTAAAGGATGTTTTCAATAAAGATGTTTTATTTCATGTTTTAAGTTGTTAGGTAATGATCCTAAGCCCCAAAGACACTATACCATTCGATCTTCCTTGTTGTATCAAGTGATGTTTATGTAATAAATTATGTTTAATTATGTAATAAAAGATTAGGGTTGTCATAGTTGGTATCAGAGGATAAGTATAGTTATTTTTGGGATTAGGATTAGAAAACCCTAGTGAAGCCTTAGAGACAATACTTGGTATAAAAATAACATCCCTATGTTTTGGTGAGTATTTAGTAAGTGGTTTATAATAAAAATGAATCCCTGTCTAAATATTATCAAGTAGAGGTGGCTCTGGAACAGATGTATCTTAGGGGTAAAACCCGAAAACACCACTTTGAGCTAGAATCTAAAGTGAACATGTGCACAAAAATGAGCCTTGATGAACACTTGGTTATGAAACTCCCAGGGGATACGCTTTGGTAAATTCAGAAGCTTAGTATGAACCATTATTAAGGGACAAAAAAATATTCTAGGAATATATGTTAGAAAGTAGATCATGGATAACATAGACTAAATCAAATTGATTCATATGTTAGGGAAATAAGAGTTATTTATAAGTCATAATTTTTGTCTTTATATTCCCCTTTATGTGTTACCCCTAAATTTCCTTTTATTCCTGCCAATGGCTGGTAATAGGAGGACTCGGGCTAACAACCGATGTGAAGATCAATGTGATGACTGTACTAATAAGATTCCCAATCCAATGAGAGTGGAAATTGAGAACTTTTTCATGCTTCTCCCTCAGCTAACTCATGTTTGGAATAAAAACATGTTTCAAGAGGAACATTCAACCCCCCCCCCCAAGAAAGAACAAGTTTCTATAGAGATCTTCATGAGACAAAGTCCTCCTACCTTTAATGGATCATCTGATCTGTCAATCACTGAACAGTGGATCAACTTCATTGAAAAGATCTTTTCCATCCTTCAATGTTCTAAACAAGAGAAGGTTATCCTAGATTCTTATCATATGGAGGGTAAAGTTGATCAATGGTGGACGTTGATTAAAAATAAGAAGACTGAGGAGGAGATCAAGATGATGGAATGGAAGTATTTCTGGAATATATTTTTCGATAAATATTTTTTGTGCACCCTCTGGATTAAGATGGAAAGAGACTTCCTCACCCTCAAGAAAAAAAGATGACGAATCTATTAGAGCATACGTGGAACACTTCACAAGGCTTTCACGATACGCTTAAATCTTTGTCGTTACCCCAGAATGCAAGGTTGACAGCTTCATTGGTGTGCTGAAACCTATCCTATGAAAAGCACTGGTGATCCGTGACATCGATAGCTATGAAGAAATTGTCTGATGTTCCCTCAAGGTTGAAATGGAGATCAGATAATCTCAGGGGTATCATGGGGATAAGAAGCGTAAGGAGGAATTCAATGCTGCTGTATTGATGGATAAATACAACGGTTCTATGAAGATCCAGCACCCCACTTTCCCATGGTGCCAAAAGAAGCACCCCGTAAATAGCTTGAAGGGGACGAGGAAATGCTTTTGGTGTGGAAGAGAAAGGCATCTAGATGTTAACTTCCAATAAGAAAAACTTGTGGATGAAATAGAGGAGAGGAATGATCCGTTCAAACCTCAACATTTGGTTCATTTCTAGAACTGAAAAGAACCAGGGAATCTTGAAAATCAGTTCCCTAAGCCAAGGGTTTTTAAAGGCAACCGACAACCTCCAAGGAAGCAAGGGAGATATGTTTCCATCACTACTCCTGACGTGAACCCTGATAACGAAGTGGTGACAAGTACTCTAGTTATTCATTCAAGAATATCAAACGAACTTTTTGATTCAGGTTCTATGATTTCTTTTATATCTCAAAATTTTAGTAAAAAAATCCCAGCACCACAAAACAATCAGGGAAGTGAAGATGTCAGTGAGTACGGAAAATGGGGAAATCATTGCATCCCATGAATATAACTCCTCCCCTATCATAATATATGGATTGAACTTCCTGGAAGACCTCTTAATACTCTCTCTGGTGGAATTTGATGCAATTCTTGGCATGGATTGGCTTTCCTTATATAGATCCAACATAAGTTTTTGTGAGAGGGAAATCACTCTCCATGTGGAGAATCGACCCCTGATTCTTTACAAGTGCAAGGAAGAAGATTAATATTATTTAGCTACATCATCTCAAGAGTGGATATTAATTCCCAATGAGCATGCATATTTGACTCAGATGATTAAGTCTAAGGAAGAAACCATCCTCGATGACATGCCTATTGTGAGGGAATTCATAGAAGTGTTTCCCAAGGAATTGCCTTGTCTTCCTCCTAGAAGAGATGTTGAATTCTCAATAGAACTTATACCTGGGGAATTATCAATATCCAAAACTCTATATAGAATGGATGTTTTTGAGATTAAAGAGGTAAAGAAACAATTACAAGAGAATCTGGATAAAGGGTTCATACGCCCAAGTGCTTCACCATGGGGTGCACTAGTCCTCTTCGTCAAGAAGAAGGATGGGTCAATGAGCCTTTGCATCGATTATCATGAGCTCAAAAAAATCACGATAAAGAACAAGTATCCTCTCCCACGAATTGATTACTTTTTCGATCATCTTTGTGGAGTACAATACTTCTCCATGATGGATTTGCAGTCGAGATATTATCAAGTAAGGGTGAAGAAGGAAGATATTCCCAAGACTACTTTTCGTACAAGATACAGGCACTATACATTCATAGTAATGCCTTTCAGACTCACTAATGCTCCAGAAATATTTATTCACTTGATGAATAGAGTCTTTGGAGATTACCTTGACAAATTTCTGGTAGTCTTTATAGATGATATTCTTATATACTCCAAAACCAAGGAGGACCATGAAGATCATCTAAGAACTTTACTGGAGACCTTGCGGAAGGAGAAGCTTTATGAAATGTACAACGAGTGTGAGTTCTGGTTAAAGGAGGTATCATTCTTTGGTCATATCATCATATGCAATGGGATATCTGTGGATCCCTCCAAAACAGATGAAATTGAGGGATGGCCGAGGCAATCATCGTTAAGAGATATCAGTAGATTCTTGGGGTTAGCTGTATATTATAGATGATTTGTGAGAAATTTATCACGTTTTTCCATCCCTCATACCAAGCTAACTCAGAAGGGAGAAAAGTTTTCTTGGATTGATGAATGTGAAGAATGCTTCAAAGATTTGAAAAGGAGGCTTATCACTGCACCTGTGATCACTTTACCCACAAGTGGTGAACTTTTTGTGGTGTTCAGTGATGCTTCTAAGAAGGGATTGGGATGTGTGTTGATGAAAAATGACAAATTCATTGCCTATTCTTTAATGAAATTGGATTTTCATGAACCGAAATATCCAACACATGACCTCAAGTTGGCTGTAGTGATCTTTGCTTTGAAAATTTGGTGGCATTATCTCTTTGGGGAGAAGTGTGAAATATATACGGACCACAAAAGCCTCAAGTACATATTCACACAGAAAGAGTGGAACATGCACCAATGAAGATGGTTAGAGCAGATCAAAGACTATGAATAACCAATCCATTACCACCCTAGGAAAGCGAACAAGGTGGCAGATTCCCTAAGTAGAAAGGACCCAATGATTCTATCACTGCTGAGAATTGAAAAGGATTCCATCTTCTTAGATTTGATGGGAATGGACATAGGAATCATAAATAAGGGAAAATAATCAATCCTTTCACAAATGATTGCTCAACCATCACTTTTGGAAAGGTTAAATGATGCTCAAAAGGATGATGTGGGAATTCCAGAGAATGTTGAAGCTATCGAAAAATTGAAATCCTTGGAGATTAATGTTATTGAAGAAGGAATTGTGATATTTGGGAAAAGACTATGTGTTCCATCAAGTCTGGAGCTGATGAAGGAACTTTTGGATGATGCACATAGTTCAAATTTCACTATTCATCTAGGAAACACAAAGATGTATCGAAATATACAACAGAATTATTGGTGGGATAATATGAAGAAGGTGATCGCTGAATATACATAAAAGTTCCTAGTGTGTCAGCAAGTTAAGGTTGAGAGGCAGAAGTCTAAGTAAACGATTCAACCATTGCCTATACCATAATGAAAATGGGAGAACATTACCATGGACTTTTTTACCAGACATCCGAAGACATCCAAAGGAAACAATGGAATCTGGGTTGTTGTGGATCGTCTTACAAAGGTTGCACACTTCATTGTTATTCGAGATGATTTTTCATTGGATCAAATGTCTAGATATATATCCGGGAATTGGTAAGCATGCATGGAGTACCACTATATATTGTGTCTGATCAAGATCCAAGATTCACCACTATGTTTTTGAAGACTCTTCAACATGCTCTGAATACTGAACTGAACATCAGTACGACCTGTCATCCTCAAACTGATGGCCAATATGAGTGGACTATCCATACCTTTGAGGACATGTTGAGAGTGTTCTCAATGGACATTAAAGGAGGATAGGATCAACATCTTCCTCTAGTTGAGTTCTCTTATAATAACAGTTTCCACTCGAGCATCCGAACGACACCATATGATGCCCTTTAAGGGAAAAGGGGCAGAACACCGGCGTGTTGGGATGAGGTCGGTGAGCGTAAGCTTCTTGGACCAGAAATGGTTAAAGAAATGGTGGATAAGGTGATAACCATTCAGCAGCATATCAAGGAATCCCAGAGTCGACGGAAGAGTAATGCATATAACCGTCAATGAGACCATGAGTTTAAATTTGGAGACATGGTATTTCTACAGATATCTCTGTGGAATAAGGTCATGAGGTTTGGAAAGAAAGGGAAGTTAAGTCCAAGGTACATCGACCCCTTCAAGATTCATTATCCTGTCGGGGATGTGGCCTATCGACTAGAACATCCACCTACCATGGCCAATGTACATGATGTCTTTCATGTATCCCTCTTAATTAAGTACATACCAGACCCTTCACATGTACTCTCTTTAGAGGTGGTGTAGTTAGAGGATGATCTATCTTATGAGAAGCAACCAGTGAATATATTAGATTGCAGAGAAAAAGTTCTATGATATAAGACAATGCCCCTCATCAAGGTGTTGTGGAGAAACCACATGTTTGAAGAAGCGACGTGGGAATTGGAGGAAATAATGAAGTAGAGTTACACACATATTATTTAGTGTGGGGAAATAAAATTTCAAGGGAATTTTTTTTAAGGGGGGAATATTGTAACGACCAAAACTTTCATTAATGGAAATACCTCTTGATCTAATTAAATGTATCTTCATGTAAAATGTTTATATAAAATTTCTACTTCATTGGTTTTATGTTAAGAATTGTGACAGTTTCTAATATTGTCATTGAACAGTGATCACATGATTAGTATAAATACAAGGCTTTAACAAATCAAATTTACTCAGACAAAGGAAGAAATGACCACATTCATTAGACGTTCTCCATACGAAGCCCAGTTGTCGGAGCTCAGAAAAGTGTTGGCATCATTGGGCTTCACTCATGACTAATCCCAAGCTGATATTTAACAGGTTAAGCTCAAGCAAGACCTCCTACGAGAGAAGTGGAAGTTTATAGAGATTACCACCCAAGCAATGTTATCCGAGCCACCCCAATAGTCAGTCACCATCACACACCTTACTCTTCGGTCTTATGTGGGTGTTATAAGGGGTTATGTAACAAGACCTTATCACTATGGTGATGTAAATTATTTTTTGTATATAATAATGAATATACTTTCATTTTATTATTTTTATCTTGTAAATAGTTTATAATGCACAAATAGTATTTTTAGTTAATATTCGACTAAGAAATATATTTTGATGGGTTAATGGATTTTTGAATTAAATAATATTTTAATAAAATAATTTATTTATTATTAAATTATTATTTATTAAATATAAATGATTGTATAATTTTATGAATGCAATTGTAATTTTTATAAAGCCTCGAAAGCCATTTTTGTCAAAAACCCATGAATTTTCGATAAATGTCGGTTTTTATTTTAAAAGTGAAAATTAACATATTTAGAAAATTATTTAGTTAAAATGAATATTATTTCTGGAATAAATATGTCAAAATTATCCAATGGTGAATTTTTCATAATTTTCTGAGACAGTCAAATTTTTGGGTAAAATTAAATACCATTTAAATAGATTATTTGTTTTATGATAGCATAATGACACAATAGTGATTTAATAAAATAATATAAGCCATATATTCAGCCAATATTTATTTTACTATTAACGTAATGTGATTTTTCATTTTTTGACTTATTTTACAAAGCATTAATGGACCCTTCAAGGCTTATTAAACATCTTGTCTTTTTAAATTGTTTTCCTTGGGTGTGGGACTCACCTGCACATAAGCAACTCTTTTATTTTAAGAAGTTCAGACTTTGGCCATAAAAAATATTGTTTTCCACTCCCCTTTGGAAAAAACCATGGGCAAAAACTAGGGGCCGGTTTGTGGTTTTGTTTAGTTTAATGTGAGGTGTCCAAAACCTAAATAATAAAGAATTTTATCACATTTCCTATATAAACCCACCGAATATCACACTTCCTCCTAACTCAAAGCCTTTGGAGTTCGTCCAACCTATGCCCTACTCTCTCTATAATCCTCCCAAGGTTCCCCAAGCTCCCAAGAAGCTTCTCTCAATCCTCTCTCATGCCTTTGGAAGCACACATCCAAGAAAGGGTTTTTCTTCCTTTCTCATTTTTGTCCAATTTTATTTAAGTTGTTATGACCTTTTAATTTCAAATATAAATGTTGGGGTATGGTTTCTCACATCCCCCATACATACCTCTTTATTTTTTAATGATGGGATACCCCTTTCTCTCTCATTAAATTCCTCCCACGTACACCCGTTACTATGCTGAAATTCCGAAAAGAATTTCCCTCTCCTCATTTACATTCAAGCAATTCTTTTGTATCATGAATCTAAATTACATTAAAATTGTTGGTACATATATCTATATGACCCTAGTATATTCCATGACATGTAAATATGATGATACACTCCCCTCTCTCTCATCAACCATTTTTATGAATTCTTACGTCACGCCGTCACGCTCCCGAAATTGCACCAATTTTCCAAGCCAAAGTCATTATGTAGTGAATACCATGCGCATTTCTCTATCAATGGTATTCACCATTATGCACATTTACTTATTGATTATAAAGTTTCATGTATTAATTCCACATTCATTTATCATGGAATAAATGATGATGTATTATGAATCCATGTTTTATGATCCATATGGCACACTTATGCATGGAATGAAATGTTTAAGAAGGGTGCACCCTTATAGTGCTCCAATGAATTGGGTAAAGTATAGTATCATGATATTTCATGTGAAATGGTCGTTTACTCATGATAATTCAAGGTCAATGAGTATTTACACGTGCCTCAGGTGTAATGGGGATTTACTCATGCTCCATGTGCAATGGGCCTTGGCTCATGCTAATTCCTTGTTAAGTGTTGTTGCCACATTTCCATGTTATGATTATCATGATTTATCACGAATTTATATATATGCTTCTATTATGCTCTATTGATATGCCTATTTTTTGACATGTATTTTATTCCTCCTGTTATTCCATGATTAATCCCTTACTGGGCTTTATAGCTCACCCTTTCTCTTATGCATGTCCTCAGATTATCCTATGCAATGCTAAGTACGAGGGAATTTAGTGGTCATGTAAAGGATGTTTTCAATAAATATGTTGTATTTAAGTTTTTATGTTGTTAGGAAATGATCCTAAGCCCCAAAGACATTATAACTTTCTATCTCCCATGTTGTATCAAGTGAATTTTATGTAATAAATTATGTATAATTATGTAATAAAAGACCAAGGTTGTCATATTATGTGTTGTTAAACAATTGAATTGAAACTTTTTTTCTAAAATTCCTTACACCTAATTCTATCTACACCCATGGGATTCATGCATCGTTTAAACTTTAATGGAAAATTTGTGTGCCACGTGACTTAAATGACAATTCATTTACTTTTTAATGAACCCGTTGATTATTTATCATTATGGAAAAAAATATTTTTAAACTTCAATGTGACCTTTATACATATATTCAAAATATTATATTTTAAATATATTTTGAACCTTAATTGATTAATTGATCTTCTCTATTTTTAGATTTCAACTTTGGGGACAAAGTTGGGTTTTAAGTGTGGGGGAGGGGGTCAATTCTTGACTATGATAAACATTGCATAATTGAGAGCTCATCAATTCCCTCTACAACTTAAATCTTTTTGTTAAAAAATAGGAATCTTTTTTAGAAAATCTTGCAAAATTTTATGCTTTGATTTTTTTTTCAAATTGTCTTTTCCTATCGAAAATATTTCACTGATAGTTATGTTCTTCTTTGAGTATGAAATTAATGATAATGGATGATTGCTGAGGGATCATTCTAGTGGTTTTATGGAAATTGGGTTTGGGGACCATATTTGAAAATGATTTGGGTTACAAGTTTGTGGAGATATGATCATAAACATGGAACTGGAAGTTTGATTCTGATTCTAGGGGCCTCATTCATCTTTTAATTATTAAAATTAATCATCTTAATAAGAAAATGGAAATGAGTTTTATATAATTTTTTTGAAACTGTAGTAATTTGGTCATATAGGATCCCACAGTTAATCTCTAAGACCCTAGATGCTGGGTGTATTTCTGTTTACTATAATCCCTCTCTACACCTTGAATAAGTGCATTGCACAGTGCAAAGCACAATGAAACATGGCTTGGGAAAAATAAAATAAAGTGTCTAGGGTCAAATATGAGTTCATTAAGGTGAAGGAAATGATGAACGTAAAATGAATAAGGGGACAATTGGATTATATGGAAATCATTTAGGTTGTATCAATAAGGTGATTTAAAAAAATATTTATTTTTGGAACCTAGGTGATAAATAAAAGGACAAAGTTCCTCGGTTATGGTCTTAATTCCATTAATATTTTACCACTTTTCATTTTTTGGATTTAGAATCTGATCCTGGATCAAAGTAAATAATTTTGTAAGTTCACACATGAGGAATGAAATATTCTTTGATGGTTGGTCTTTGATTTCTTAATTACCCTTGAGTATTTGTCTAGGCAAGACTTGTTTTTAAGATATATCTTCAAGAAGCCAAATTCAACTCTCAATCCTCTGTTTTAAACATGCTAGACATGTTACTTTTTATGAAAATAAAAGACACATTACTGTTTTTCAATGAAAATATGACATGAGATTTTTTGAGGACACACAATGCTTAAGTGTGGGGGAATTTGATGTCGCTCTATTTTTAATTAGTTTTTTCACATCTTTTATTTAATTTTTATCAATTTAATTAATTATTTTTACACTTTTTAATAAATAATTTCACTTTTTTATTTTTTCCACTAAATATATTAATTAAATATTTTTATTAAATTTGTGTTTTCAGTCATTTAAATAGCTAATTTAGTCATTCCAATTATTTTAATTTTTTGAATTAATTTCTAGTTTAATAATATTTATTTGGATTACATTTAAATATTTCTAAATGTTTATTATGGAATTATTTGTAATTTTTATTTTCATTAATTTAATTCGGTTTGTAATTTAAGACTTTACCATTTAATTCTGATTTATTTAAATAAATTAACTTTACTTATTAACTGGTTCAACCATTCTGCTAAGTAAATATGTTTAAAATTTAAATTTAATAAAATAATGCATTCTTAATTTTATGTTTTGATTTTGTCAGTTAATTAATTAACATTGTTGTTTAATATCTATAATTATTTTAAATTTCATGGTTGTAGATAATTCTTTGTATGTGTTTTTCATTTAGTTATAAATTTATTTAATCTTGATAATTATAAACATAGTTCATAATATAGATACTTTTTTAGTTTTTTAAATAATTTAGTTAGATTTTAGTCAAAAATAAATAATTATTTTTTAAAAATTTAGTTAATTTGACTTTTTTTTAATTAAATAATTTTCTATTAATTTGATTGTTTTTAAAAATCAATTTTTATTTTTAAAATTTCAATTTCTACTATTGGAGAGTGACACACCAATGTTGTGTCAGACCGATCTTTTGTCACATTGAAGTTTTTTATTAAATCAGTGAGTCGCGACTCACCAATTACTTTGAAACACCATCGGTCTCTCACCACGCACCGATGTTGCAACGCATCGATCCTTTGCATCAGTTTTGGTTTCACTTTATAAACTTTCAGTGATTCATTTACTCACCATTTAATATCATTTCTTCTGTGAGTTCTGATTCGATTTTCATCTATCTGTGAGTCAATCACTCACTGATATCCTAAATCATCGTCGGTTTCACATCGTGTCATTTAATTTTTTATATTTTAATTATCGGTGAATTATTTTTTTTATTTTTCTACAATCTGTGTCTTGTATTTCGGTGAGTAAATTTATTAAATCTTTCAGTCTCTCGTATATTCTAACTACCGGTGAGTCTTCCAACTCACCGATTCACCCCTGATCTCCACTTTTCTTCACACCGATGCATCACATCCTTCTTTACAGTATTGGTCTCACTGATCCCTTTTTCCCACCATCGGTCTCTCATTTCATCACCACTCACAGATAGTTTATTTTTCCTCCAACCGATGCACTGATCGGTCTCACCATTACTCTAGTTTTCTTCATTCTCACACTAATGTGTTGTGTTTCTTTTCAATTTTCAGTCTCTAATTGATACTGATGCATCACCTACATGATGAAACCTCCAGTGCCTCCATTTTTCAGCATCACCTAAAAATAAAGTTTCTCCTCCATAATTCTATCAAACCACAACAAAAAAAATTCTTCCACAAATTAAATATTTTATGAAACCATTTCACAACCATTACCATCCTAATTTCTAAATTCCATTAAAGATCTGAAATATTCTTGAAACCCTCAATGAAGGAGGAGCTGTGCCGAGGTCCAAGCCCACCCAGAAGTTTTTCCGCCACCTTCCATTGAGAACCCAACCAACCCATAATTGAAGGGGGTTGTGTGAGCAAATTTCTGGACGATTTTCCAAAGAACCTTCTTTTGCGCCTCTGTGTGAAGATTCTTGATGCGTTGCTGAGGAAAGATAAACTGCTATTACCGGCTGTCGCAATGATGGAACTGAGCCTATACCATGGAGGAGGAGGTGAGTCATTGAGGGAGGAGCTCAGACTCAACCCACCGCTGATGTGGGTGTCACCTTGAGGGGAACTGTAGTCGTCGTGCTTGAAGGGGTCGATGCATTTTGGGATGAAGTTCTGTTGACACCATGGGAACAGGAAGCCATGGTCTGGCTTGGAAAAAGAAGACTAATTTCCCTCCTTGGAGGGCTGTGCTGTGCACTAGGAATTTTAAGGAGGAAGAATGAGATCTTTAGAAGATTTCATGAGCTGAAGGAGGGATTCTATGTTTGTTTGAGTTCAGGATATACTGTGTCCGTTGGAGAACCTTCTCATTGGAGCTAAGCACCAGAGCCGGGATGCTGCACCTCTTGCTGAAGAGTTTCCCCACTATTGGAGGATGAGGCATTTCCAGAACCGTAGGGTTCTAAGAACCCTGTTGTGCAGTGAACTAGAAGACCCATTAGTTTTGTTTACCGGAACTGGGGGGGGGGAGATGAAATGAAAATATAAAAAAACTAAAACTAATTTAAAAATAAATTAATAATAATAGTTAATAATAAATTAATATATTGTTAATAGTATAAATATATAATTAATAACAATAAATAAAAAAACTATAAAATATAATAATTAATTTAAAAATATTTAAAACTAAAATTTTAATTCAATTTATTAAATTAAAATAAACAAATAAATAAATTATTATATTCTAAAATTAATCTAACAATTAAATTTCATAAATAATAATTATAGAAATAATATTAAAATTATTAAATAAAAATAATTAATACAATCTAAATTAGAAAATTTGGAATTATATATTTACTTATGATGTTAAATTTCAATAATTTATTTAAAAATGATAAACGAAAAAATTTAGTATTTATATTTATTAACATAATTAAATTATTAACTTTTTAATAAACTTATGTTTTACCATAGTAATATTAAGTGAATAATTTTATGAATAATATAAAAGTAAATAATAATCATCAATTAAGATATTTATTAATTAACTTTAGTTAACTTTTAATGAGTAATATAACACTAAACTTTAAAAAATAACTCCTTTTCATTCTTTGCGTTCTCATTTAACTTTATAGGTCCATTTAAGAGACGGTAAAACATCCTTGTGCATTCATCTAACTTGGCCGAAGTTAGTTACGAGGGAAAAAATAGTGTGACATGCCAATCATGAAAACATAGACGTGTGTGGTGCAATAGTTAAAGATGAATTCAAGTTAGTGAAGAGTTCTGGTGACATGCAGAAGAAGAGAGTGGCTACATAAAGTAGAGAAAGATGAAAAATTTTGGGGATTTTTATTAGATGAAGATTCTATCATTCACTCAGAAGTAGAGAAATAACCTTGGGAAAAATTCTAGAGCATCTCTCGGAGAACCATTACATGGAGATGCAAAGTCCATGAGCAGCAATTCATGCTAGTAGAGGGAGTTTTCTACCTCTATTTTATTTCAATTATTCTCATTTGTAATTGAATGGTTTTATTATACGTAATAAGATGATGTCTAGTTATGTTTCTAGTTTGGGGATAAATTGAAGTTCCCCTGGTTAACATTAAATTCTCATTTCAATTTATCATTTTAAGTACTCAGTATTGATTGGCGAGATCGATACTGAATTCATTCAATTGCATTGTTCCACCAAAGATTAATTTCAAAATTTCACAGTTAGTTAGAGAGATTTATTGTTGAAATACTTTTCAAAAGATAATATATTCTAAAGACTTCAAGACTTACGGTGAGTTTGTCTTACTGTTAATTTTAAAATAGTTCATAGTTGATTAATTTTGGAATGGTGCACTCTTAAATTGGCTTGTCTTGTGGGATTTAACTCCTATAGAGGGAGGTGAGTCATAATCCTTAAAGTTGTACTCTGTAACAACCTATAAGTAAATTGAAAGTCCTTAAAATCCTGTAGAATAGAGATTACTCCCCAAGCATTTTAATAGATTGTTCTTTTTATCAGGGTTCTATATCTCTGTGATTCCATGTTTTAAAACTGTCTCTAGCTTCAATTTAGTTTTTTAAACATGTTTTCCAATGTTCTTTCACTCTACTACTTATAAAAAATTTGAAATAAAAAAAGTGATAAAATAGAAAAATCACCACACTGCTAACAAAAATAGAGTTTACCATGTTTTTAGAATACTAGTGGCCACATTTACCTTCCCTGTGGGTTCAACCCTACTTGCCACATATACAGTAGTTAGTAGGAATATAAATTTTAATCCTTGACCAAATTCAATGATAGTTTAAGTATGTAAACTATGTAAAAATGTTTTCTGATAAACATAGAAATTTTGTTTATATGATCTTAAAAAAATAAGGATACTTTTGTTGGTAAGGATTATATGATAAGTTTGATCGATAATTTATTTTCCAAGTGGAAGCCCAAATTTTCTAAATGATCAATATACCTCAACATTTTGAAAGAATGATTAGTAGAAAAATTTCATTCTTCCAGTTTACAATGATATAGTTCATTGAAAATATTATGTATTTCAATAATTTTCATATCTTTATCAAGAGAAATAATATGAGATATTATGGTGTAAGTATAACGTGCCAATATTTTATGGTATAAATAATTTCAATTCGTTAAATGAAAACCCTGGTCTTTATTATACACTTAAACCTTATTTATTACATAAAATATTCACTAGATAAAACATAGAATATCAAGAGGTCTAGTGTCTTTGGGGATTAGGATCATTACATAACAACTTAAAACATAAAATACAACATCTCTATTGAAAACTTCCTCTAAATGACCACTACATTCCCTCGTACTTAGCATTGTGTGGGAAAACCTGAGGACATGCATAAAAAAATTGTAAGATATAAATCCCAATAAGGGAATAATAATGGAATAACATGAGGAAAAAAATACATGTTAGACAATAGGAATGTTAATATAGAACAAGAGAAGCATAAACATAAATCATGACAAAACATGATAATCCTTACATGGAAATGTTGCAACAACACTTAACATGGAATTAGCATTAGCCAAGGCTCATTGCACATATAACACGAGTAAAATCTCATTGCAAATGAAGCATGAGTAAACCCTTGTTTCACTTGAATTATCATGAGTAAACACCCATTCCACATGTCATGTCATCATATTATACTTTACCCAGTGCATCGGAGCACTATCTGGGCACAACCTTCTTAAACATTTCATTTCATGCATATGTGTGCCACATGGATCATAAAACATTGAATCATTCAAAATAATAATTTATTACAAGATAAATGGATGTGGAATACATAAATGAATCTCTTAAACAATAAGAAAATGTGAATAATGTTTATTACCCTTGATAGAGAAATGGGCATGGTATTCACTACACAATGACTTTGGCTTGGAAAATTGCGATGCAATTTCGGCAGGATAACAGCGTGACATAAGAACTCATAAAAATTGTTGATGAGAGAGAGAGAGGGATGTTTCATAATATTTACAAAACATGGACAGTAATGGGGTCATATATATACATGTCCCAAAAATTGTAATGGAATTTAGTTCATGATACAAAATAATTTCTTGAATGTAAATGGGGAGAGGGAAATTCCTTTCAGAATTTCAGCATAGTAACGGGTGTAAATGGGAGGCATTTAATGATAGATAAAGGAGTCTAACATCATTCAAACCTAAAAAGTAAGTATTCTAGAGGTGAGGAACCATACCCCAACATTTATAATTGAAATTAAAATGGAATAACAACATAATGAAAATTGGACAAAAATGAGAAAGGAAGAAAACACTTACTTGAAAGTGTGCTTCCAAAGGCTTGAGAGAGGTTTGAGAGTGGATTCATGGGAGATTGGGGAACCTTGGTAGGATTATAGAAAGAGGAGGGAAGAGGTTAGACGAACTAAAAATGATTTTAGTGAAGATTAAGAGAGAGCACGAGTGGGTTTATATAGGAAATGAGAGGGAATTGTTTATTTTTTAGGTTTGGGACATCTCATATTAAACTAATCAAAACCACAAACCAGCCCATGGTTTTTGTCCATTGTTTTTGAAAAAGGTGAGTGGAAAAAAAATATTGTATAATTTCAAGGTCCTCAATTCTTAAAATAATAGGGATTCTTTTCTGGAGGTGAGTCACACTCTCAAGGATAACAATTTAAAAAGATAAAATGTTTTATAAGCCATAGAGGGTCTACTAAAGCATAGTAAAATTAATCAAACAAATATAAAATAACATTATATTAAGGATAAAACATATATTTGATGAACATATCATTTTTAGTATTTTATTACATCACTATTGGGTCATTATGATGCCATAAAACACATTATATATTCAAACGGTATTTAATTTTTAACCAAAAATTCGATTGTCTCAGAAAAATATGAAAAATTTACCGTTGGATAATTTCGACGTCCTGATTCCAAAAATAATATTCATTTAATCTAAATAATTTCCTAAATATGTGAATTTTTACTTTTAAAATAAAAACCAATATTTATCAAAAATTTATGGGTTTTGACAAAAATAGCTTTCAAACCTTAATAAAAATTATAATTTAATTTATAAAATTATACGAACATTTCTTTTTAAAAATAATAATATTTTATTATTAAAACATTATTTAATTAAAAAATCCATTAATTCATAAAAATATATTTCTTAGTAGAATATTAACTAAAAATACCATTTGCGCTTTAAAAAAATTTACAAAGTAAGAATAATAAAATCAAAGTACATTCTTTATGATATACAAAATAATGTACATAATCCTAGTGCTAGAAATTTGCTACATAACCCCTTAAAATAGCCGCATAAGACCTAAGGGTAAGGTGCACGACGGTGACAGACTCTTGGGGTGTCTCGGATAACATTGCATGTGTGGTGATCTCTATCAACTTCTACTTCTCCCGTAGACGGTTACGTTCGAGCTTAACATGTTGAAGCTCGGCTTGGGATTGGTCAAGAGCGAAACCCAATGACTCCACCTCTTTTCTATGCTCCGACAAATGGGCTTTGTATGGAGAAATTCGACTAGATGAGGCCATAACTTCCTTTGTCTGAGTAAAATGGATTGTTAAAGCCCTATATTTATACTAATCATGTGATCACTATTCAACGACCATATTAGAAATAGTCATAATTCAAAAACATAAAACCAAGGAAGTGCATTTGTTTTACATAACCCTTTTACATAATAAGACATTTAAAAATACCGATAGGAATTTCAATTAATGAAAGTTTGGGTCATTACATGTTAGATAACTTATTATACATAAAACAATGAGTATCTGTGAAAAAAAACACTATTATAGGAGATAGTTATAACCCATATGTTAAAAATAAATTTTATACTTCTACATTTCGAAAAACGGATATACACGGTTGCGATTAGTGTGATATTTGGAATTTTATAGAATCGTGTTAATTTTTGGTGAAAATTAACTTAACCTTATGAATATTGACATAACTTTATGAATAGTAACCTACCCTTATGAATAGTAATATAACCCTTTTTAATGGTAACCTTACCAATGAATGTGTAAATAAAGTTTAGGCACCTTAAAAATGAATATGAATGTTTTAAGTGTTGGTATTTTTTTATTAAATGATGATCTAAATTAAAAAATAAATTTCACATATTCTGAAAATTATCTTTGAAAAATAGATTTCATTTTTGGATTCTACACATTGAAAACTGGTTATGGTGAATTTTTTATATTCTTAAGAAATATTTGAATTTTTGGGGAATAGTAAAGTACATTAATTTACCGTATAAATATATTATAATTTAAATCGAATATTACTAGCATCATGAGTGATTTAAACAATAAAATATCAAACTCACATGAACTTATTAATATTATAGTCCATGTGATCCTCACTATTTATTGTCTTGTGGATAAATAATAAATTAATGAATATAATATTAAGAAAACCCTCCTCCCCTCCACTATATAAAGCACAACTCACCCCTCTCCCTCCCACACCACTCAAGCTTTTAACATTACCTAAATTCATCCAAATACACTTACCAAGCCCTCCCCCCACGTCTAAGACCTTATGGTCTCACCAAAAGTCCAAAAACAATGTTCTTAAAGAGGTTCTGAAGGAGGAGTACTCAAGAGGCGAACCTCTCTTCCTTTTTATTTCAACTTCTTTTACAAGTTCCATTATTTGTTTTCTATCTACTCAAATCCATACATACAATTGATATTATAATTCCATTACATTTCATGGAATAAAATTTTATTTTTCTAATGGAATATTTCATCATTATATCTCTTTTCCCCTCCTCTTTTACTAAAAATGAAAATATAGATTCAGATGTTTTAATTTATAACATTCAAGGATGACAAGTTTTAAATTTCTATTACTATCTTCAATACTATCCATGAAACCTTTTTAATGGTTTAACCAGATCATAATATTTTTATTTTATATTATTCAATGTTCTGTAATCCTTACACGCTCAATATATAAAATAATAACACAAAACAAGTTCAGTGTGCACAAAACCGCCAAGTTAATCCAAGCGTTTATCATTAACTTTTATCTAATGATTCAACCTCATGGTATATAACCAAAATCATTATAAGATAATTCATATATATTTAATGTCACTAATAATATATATTAACAATTATTTATGCTTAACTATATTTAAAATGAACTTCAATTCATGAATACAAGTAAAACGATCATGAAAACCAAGGAAGAAAATGCTTCCAAAACAATAAAATTGAACCTCTTAAACCCATAAAAAAGGAAATTAATGAAACTAATAGGGTTATAATAAATAAATTAAATGTAGAGGAGGTTATTTAATTATTAATTAATGAAGCTAAATTTTATTATTCATGTCATTAAGATAAATTAATGTACACTTTCAGACATAAGGTAAGGGGATTCTTATCTCACATTTTATTCTATGATATTTCCATTGTTCACCACTTATTTCTTACATGTGGTGTTTTTTGTACATCCATTTGATATAAATTATCATTATTATATTTATATTCAGGTTATTATGTGATTAATTTGGTGGTTATTAATTTTTTTTCATATGACTCAATTGATTACAATGAGGTAAGAGGCTTTGTCTCAATTTCAATTTCATTGATACTAACTTGGTATTGTGCACCTAGTATTTCTTATTTCATGTATCCACTATCCATTTGAGATCATATTTCATTTGAAATTGTAAATATATTATACATCCATAATTTTTTCATCGATATGATTATTGTCTTAAGTTGTATACCCTTTTACATATGGTGTTTATTTGGAATGTTGTTTTAATATGGAAATATTGATGAATCTGTATCCTCTACTCTATAACAATATTGATAAGGCATATTTTTCATGTATTAAATATATTTATTATGAATTATTTGTAATTTTAGTGATGGGTGGGGCCTGTTATCCATTAGGTTTTCAATAGGACAAAATCTATGGATGTAGTTTCATTCTCAGTTTAGTAATGGCATGCGTTTTTCATTAATTCACCATGAAATATTGACTATGAAATTATTCTATGATTTAGTTATTGTTGACTCCTGATTCCACTATTTTTAACCCTTATTGAGCATTTGAGTTCACCACTTTCATTTTTCCTTCCCCATGTTATGAAGAGGAGACCATTTATTGAGTTCTCGTGGATGCTCTTTATTAGATTTTGTTATGCTCCTTATTTGTTTTCTTTTCCTAGTGCATAATGGATTCCATGTAAGTATCTAGTTTCTTTAATACTAATAAACTAATAGGTCCTTCAGGATTTTATTCTTTGTAATCATGCCAATGTAATAAAGTAATTCACAGGCTCCAGGATTTTGGGGTTAGGGAATTACAGTTGTTATCAGAGAAACTTTTTTAGAAACACTGGGAACTAGATTTATAAAACAATGTTCAGTGATAATAAACCTAATATAAAATTGGATGAAAATAATATAAGAATCATTGACATCTATTTTTTTAGTTATTATTCATGAAAAATTTTGAGGATGAAATTTTTGAAGGTGGGAAGAATATAACACCCCAATATTTTATAGTATGAATAATTTCAATTAATTAATATTATACATTAAAAATTGAGTCTCTAAAAAAAACACTATTATAGGAGATATTTATAAATTATACATTAAACATAAATTTTCCACTTCTATATTTGGAATTTCAAAAAATGGGCTTACACGGTTGCGCTCTGGGTGATATTTGGAGTCTAATAGAATCCAGTTAATTTTTAGTGAATAATAACTTACCTGTAAGAATATTAACATACCCTTATGAATATTAACATGCCATTATGAATATAAATATTACCCTTATGAATGTTAACCTTACTAATTAATGTTTAAATAAAATTTAGGCACCTTCAAAATGAAGATGAATATTTTAGGTGTTGGTATTTTTTGAGTAAATGATGAAATTAATTTAAAATAAAATTTATCATATTTAAAAAGTTATTTTTGAAACATTGAGTTCAGTTTTGGATTATACATGTCGAAAATTGTTTAGGTTTAATTTTTTATATTTTTCTTAAATAATTGAATTTTTAGTGAAGAGTAAAATACATTAATTTACCGTATAAATACAATATAATTTAAATACACTATTAATAGAATCATGAGTGTTGTAAGAACCCAAATATAAAACTCACATTCACTTATTACTATTATAGATAATGTAATCCTCACTATTTCTTGTCTTATGGAAAAATAGTAAATTAATGAATATAATAATTAGAAAACCCTCCCCCTACACTATATAAACCACCCCACACCCCTATTCCTCCCACACCACTCAAGCTTTGAGACTTACTTAAATTCTATCAAATGCACTTCACAAGCCCTTCCCCGCGTCCAAGACCTGCTGGCCTCACCAAAAATCCTAAAAGAAAGGCCTTAAAGAGATTCTCAAGGAGGAGTACTCAAGAGGTGAACCTCTCTTCCTTTTTTCCTTCAACTTCTTTTACAAGTTCCATTATTTTGTTGCTCTCTCCTCACATACCCTTATAAAAATTATATGATAATTAAAATTCCTTACATGTAATGGAATTTTATTATGATAGTTTAATATTTCATCATCATCTTTTTTCCCCTCCTCTTACACTAAAAATGAAAATATCATCCGAGATGTGTTAATTTATCACATTCAAGGATGACAGGTTTTGAATTTCTATTACTATCTTAAAGACTATTCATGAAACCTTTTTAATGTTTAAACTGGATCATAATATATGTATTTTATGTTATTAAATTTTTGGTAATCGTTACTCATTCATGATATAAAATAATAAAATAAAACAAGTTCATTGTGGAAAAAACCACCATGTTAATCCAAGCATTTATCATTAACTTTTATCTCATGGGACATACAAATGGTATATAAATAAAATAATTATATTATCATTTATATATCTATATTTTCACTATTAATATATATTAAAAATTCTGTATGTTTAACCACATTTCAAATGAACTTCCATTCACGAATACAAGTAAACAGATCATGAAAACAAAGGAAGAAAATTATTCAAAAACAATAAAATTGAACCTATTAAACCCACAAATATGGAAATGAATTAACCTAATAAGGTTATAATAAATAAATTAAATTTATATTCGGTTCTTAAATTATTAATTAATGAAGATAAATTTTATTTTTGAGGTCATTAAGATCAATCAAATAACACTTCAAGACATATGGTAAGGGGGTTCTTATCTCACTTTTAATTCCGTGAGATTTACACTATTCAACAATTATTTCTTGTTGGTGGTGTATTTTGAAATGATATTGGATAAAACTCATCATGATTCTATTTATAGTCTTGGTATTATGTGATTCATTTTGTGGTTATTAATTTTTGGTCATACGCCTCAATTGATTACAACATGGTAAGGGACTTTGTCTCAATTTCCATTTTATTGAGACTTACTTTGTGTTGTGTACCTAATATTTCATATATGGTATATAAAATTCAAATATGAGATAATTTTTCACTTTAAAATTTAAATATATTATATATCCATATTTTGGTTCAATGGATATTATTATTGTCTCCAGTCATATACCCTCTTACATACGTTGTTTATTTGGAATGTTGTTTTAACTATGGAAATATTGATAAATCTTTATACTCCACTATATATGGATATTGATATTGCATTTTGTACTTGTATTAAATCTATATATAAATAATTATTTGGATTTTTATTGATTGGTGGAGCCATCTTTAGCCCCACAATGCATCGACAGATCTCATGAGACAAATCAGTTGAAGACAAACCCTTTGAGTTTGTTTCCAAAAATCAAATTGGTTTTTACCTACAAACTTAAACTATATTGATGGTATAGTGGTATCATGTTCCAGATTCATGACATCCAATTGATAATCCTATCTCTTATTCATTTTTAGTTATTACTATCCATGTGGTTTTTACTATGACAATATTTATTGATGCAGTTTCCTGCTAAGTTTAGTAATGGATTGTGTTTTTCATTAATTCAAAATTCCAAATTTAGTATGACAATTTTATTGTGATTTAATTATTTTTAATTCATTCTTACACTATTTGTAACCCTTACTGAGCATTTTATCTAACCCCTTTCAATTCTTTCCTTCTCAAGGTTATGCAGAGGATACCATTTATTGAGTTCTTGCAGATGCAGTTTATTAGCTTTTGATATGTTCCTTATTTTGTTTCTTTTCCCAATGTATAATGAGTTCTATGTATCTGTCTAGTTTATAAAAGAATACTAAATTGATCGGTCCTTTAGAATTTTATTCCTTGTAATCATGACAATTTAATAAAGTAATGCACTGTCCTCGGTCTTCTTGGGTCGGGGAGTAACAGTTTTTATCAGAGGAATTTGAGTAGAATCCTTGGGAACTAGAGTTCGAAAAAATAGTTTAGTGAACATAACACTAAAATATAATTTGACTAAAATAATATAAGAACCACCCACATCTATTTTGAGGGCATTATACATGAAAAATATTGGGGACAAAATTTTCAATGGTGGGAAGATTATAACACCCCAATATTTTATAGTATGAATAATTTCAATTCCTTAGATAACATATAATACGTGAAACCCCGAGTATCTTCATAATAAAAAACTATCATAAGGGAAAGTTATAACCTAGATGTTATACTTATATTTTCCACTTTTTTGTTTGGAATTTCAAAAAATTGATATAGACGGTTGTGATCAGTGTGATATTTGGAGTCTTATAGAATGAAGTTATTTTTTAGTGAATAGTAAGGTACCCTTATGAATAGTAACATACTTATATGAATAGTTCACATTCCCTTATGAATATTTATGTGTCCCCTATAAATGGTATCCTTACCAATGATACTGTAAATAAAATTTAGGCACCTTAAAAATGAAGCTGAATATTTGAAGTTTTTTTATTTTTTGATTAGATTATGATCTTAATTAAAAATTATATTTCCCATATTTAGAAAATTATTTTTAAAAAATGGAGTTCATTTTTTATTCTACAAATTGAAAAATGGTTAGGGTGAATTTTTGAGATTTTTCTGAAATACATGAATATTTGGGGAATAGTAAAATACATTAATTTATAGTAAAAATAGAATATAATTTATATACAATATTTCTAGCATCATGAGGGAAGTATGCACCCAATTCCTGAACACATATTCACTTATTACTATTCTAGGTCATGGAATCCTCACTATTTCTTGTCTTGTGGAGAAATAACAAATCAATGAACATAATATTAAAAAAACCCTCCTCCCCCCCACTATAAAAACCTCTACTCACCCCTCTTCCTCCCACACCAATCATGATTTGATCCTTACCTAAATTCTACCAAATATAGTTCAAAATACCTCCCTCCATGTCCAAGACCTTCTGGTCTCACCAAAGGTCAAAAAATGGCCTTAAGGAGATTCTCAAGGAGGAGTACTCCAGAGGTGAACCTCTCTTAATTTTTCTTTCAAGTTCTTTTAAAAGTTCCATTCTTTTGTTTCTCTCTCCCCACCTCCACACATAATAATGATATGATAATTCTATTACCTTACATGGACTAGAATTTTATTATGTTAATGTAATATTTCATTATCATCTCCCTTTTCCCGTCGTCTTATGCTAAAAATGAAAATACCATCTGAGATGTGTTAATTTATCACATTCAATGACGAAGATTTTTCAATTTATATTACTATCTTAAATACTAGCCATGAAACATTTTTAATGGCTGAAACAAATCATAATATATGTATTTTATCTTATTAAATGTTCTGTTATCCTTGTTCACTCATTATATAAAATACTAATACAAAATAATTTCATTGGTCACAAAACCACCAAATTAATCCAAGCGTTTATCATTAACATTTATCTAATGAGTCATCCACATGGTATATAACCAAAATAATTATAAGATCATTTTTGTCTCTGTAATTTCAATAATAATATATATTAACAATTCTGTATATTTAACTGCATTTCAGATGAACATCCATTCATGAATACATGTAAACCGGTCATGAAAACCATGGAAAAAAATACTTCCAAAACAATAAAATTAAACCTCTTAAACCCATAAAAATGGTAATAAATGAACCTAATAAGGTTATAATAAATAGATAAAATGTTTATAAGGTTATGTAATTATTAATTAATGATGAACAATTTGATTATTGAGGTCATTAAGATCAATCAAAGGACACTTTCAGACATAAGGTAAGGGGTTTCTTATCTCACTTTTAATTCCATAAGGTTACAATTGGTCACCACTTCTTTCTTATAGGTTGTGTATTTTTTACATCTACTGGATATAAATTATAATTAATATCTTTATATTCATGGTATTATATGATTTATTTGGTGGTACTTAATTCCTGGTCATACTACTCAATTGATTACAACGTGGTAAGGGACTTTGTCTCAATTTCCATTTAATTGAGACTTACTTAGTATTGTTCACCTAATATTTCTTACGTGGTGTATCCACTAACCATTTGAGATAATTATTCATTTTAAATTATAGATATATAATATATCCTTATTCTATTTTCATGGATATTATTATTTTCTAAATCCGTATACCTATTTGTATACCGTGTTTACTTGGAATGTTGTTTCAACTATGGAAAAATATCTGAATCTGTATCTTCTACATTATATAGATATTTAGAAGGCATATTTTACCTATATTTAATCTATTTATAATTAATTTTTTGAGATTTCAGAGATGGGATGGGGCCCGCTCTAGCCCCTCGATGCATCGACATGTCTCATGAGACAAATTACTTGGTGAAAAACCCTTCAAGTTTGTTTCTATAAATCAGACGGGTTTCTACTCACAAACGTAAACCATTTGGAAGTTATCGTGGTATCATGTTCCAGATACATGATTTCCAATTAGTAGTCGTGTCTCTTTATTCATTTTCAGTTATCACTATCCATGATGATTTCAGTATGAAAAAAATCTATGGATGCAGTTTCATTCCCACTTTAGTAATGGAGTGTGTTTATCATTTATTCACCATTCCATATTGACTATGCCAATTTGTTTATGATACAGTTATTATTGATTCATTATTCCTATATTATTAACCCTTATTGAACATTTTAGATCACCCATTAATTTTTTTTCCTTCCCCCGGTTTTGAAGATGAGACTATTTATTGAGTCCTTGTGGATGCAGTTTATTTTCTTTGGTTATGATCCTTATTTTGTTTCTTTTCCCAATGTTTAATGGGTTCCATGTATATATCATGTTTCTTCAATACTACTAAACGTTGTTTTCATTTTATATTTTATTCCTTTCAATCATGCTAATGTAATGAAGTAATACACCAGCTCTGGGCTTCTGGGGTCGGGGCCTTATAATAAACATCCATGTATTTATGGTGCATCATCAAATCTCTCCTACATATTTGATAATATAATACAATATATATAAGAAACATCCTCAACATATATCTGTTAGGCATCCTTTTCACCTTTTCTCATCTGTTGGGGTGGCATAACAAAAGTAGGGTATTCCAACACATAATTCAAAATATCTTATAATAATATATCACATTAATGAATTTACCACATCTGGAAATTTGTATTTGTATAGATATACCCCGAGTATAGTATGACAACACTATTTTTTTTGTTTTCTTCCCATTTTTAACAATAATTAAAATATTTTATTTTTACATTAATTGATCAAAAAATATGTGAGAAATAATAATAACATAATTTTTTTAATTCTCCCACTATTTTATCAAGACACAATAATACTCACTATTGAACAAGGAATTCCTTGTTTCTATGAAATTTTAGTGTTAAGGAACCCCATTATAGTTCATAATGATCCATATATTATCCATGAAAACCCTAACAAAGTAATTTGGTATGAGGTCTTTCTAACCATAATCTTGTAGATCCATGATGCATTGATTGAATTCCCATATATTGAAATACTTTCTAGGATTTCCTCATAAGTTTCACACAAATTTTTATTGAACATAATTTGGCCTTTAAGCTTAATACAAGTTCGGTTAAGTCACCCAAAACCCTCTCAGAAATACCTAAAAAATTTAGTGTCCATACATTGGAGATGTAATACACATAGTTATTTTGTTTCAATCCAAATAAAGTAATATAAGGCTTAGTCTAAATTGATATTAGATTGAGGTATTTTAGTTAATTATGTATAAATTTTTCCCTTATTTAATCCTTTAAATTTCCTTTTAATATTATGTAGATTTTATTTAATTAATTAACCGTGATGCGTAAAACATATATGCATAATTAATTTATTTAAATTCCATCTTTGGAAGTTAATTCATTTATTTATGTGATCATAGTGTTGTATCCATAAAATAAATAATTCATAGATAGAAATAAATAAATAAATAAACGACCTAATCATGATCCTATCTAATGGTTGATTTAAAGAGTGAACGTTAAATAAACATTTGTCTTATGGTAAATAACTAGTATTTCCATCCTTTTAATGAGTTAAAACATTCCACTTTTCCACCTATGTATCACCTTGGTTAGTATCATTATGGTTCTATCTTGAACAACCTCTATGCTCCTTGGAAAAATCTATTTATATCATGTATTTATAATTTGCAGGCATGTGAAGGTAACTAACGGATTGGTTAAAGGGTATTATATAATATTTCTTTGACACATAGGTCTTATATAATAACGGAGGAATAGATGACTCAAAGTATGTCAATTTTTTTTATTAAAATATTGAAAATCCATGCAATAAATTAAATAAATTCCAACATGTACATTGGTATTGGTCAGGCTCATGTATGGCCATGCATGCAATGTATACACAAAAGTAAATAGTTAACATTCAGTTTTTATTCTTTCATTATTATTATGATAAAAACACTTGAATTAATGAACTAATCAATCAATTAATTAATTTCCTTTAATATTAATGACTATCTGAATCCTCGTAGAGTTAACCATATTAAAGGAATTAATGAAAAATACATGATGAAACTAATAGTTTTTGATTTATTAATATTAAGTAATTGATCATTTATTATTCCTTAAAACCCTTATTAAATTGTTAAACACTTAAAGTGACATTCAATGTAATAATTTTATAGTGCTGTAATTTTTAATTTACATTAATTTTAATTGTTACTTTTATTAAGAGACTATAAGGAATGCATTGTCCAACTACAATCCGTGTACCTTAGTTTCCTTATATCCAAGTTACATGCCTGGGGCTTCAGCATATTGAATTGGCTAGACTACATGATGTATATATACGAGATACACACCATGTGTCCACTTTCTGTGTGCTTAAGACACTATATTGGGTCTTTAGTGTTTATCTCGGTGGGACCACATGGATTGTAAGTCCAGTTACATGTTGTGTATCCCTTAAAACACCAAATGGATCAATGTGTATTTTAGATGTATGAAATGATAAACTAAATGACATGTGCACCAAATATATGTCACGTATAACTTAAATACTCTAGGCTGTTAGTCTCACAGTTTTTGATCATATGTAATGACTACAGAGATTGTTTGATTTACGCTACTAACTCATGCAGACTACAGGATGTGTATTCTGTATACATTCAGTGTAATTTGACATACCATGTTATAGTTTTTCTAGTCAACACAAGGTGTACACCACTTGTAATTAATTCATGGCATGTCATATATCCCATGGCATAGCCAGGTTCCACGTACTAGGGTACACTGCATGTACATAGGCTACACACCATGTAACCCTTTCTTAATAGCCAAAATTTCTAGTTTCAAATGTAATCTCTGATCATTCACAATCTATTGTTATACCTTTAATAATATAAAACAATGAATGATCATGATTAATTTGTTGATAACATGTTAATTAAAAATGGATTAAAGAAAAAATAATACAAATTGAAAATGACACTATGATTTTATATGGATCAACAATAAAATAAATAATTATAATTTAAATGTGATCAATCTAATACTACTTGAGGGTTCTGGGTGTAGCCATGTCATTGGTTGATGGGAGTTATACTGATATTTATTTTAATATTCAGTTTCATGAAACCCAAGAGATAAAATTCCACATTAAATTTAAAATTAATTTATTTATATCTAAATAAAATAAATACATTAGTTTAGGATCATTTATTCATTGATGATTTTGATATTTCAGAAGACCATCTTCTGATTTCCTTCATTTTGATGTGAGGATCCAAGGGTAGAATACCTTTAGTGGTGATCCACATGTACTCCTTTGATCTCTAGGAAATGATAATTTACTTTCAGATTCTATATTGGAAAATAAATTTTCTTTCATCCTTAATTTTGATCACTCATTCTTAAATATTGAAGTAATATCTCTTACATTTCTCGTTATTGAGAGGGAGAGAGAAAAAGGAACTTGATAGTGAATTTTTTGTGCACAACAATTCTCTACATCTTGATTATGCTTCAAAATATACAGAAGAATATATTTATAGAGCTACGGTTTAGGTTAGAAGATTATTTAATTTTATAGCAGCCCTTAAATAATGTAAAACCATCATAAAACCCCATGAAATAAAAAAAAATTTATTTTTATTTTTTGATGTGCACTTACTTACGCAGTGATGAATATTATTTACCAACTTGAAAATAAGTATTCATCTTCGTATATGGTCTTGGTCCATATGAACTATTCATAATTTATTGAATACCCAAATAAACCATTATATTCTCTTAAATAAAAATTTTATCTGCAAAGCAATAAATATATATTTATTAAATATTCAAAAAAAATTATATTTTATTCACAATATGGTGAATAAATATTTATTAAATTTATTCAATCAATAGAACATAAATAAAATTACTACTCAATCTTGAGAATAATATTTATTCCATTAGCTAAATTCAGATATTATTTAATAATTATCAATAGAAACACTTATTATGTGACCCTCTAGGATTATTTCTCATTGGAACTATGGAAGTTGCCTAAATCCAAGATTACTATCAAGAAATAGGTCAAGGTACCAGAGATAAAGAACTTAAGGTTGCAACAACGACAACCGCATATGACTACTTATGGTGTAATATAATCCCCTTTTCACAATATCTCATCAAGTAGGTTTCACATAGGTGTCATCAACCCATGTTCCTGATACATATTTCTTTGAATATCTGAAATAAATGTCATTTCACCATGGCTATAGAATTTAACGTGACAATTATATTGAAAATAAAGGGGTGAGATATCAATATCCATAAAAATGGAAGTGAAAAATCCTTCCTCAACTTAGTAATTAACAACATGTCATTCATGATGCACCCAATATATCTATGTTCTCAAAGAACTTTTATCACCATGGTTTATGAAATACATCCAAGTTCACGAGTCAAATAATGCATTAATAAGTATTTTAAATTATAAGGACCATTACACACACTTAACGATAGAAATACTTAATGACACCAAAACCTGCATAATTTCTACTGGCTTGTCTATTCACATAATCTCCCATTTTTATAATTAACACATGCAAACTTTCTAAGAATAAGCCTAATCCACTTACGAGTTTTTCCACATGACAGTCTATATACTATGAGCCCTATCATAGTATGTTACCCATCTATAGAACTATATTTAAGAGATATCATTATAGAATATAAATTTTCTCATCATAATAGGGAACTGTTATGAACTTATAAATGAAATAGATACATTAAGGCATTATCACTTCAATGTTACATTGAGGAAAAATTAATAAGTAAAAATATATTTAAATTAATATTCAATTATTTGAAAATAAAATCATTCTAATGTACAAATTAGTTGGTTTTAGGGTACCAAATCCAACATCATTTGGAAGAACAGTGGTGGAGTGAGTTGGAGTAGCTCGGAGCACTCTATAGTTACCAATTCTATAGTAGAATCCGAGTATATAATATATTTTAATGCAGATCAGGAATTAGTTTGGATACATAGCGTTGTTTCTAAGAATGGAATTTTACTTATCAGGGCATACCCTATTTCAATACACTATGATAATACTATGGAAAAGATTATTGACAAGGATCCTATGTCACATCAAAGGACAGAGCATATACTTTGGAAGTTTCAATTCTTGAGGGATTATACTCAGATAGGTGAAGTCACAATTAACATAGAATAAATAGTGGATAATGTGGTAGACCCCCTCAGTAAACCCATATTTCTATAGAATCATGATACTCATGTGAGAGCTAGAGGGTTGAGAAATATTAGTAGTTGGCTCTAGTGAAAGTGGGAGTGTTGTGATTGGGAACCCAAGAACTAACTAATTTATGTTATTTAATTACCATTACATGTATATTGTTTGATATATATACATGTGTTTATTCTTACCATAATATTGTTGATACATATACATACACTATTTACATGGTAATTTCCTTTGGTTATGTGTCACAACAAAAGGTTATTGAAGTTCCCAGCAATAATGAGAACATAAAGATACTATGAAACTAAAATTAAATATATTTCCTATAGTCTAAATATATCATACTAACAAGACACAAACCATGTATATGTAAACCCTATCCTTTTTCACATATCATTACATGTTTTTAAGCATAATTACCCATCAAATTACAAGATAATGATCATTCGTTATATTTTATTTTTACGATTAGGTACATAAACTAAAAACATAAAAATAGAATAAGAAATATTAATTTTAATCATCCATAAATATATCCATACTTTTATTTGGATCCTACATCGGCATAGGATAACCTAGGGAATACCTGAAGAAAAGGGGTGAACTAAATATCCCAATAAGGGTGTAAACATAGAAATAATAAAAGTACATGGGTTAGAGGACATAACATGATGAAATAAAAAGGAATGGAACTTGAATAAACATAAGTAAACATAACATGTAGATCATGTGAACATGTAATCATGGTATCATTGGAATGTGGAAACAACACACAACATGTCATATGCATGAGTCAAGGCTAACTACCAAGACTATTGCACATGGTGGACGGAGTCCCTTAAAGGAATCAGGTTCACTCCATGTCCCAACATGATGTATCATGAGACAAAAAATTACCCATTTTATTAGAGTTTTATCTGGGTTCACCCATCATAAAATTTTCATGAATATGTGTTCCACTTGAAGAATCAACAAAAAGGGTTTACCAAAGAATGATTTGGGAATCAAAACCATGTTGTAATTCAAAAAAAATAGGTGTATCATAAAGGTGCTGATGAAAGAGTGGATTTAAATCATACATGAAAAATTCATAAAGGATGTTATTAGTACAAAATGATATGTTATTTAAAATTGAATTGAAAACATGCAGAAATAGTGTTCAAGAAACTTTAGAATGGGGCCACTTTAGTGCTGTTTAAGGGAATATTATAATGATTATTTTAAATCAGTTAAGGACTAATTATTTTTATAAAACCAGAAATGAACAAAAATAGTTTTTCATGATAAAATGTGGTATTTTATATAAATTATTGTGGATTAGAACAAATTATGGAGTGCACTAGAAAATGGGTGAGAAATTGAGAATTTCCCTTTATTCGGGCTTGCTTATTATGAATAATTGAGAAGGGAACCTTATTAAAACATGTATTTACCTATAAAAAACGGGTGTAATGATATAAATATATAATTTTGGAACATATAAATAGAATTTAAAATAATTATATAAAAATTAAAGTAGTTACGTTGGGTTGGAGAGACAAAGCGTAACCCAATTGAAAACATGAGGGTTCAGAGGAATTACCTATCCTTATGTTCGAAAGTGTTCTATACATGATCTGAATGTATTAGATAATAAAATAAAATCCATTGATTAATTAATTAAGAACCTTTTATACATTTATTTTATTTATTATAATTTTATTATGTTCATTTATGGACTTTCTGATGAGTTATAAAGTAAAATTTCATCATTCATGAGTGTTCATTTCCCCGGTTTTCATGATTGGTTCACCTGTATAAATGTATGAAAGATCATGTAGATTGGAAATAGATATCCAGCATTGAATTTATATTTTTTTAATTATCATAAATATAATTAAATTCTTATATAATTTATCGGTTTATTTTGGGTGAGGTTGAATCATTTGATAAGATATTAGTGATAATCGTTTTGATTATTTGGGCACTTTTTCGATCATCACAAACTAGTTTTGTTTCATTATACATTATTGTGTATAAAATGTAGTTTAAGAACATAAAAAGGGTAAAAATAAATAAATTTTACAATATTTAACAACGATTATCATTTTTATGTCCATCCATTTAGGTTTTAAAGGACAATTAAAACTTTTTATCCTTGAATGTGATAAATCAACACCCTACAGACGATATTTTAATTTTTAAAATAAAAGGAAGAGGATTAGATAATTGATGTTGGATTTTCTATTAACAAAAAAAAATATATTATAAATTATATATTGGATTTATAATTAATTTTTGGATATATTAGGTGAGTAGAGTATAATAAAGGAAAAGAAAGTGAAAAGAAAATAAAGAAACCAAAATAGGATTTTACATTTTGAATTCTTCTCCTTGAGAGCCTTCCTAGGGAAATTGGTTTTTGTCTTTTATTGAGACAATAATATCCTATAATTATGGAAGAAAATTTCAAATATTATTTTTTATAAATTTGAAAACATTAAATACTTTAGTGGTGCGGGGAGAAGAGGTGGTGAGGGGTTGTATTTATTGGGGAGGAGAGGGGTGTTTTCTCATTATTTTATTCATTAGTTTATTATTTTGGATCATGACTATGAATAGTTTGAAACTATCATCGAATATTTTAAACTATTGAATTAGATTTATATATTTTGGGATTACATAAGTCCATGTATTTTACTATTCACAAAAAATCCTTGTATTTTAGAAAAATACAAAAAATTATCCCAAACTATTATTTGACATGTAAAATTGAAAAATGGACTCTATTTTATGAAAATAAATCTCTAATTATTAAAAATTTAGTTTTTAATCAAATAAATCATTTATTTGAAAAATACAGATTTTAAAATTATAACCACTTTTATGACACATTGGAAAAGTATTAAGGTCTCATAAAATTATCTAATAATCATAAGAAAAAATAATAATAATTTATGAATAAATATTATGTAAATACATTTTATTTTAAATAATTATAGTAATTATAAAATTAGAAATAAAAATTTATTTTTTATAAAAATTCCAAAACTTAATTTTTCATTTTTATAACATTTATTTACTTACATTGGAATATTAATATATCATATTTTCATTTATAAGATACCTAAATTTTATTTATACTTTCATAGGTGGGGTTACTATTCAATTGGATGGATTAAAATTTCTAATGGTCACATTATTGTTCCAAAGGTCAAGTTACTATTACATTGGTATAGGTTCCTTAACTTCTAGAAATACCTCTCATTCCATTATTTATTGATTTAAAATGTTTTTATTGTGCTCTATATGTGATTTTTATGTGATTTATACAGTATGTAATAAATATAAGAATGGAAAATTTTATTGATAGAATTATCGGCCGTTACATTCTTCCACCTTATGAAATTTCTCCCTCAAAATTTCATTTTACAAACTATGGAGAAACAGGTGACGGTTCTTCCCCATTATTGATTCTTATGGTTCTTATGATGCTTTTTGGTACTTATGGTTATGCCATAGTACTTTGAATAGGTGAGTGGTCTTGTTGTGTAGAACTTCATCTCTTCGATATATGATCTTCATTGGAAGCACCTCATAGGAGATGTCATTTTAAAACTATACCAACTCCGAATTTAGTAATTGTGAGGGACCTCGTATGTACTTCCTCAAGAGGGATACATTGAATGCATCCCCATCTCAGACAAGGTAGGTGGAAGTTCTGGTCAATATTCCACAACTTCGACCCGATAAATAATATCAAATGGGGCGATGTACATGGGACTTATCATTCATTTCTTCTCAAATTTCATGAACCTATTCTATGGATATATATATAGGAATAAAATATCCCAAACCCTAAACATAAGGTATCATTAATAAATATCTATATAGATATTTTTATTAATTTGGGACTATTTGATGTGTTGTTGAATTATTTTCACATTTCCACTATTTCATTGTCCATTTCATTTCATAGAAGTTTATGGTCACCAACATCATCCCAACATGCATGTGTTATATATATTTTCCCGTAAAGGGCTTCATATGGTGCCATTTGGATACTTTAGTGGAAACTATTGTTTTAAGAGAACTCATCTGTAGGTAGATGTTGGTCCCATCCTTCCTTGACATCCATAGAAAATGATCTCAACATGTCTTCCAGTGACTGAATAGTCTATTAAAAATTTTCATTATTTTGAGGATGTTAATCCATAATTATGTTTATCTCAGTGTTGAAAGCATGTTAGTGAATTTCCAGAACATTGAGGTGAATCTAGGATCTCGATCAGATATAATCAATAGTGGTACTTCATATAGCCGTACCAATTCTCTGATGTATATATGTGCATGTTGATCTAGTGAAAAGTCCATTCAAAATGTGAAAAAGCGAGATATATTTGTATGATGGTCAACAATAACCCATATAGTGTTGTTTCCTTTGGATGTCTTTAGTAGTCCGGTAACAAAGTCCATGGTGATGTTTTCCCGCTTCCATGTTTGTATGGGTAATGGTTGGATCATCCCCATAGAATTGTGACTTCTATCCTTCACTTGTTGACATAAATGACACTTTTAGGTATATTCAGTGATCTCCTTCATCATATTTTACCAATAATAGTTCTCTTGTATATCTCAAACATATTTGTGCTACCTAGGTGAATCATGAAGGTTGATATATGTGCATTATTTAGAAGCTATTTATTTATCTATGGATGGAATGATACACATAGTCCTGATCCAAATCTCAGTACTCCTTCCCCATCCATTTTGTACTATGAGGATTTCCCATTTTTGAGACCTTACACTTTTTTTATGAATTTAAACATCATTTCTTTGATCATCCTTTATTTTCTCCATAAGTGATGGTTGAGAAATCATTTAAGAAAGGATTAATGATTTTACTTCCTTAATGATTCCCATATTCATCCTTTTCATGTCTAAGAATATTGAATCCTTCTCAATTATCATCATTGATAATGTTGAAGGATCCTTTCTACATAGATCATCCGCCACTTTATTTTCATTACTAGGATGATAGTGGATTGAGAATTCATAATCATGAATGAGATCTAACCATCTTCATCGGTTCTTATTAATATCCTTCTATGTGAATATATATTTGAAGCTTTTATGATCAATATATATTTCATGATTATCCCCATAGAGATAATACTTTCATATTTTCAACGCGATGATCACAAGTGCCAACTCTAGATCTTGTGTGGAATAGTTTTTATCATGAATTATAATATGCCTTTACCTTTAGGAAATCAATTCATAATTTTTCATTAGTACATAGCCTAAATTATTTGATCCATCATTGTATAAAATAAAGAGTTCCCCACTTGTTAGTAGTGTGAGCATTGGTGCAGTGATAATCCTCTTTTTTAACTCATTAAAAAAGTATTCACATTTATTGATCAATAAAAATTCACTCCATCATAAGTCATCTTGGTTATTGGGTTTTAAAATCATTCTAAGTTCTTCACAAATAATTTGTATTACCCATCTAGATAATGAAAACTACAAATCTATGTTATAGATGTTTTTTGGGCCACTCTTCAATTGCATTTATCTTAGAAGGGACTAAAGATATTCCTCTATTGGTGATAAGATTCCACAAGAATGATACTTATTCCATCAAAAAATAACATTTACTATACTTTGTATAATTTTTCTACCTTCATGAAGTCTTCAACCCAGTATTCAGATGCTGCTCGTGTTCCTCCTTTCTCTTGTAGTATATCAGAATATCATCAATAAAAACTACCACGACTTTTTTTGAGGTAATATATAATGACTATATTAATTAAATTCTTGAAATTTTCTGGAGAATTAGGGAGTCCAAAGTGAATCACTATTAACTCATAGTTTCCATATATCATTAGAAATGCATTCTTGGGAATATCTCCCTTATTCGCCATTAATTATAGATATCCTGACCGAAGGTCCACCTTATAGAAATACTTTACCCCACATAGTTGATCAAAAATGTAATCTATCCTTGGAAAGGGATACTTGTTATTTATTGTGATTTTTTTGAGCACACGATAATCAATTTATAGGAACATTTAACCTTCCTTATTTTTGACAAAGATGACTGACACACCCCATGGTGAAGCACTCGAGCATATAAAATCATAGTTTAGATTCTATTGTAACAACTTCAGTAGTTTCTACAAATAGATTATGGCTGTTATATAAGTTGTCTTTGGTATATGAAAATATCCATGAATAAGTTCAATTGAGATCTTAAGCTCTCAGTTAGTAGGAACACCATGTAATTCTTTAGTGAACAAGTTAGTGTAGTACCCCACAATGGGAATTTCCTTGAGGATGATCATATCCTTTGTATAAATCATTTGAGTTAGATATGTTTTCTCATAAGGTATTAATATAAAAACTTTATATGATGATTCTGAAGTAGATTCATCCTCCTCCTTACACTTTTATTAAATTGGAGGATGATTTGATATTTGAATAGTGATATCCCTTTCCCAATAGTTGATGTTGGATTTGTATAGTGATAACCAATCCTTGCCCAATATAGCATCAAAATCCATAAAGTTAAGTAAGAAAATATTTTTTTGGGAGGTTCAGTACAAAGACATTAACCAGGGAGGAGATATATACATTGGATGTAGTAATTTCCCCATTTTCTTTTCTCATAGAAAACTCAACCTCCAAATTTTGAGGTGGTATTTTAATAGTTTTACTAGACATGCAAGATACGAAATAATACATAGAACTAGAATAAAATAGTACATTCTATATTATTAAATTAATAACTAGAATAAGTATCACCACATCATTATTGGGTTCCACCTCAGATGTAGTGATAGCATATTCCCTTATTTATTTCCTTGGAGGTATTTTTGTTGATTACCTCTAACAACCCTTGTCTTAGATAAATGTCTTGCATAATACCCATTTTTATTATAGTAGAAACATTATAATATAGACTCAGTGTCATTGTGAACCTTCCATTATTCTTCCACATTAGTGGGATTATTATATCCCTTTGAAACTTATAATCCATATGACCATATCTTCCACATTTGAAGAAACTCTTGGTTCCCTTTGATAAGTTTCTTGGATTCATCTTCCCACACTTTTGACATGTGGGATTTTGGGACTTCATTCCATCATGGGATTTATCTATTGATACAACCACATTAAACTTCATTTTCCTCTTTTTTTATAGGTTCCATGATACCACTAAGAGTCTTTGATCTCCATTTCAACCTTAAGGGCACAAAAAAATCTCTTCGCAACTATTAATGTATCGAATCACCAACACTTTTTAGACATAGATTTGGTCTACTAAATAAGTGATATCCCTTGATTTCAGTGTTCATGAAAAATAAAGAGATATATCGTCCATGACTTGTGATGTCTGTTTCATATTCTCAAATATACAATTCCTCCTTTTACATTATCCCAAGGAACTAACTTTCCATATTAGGATGGAGGGTTCAGTGAAAATATTTATTGAAAAATATTTTCTTGAAATATTCCCATTCCCTAGAATCTTTTTAATCCTTGGAATTTGTGTTCTTGATTAGTTTCCACAATCGATCATCTTCCCCATGAAAATAATTGACTGCCATCACAAATTTGTCTTCTTCTGCACATTGGAGGATAGAGAATATCTTCTCAATCGAGTTAATCCACTATTCCATGATGATTGGATCTGAAGATCTAATAGGTATGGGATGAATTTTTTTAATGAAGGGTTTGACTAAAAATTGATCTTTCTTAGGATAATTAGGTCATTCCACATGATTTACGTTATTTTTAAAAACGCTATATAGTTTATCAACTATTTTCATAATGTTTTAAGCACCCATTCCCATCATATTTTGCATATCATTAGTGAAATAATCACATTTATTATCACATTGATTGTTGTCATGGGATATTCTATTTCAATCCATTAACTAAAAAAATAAAGAAAAATTATGTGGAGTTAATACTTAGCTAATAAGCATATAAAAATAAACCATGGAATATATAAGGATAAAATTATAAATATAAAGTGTGTACTATCTTGTGATTCCCTATGTTTCAATTGAGGTTATCCACAATGATATAATTATCCCTATGGTTCATACTAACATGCTCTATTCCCAATATCCAAAAATAATTTAACCTTATTATAATACTATCTATGGAAAACCCAACCTTTTACACATACTATTACATGATTTTAACCATAATTAACCTTCAAATTATAGGCCAAGGATCGTAATGTCTAGTGTATTTTGTTGATTAGGTACATAAAATGAAAACATGTAAATAGAATAAAAAAATTTATTTAAATAATCCATTAATAGATCCTAACTTCTATTTATATCCTACATCTTTATTGTATAACCTTGGGAATACGTGAATAAAAGGGGTGATCCAAAAATCCGAGTAAGGGTGTAAACATATGAATATAGGAAAGTACATGGGTTAGAGGGAATAACATGATTACATAAAAAGGAATCAAACATTAATAAAAATAAATAAGAATAACATTTAGATATTGGGGACATGTAATAATGGAATCAGAGGAATTTGGAAACAACACATATCATGAGATAAGCCTGAGTCATGGCTAACTAACATGACCATTTCACATGGTGGAAAAGTACCATAAATTAATTAAGGTCACTACCTATCCCAACATGAATTATCATTAGACTAATCATTACCCAATGTGTTGGAGAACTATTTGAGTGAACCCATTATAAAATTTTCATGTAGATGTGTCCCACATGAAGTATCAGTACAAGGGTTACACATGGAATAAATTGGGTACCATAACCATGTCATACGGAAAAAATGGGTTTATCATAAAGGTGTATATGAAAGAATGTATTTAAATAATACATGGACATTAATTACGAAAATTAGGCATAAAACATGATAATTGATGTCAAAATTAAGTGAAAACATGTAAAAAAAGTGTTTAAGAAACTTTTGAAATGAGCCACTTTAGTGTAGTTTAAAGGAAAATTTTAATGATTCTATTAAAATGAAAAAGGAATAATTGTTTATAAAAGAAAAAAATGAACCAAGATTGTTTTTTCATGATAAAATGATTGATTTTATAAAAATAATGGCAGATTATAATATGATATGGATTGCACTTGAAAATTGGTGATAAATCGAGATGTTCGCTTCATTTGGGCTTGATTATCGAGAAGAATTGAGAAGGGACCCTTATTAAAACATGTATTTCCATGTAAAAAAGGATGTAATAATCTGGATACATTATTTTTGAATATATAAATAGAATTTATAATAATTACATAAAAATAAAATGGATTTACATGTGAGTAAAGATAGAGAAAGTTTAACCGGAATGAAAAAATGGGGGTTCATAGGAAATCTCTTACCTTATGTACGAAAGTGTTTTTTAATTCATCTTAATGTATAGTATAATAAAATTAAATCCATTAATTAATTAATTAAAAAAATTTATACCTATAATTGATTTGTTATAATTTTATTTATTTCATTTACATTCTTTTTGATAAGTTATCATATACAATTTTATCGTTCTGGAGTGTTCGTTTCCTTGATTTTCATGATTATTTCACTTATATATATGTATGAAAGATCGTGTAAAATGGGAATATATATCTAGAATTTAAGTTATATTTTATTAATGATAATTCATAATATTAAATTTTTATATAATTCATTTGGTTTTTTGGTGTGAGGATGAATCATTAGATAAGACATTAGTGATAACAATTTAGATTATTTTTGCGGTTTTCGATCATCACAAACTAGTTTTGTTTCATTATTCACTATTGTGTATAAAATTTAGTTTAAGAACATAGAAAAATGTTATAACATAAATTTTACAATCATTAAAAAACTTTATTTTTGTTTTATGTCTATCCTTGAAGGAGTTAAATGAAAATGAATACTTTTCATCCACAAAGGCGATAAATCAACACCCCACGAATGATATTTTCATTTTCAAAATAAAAGGAATTAGAGAAGAGATTTGATGGTGGAATTTAAACTAACATAATAAAATTATAGTATATATATGATAATATATTTTTCATTTATGTTTGGATATATGAGGATAGGATTGTAAAATTACAACAAAAAATGCGAAAAGAAAATAAAAAAAGTTAAAGAGGATTTTACCTCTTGAATTCTTCTCCTTGAGAACCTCCTTAGGGAAATTGGTTTTGGTATTATTTTTTAATAAAAAAACCTCCTTGAAGTGGGTAATATAATTTGGAGGTGTATTGGGTATATTGTTTTCAAGCTTTATGGCTTAAGTGTTGTGACGACAAGAGGTTGTGAGGGTGGTATTTACAGTGGAGCAGAAGAGTGTTTTTTCATAACTTTATTCATTAGTTTATTATTTTGGTTCCAAACTATAAATATTTTGAACAATATCACTAAAAATATTATACTAATGAATTATAGTTATATATTTTATTCTTAAATCATCATTACATTAACAAGACTCAAAAATTATGGTATTTAGCTTTTATCATTATTTATATTATTTTTATATTCACTAAAAATTCATGTATTTCATAAAAACACAAAAAAAATTCCCTAAACATTTTTAAATGTGTAGAATTAAAAAATTTAATCCATTTTATGATAATAATTATCTAATTATGATGAATTTAGTTTTTTAATAAAATAATAATTTATTAAAAAAATACTGATTTTGAAATTATAACTGATTTTATGACACATTGGAAAATTACTTAAGGTCTCATAAAATTTTCATATAATAATAACACAACAAAATATTAATTTACGACTAAATTTTATGAAAATAAATTTTATTTTATGTCATTATATTATTTATAAAACTAAAAATAGAAATTTATGTTTTTAAAAACTCAAACAGTTAATTTATCACTGTTAAAAAATGTTATTTACTAACTCTATGACATAAATATACCATATTTTAATTTATAAGATACCTAAATTTTATTTATACTTTTATAGGTGAGGTTACATTTCTATCGGACATATTAATATTTATAATGGTCACTTTATTATTCCAGAGGTCAAGTTACTATTCTATTGGTATTGATTATTTAACTTCTATAAATAAATCTTATTCTATTCATTTTTAATTTAAAAATTTTGTATTGGGATATATTGGTGATTTTTATGTTATTTATTCTGTCTTCCATAATTGCAATAAGGGTAAATTTTATTGATTGAATTATGGGTTATTTTAATTTTTGACTGTCTGGTGCTATGGTATTATAGTAATTGAGACATCTTCTCATGAAGTTCACACTTGGTGATCTCAAGTAGATGAGATTATGAGGATTGACCATCCTATAGGAACACCACATGTTTTGGGGTGTCATTGGTTATTTCTATCAATTATTATGTGTATTGATATCCTAAATTGTTATCTTTATCAATTTTTACCATTTGATCATGTAGTTTGATGTAAGAAAAAACCATGAAATTGAATTCATGGAGAAATTTCTTATGTTGGTTGTGTGATTTTTGGTATCAAATTGGTTGAATGATCAAGATAGAATTTTTCACATATGAGTTAGGGAAGAGATATATCATGGGCCTGGGTTGAATATGATGGTATTACCTTAATTAAATCAATATCCATGGTACAAGAAGGTATGTTCATCCTGTAAGATCACAAAATATATGAAGTAATAAAAGGATGTTGACATAAGTGTCAATCCTACTTTATATCGTATTGCTAGACAAAGAGTCTATATTACATTGAATTTGTTCACAGGAGGTAGTAAAAGATATAAAATTTCCTACCTACTTAGGGTACATGATGATTTTCTAGAATCCTCTCTTGGTTTGTGGGTTGGACTAATTGCTATCTAAATAAGGACCTAGAGGGTCACACACTAAGTGTATCTTCATGTTCCACATATTCAGATGAATTGGAGTTTACGATAAAGTGAACCCCATGTTTGGGGGCTGGTGAATGATCGAGTGTGATCAATTGTATTTATAAATAATTTAATTATAATATTAATGGTTATGATAATGATTATTGATTTTTTTTCTCAATGTATTCACAAGTTTATTGATCAAAATGTTAATATGAGAAATAGATTTTTTCAAAAAAACTTAACATTTTCAAGGATTTCTAAATTATTTAGGGAGATTATGGGTTAAGTAAATGTGTTTTATTTTATCACATAACATGTTAAAGTATTACAAGTTAGTGATAAAATATTTGTGACATTTATCACAATTTAATTAAGTTATAAGTGTGCAAAAAATTCTAAAATGATGTTTATTAATTTCCAGGGACCACAATTTTTGAAATTAGAACGTTAGAATAAAAATACATTTTAGCCTCTTGAACAGTAAGATCCACCATTTGGATGAATTTAATGAGATAATATCTTTCATAATCTCCTCTCAAGTACATTGTGTGGAATTTTTAAGGAAGAAAAATGTTATATTGCTCTTTCCTTCTTGATCGAGTCCATGTTCTACAAGTGAAATAACCCGACTTTTGACTAAGATTCCGAGATTTTTGTTTTGCATTTTGAATCATTATTTAAATCATGTGAATGGTATAATATGTCCTAGGGAAGGCCCGATGAGAGTTTGGGGATGGTTCGGAGCCCATAGGTCTGGAAAATAGGGCTATAGGGTGTGCTACATGGCTAGAGTAAACCGTGGAACCCATGCAACAAAATTTATGTAAATAGTGTTGCTGCAGTCAGGGGAACCTACAAGTCTTCACATTATGTTTGCGACCGTGTGGACCATGAGCACGACCATGAAACTAGATGTTGTTTAAAGGCGTATCCTTAGCACCCGATTTGTGAATGGTTTCAAACCATGTCCCTAAACTCTACGTACCCAATTTTTTTGGGGAAATTACAACATTACCCCCACTTAAATTATAACATATATAACCTATTTATCCTCCCTCATGTATCCAAAAAATATGGTTTCCTCTCCTTGAAGCTAAATTACTCTTCCATTCTTGGATCTATTACATATTCTTCATCCAACATTCGATCATCAACCCATCAGAATCGTAAGATAGCCTAAGGTAAGGCTAACCTCACACACCCTCTTTCCTTTGGTTAATCTGGTCATCTTTTGCACTTTTTAGATACATGATTCTTCACCCTGCTTTTAGGGTGTTGGACTGAATCTCATATCTCTTCCATACTTCTTCGAATACAAGGTTGATAGTAAGAGATGATTCATCTATGACCCTATGGTAGGTGGTCATGTAGTTTTCCATTTGAGTTTTGGTTGTTTTTCATTTATTTTGTCGTGCCATAAGTCGACGTTTTCCAAGATTATAATTTCTATTGACTCCTTCATGTATAAATGACCCTAATGTTTTTATTGATGTTAATTAGATATTTTTAAGGGTTTTATAAATCAGCAATTATCTATAAGGACACCCAAGGGGTGTTCCATCCAAATCGGCCATTTTAGACCAATTTTCCCAAGATGATCAAATTCTGTTTGCTTCTCCCAGATCGAGTTTAATTTGAATTGAACCTTATGGCATGTTAATTTTGATGAATCCAAGACTACCTATAGGTGTTTGGATATCTTAGGCTAGGAATTTTCAAATTGGGCATGTGACTATTTAATATTACGTTTTTTAGGGCTTCTACTTTTGTATTTGGGTTTTCCATGTTAGGAAAAGGGAAAACAATGTCTTGATTAAAATTTTTCAAATGTGATGAATGATTTCTCATGAAATGAATCAATTGAATTGTCATATATAGGATGGTTGAACCAATTACTTGTGACTATGATTATAATAAATTCCATATGTCAATTGAAATGATATAATGGGAAATGGGTATGGGAAATGGTATGAATGAGAGGGTTTACCTCATGTCTTTAATTTATAATGTGACTATGCATTATTTAATGTTCAAATTTAAATGATGTAAATGATTATTCCACTACTTTGATTATTTTTTATTAATATCTGTGAATTGGAGGGAGGCATTCCTACCCCTGGTATTCTTACCCCATGCCAACTATTTATAACTATAAATGGGTGGGAGGAAATATTACCCCATGCCAACTATTTAGCCATCAATTTATATCTATGAATGGGTGGGAGTAATTCTTACCCCATGCCAACTATTAATGTCCATGAATGGGTGAGAGGCATTCTTACCCCATTCCAGCTATATATATATATATATATATATATATATATTTGTGTGTGTGTGTGTGTGGGTGGGAGGAATTTGTTTCCCATTCCATTTATAATCTATACATACATATTTATTTATGGTATCTTGACCAGACATACCAGCTATGGGATGAAGAAGTTAAACCTACTAGGTGTCCTTTAGGAAATTGAGTGGGAGGTTATTTATCGATTATACACTTATTTACTTCTTGTTTTTTTTGTAAAGTGTTTAATTACGAGCTCTTACTCAGATTACACATAAACATTGTTGGTGGTGTCCTTCTGATATTTTTTTCACACCCTACTTGGGCCACCCTTGGAACTTGAGAAGATTATGATGATGCAAGCACTGGAAAGGGTAAAGGCCCTTCTACAGGTTGTTGACTTGTATCACTTAGTTGGAGCTTAGGATCAGAGGATTAGGATTAAGGTTGAGTTTCTCGGGAAGCTGTTTTTGACCTTTTTGTTTCCTTTGGACTATAGAATAGCATGCTTGTACCTTTTATTATTTTTCTTATTATCAAAATTCCATACATAATAATATACTAGAGAGTAGAATATGAGGCTTTTGGTTGTTTTATTCATTTATCTATGTCTTCCACTGTTTGTTAGTTTAGTTATTTGTTATGCCTCTGCTATTTATTGTATCTATCTATTGTATTACTCTTTTTCTATTGTTTACTATTTTTTGTATCCACTGCATTAATCTAACATGGGGGGTACAGTTAATCCATTGTACTACCTACACACCACTACATCTAGTTGAAACCCCAAGCATATGGGGAGACACACTGGTTTTCATGTCGCCAACCAAGATCTGGGCACATGTTAGGTGGAATCTGGGTTTGGGACGTCACAAAGTGGTATCAGACGAGGTCTCTTTCTTGATTTACTATTTGGAAATAATATATTTTAGATTGGGAGAACTTGGGATTTCGTCACAAGCTGTGTTTAGGTGTCGCAAACCCATATGTTGGGTAAAGGCCAACTTTCCTTAATTATGATTCTTATTGATTCTATTATTAACTATTGATAAGATTTCACTATTTGGTGATGCACCTAACATGTGATTTTATTGATATTGATGTCATTGGAATTATGATTTTCTTTGCTACAACCCAATGAAACGATGGCTACACATTAAAAATATTCATCTTGATAGGCACAATATGAATATACCCTACATTTTTATGATGTCACATTTAAATTTCAGCAAGCATTCCATATTTCATAGTCATTATAGCTTGTTGTATATATATATAGTTTTGCTGAGACATTTTTGAGGGATATGGATTATATTATGGTGTGATTTTAGTGGGCGACACTCTTTGATTCATAGTGTGTATGGGAATTTATGGATAAGAAAATGTCATTCTAGCTAGCTCAACCATTAAAAGCAGTATAATTGTATATATAAGAACAACTCTAATGAAAATGGAATCCATTTGAATGCCATATTTTGATTCATAAACTGTATGGGCCCTTATGGATCAGAAATGTTATATCATCGGATTCATATTTTATATGATTCATAAATGTTTAAAGAGCACAATTTCAATTTGGTAATAACTTTTAACTTGAGAAAACTCATCTTTCACTTGCCTAACACAAAATATTATCCCAAACTTGACCTTAGTAGTGGGTAGTGGGTGTTTCATCATTCTTATAGCCTGTTATGGTATGTTCCATTATCTAGACATGTCTTTTGAAGTAGGAAGAGGGTCATGTTTATTCTTTTAGGATGGATTTAGTACCTATACTAGATTCTTAAATTCAGCTTTCTAAATTGCTTAAATATATTTTGAGATGTTCATTTGGATTTTTAGGATTATTCCACCACGATATCCTCGAGTCGCACACCCTGAACGTGGTGATGATCATGTTACTGATGCGTTGGTCCATGAGCCTCCAGTTGTCCCTCATGTTGAGGGAACTATGGATCCTCTTCCTATAACTAATATGGGAGTTAGCTCCCAATGTGAAGAGGTATTTTTTCATATGATGCAATCGATTCAAGGTAGAGTGTGAATTACCTTGAGTATGGTAAAGTTGACACCTGAGTTTCAGTAGCAGAATCCTACACCCTTTTTTAGGGGATAGAAGAGCACATTCTATGGATTCTTGGATTGATATAGTCTTATCAATCATTGAGAAGTTAGAGAAACCTCTAGAGTAAAGGTTTAGGATAAATTCTTACATATAATTATATTAATCCGAGAGGTGGTGGGATGTCATCACTTTGGCAAGAAAATATAGGGAGGTGGTTTGAGATAAGTTTCATACCACCTTATATGACTAATTATTTCTCCAGACTCTAAGGGATTATAGAGCTAGAGATTTTATGAACCTACAATAGGGGACCATGTTGGTTATGAATTACTCATCCCATTTTACCAATCTGTATCATTTTGATCCATCTCTATCTATTGATGATTTTATAGATAGTAGTAAATTTGAGGATGGACTATGTGATTCCATTCGGTCATAAGTTATTGTGTTCAGTTTGAACAATATTTCAAAAAAATTCAATAGGGCCCCAATTACATATAGGAATTTGAAGGATGATGATGGTGTGAGCTAGTGTAGTTTGGAACCTAAGGATTCCATTGGTTATTACTCTAGGAAAAAATTATGTTCTGAAGAATCTTGTAGTGGTGGCAGTGGAAAGGCTCCTTTCATAAGTAGTTATCTTATCTGTCACCATTGTGGAGTACTAAGTCACTTCAATAGGTAGTGTCTACAGAAACTGATTGAATTCAGAGGCTACAGTAGAATGAGATACCTCTTCCATTTTTCTAGTAATTTCCCTCTAGTTCCTAGTGAGCAAGGATATAAACCTACTCCCCATGTAGGAGTGGTATCTACATGATCACAATAGTCAAGTAGTTGGAATACCACTATCCGATCTGGTTGAGGCGATGGTCAAGGAAGTGGTAACTAAACATATGATTATCAGCATCAACAGAGCAGGCCTGATCAGGGTAGCTAGGTAGTGACTCAGGGCCACTGTACCGGCCAGTTACATGTAGTCCATCCTATGCTGAAGGAGAAGAGCGCTAGCAGATCTACTATGAAAGGTTCTATTCTAGTATCCTCAACTTTAGTCGCTTCTTCATTTGTTAGAAGAACATATCACTCATTAATAATTGAGGAAGTGACTGAGATTTTGGTCCTCGACATCGAGTACTATCATGGTATCATAACGCTAGACACATCCTTAGGTATCCGTTTAGAGGGTGTTCACTGTTGTCAGAATTTTCCCCTTAAGATAGGTGGTTACCTATTACTATAGAACATATATAACCTCATCATGACAGGATTTGATGTAATCCTTGAGATTGGTATACTAGTTCCTTAAAGAACCCGTACTGACTACTATCGAAGAGGGTAATGCTTTCATCAAAAAATGGCATCATGAATATGAATAAGAGAGAATGGGATGTTATTGCGACATGAGAAGGACCCATGTAGTAGAGGTTGGGTAGTGTTATAACGTAGGTTTTCAGTCTTTACTTGGATGATTTGGTGTTACAATCCACTATCTTTTCTCCTATGGTGAAAAAATTCATAGAAATTTTTTCTAATTACTTATCTAGTATACCTCCATAGAAATATGTATAGTTCACTGTCATGATTGTGCTAATAGTATTGCCTATGACCAATCCTCCTTATAGGATGGAACCTAAGGAGCCTATGGAGCTCAAGTATCAGTTGGAGGATCTGGAGGAGAAAGGATTCATCCAAACATACACTTCTTCTTGGGGTTCACCAGTCCTATTTACCAAGATGGTGAACGACACCCTTAGTCTTTGGGTGGTTTACCATCCGTTTAATCCACTGACGATTAAGAACTGGTATCCAACTTCATGAATAAAAGACCTCTTTGTTTAGCTCTGAGGAGTGAAGGTGTTTTCAAAGATAGATTTGAGTTCATGCTATCATCAGGTGCATGTCAGAACTTCATACATACATCATATAGCTTTAAAGAGCAGGTTTGGTCTCTAAAATTTACTAGTCATGCTGTTTAGACTCACAAATACACCTAATATCTTCATGGATCTTATGAATAAGGTTTTACAACCATATTTGGATTCTTTTGCTGTAATCTTTATTGATGATATCTAGTTGTATTCATGATCGAAACACGACCATGAAACCCATATTGAGATCATGATGAATACGCTGAGAGAGCATCATCTATATGTTAAGATCAGTAAATGACACTTCTGGATCAATAATGTCCACTTCCTAGGACATATCATCTCAGATTTAGGGATTTCAGTTGATCTAGAAAAAGTGATAGCTATGGTTTCTTGGGAGTATCCCAAGAAAATATTTGATATTCGTAGTTTCCTTGTGATTTTCAGATATTAAAAAAATTTCTTTTGGGATTTCTCAAGCGTTGCAGTGCAGCTTATGGGATTAAAAAAGAAGGCTGTTAAATTTGAATGGTTTGAATCTTAGGAAGAATCCTTTTAAGATATGAAGGAATTACTAAATTCAATACTGATATTGATTCTACTAGATCCAAGAATGGCTTTAAAAAAAATTTCTGATTCATCAAGCATCAAGCATGGAGCTATTTTAATACAGGACGAGCAAGTCCTTGTGTATGGTTCTCATCAATTGAGGCCTTATGATCAGAATTACCCAATGCATGACATCGAGCTCACTATTGTTTTTGTTCATGACTTACCCTATTGGAAAAATTATTTATTGTTAGATCATTTTGTGGTATTCACATACCACAAAATCCTCAATTACATCTTCACTCAGCGGAATATGAATCTCATGCAGCATAGGTGGGTTGAGTACCAACAATCATTTCATTTCAAGCTTTCCTACACTCCAGGGAAAGGGAAATTTATATCCTATGAACTAATATGGAAGAATCAGACATAAGTAGTTCAAAAATCTAGTGATTAATGGAGTCTTATGGACTTATTATTAGATATACACGCTGAGATTCAATAATACCACATTCATACTATTCTCTCACCCTAATTAGTGACTTCTGCTCTTCTAAAATGAGTAAGGTCAAGAAAACTATCTATCCATGAATGCCTTGTCCTACAAGAAATTTTCCTAGAAGAAGACAATAATTCTGGTTGGAATGTCGATAAGTATGGTATTATATTGTTATTTCAGTGTGTATGGGTCCTAGTAGACATCATAGTCAAGGTGACAAGGTATTTACACACCTCAATATGGAACGTTCACCTTAGTGTCAAAAAAAAATATTCAGATCTAGAGTGTTGATATTGGTGGCCTGGCATGAAACACAAGATAGTTAATCACTTGTTGTTTCCCATGTCATTATGTGAATATGGAAGATCAGCATCCAAAATGTCTTATTCAACCGCTGTTCATTCTAAATTGGAAATGAGATGATGTTTCGATGGACTTCATGACTCCTTTATTCAGATCACCCAATGGTATTGATGTAGTGTGGGTTGCCATTGATCATCTGATGAAGGTCACACTCTTCTTATCAATTTGAGGTACCTTCAAGATAGATGAGATACTTAGGATGTACATCAAAGAGGTGGTACGTCTTCATGGATCTCCTTATTCTATCATTTTTTATAGGGATGCTCCTTTCCCGTCATGATATTGGAAAGGGTTGCAGAAGGACTTGGGTATGCAGGAACATCTGAGCATGACCTATCACCTACAGATCTTTGCACAAATGGAGAATTAAATTTAGGTGATATAGGATATGCTTTGTACACACGTTATCAACATTGGGGGTTCCTAAGAGAATAACATTCCCTTATTTGAGTTTTCTCATAATAATAGAATTCAAGATAACATTGAGATGGATCCCTATGAATCATTGTATGGTAGGCCTTGCCGCTCAACTCTATGCTTGCTAGAGGTAGGGGAGGTAACTGTTCTTCGTCCTCATCTCGTGTTAGAGACTTCAAAGAAGGTCTTATTGAATAGAAATCATATGTTGATAGATCAGTCTAGACAGTAGTCTCATTTCAACAGATGCCGATGTACTATTGATTTTGAGGTCAGAGACTAGTTTTTCTTGAATGTATCTTCCATATTAGGGCATAGATTTATTCTGAAGTTGGGTAAGTTGTCACCTAGACTGGTTGGACCCTTTGAATTTGTGATTCATATTGGACCAGTGTCTTACTTTCTAGAACTTCCTTAAAGATACAGGTCCATACATTATGTCTTCCATGTATCTCAGATTTTTTGATACTATATAGAACCAACCAATGTCTTTCAAATAGATGAGGTCGAGATAGATACAGATTCTTCCATCGAGGAGTACCCAGTTTGTAGAGTTGATCAGATCAAGAAGAAATTCTAAAGAAGGTTCATTCCACTTGTACATGTGCTATGGTAGAACGACTGTGTGAAGGAAGTGACCTAGGACTAAGAAGATAATATAAAAACTCAATGGCTAGAACTATTTGCTGACAGTACCTCATTACCCTTAGATGGACAACTCAGGGATGAGTTTTTATACAGAGTGAAGGTTATAATGAACCGCCTATTGGGCAAGGTATGGATTGTTGGTTTTTCATTCTGAATCTTTCCTTAAATCATGTTAAATGTAAGTTATGACCTAGGGAAGACCCAAGGAGTGCTTGAGGATGGTTTGGATCCCAGAGGTCCAAAAAAGAGGGATGTAGTCTGGGCCACACAGTTACTGTAAACCATCCGACCTAGGATGTATGGTTTGTGTAAACCGTACAGCTACAATTAGGGATCCTACAAGTATAAAAGGTTTTTCTACAACCAAGAAGACTAGGCGCATTAATGTGAGAGTTGCAGTAGTTTCAAGGCAATGCATTAGCATATGGTTTGAAAATAGTGCACCTAAACCGAGCTTCCCCAGTTTTTGTGGGGAAATTACAACTTTAACCCCCACATTACTTATAACCTATCTAAACTATTTATCCTCCCTCATACAGAAGAAATTGAGGGTTTCCTCTCCTTGAATCTCTAGAAATCCTCCATGTTGGATCTTGTTCATATTATTCATTCGGCGTCTGATCATCGATCTGTTGTAAGCATCAGATATCATAAAGAGAAGCTAACCTCACACACCCTCTTTCCTTTAGTTAATCTATCCATCTGTTGTACTATTTATATGCAGCCTCATTCGCCCAATTTTTAGGGTGTTGGAATGAAATGTAGATCTCATTCAACATACTTCAAATATGTGGTTGATATTGAGTGAGGATTCTTCTATTGAACTGAGGTAAGAGGTCATGTAGTTTTCTATTCAAGTTTTGGTTGTTTCATATTTATTTCATTATACCACAAGCCGACATTTGTTGAGATTCTATTTTGTGTTGACTTCTACATGTCTAAATGACCCCAGTGCCTTGGTTGATGTTAGTTGGATCTTGTTATGGGGTTTAGATGTCGCATATTCTCTATAAGGTAACCGAAAGGGTGTTCTAACCAAATTGGCTATTTTATGCCAATTTTCCCAGCATGATCAAATCTGGTATGCATCTCCCAACCCGTGTTTAATTTGAATTGACCCTTGTCCCATGTATATTTTGATGAATCTAAGATACATAATAGGTGTTTGGACCAATTAAGCTTGGAATTTCCATATTGGGCATGTGACTAATTGATATTACCCTTTTTCAATGTTTTTTCTATTGTATTTGGGTTTTCCATGTTAGGAAAAGTGAATGAGATGTCTTGACTAAAATAGTTCACATGTAATGAATAGTTACTCTTGAAACGAATCAAATGAATTGAATTATATAGGATGGTCGAACCCCATTCCTTTTTCCTTTGAATTTTAATAAATTTCATATGTTAATTGAAATGATATAGTGGGAAATGGGTATGGAAAATGGTATGCATGAGAGGGCTTGCCTCATGTCTTGAATTGAACATGTGACCATGTATTGTTTAATGTTTAAATTGAAATGATATTAATTGTTATTCCATTTCTATGATTATCAGCTATTTATATTCATGAATGGGTGTAGGAATTCTTGCCCCATGCCAGCTATTTAAATATGTGAATCGATGTGAGGCATTCTTACCCTATTCTTTCTTTTTATATCCATGAATTGGTGGGAGGAATTCTTAACCCATGCCAACTATTTGTATCTGTGAATGGGTGGGAGGCACTCGTACCCCATGATATCCCTTTATATCTCTGAATGGGTGGGAGGAATTCTTAGCCCAAGCCATATATTTTTCTCCGTGAATGGGTGGGGGGAATTCTTACTTCATGCCATCTATTCATGTCCATGAATGGGTGGGTGGAATTCTTACCCAATTCTAACTATACATATACATACATACATTTATATATATATATATACATGTGTATGTGTGGGAGGAATTATTCCCCCTTTCCAGTTATAATATATATATATACCTATTTATTTATTGAAACTAGATTAGACATACTATCCTTAGGATGAAGTAGGTAGACCCACTAGGTATTATTTAGGAACATAAGATGAAGGTAATTTATCTTTCCTATACTGCTTTACTTACCTGCATTATTGTTTCACATGGTTTACTTATGGGTGCCTACTCAGATTTTACATAGAGACCGTTGGTGGTGCCCTACTGAGATTCTTATCTCACACCCTACTTGGGCTTACCTTGGAACCAGAAAAGATTATGTTATTGTAGGTACTGGAAAGGGTAAAGGACATTATATATGTTGTTTACTTGTACTACTTAGTGGGAGATTAGGAGTAGAGGATCGGGCTTTGGCTTGACATGCTCGTGAAGCTATTTTTGACCATTTTTTTCCTTTTGGACTATAGTATATAATTTTTGTACCTTCTAATTATTTTCTATATTATCTATATTCCATGAATCATACTATACTAGACACTAGATTCTAATGATTTTTTATTTTTATTCAGTTATCAGTTTCATCCATTGTTCGGTTATTTAGTTATTTCATATGCTTTTGTTGTTTATTGTATCTGTCTATTGTATTACTCTTCTACTACTGTTTACTATTTGTTGTATCCTCATATTACTCTGACATGGTGGTATAGTCCCCCCACTGTACAACCTACACACCCCTAATGCTAGTCGGTAGCCCCAGTCATATGGAGAGACATGCTAGGGGTCATGTGTCCAACCATGCAAGGGACCGGGGTTAAGTGGAATTCGGGCCTGAGATGTCACATCAGGCGATAGAAGGGATGTTATAAAGCTCATAAATTCCCCATACTAGCACCTAATAATTGTAGATGAAAAATATAGGTTCCATGGTCCATATTTTTACAATCTATTGGATGATTAGCTTATCACCTTTGATCAATGACATGTCGTTGTTGAGTGAATCAAATCAGAAAATTCAAATGAACAAGGTACCATTTACACTTCCATTAGATTTTATTTTTGGTTCTTAAATAAAATTACACACATTACATTAAGAAATTTATGAATGTTTTTAGATTCGATATTTTTAAATTTAATATAAATCCAGCATTTTAAATTATCTTTTTTTTCACACTCTAGTTGTGCCCTGTGTTCCTTCACATAGTTGGATGAGTCGTTATAGAGTGGTATTCCAGTAGTTTCATCCTTGGACCATAGTTTGGAGATTTTCTAGTTGTGTGTTTAATTTTCCAACTTGGTAAATAGTGTTATATTGTTTCATGATAGACTTTGAGGATTGGGACTTCGGTGTTGGTAGGGAGGTGTAAATATCTATTAAAAAAGACTATGATAACCTTCTGGTTTACTCAATACATGTAGGGACAGGTTGTAGTGGAAAAATTGGAATGTGAATCATATTGGAATGGATTGTGATTCCCATGTGCTTCTTGAGAGAGCTCCCTAGATATACTCTTTGACTGTGGTACATATTGTTTCCATATAGTATGTTTCGATGAAAACAAACAATTATTTTTTGAAGAATGTTCGAGTGAATAACCTGATGAGTGATGGGGCCTCAATGAAGGGGCTTGATCATGGAAATGTTTTCCTTTCGAGTGGAAAACAAGTGGTTATAACACCTAATGATTAGTATATAGTCATTCCTCTAGTGGTTCAGATGGTTTCATCATGTCAGACCGATCCATGGATGGATCAGTTAGTTTTTGATGATGATGCATAATGATTTAAAACATTCCATGAGCTTCCATGTTAGCAAAAATTTTGGATATGGGGAGATAATAAATAACTGATAATATGAATACAACACATGTCACTACACAGGAGGATACATCATTATTGAATGCCTTGAGGAGAACTCGGTTCCTTGAAGAAGAAATTTTTTTATGCATGTGATGGATTTGGACATCTCATAAGGTATTTTCCTACCCATCATCTATAGATAAAGATACAATCAATATTTCACCTTGGAAGAGGTAGAAGTTGGATGATAGAGGTCTGTAGAGAAGTTAGTATAGCAGAGGAGCTTGGAGAGAAAAATGAGGTGGTTGGTTCTTTAATCTATTTCTACCACACCCACCCCTAGGTTGTCCACGCCTGGATCAGTGATGTAGTGGTCAATGACCTAGGTAGCTGCAGGCACTGGTGGCTTATAACCTAGAGGCTCTTAGATAGATTAGAGGTATGGTCTATGTCTCCTTTACATTATTTATAAAACTGATAGACATATGTGAGAGGCACTATTTTTCTAACCACTTCACTTTTTCAAAGCTGATGAATTCTAGTTAGGACCTCAGTTAAGACCTTGTGTTTGGAGGCTCCAACAGGGAGGATCAGTGAGCACAAACTGGCTAGTAGTGTGGCCTAAATCTAGAGGGGGAGAGATCCTCACATGGAACCTTTCCATAATGATAGTGGTTCCCTATGATTCTTTCCTCAATATAGATGGGTTTTCTTCTAACCTTTCCCAGATGACTATTTATCGTGAGGGTTTCAATATATCTAAGTTATGGGGTAGTGTCTTTCAACACTGGTAAAGGGTGATTCCATGTAGAGTAGGATGATATCATATGTAAGAGGATACAACCAATTTCTTATCAGTTGCCTTGTATAACCCTTGGAGTATTGTATTCCATGATCTTTTAGTTTCTTATGGTGTTAGAGGAGTACAAGAACATATTCCATGAGGTTATTTCATGATTATCTCCCAATAAAAAGGTTGTTTTCTAAATATACATGCACCGGGGAAAACTTGATATCCTCACAAGAATATTAGATGAAACTATATACCTTTGAGTGCTAAAGGTGAAATTGGAGAAATAAACTATTAATGGGCTTTATTAGACCCATCGTCACTACAATTAGACATGGTCTATCCTGCACTAGGGATTTAACAATTCTATCTAAAACTTATATTAAAGATATCCTTTTTTAGTGCTAGAAAAAGTACTATTAAAGGGGGTATTTAGCAGTGTTTTTTGTAGAACTATTAAAGGGGGACTTTAAGAGTGATAAAAACCCATTGTTAAAGGTTTACCTTTATCAGTGCTAGTAAAAAAGTGTTGATAAAGTTACTCCCTTTATTAGAACTATTAAAATTCACTGATAGGGGGGCTTTAGCAGTGGCAGTAAAAAAGAATTGATAAAGGGTGTCCCTTTTTAGTGCTTGTAAAAATGTGTTGATAAAGGGGGGTATATTTCAAAAAAAATAATCGTGTTTATAAGGGGTATATTTTAAAAAAAATTATTTCATTTAAAATAATATTTTTATATATTTATATTGATATATATATTATATATATTTTTCAAATATGTTTTAGATAAGTATAAATAGGCATTTGACCTTAATATATAATATATTTAGTGAAAACGGTTTACAAAATAATTTATAAAAATATTAATGAATAATTTGATAATTATTATCGAGTAATATTCATTTAATTACAATTTGATGTTAACAGAAATCAAAAAATTAATCAAATATCTAAAATAAATTTAAAATGAAACTCAAACCTCAAAAACCCATAATTTTGTTTTGGGTGTTCATTTTTCCTCTTCATCATATCAAATCGAAATATACGACATGCTCTTAACCCTAGTGACCGAGGGGACCTCGATCCCATTTTCAAGGGAAAAAGGCCCAAAAAGCCTCCAAAATTGAGGTTTTAGTGAAGGTAACCCCATTTTTTTGACATTATATGGAATTGTGGCCTCATTTAAGGGGGTATTATTGTATTTTTTTGGTCTAGACTCAGTATATTCCCTCGGATTACATTCCAATTGATATTATGGTTTTGAAGTTTTATTGTTTTTTATCTTGTATTGTTATTTATAATCAAATATATACTTTTATTAATATATTCACACATAAAAAATTCATTTTATAAATAAAAATTAAGACATATTTACATATAAAATATATTTCTCAATATATAAACATTATCTAAATAATAACTAATATCCATTTTATTTAAAATACAAATGTATGAATATTTTTGTACCTATTCAATTAATATATATATTTTTTATATGTATATATCTGTGTGTATTGAAAAAAATAAATATATTTATCTATATATTATTATATATGTTTATAAATATTAATATATAATATTTGTAAATAAATATAAATATGTATAATTATTCTTATAGATGCACACACACACACATATATGTATGTGTGTATTTATAAACATACACATACACAAAAAACATAATTAATATTTTTATTTAAATATATATATATATATATAATCATATATTTAAATATATGGATATAGAACATAACGATATATATATATATATAGATATATCATAAAATGGAAAACAAAATAATATATGGGACTCGAAAAGGCACAGGCTTATGAACTCTACGTCTCAGGTTCGAAACTCACCAGATGTAGGGTCGCGTATGGGTGGGTGGAATTTTCTAAAGTGCTAATAAATGGGGGGGTGTCCAGGCTAGTGAGTAATAAGCACTGATAAAGTGGGGGAGTGGAGTGATGATAAAATGAGGTTCAAACAAAAACATTTATCCCCCTTTATCTGCAAGGGCTTTATCAAAACGTTTTTAGTGCTGATAAAGAAAACCATTAATAGCGCTTTTTACGAGTGTCGTTAAACCCAACCCTTTAACATCAATCAAATAACCAGTTATTTTGAACCACTAATAAAACCCATTTAATAGCACGGTTAAAAGCCCGATTTTCAGTAGTGCATGTTCACTTGGGTAGCCCTGTGTTGTTTTCCTTGGAGGTGGATGAGGGAATGAGATTATGTGTGGATTGAAATTACCGAAACCAAGTGTCTAATGGGGAGGATATTCCACCCGTGGGAATTAATGACTCCTTTATTCATCGGTTATGAGTGGAGTGGTTATCAAAGTTTAACCTTAGGACATTTTATCACTACCTCGAGGTTCAAGAGGAGGATGTTCCACGACTGTATTTATAACATTGTTGTGGTTTCGATGAGATCATGGTGGTACCTTTTTATTAATTCATCAACATGTTATGAGACTTATGAATATGGTTTTTCAAATCCTTCTTGGATCAGTTCATTATGGACTCCTCTGATGGAATCCTAGTGTACTCGATATTTGTGGTGGAGCACTCAAGATACTTAGGAATGGTTCTAGGAATGATTTAATAGTACATAATTTATGATAATCTCTTGAAGTATTGGTTCTTGATTCAGGAGGTCTAATTGTTGTTATATGTCTTATCATACTTGGGAGTGATAGTGGAACCAATAAAGGATGTGGAGATTCTATCTTGAGATCCACCTAAGGGAATGGTTGGAGGATAAAATGCTCATAATGATTTTTTTAATATGTTATTACTGAGTCAGGTGATAGAGAATTTGATATCTTTATAGTTGGACATTGAGGATAAGGATGGTTCATCATATCTTTAGTTGATGATTGCTACCCCACTTATCCTCCAGTGATTTAGGGAGGAAAACCTTGAGGTTATTGATTGCAAGTTCTTGAATGACTAGATATAAACGATAATGATTCTTGGTGGATTTCATAAATGTGGGGAGCACATCATCCTTCTAAGGAAGGAAGAAGAAACCATTCTCACTATTAGGGGAGGTGATGAGGAGGGTTTTTACCTTATAAATATATAAATAAGGGATTAGTATTTACCAATATCCATCAGTGTTTAGATTTGGGACAAGGATGTGGTATCTTATTGATAAGTTTAACTCTTATTGTCTCACATTTTAGTATATTATGGATGAGGTTCTTAAATTAAAGTAGAAAAGGGGTGGTATCTTTGTTGTTCTCATGTTGAAGTTTCGAGGATTAGTGAGGGGTCACAATACTATTTTATTGATCATTGACCACTGAAAAATATGGCCAACATCCCCAACATATGAGAGTAGATCTTAGAGGATATTTTGGGAATTCTATTCATACACTAGGTAGTTTTACTTCATGTAATACCCTTGATGATCCTCTGAGACCATTTTTATCACATCACAACACACTTAAGGAGAGGATTTAGGAGGATACATGAGGTTTTGGGAGCTAGTTTTGGTTAGTAATCTATTTTACACCCCAAAGTTTACCAAGTAAAACAGATCGTTCAGGCTCTGCAAAACATGATTCATGATTTCATGTTAGATTTGGGATATATCTAAGAGGATCATCTACCATAAATGGAGTTTTCATCAAAAAACAAATACTACTCCATCATCAATGTGGAACCATTTTAGTCCATGTATGAGAGGCTCTTCAGGTCATTTCTATACAATTTGGAGCAAGTGGGAGACAATGACTTTAGTCCTAGAATTTGTGCTAAAAATGGTTATAAAGGTTTTAGTTCATCTAGTGATGTATGAGGACTTCCCAATAATTTCATGAGTTCTTTTTGGAATGAAGACATTGACCTTTTAATTTTGATGAGGAAATTGTGTGTTTTGAGTGATCTACAATCCAAGTGGATTGTGTGGATTTGGTAGAGATGGTCAGATAACTCCTTGTTTTTTGGATCTTTTTCTAGTATTGTGTTGATTTATTTTTTTGGAGTACCACTTGAACTAGAAAACATAGTCAGAATAGATGATCAATGTATTCCACATTATATTATTGACGAGACATGGAAAAAATCATTACAAGATGTAGACTAGGATTAGAAGGAAATTGAATGTGGAAATACCATTTTTGAGGAGTTAAAGGGGCCTAAAATAGTTTAAGAAAAAACAAGGATAAGGCCCTTTAAAGGTAGGTTTTTCACATGGGTGCATGTTTTTTGAAAACATGAGAAACCTATGGAGACCTCTTGGGAGTGGGAAACCCATTTGAGAGCTCAAAACCCTCATATTTTTAGTAGTATTTATTATATTTGTGAAAAAATACCAAATTCTTGTAGAATGTAATGCATTTTGTTTCCCTCATAATACATTGAAATATTTTAAGAAGTATTTTTAAAGCCATATGATGGGACGACATGTGATTCTGAGGCCTGGAGTTCCTCGGTGTGGATGTAATAATATTTTTAAATTTATTATATCATGCTCTTATAGTTTCCTAGAAAATATATAATAACTCCTAAATGGATTTTAATATTGTAAATCTAAGATAACCATTGCATCTGGAGTGTAGGGTTTACCCTTTGTGTGACATAAAATAATTTGGTGACAGGTATTTGGTTAGAGGTAACCACTACAAAGAGGATTAAGAAATTAAATAGTTTATTTATTTAATTCACATAATTGAACTAAAAACATAACCCTTTACATAAATTTAAATTCATTAAAAATATCTAGGGCTACCTTAATAACCCTAGGAGATTATAGGGGAGTCCATATTTTTTCATTGGCTGATCGAGATCAAGGATTGATGATGAATGGATCGAGATGAATGTGAGAAACAAATGATGAACGCAATAAGATATTTATCTTCATCGCATTAAGATATGACCTCACCAATGATCAGTATAATTTAATTTATGTCATTTTTTTATTTTTTTTATTTCCCTATTTGTCTATCTCATGATGAACATGAATGGGATCCACCAAAAGATTGATTCGATGGTTGTTTTTTCTTGTTAGTTTAGGTTTATCTTCCTATATATTTTGTAAATGATTTTATTTAATTATTATTGTATATTGGTTCTTCATTAATCAATTTATTGAAAATTAATCAAGTACATCATGAAAAATAATTGGGGTTCATTCCCCTTGTGTGTTTTGTTCTTTTATTCTTACATTTATCACGGATTCATCATCAACATTCCATTTATATGGGGTTTAAAAAATAATATGTGGAAAATCATTTCAAAATTTTTCTTTAGTGAAATAGATCATCACATTGGGTTTGAGATTGGGATCGATGACATGATCAGGTACTGTAATGAATACGGGTGATCACGGTTTGGATGAGAGACCAACAGTTCATAATTTGGCATGTGGTAGATGCAAGGTTCAACAATGGGCATTTCTCGAGTAGGGGATGTCAAAGGAATCCATACATATGTATAGAACAAGGTTTTTTCATCCTAGATCCCTTATTCATGGTGATAATCATAGTTAAACCGGTATTACTGAAGGCATGAGTGGAATTGTGTGAAGAACCAAGGATTATGAAAAAATTAAGACTATACAACATGTAGTTAATGAACACATGCCATGTTTATTTCTTTGTGTGGTAGATAGGATTTATTCATGGAGATATGAATCATATGTATTGTGGTGGACCTATATTACATATAACCGTTAACTAGGAATCTCGGTATGTACAACAATTACATGCCCAAGAATCCATGAGGTGTTACACATCGTGTGTTCCAAGTCACATGTCATATAACCCATGGAAGATGGATTAGAATGTATAAGGAGTATGAAACTGGGATCCTATGTGGCCCCAAATTACATGTAATTAATTAGGTACACATGAAAGGTAAGATGGCACACACCGAGTGCCATCCTGGCCCCAATATGATATGTGACCTGGAGTACACTATGTTTACATAAAAGAAGTACTCAAACATGGTCTGAGAACATGATAATTACTTGAGTTAATAGACATGGACTATGGTACAAAGTATAGCTAAGATTACATACCCAGTTCCATGAATACATCTACACATCATGTACACCTGTGGGACATTCCATATATTTTGGGTAAATGCATGTTGTGTTAGAAATAGACACAGTCAGTGTTAGGACTAGCGACACACACTATGTACCCATACAAGATAAGCCTTGTACTTCTTGAAGGGAATGTTAGATACCTTATTATTATCAATTTAGATCTATTATAAGAATTAGTGAATCCAATTAAAATGTTTCAGTGGAGACCAATATTAGATGAGTGTCTTCCCTTGGTCCATCCCTATGAGGGTACAGTGTGGCACTACGTACTCAACACATGATTATGATGCTTTCTATGGTTTATTCTTAAAAATATTTTTCATGAATCCCTACATGAGGCCCTTGTTGGGATCCCATTTCATATTTATCTCCCTAGGTGGGGTTTATGGAATCATAATGACCAACATACATCGGTGTACAATCCCCTACATAGCGGGTTATTTTAGATGGTGTTTGCATTTTCCCCCATGAGGCCTGGGTGTGATCCCCAATCTATGTATAATCCCCTTTAAGTTTTAGTGGGAATTTATTTAGTAAGATATGAATATTAAGACCTCTCACATGAGTTCCCTTAGTGATTGCATATTTCATGGAGTGAGATCCCCTAGATGCATATTTACCTAATTCCTCCAGAAGAATCCAATGGATGGCAGTATAGATGAATCCTCTTTGAGACTTAGAGAATATTATATATATATATATATAGGTTTTTAATGATTCTATGACTCATATAACTATTTACATCACTTTTTGGTTATGATATGAATAATCTATTAATGCTTTATATATGTTGATTTTGGGATGTCCTACTGGGTATTGTTATACTCACCCCTGCATGGGCTCTTCCATCACTTTTCATGTCGTATGAAGATAAGAATACTTTTTATGGATTTCTTGGAGGACCAGGAGAATTCATAGTATTGTTTCATCTAAATAGACTATGGTTGTACTAGTTGTTTCATTATATAGAATTCCCCTCCCTCGGAGAAGCTTAGACTCTTTTTTTGAATTTTTTTGGTGGGCTTTTATTCATCACTTTTTACATTCTAGTTATTTTTTCATACTATGATGTGGGATAAATGTTATGAATGCATCATGGTGCCATTTTTTACTTTACCTATAAGAATGATATGGTTATTTTGATATATGTGTGTGTGCGTGTGCAGGTACTTAGGAAAAGGCCTCCCATGTGTGTTATATGCCTACGTGGTGTTGGTTTCCATCCCTTTGACTATTAGAAGAATTCTTGGGGAATCACACTTGGGTTCACACTATCCATGTAGGATCTGGTTGATTAGTTTGTGACACATTCTACCAAGAATAATATTTATAATGTTCATAAATCTTGGAATAAAATTATGGTGTCTTTATATGAAAAGGTTCACACCAAGGTAATTTAGTTGAAGATTTCTAAAAAAATTGCGTTACACTTGAAATTTTTTTTGAAGATAATTTAAATGGGAAATAAGCTAAACTTAAAATTTGAAGAGAAAGGTTTGAATGTTTAGATACAGATTTTTATGAAACCATTAATGAATTTTCATAGGATATAAAGAGATAAAATGAAATATTAGTGGTTTTAAAAAATTATAGGATTCTAATATATCGACAAAAATTTTAGGTAATTTTCATAAAATATTTTATACTAATGAATCCTCATTGGATACTAGATACTATGATCAATTAGATTATTATGAGTTGTATTATACACTTGTTGACCATAACATAAAAGGATTTTAAAAATAAAATAAAATTAGAGATGAGAAATATTTGTTTTTCATAGAATGAAATAATATTCAACTAAAAAAGGAGAAAAGAGAGTCATTTACTTAATAAAAAGAATATAAATAATGGGGAGGAGAGTTTTATAATATGATTTCACCTTTTCTATAAAAAAATATGAAATTTAAGGGGCATATATAAAGGTAAATTATTATTGAATTATTTTAATTATGGAGTTATAGGGTATTTTTTAGTTGATTAAATAATGAAGAGAATTATTGATAAAAAATATGATCAATAAGAATAATATACATCAAAAATAAGTTAGAATAAAAAATAAGACTTGGAATAATTAAAAGAAAATATTTGATGAGAAGAAATTATATTTACGAAATAAAAGAATAAGTATTTTATGTCAAAAAGGAAGGGGATGAAACTATATAAAAAGTAGTGAATTGAAAGCTTAATGAGTTATTTTAAATCATAATACCTTTAAATATTATGTTAAAAAACACAAAAAATATTTTATAAGTGAATAATAACATCAAAATAGCTATTCATAGCACATACTAAATGATGAAATTGAATCTTATCTTGATTAGAACACCATGCTCAAAAAGAATACTAAGATATATAAAATTTTTATTAAGATATTAAAGGTAAGGGAATTTGAGTTACTCAAAAAGGAAACTAAATATTTTAAATTACTCGTGATTCGAAAAGATCAATTTTCTGAATAGGGTAAAATTATTGATGGTTATGATTAAAATATTTTTTCAAGGAGAGAGCATTACAGAAAGTTTAATCAATATAGAACTATTTTGGAAACATTGCGAATAAAATAAAATTATAGTATGATAAGATTGTTAAAAAAAATTGAATTGTCTCAATCTTCTTAGATTTGTAACCAACATAAATCGGGGGGGGGGGGGGTAAAATATTTCTCATAAAATATAAAAGATAATAAAAAAAAATTCTATCAATTTAAGTTTAAAAAATAATTCAAAATTAATTTGTGTTAAGAAAATTTATAAAAATATTAATATATATATAAAGTAAACTATGGTATTTATAAAAAATTTATAACCCTAAAATAATATAAATGGGATACATATTTTATACTGTGACAATAATTAATAAATTATATACAAAATACATTTTTTTGAAGATAATGATCTTATAGAATGTGTTGGTGTTTCAGATTACATAGATATAAAACCTTAAAATGATGGTATAATGTGTCATTTCATATAATAAAAAAATTAATGAATTGATGTGGAGTAAATCAATGAATAAGATAAACACTTATGAAATTAAAAAAACTATAAAGGATATTAATTATGGATGGAACACTCAAAAAATATATGAATACTTGTATGAAACATGTGAAATGTGTGATCAAACTGGTCATTTTATTGAAAAATGAATGACTATTCTTCAAAAATAAATTTGTTATGTTATTGATGTTAATTTATCTTAATGAAGAATAAAAATTGAAATTAATTTTAATATTTTAGTTTCTTGAAGTGAAATTAAGATATAAAATTCATAGATATTTGAAATCAATTGTTCATACCACATGATTAAAGGTATAAAAACGTTAAAAAATATTATAACTCATTATGGAGGATCAATTAGTCTAACAAATGAAAGTTCATTGAAGATCAAATAATTTTTCAATTTTTATATTGAATATAAAAAACTAAATCCACGATCAAATTTTTATTGAAATTATCACAACCCATAACCCATATTCCTAGATCCAGTGATGAAATCATAAAATTCACATTTATGGATTTGGTACAAATAAATGTGACCTAATTATTTCCATATAATCCTTACAAAATCATATTGAAAAATTTTATCACTTACATTATAAATGGCCATATAGTTTTTGAGTTTTAGGGAATTGGGACTAACTCCTACATAAGAAATACCCATATTGTTAAATGAAAATTTCTCCCACTTAACACAATTTTTTTATTTCTAATTAAGTCATCATGATCATACCGATGAAATAAATTATATAAATAATTCATTTGACTTCACTGTTTATAACTTGGGGAAGAGGGAACATAATAATATTGATCTCAAATTCCTAGTATGGGTAAAAATATGAATTAACAATTGAATATCATCAATGAAAATAAGAAGTGCTTAAGATTATGATGTCATAATCAACATTCATGAATATAACATATGATATTTATACCCATGAATACTAAGATCATCAAAAATTAGAACTTGGAATAAGTATTTTAAAAAAGGAAAGAGTTACTAAAATCAGTAATCATCAGCTATGTGATAAAAATATTAATCAATATGACATTATAAAAACATAATAATCATAGATATAATGTATTGGTATCTTGGAATACCATTATCATATAACCCTTTCAGATCTTTATAATTTGAATAACCATATGACCAAATTCCAATATAATTCTATGGAGAACATAATCATTACCCATTATATTCGAGCACTATCTTGGTGAAACCATCATATAAGTTATAACAAGCTCACCCGACGCTATCTAAGCACACCCATCATATAAAAACATCCAATAAATGTAAATAATGTTTATAGTGATTCTGTTTCATCATAAAAATCAGAAAAATAATCATTATTCATTTCATAATTTAATTAACATGGGGAAAAGAAATGGGTTCCATAATCATCTCTTTCAAACATGATTAACCTTTGGGAAAGAAACCGTTACAATATGAATCAATTTGAAACATGATTAATCCATGGAAAAGAAATAGGTTGCATAACAATCTATTTGAAATAACTATAATCCATCCAAAAAAATAATGAGGATGGTATCATTACAAAATATCCTAATTGTAGAATAAGTAACAACAATGGTTTTTATCTTATATGGACAATTATTTTGAAAGATCACAGAAAATATTTCATAAGGAAAAAAGATTTATATGAAAATCCATTTTTTGGATTAAAAATTTATAATTTTTTTTGGAAACCATTTTCTTTGAAAATAAACTTGAAAACATATAAAGGAAAAATTAAACATCATATAAAACATTTATTAAGGAAGATATATCTTCTTATTTGAAAACATTTTTTTAAAAAAATCATTTAAAAATGATTTTCTTTTAAAAAATATTTTAAAATTTATAAATGAATATTCAATGAAAATAGTGGTCACGATGGTGGGAAATTCCAATCGTGCCCTACATGTTAAAACAAGGATTCATTTTACATTTTCGGTAAAATCCAAACGATATTTGTTTGGGAAAAATGAAGAATCATTTAAAAAAATTATATAAAATTTAAAAATGGGTAAAATATTAATTAATATATCATTCTACTAATGTTAAAAACATTTTTGAAAACATTTATTTAAAACATGGTTTTCAAAGAAAAAGGGTTATCTACCGAAGAGAGAAATAGAGTCATTTTTAATTAAAATTGATATTTTGAACTCTTAAGTAAATTATGAGAAGAAAATGAAGGAAAAAAATTCTATTCTCGTGAAATAAACACATTATAATAAAATCAACGAGTTTCGTGAGATATGGATCATAATATTTTAGCGTTGGAATCATAATCATTAATAAACCTGATAAATGATGAGATTGTAACATAAAACTCTTACCACCTTTTAAAATTTAAATAATAATCCCCATGAAATAATTACATTAATTAAAAATTATAATATCATTAAAATAACTATATTAATGATATAAAATGAAGAAAGTGCAATAGATACACCTCATGGAAAAAGATAGGTGAATAACATTACTTAAGTCTCCAAGAAGGCAATTTGAGACAAAAATCCCTTACCCCTTTGGTAACTTTTGAACCATAAAATCCATGAAATAGAGATATTAAAATGGATAAATAAATACCAATTATTGTAATTAACACATAATAAAAAAATTTATGGTCAATATACACCCCATAAATGAAACAAATGGTGAATATGGCTTGTTTCTCACATAAAATAAATGTGAGATGGAAATCCCTTACCATAAGTCCCAACTTCCTTCGTACAAGTTTGAACCTTCTTTATAATTAATATATGTTTGTTATAAATATATTATATAACCATAAATAGATATATTTCACCACTTATTATTTACTCATGACTATTTATTACCTGTACATTTACAATTCCTTGTTAAAATCACGTTTCGGGTAATAATGCCTTTATTTTTTGTATATGTTTTTATATTTTATTTTTCTATTATATTAATTTGATCATGGTTGAATAATATAAATATTAATAATATTTACATAATTATAATATTTATAAATCAATTATACCTTTAATACCAATCATGAAATATGGTTTTTATAAATGAAGTACGTTATGATTATGGAGACATTAGGCGACACGTATGCATGAATGATGTTTTAGTTTTCCGCGATCATTATAGAAATAAGGTAAGTAGTATTTTATATTAATATAATTATAATAATTTAATATATACAATATTATTTCTTTAAATATAATTTAAAACATAATACATGTGTTTTGGTGATGAAAATAGAGAGTCACATCGCTTCGTGAAGGCAGTAGTCCACAAGTACACGAACAACATTTTTGTCTTTTGGTGAGTAAAAAGTAACAAAGAAAATGATATATTATATTTTAATAATGATAAGTATTTCATGTATATAAAAATTATCTCATTTACATCACATATATTTAATAAATTTATACTTATTATCTTCCATGCATAGCATTAGTGAAAACGAATCACATTGCTTTGCGAGGCGGTAGTCCGCCATACGCATGAACCACGTTATCTTGTCCCCTATGAAAAGGAAGGTAAATATATATATATATATACATATATAAAATATAATTACTAAAAAGGTAAAACTATGTTATAAATATCATATATATATATACTTTATATCCATCATCACTTCCAACTGTGAGTGGTTGTAATTGTAAAATGAATGACATCGATTCTTGCGGTGGTAGTCCTCCGTACACACAGATGATGATTTTGTAACCTATTTGAAAGAATTAGAGATAGTTTTAGTTCTTGAAACTAACATAAAAATATGTATTTAAGATAATTTTTTTAATTATATCATCATGGTTTAATTACAATTTAATGAGGTGGAGGAAGAAATAAAAGAAAAATGCTCGTTGGAGAAAGTAACATATCATTTGGGTAACCTCCATAGTTCTTAACCAAAAACCTTAATAGGTTAGATTTAATAAAAAAATATGGATTATAGTATTATAGGAGATAATATTTTTAGTTAATTGGGTAGTTATTGGCCGGAAAAAAGGGTTTGAAGGTGTGAAGAAGAGAGGAGAGAATGTCTCCTTTTAAAGGTGAGGTGAGAGGCACACATGTAATATTTTGAAACAATAATGGTGTACCATTGGTTTTATCATGAAAAAATGATCCAAATGTACCATTATCTATCATATAAAGTAAAAGGTCAAATTATTTCCATAGAATTTTTGTTTTATATGTTTTGGGTCATTCTTAACCTTTATCAGTTTAGTTTAACCACACGTAATCCTATTTTTACCTTACTATTTTTCACTATTAATTATCATAAAAAATAATTTGTAATCATTAGAAAATAGAAATTAATATTATTATAAATACTTAATATATTTTAAGAAACTAAATTAATAGAGGTTGAAAAATGAAGTTAAAAACAAAGCCCGTAACCGAGAAGAAAATCAGGTTTTGATGAAGTGAATTTTCTCAAAGAAATAATGATTTTATGTTGAATCTATGACAAATAATATCATTGTATGAATATAAAATATTATTTATTTATATATAATCAAAAAATTAATTTCAAATATTTCCCATTAAGGTTTTTTCTAATTAATTAAAATGGAGAAACATTATGTACTTTAACTATGTTTTTAGAAAAATCATGTTTTTAAACCCAAAGTCAAAATTCCAAAAAAACCAATATGAAGTTGATTTAAAATAAATAAAGTGTAATAAATAAAAATAAATAATAATTATGTTAAATTAAATCATACTCAAAACATAATGGGACATTTAAATTTTTTATTTTATTAAAAATTGAAATTTTTACAAAAATATGTATTTTTCACTATTCACTGAAAAACTAATATTTTTCAAAAAATCCCAAAATTACACCCTATATAAAATTTGATATTATTTTCTAAAAAATATCGTTAATTTTAAATATTTAATTTTTTAAAATTACATAAAAATAATTATAATATTTTTTTGCACAGAAAGTAATAAAATTCAATTTTGAAGAAAACATATTTTGAAAAATAAAATTACATTGCTAAAAATTGATTTATCAATTATTAAAAATTTATAAACAATTTATATTCAGTAGGATATATATATATATCTAAAAGTAGTTAATAATATTCATACTTTTTATGTTAATAGCTTGGTTATAACGATTATATATTCTGTGCGTAGTTTAAGCTCGATGTTTCTTGTCAAATATGTAATTGAATATAGTTTTATTTTATAAAATATCAAGATTTTTCATCCTCCCCAATTAATAAATTGTATCCTCACAATTTTATCTTTACATTAGTAATAAATGTTTTTTCATTTTAAAATACCTTTTTTAGAAATCCACATTATAAAAAGGGTTAATAAAACATCCTCCTGACAAAAGAGATAAGAACGTATGAAAGTTATCTGGAATAAAAAATACTTGGATTCTGAATATAAGATCCTAGGTTGTAATCAAAGATTTGGAAATGTTAAAAAATAATAATTTCCAAATAATTATGGATAGTGATAGAGATCATTGGTCACAATAATGTGAATGATCAGTAGAAAGTTGAGTTCCTCAAACCCATAAACTAAAGAGTTATGAAAAAGGTTATTTATATCATCATAAGTGATGGTAATTGGATTTATTTGTATTATGATCTTTTTCCAAGAGTTGAGGAATTCATTTACTATCTTTAATAAAATAATAATGAAATATACTTAATTAGTTGAATTTCATCCTTTTTTCAATTTCCACCACAATCTCATCTTTTTCTACAAACAGTGAGTATTCATGTTGAATTATTCATTCCTAAAGAATTAAAATAAAATTTTAATGGACTAAATTACCATAAAAGGTATAATATTTCAATTACACTTGTATTCATGCATTAACCAAAACCTAAATGGTTAGCACATGTAAAGACGTGTAAATTTCAAGGAAATTTTTTTCTTAAATTCTTGGAAATTTTATGAGTCCGCAGTTTCTAACGACGCCTGATTTCGAGGACTGGTGTGCTCGGAATCAATTTATGATGTTTTATTCGGGTATGTTTAGTAAATGTACGTGTGGTTTTTTCTATCTTCTGAACCGGTGCTCGAAATTGAAATCTGAGGACACCGATGAACTCGCAGCGCTGGTATTCGCTTAAAGAGACCTCTACCGCAGTTGCGTTTGGTCGAGAGAGGAAGTTAATTTTGGGGATTTTTAATCAATTAAATAAATTTATGTGTTACATAATTTTATTTAGTTGGTGGTTTTTATCTCCAAAGAGAAGTTATAGGTGGGTCCCACCCTCCACATAACCTCCCATGAGAGAATATTGTGTGGAGGGGCCCACACGAACACTAAACCCCTCAATTCCCTTTAAACCCCCCTTTGTAATTCTTATACTCCCCCTTGGTATTAATGAATCCATCTCTCTCCTCTTTAACTTTTGAAAACTCTCCACCACCCACCTTCTCTCCTTAATGTTCCAACACCATCAAATTAATTAATTAAGCTCCCTCAATTAATTGATCAATTTTAATTGTTTAGAAATGCATTGCAATATTAATTTTGGGGAGCCTATTATTTTATTTGTGTTGGATAATATTCTGTTGGAAGGATTTGGGAGAATCAGAGAGAACGAAATCCTCTCCAATGAAGAACATCTCCTCTACTTCTTCAACTGGGGAAATAATGCGAGGCGACACCCACAAGGAACGTCGTCTTCCTTCCACTTCCTCTGCATCAAGGGAGAAGAGGCTGCCCGCGAAGAACATCGCCAACAACAACGCTTCCTCCTCGGACGCACCTGACGTCGAAACATTGATGTTTTCATCAACGAATGAACATCGATTCAAGGTAGGGTTTTTGTATAATTTTAAATGAATAAAATTATACCCTCATTCTTGATGAATTTTTTGGTTCATCTTCGCCCATTTTTTATCACCTAACACGGAGGGCGCGAGCCGAATAAACACGGTCCGATGACCCTTTGTTGATTCTTGTTTTCATTGACAATGGGGGAAAATCCAAAAGGGTGCGGTGTCATCACACCATGTCAGAAGAAGGAGACCGCGACCATGCAGTCCGAGGCGGACGGAAGAGAATGGTGGAACCAGAGTTGACGAAGACCGAAGGCGGCGGCGACCGTAGGCGGCGGCCACGTGCCGGCCGAGTGAAGGAAAACTGCGGCCTACTTTTGCGGGCCACTCAGGCTGAAGAACCGACTAGGCAGGTGGACTGCGGCACTCGCAGGTGCCTCGTGGAGGAGATGCTTCCGGCAACCGCGGGCCGCTTGGTAAGGCGAACCGGCAGGATACGGCCGGCTGGGCTGGAAGATCGCGGTGCCCAAAGATGCCATGCGGTGGGGTAACTTCTGCCCACAACCGCGGGCTGCTCAATGACGAACCGGCCGGCCGCCTACCGGCCAGGATTAAGACCCACGACACCGCACAATGGAGAAGACCGCGGCCCGCTGTGTGGGACCCTCTGATGGGCGCACTGGCCGTCCACCTTCCAGCCCGGCTACAATACTGCGGCACCGCATGGCACCGTGCGGAGGAAGATCGCATCCCGATGTGCGGGCCGCTAATGGAGGACAGAACCGGTCGGCTTCGACCGGTCGGGCAGGGATAGGCGGACCCGCTCGGTGCCGCCGGGTGAACAGGACAGGCCCGCTCGGCGGGCCGGGTCCGGAGGGGGGACGCGCCCCACCAGGCCGGGCCGACCACTATTCGAGTTGGACCTGCCAAACCGGGCCATGTCGACCCCCAGTCGGGTCCGACCCGCCGAGTCGGGTCGGGGCAACCCTCCAACCCACAGGGCTTGACGGGTCGGGCCCGACATCGCCTAAATGCGAATATCTTCAAGACCGCACGTCTGAACGATGCGTCGTTTTCGGAACGTGGACCCTTGTAATGAGGCGGTCCTTTTTTGATACTCTAAGTGAGTGTTGGATGACTTTGGAAAATGGCCGGTTTTGGATCGAGTGTAAATCCAACCGGGCCGCTAGAACGGAAAAGCCTATAACTCTCAGACCGGGCGTCTGATTGACTCAACATCTATCGCATTAGGATTCTTTTGATGAGACGGGACTTCAGGATACATCAACATAGGAATTTTTGATAGTTGATGTATCGAACCCCCTTTTCTCGAGGAGGGGACCCTCCCGGAATCGAGTGTGCTCTATGCGGGAACCCTAGAGCTGGTTGCGACTATGACAACTACTGTACTGCATCCTCCATGGGTTCGACAACGATAACTACTATACCAGAATCCTATGTAGGTTCGACAGTTCTGACTTCTCTTCCTGTATCCTGTGTGGGTCCGACAGAATAGCTGGCTTGTATCCTGTGTGGGTCCGACACCTTAGACGAGAATAGGTGGCATGTATCATGTGTAGGTCCAACATCTTAGACGAGAATAGCTGGCATGTATCATGTGTGGATCCAACAGCTTAGACGAGATAGCTAGATTGTATCCTGTGTGGGTAGGACAGCTTAGCTGGTCGTGTATCATGTGTGGGTCCTACAACATAGATGATCCAGGGGTTACATATGATCATCTATATCTCTCTACTATTATGGCATACCTGTGTGAGCTGAGTCATGTCTTTAGACCATTATCATCATGGTGATTGACATTACATACTTTGTGGAATTGGTTAGTGCTTGGGCTTGAGATTTAGAGAAGGACTGAGATTGGTAACTTTGGTATATTTATGGTCATATACCTAATTAGGGTTGGTAGATACTTCATGATTGTATCTTTTTTTTATCCGTAGTGAATATTGTGAGACCTTGTGGGTCTCGGGGACCTAATGAGTATTTTTATACTTACCCCTGCAAGGGCTATGCCCACACCTCGTTGTGTTGGATGTAGACAAAGGACAACACTGATGGAGGCCGAGAGTTCCATGACTAGATGGTACCTAGAGGTGGACCTTGTGACAAGTCGGCACATGGAGGAGACTGGCGGACGTGACTGCTGAGGTGGCCATATGTACCTACCCTTCAGGTAGGAATCCTGGAGGACAATAAAGGAGCTTCTATTTACTTTCAGTTGTTTGTCCCTTTTTACATTTACTTTTTGTTCAGTTGGGTTTGTATACTGACCCATTTACTTTCCAGCACACTCTTTTGTATTCAGTTTTACTTAGTGTTTACTTCCTTTTGCGTACTCTGTTGTATTTGTTTACATTTATAAAGGAAATTCCTTCCCAGCTTAGAGATTTACACCTTTGGTGCTAGTCTCCAACCCCTAGCCTATAGATGGCGGGCATGGGGTAGTCACAGCACGGGCCCTGAGGAATGGTCATGTCAAATTGGTATCATAGGAGTAGGTTCTACCACAAAACATAGAACTCTGATCCGCCTTACTATGAAGCAATAATTTTAAGTGTATTTGGCAGGTTTTTTAGTCTAGGGAGTCCAATGTTGGTGTGGCGGCCAGCGTATCCATACAGTAGGACCCTAGCATCTGATTTCCATCTCAGCGCACGAAAAGACTGATTTCTAGTGTGTTTTCAAGAGTCTTTTTTGTGAACTTTCTGAGTCAGCTAACTAGGTATAACATTTTGTCCGTGGAACACCTGTTCCTTATCAGGATTTCAATTCATAGACATCCCGCTAAGGTTTCCAAAAGAGTACACGATGATGGCCCACCGAGAGACTAGGCTCATGTTTAGGGCCCTCTTTCTACGTTGGAACCTTCGGGTTTTGTACCAGCAGCACCACCACCCGTTGGGAAGCAGATACCACCAGTCGCATTAGAGGATGGTGCATGCTGACTGAGTGTTTTTTATAAGTTCCAACAGTAGAGGCCTCTAAGAATGGTCTGCATAGTGAGTGACCATGAGGATGGTCAGCATAGTGATGAGGTTTCGGTACTTGGACCGTTTTCTGATATGGTACCTTCGGGCAGTGTGCCAACTATATCAATGCATGTTGGTCAGCAGACACTATCGGTGGTATCGGTAGAGGAAACTTACTGGCTTAGTGCCTTAAATTTGTTTCAGCACCATATATCCCTCAAGTTCCGAGGTAAGCCCAACCCACATGCGGGTGAGGACTGGCTTAAGGAAGTGGATGAGAGTTCTCTAGAGCTTATGAAGTTTCGGCACGAAGACATGTCAGTAGCTGAGTATTCATTGAGGCATACCAATATTTCCTAGTACTTGATGAATAAGATGCGAATAATGATTTAGATCACGGACCTCTAAGCGAGGCTTGTTTAACGACAAATGAATCTGTAGGGCAGCAGATGTGGAAGTAGTGCTAGGAGAGGAGCATTGGGTGGTGAACATTTTGACATGTTACAACTACCTGCCTATGTAGTCCCTTCTATGCTCAGGGAGATAGAGGTAAGGGGAAGAGAGTAGCTGCATGTGGTCAAGGAGTGTCACCCAAGGGCTCTAGGAATGATTTGAGGTACGGTATGTGTCTACTACTAGCTATCGTATCAATATACATAGGTATCAATCATTCCTTCCTTCCACAAATCTTGTCCCAGACCTAGAGTTTTTGGTTATGTTGTTGACCTGACCCTCACATCTGGAGAAACCTTTGGGAGGAGACTCAATAATCACACATACGCCGACAGTGTGATCTAACCATTGAGGCGAGAGTTTCAGTTGGAACCTCTTGTTGTTAGCGTCAAGGCCTTACGACGTTGTTTTGTGTATGAACATGGAAACCACAGTTCATACACAGATTGACTGTATTAGGAAAAAAGGTTGTGGTTTATCTATAATGTTGGGATGGATTTTCCTTGGTTAGAAAAAAAGAAAACACAGGAATCATAGGATGGAATCATGCATAAGAGGGTGAAGTCGATCTCTCATTAGTCGGCCAGACTTACCTTTGATCCAGACTTCTCCAGAGTAGTTGTACCACTTTCAGTAGTGGAAAAGAAGGGGGAACCCTTAGTGTGGTCAGGGAGATGCTAGTAGAGCTTTCAGTTGCTGAGGAAGAGTATCACTAGTGATACCATCTTGAGGCTATTGGAGGAGGGCGTTGGGTGCATAGTTTACTGTGATGCATCAGGGACCAGACTCAGATGTGCCCAAATTTAAGAGAAAGCAGGATCGCATATGGTTCTCGGTAGCTGAGACAACACGAGCAGAACTAAAATACACATGACCTAGAGTTAGAAGTAGTGTTCTTCAGCTTAAAGATGTGGTGGCACTATCTTATGGGTGAATGTTTTACTGTATACTCAGATCAGAAGAGTTTCAGGTATATCTTTTCTCATGAGAACATGAACCTGAGACAGAGGTGATGGCTTGTGTTCCTCTAGGACTATCACTTTGAGATAGTATATACTCTTGGGAAGGGGAACATTATAGCAGATGCTCTCAGTAAGAGATCAGGCATTCGGCTGCTAAGAGAGGTGACAGAGCAGTTGGCCGCGTTGCAGATATCCTTTGTGGATAGAGATGGAGTATCCTTTCTGTAGTCTCTCACAGTCACTTCTTCACTTCTTCAGCGAGTCAGAGAGGCGTAGCGTGGGGACGTTGGTTGTGTGGAGCGACGTGCTCAGATTTCCTCAGGGAAGGCACCTGATGGATTTTCTAAAGGTGGGGAGCATGTCATACTCTTCAGAGAACATTCTATGGTACCAGTTGCACTTCAAGAGGAGGTGCTGAGTGAGTTCCACACTTCCCCTCTAGCGATACATCCAGGAGTGGAGAAGATGTATTAGGACCTCAGGCGACAGTGCTGGTGGCTGGGTATAAAGAAGGTGGTAGCAGATTTTGCCTCATGATGCCTCACTTGTCAGTAAGTGAAGGCAGAGCACCAGGTTCCAACAGGCTTGGTTCAGCCCTTAGAGGTTCTAGAGTGGAAGTGGGATGAGATATCCATGGATTTTGTGACGGGGCTTCCACGTACATCCAGAGGACACGACTCTATCTGGGATATTGTCCAATGAATCACCATGTTGTACCACTTCCTACCGATTATAGAGAAGGGATCAGTAGAGATATTGGGACGCCTCCATGTTCATGAGATCGTATGGCTTCATGGTGTTCCATCAACTATCGTCTCCGATCGAGATTCTTGTTTAACTTCCTAGCTAGGGAAGGGGTTACATGATGATTTTGGGATGCAGCTTCTCTTGGGCACTGCTTTCCATCCTCATACGGATGGTCAGACTGAGAGGACCATTCAGACTCTCAAGGACATGATCTTTGCATGCGTTCTCGTATTTTGTTGCAGGTGGGAGGAGCACATACCCATGGTGGAGTTTGCGTACAACAATAGCTACCACTCCACCATTGGGATGGCCCCTTATGAGGCACTGTACGACCGACCTTGTAGATCACCTCTGTGCTGGACTGGCCCCGAGGAGTCAGCACTTGTAGGACCATAGATGCTACAGGCTACGATGGAGAAGGTGCAGATCATCCAAGAGCGGATGAAGACTATACAGAGTAGACAAAAATCCTATGCAAATAAAAGAAGGAGACCAATGGAGTTCAAGGATGGTGACCACGTCTTCCTACGGGTCTCACCTCGACGAGGTCTATGGAGATTTGTCCAAAGTGGAATGTAATCTCTGCGATTTATCAGACCGTTCTAGGTCTTCTGAAGAGTAGGCGAGGTGGCTTACCACCTGGATCTTTCAACTCAATTGCACCGGGTGCACAACATCTTCCACGTATCTCAGCTGAGGAGATACATGCACGACTCATCCCACATCATCGACCACAGGGAGTGGGACATCAATCACGGGGCGACATTCGTGGATGTTCCAGTGGATATTGAGGATCTACATGAGCAGGCCCCATGTGGACGGCCAATTCCTCTGGTGCACGTTCACTGGCAGCACGGGAACCATCAAGAGATCACATGGGAGCGGGAGGCTCAGATGCGTGCTCAGTACCCCCTTTTGTTTCCCTAGTGTGTGTTATATCTTTACAAGTATGTAAATCCCTGAGGTGGGGGAAATGTAAAGACTTGTAAATTTAAAGGAAATTTTTTTCTTCAATTCGAGGAAATTTTACGAGTCCGCTGTTTCTGACGGCGCCTGATTCCAAGGCCCGGTGTGCCAAGAATCAATTTATGAAGTTTTGTTCGGGTACATTCCGTAAATGCACGTGTGGGTTTTTCGATATTTCGAACCGGTTCTTGGAACTAAAATTTGAGGACACCGATGAACTCACAACACCAGTATTCACTTAAAGATACCTCTACCGTAGTTGCGTTTGGTCAAGAGTGGAAGTCAATTTTGGGGATTCTTAATAAATTAAATAAAATTTATGTGTTACATAATTTTATTTAGTTGGTGGTTTTTATCTCCAAAGGGGAGTTGGAGGTGGGTCCCACCCTCCTCATAACCTCCCATGGGTGGATATTGTGTGGTGGGGCCCACCCTCCTCATCACCCCATTTTGTAACTCTTGGACACCCCCTATGTATTAATGAAGCAATCTCTCTCCTCTTTAAATTTTGAAAACTCTCCACCTCCCACCTTCTCTCATTAATGTTCCAACAAAATGAAATTAATTAATTAAGCTCCCTCAATTAATTGATTAATTTGAATTGTTTTGAAATGAATGACAATATTAACTTTGGGGAGCCTATTGTTTTATTTGAGTTGGAAAATATTCTGTTGGGAGGCTTTGGGGAATTAGAGAGAATGACATCCCCTACAATGAAGAACATCCCCTACACTTCTTCAACTGGGGCAAGAACATGAGGCGACGCCCATGAGGAACGCCATCTTCCTTCCTCTTCCTCCTCATCAAGGGATAAGATGCCACCCATGAAAATTGTCGCCAATAACGACACTTCTTCCTTGGATGCACCCGACGTCAACAAATCGACATCGTCATCAATGAACGAATTTAGATTGAAGGTAGGGGGTTTTGTATAATTTTAAATGAAAAACATTATACCCTCGTTCTTGATGAATGTTTTGGTTTGACTTTGTCCATTTGTTATTGCTTAACGCGGAGGGAGCCGACCAAACAAATATAGCCCGACGATCCTCCATTGATTATTCTTTGCGTTGACAATGGGGGTAGATCCAATAGGATGTAGTGTCCTCGCACCGTGTCGGAAGAAGGAGACTGCGACAATGCAAGCCGTGGCGGACGGAAGAGGCGGCAACGATCGGAGGCGGCTGTGACCAGAGGCGGCGAACGCCCGCCGGCCGCGTGAAGGAAACCTGCGGCCCGTATCTACGGGCGACTCGGGCTGAAGAATTGGTCGTCTACTACTGGTCGGGCTGGTGGACCACGACACCCGTAGGTGCCGTGCGTAGGAGATGCGGCCCGCAACCGTGGGCTGCTTGGCTGGGTGAACCGACCGGCTATGGCTGGGCGAACTGGCTGGCTACAGTAGGTCGGGATGGAAGATCGCGGCGCACGCTGGCGCCGCGCAGTGGGAGAACCGTAGTACCCAACCATGGGCTGCTCGCCAGCGAACCAGCTAGACAACTACCGGCTGGGCTGAAGACCTGCGACGCCGCTTCGAGCTGCGCTGCGGAGAAGACCACAGCCAGCTGTGCGGGCCGCTATACTGGGCGAACTGGCCGGACACCTTCCAGCTGGGCTAGAAGACCGCGACCCGCTGTGTGGGCCACTCATGCCAGACAGAACCGACCGGCTTCGGTCGGCCAGGCAGGGAGAGGCGGCGCCGCCAGGCGAACCGGATCGGCCCGCTCTGCGGGCCGAGTCCGAAGGTGGACCGCGCCCCACCGAGCCAGGCCGACCCCCCAGCTAGGTCGGAACCACCAAACCGGGCCGGGACAACCGCCAGCCGGGTCTGGTCCACCGAGTCGGGTCGGGCCGACCCGTCATCCCACTAGGCTTGAAGGGCCAGGCCCGACATCGCCTAAAAGAAAATATCTTCAAGACCGCGCGTCTGAACGACGCGCCGTCTGCAACACTGGGACCCTTGCAACGAGGTGGTCCTTTTGCAATACTCTATGTGATATTTTGAAGACTTTGGAAAGAGACTGAGTTTGGATCCAGTATAAATCCAACCGGGCCCCTGGAACGGAAAAGCCTATAACTCTCAGACTGGGCGTCCGATTGACGCGCAATCTATCATGTTTTGTTTCTTTTGATGAGACAGAACTTCTGGATACATCAACTCAGGACTTTGGGATAGTTGATGTATCGAACCCCTTTTCTTGAGAAGCACGTCCTCCCTGAATCGAGCGTGCTGTGTGTGGGAACCATAGAACTGGCTGTGACTAAGTCAACTACTGTACTGGAATCCTCTGTGGGTTCCACGACGACTACTGTATTGGAATCCTGTGTGGGTTCGACAGTTCTGAAATATACTCATGTATCCTATGTGTGTTCGATAGAATAGTTGGCCTGTATCCAATGTGGGTCCGACAGCTCAGATGAGAATAGTTGTCATGTATCCTACGTGGGTTTGACAGCTTAGATGAGAATAGCTGGCATGTATCCTGTGTGGGTCTGACATCTTAGACGAGATAACTGGTCTGTATCCTGCATGGGTCCAACACCTTAGCTGGTCCTGTATCTTGTGTGGGTCCGACAGCATAGATGATCCAGTGGCTACATCTGATCATCTATATCTCACTACTATTTTGGAATACCTGTATGAGATGAGTCATGTCTTTCAACCATTATCATCTTGGTGATTGACTTTACATCCTTTGTGGAATTGGTTTCTTCTTGGGCTCGAGAGTTGGAGTCGGAATGAGATTGGTAACTTAGGTATATGTATTGGCATATACCTATGTAGGGTTAGTTGATACTTAATTATTGTATCTTTCTTGTTTTGTTTATCCTTACTGGATATTGTGAGAACTTTCGGGTCTCGGGGTCCCTACTGAGTATCATTATACTCACCCCTGCACGGGCTATGCCCACACCTCATTGTGTTGGATGCAGACGACGGACAACACTGACGGAGGCCGAGAGCACCATGACTGGACGGTACCCGGAGGTGGACCTTGCGACGAGTCGGCACACGGAGGAGACTAATAGACGTGAGTGCTGAGGTTGCCATCTGTACCTACCCTTCAGGTAAGAATCCTGGAGGACAATTCAAGAGCTGCTCTTTACTTTAATCTGTTTTTCCGTTTTTACGTGTAGTTGTTATTCAGATGGGTTTGTATACTGGCCCACTTACTTTCAGGCACACTATTTTGTATTTAGTTTATCTTAGTGTTTACTTCATGTTGCATACTCTGTTGTGTTTGTTTAATTTTATAAAGGTAATTCCTTCCCAGTTTAGATATTTACACCTTTGGTGCTAGTCGCCAGCCCCTGGCCTATGGAAGGTGGGTTTGGGGGAGTCATGGCACGAACCCCAAGGAAGGGTCATGATTGCAGATGATAATTTGTTTACCAAAATGAGTTAACCATCATATATTGAAATAATACATTAATCTCCAAAATTAAAAAGCAATACCCACAGTTAAAAAAACATTCCTAAATATATTCAACATTAATGATTTATTTAATCTCAAATTTTATCACATAAATTTCATCATTAAATCCCAAAACTATATCTATCTCCTTTTAGAATTAAATTAATCACTTAGTCACTAAATTAATTTTAAATCCCATGATTATCTATATGATAAAATTTATCTTCCCATAATTTCATTAATTTAAAAGATCATATAATCTCTAATGATTATTAATATATTAAATCATATGTTTTCAATATGTAAATGAATACATAAAATTTAACCAAAGATTCACATATACTTCAATCTAATAATACATCTCCAAAAGTTTCATTAATCACTTTAAGATCTCATCGCTTAAAACCTCAAAATGGGTACATAATAATTTGAAGATATGGTGAAACTTATGTTTATAGAACAATAATGGTATTCTTAACTCTGAATATAAACTCACATTAATATATCATAATATCCAAAGTTATCTAAACCATTCCTCTGATACCTACTATAACGACCCAAAACACGCCCCTCCCCCCATATACGGTGCTGAAATCGTAAACAATACATTTCTGGATTTGGTTCCAATAAATGTAACCAATTTCTTACCATCAAAACCTAATAAAATCAAAAGGAAAATTAGGATCATTAACATACTCAAGGACCATATAGGTTTAGGGTTTTAGATAATTAAGAGAAACTTCTACATAAACAATACTGAAGTCATTAAATGATTATTTCTCCCACTTGGCCCAATTATATTATTTCACATTAAGTCATCAGCATCATACATAAGAAATCCCTTCTAGAAATAATTCATTCTAACACTTTATTTAGGTAAGAGAAAATATAATAAGGGTGAGATCAAATGATCAGTAAGGATAAATTTAGGCATTAACAATTGAATTCTATTAGTGATAACAAGAAGAGAATAAGGGTTTGATGACATAATAAAATTGCATGAGTGTAACATAATAATGTTCATACCCATCAATACCTGGGTCATAAAACATGAAAATATGGACTCAGTATTTAAAAAAGTAAATATTAGTTATATTCAGTAATCATGATCCATGTGATAACAATATTAATTAAAAGAAACATTATAAACACATAAAAAGAATAGATAAAATTCATTGGTATCTTGGAACAACATCATCATTGAACCTTTAAATAACCCTTACAATTATAATAATCATATGGTTGACTGACAATATTATTATCCAGAGAAAATAATTATTACCCAATGCATTAGAGCATTATCTGCATGCACCCATCATATATTTTACAATTGGCTCATCCAATGATATCTGGCTCACCCATTATATAACAATGTCCAAGAACCATAAATAAAGTACACAGAGCTTTATTTCCACTATAAAACTCATAAAAGAATTACTTATTCCTTTCATAACATGATTAACATGTGGAAAAGAAACAATTTCCATGATAATAATTTTGAATCATGATTAACCCATAGAAATGAAATAGATTCCATAACAATATATAAGAAAAAATTATAATCCTTCTAGAAAAATAATGAGGGTGGTGTCATTAGAAAATATTCCCACTTTTGAATGAGTAATAATAATGGATTTCATCTTTGATGGAAAATGATTTTGAAAGATTACATGGAAATTTTATTAAGGAAGATAAATTTTCTATGAAAATAAATTTTTTAGAAAAAAATTTAATACAATTTCTTGTTAATCATTTTCATTGATAATAACCTTGAAAATTTCTAAAGGAAGCATTCAGAATTATCTAATTTTTTTAGAAATATATAATTTCCAATTTTGAAAACACTTTTTAAAATATAAAATATTTTAAAAATACTTTCAATTTAAAATAACCTAGAAAAATATAAATGTGAATTTAGGGAAAATAATGGTCATAACAGTGATAAATTCCATTCATGTCATACATGATGAAATAGAGACGCCTTTCACTTTTTTGGTAATATCGCAACATAGATTGTTTGGAAAATGGAATTAATACTCTTTTAATGATATTGTTAAGCCCACTAGGCTAGATACCCTGAGAGGGAGGGGTGAATCAGTTTATGAAAAATTAAAACAACTGCACCTTTTGATCTTGTTTTGTTGTTTGAAAAAACCATATCCTCCCTATCTTTCCTATTATAGAGTATGAATGAATCTTAAAGCATGAACAAGACACAATAATTTTACTTGGTTCACCCTCACTGGGATATGTCCAAGGATCATACACCGGCGATGTTCTGATGTACCAAATACATTATAAGTGCGCTGTTATTTACATGTTTTAAGATGGCTCACTATCCCTTCTAGTTTACAACCACTCACAATTTGAGAAATCACTGATCTCTCAACTGATGTGAGCTCACTACTTCTTCAGAAGATCCTCTCACAGTTTATATAACTGTAGGTATCTTCATTATCACTAATTAATAAATCTTTCTCTATATGTAGATGCTCTGTTGGCGTCCACCTTTCACCCGCAGTTGAATCTCACTTTGCATCAGAGGTACCAGGGAATCATCCAACTTTCACGCAATGCTAGAGTGACTAGCACACTTCTCTATGCTTAGTGCACTTCTCTAATGCCTCGCGCACTTCGTCAAGCCTGGAACACAAGTGTCCCCTAACCACTTTGATGACACTCCATTTGCCTACTCCAATCTTGGGTGACCCACAAACTTTTACGCCCAAACCAATATTGGTGCACATCAATCAATTGGTGTGCATCTTTTGAATATCTTTATACCTTGAGGGATTTTTTCCCAACAAATATTTTGTAAAAAAATCATACATGGTGAAAAATTATTTTTATAAATTATTTGAATAATTTTAAAATATTTTTGAAAACATATTTAGAAAACATGGTTTTGGAAGGAAGTGTTTTTGATCGAAGAGAAAAATAAAGGCAATTTTTCCTAAATACATTCTTTCAAGATCTTAAGAACATAATGAGTGGAAAATGAAAAGAAAACATGAATTAAAATGTCATTAATAAATTATAAGAAAATTAGTTATTTTCTTGAGATATGGATCATATGATTTTATCATTAGAAAGAAAAATAATAAAAAATCGTAATAAAGGATGAGATTCTAATATAAAACTCTTACAACTTTGGTAAATTGAATCATAAAACCCATGAAATAATAATATTTATTGGAACTTTTAATATAATTAAATTAATTATATTTATGATATAACACTTAAATAGGGTATTATATACACCTTATGGAATAATATAAGAAAATAACATAACTTAGTTCTCCAAGAGTGAAATTTGAGACAAAAGTCCCTTATTACATTGGAAACTTTTGATGCATAAACTACATGAAATAGAGATACTAAAATTGATATGTAAATCCCCATAATTTTAAGAATAATAAAAATAAAATAAATGTTTGGCTATAATATACACCACATAAAATAAAAACAAGGTTACTATGTCTCGTGTCTCATATATAATAAAAGTTAAACGAAAAACCCTTACCTTGAGTCTTGAATTACATGATACACATTCTAAACTGCTTAATAGTAAATATAAGTTTATAATAAATATATTATAGAGGAATTATTATTTATATTATATGATATATTATTTAATTATGAACTTTTATTACCCATTTATTAATAATTACTTGTTAAAATCATGTTTCGGGTAATAAGTGATAATCTTTTCGTTTCTATTTTGATTTGTTGTTTTTGGTCCTATTACTTTGATCACGGTTAAATAATCTCAAAAAGTTAATAATGATATAATTATAATATTTATTCTTAAATTATACTTTTTTGGCTAATCATGAAATATGGATTTAAGAAATGAATTACGTTATAATCATGGAGACGGTAGGCTGGTTGTACTTATAAGTAACGTTTCCATTTATTAAAAATTATTATGGAAAGGAATTAAGTATAATTTTATCTTTAAATAAATATTATTATATCATAAATTAAATATTATTTATTTAAATATACTTATACATATCATCCATCTGGTATGGTGATAAAAAGAGAGTGTCACATCACTCAGTGAAGGTGGTAGTCCACATGTGCAAGAACAACATCATCATCTTCTAGTGTGTGAAAAAGTAATAAATAAAAAAATATATATAATACTATAATAATTATAAATATGTAATTAATACAATAATTATTTCACTTATATTTCATATATTAATTAAAATTATCCTTACTATCTTCCATGTAAAGTGTTAGTGAAAACATATCTCATCGCTTCGCAAGGCGGCAATCCATCTTACACACGAACAACGTTATCATATCTAATATGAAAAAGGAAATTAAAAAGGTATATATGATATAATTACTAAATAGCTATAATAATATTATAATTATATTATATATACTTTATATCCATCATCATACACAACTGTGTGAGTTGGTAATGTTAAAATTAATGATATCGGTTCGCGAGACGATATTCTGTCGTACACAAGAATGATGAATTCATAACCCATTTGATGAAAGTGGAGATGATTTTAGGTCATGTAATTAACATAAAAATATAATTATATACAATATAAGAATTTTATTATATAAACATGGTTTAATAATAATTTAATGAGGTGGAGGAAGAAATAAAATAAAAAACCCATTGAAGAACGTTACCTCTCCTTTAGGTGACCTCATTAGGTTTGCACCAAACTCATTACTAGGTTGGGTTACATCAAAAAATAAGTCATAAAGAATTATATTACAGAAGTTTTTAAGTGATTTTTGTAGGTATTGGTTAAACCAAAATGGTTTTAATGTGGGAATAAAATAGGGTAGGTCGTGGTATTTTATAAGTCAGGTGAGTGGAACAACTGTAATTATTTGAAAAGAAAAATGTGTACCAACATGTTTCTCATGGAAAAAGGATAAAAAAAAATTATCAATAATAGAATGTATAAGGTTTAACTATTTACATTAAATTGGTTTTGGAACTATTTTGGGTTATTTTTAACTATTATCTTTTTAGTTTAATCCATAGTAAACTAATTTTCACCTTAACCATGATAATTATTTTCTACCATTTTCACTATTCATTATGGTAAAAAATTATGTTTAAATTTATAGTAAATATAAATTATTTTTATTCAAAATATCGAATATATTTTACCAAATTAAATCCACATAATATTTAAAATTAAATTTAAAACAAAACTCCCAAATGTGATGAAAATATGGTTTTGAAGAAGTGTATTTTTAAAGAAAATGAGGATTTTATTTTAACTATATTAAAAATAATTTTATGTTTATAAATTGATATTTATTTATATATTATATTCAATTTTAATTTAACACATTCCTTATTAGGGGGGTTTTTAATAAATTAAAAAGGATAATCATTATGTGTTATAAAGTAGTTTTTAGAAAAATGTCATTTTTAAACCAAAAGACAAACTTACACTAAAATCATATATGAAGTTGATTAAAAAAAATTAAGTGGATTAAATATAAATAAATAATACTTATTTTATATTAAATCAAAATCTAAACATATTTATATATTTAGACTATTTAATTTATTGAAAATAAATTACATTTTTACAAAAATCAATATTTTTAACTATTCATAAAAACCAATATTTTATGAAAAATCCCAAAATTTCACCTAAAGTAAATTTTCATATTCTGATTTAAAAATTGAATTTATTTTTATAAAATTTGTTTTATAAAATTTTCAATAATTAATTATAATATTTTTTCATGGAAATCAATAAAAACATTTTTAAAGAAAACATATTTTGATGAATAAAATTATTTTACGAAAAATTGATTGATTGTTTAATAAAAATTTATCAATATTTTATATTTAGTTGCATATATATATATATATATCATAAATTTTTTAATACTATTTATTCCGCCTAATTTGACAGTTATATTAAAATAGTTATATATTTCATGGATAATTTAAGCTCGGTGTTTTGTGTCGAATATTCTACCAAACATAGTTTACTTTTATAAAATATTTGGGTATTATATATATAATTAAACATAATATCTTGAGTTTCATCCAATCTTGTGATTATGGAAATTAAGTTATTTTTAGTGAAATTACAAACATTATCAAAAACTAAAAAGATTGAAATGTTTTTAGTAAAGTTAAAAGATCTAGTAGAAATATATTCTAGAATGGAAATGTATATTATTTTTTTATTTTAATATTAAATATGATAACAAAATACAAAAAACAAATCTTGGTAATCTTTTCCATAATATAATGAATGAAATTTTAAATTATATTTTTATTATTGATTTTTTTAGTTTGAAAATAGAAATATATATTATTTTTAAAATATTCCAAAGAAATAAATTATGTAGAAATGTTTTATAAGGGTGACAATATAGTTATTAAAGCCACCATAATCAATATATTCTAAATCATGTGTACCTGTAACACATTATTAAAATAATTTCGACCCTTATTTAATTTAATTTATGGATAATTTTACTAGGATAACTAATTTCATATTTATAAAAAAAATTAATGAAGATATTGAAAAATATATGATTTTTAGATGATATATTTAAAGTGAACTGGGTCTGTATAAAAAAGAAAAAAGTAATATAAAAAATAATATAATATTCAAGTAATTATTATAATTCCTATATCTTTAAAATGGTACTAAAAATTATAAAATATCCCATATTCATATGAGTAAAATATAGTTACAAAAATAAAATACAATAGTTAGATGGAAATAGAAGAACTATGATGGTTGAATTCAAAAATTTTAAATTATTTGGAAATGAAGTTATATAAACAACAATTAATATTCAAAACATGTTTTTGTTGAGACTAGGATGTAATATGACTGTTTAACAGTTCTTTTATGAGAAGAAATTATCTATAAAGTATGTTAAATTTTGGAAATACATGCTTAATGAAAATATAAAACCAAGATATCTGAAATTTTGATGAAACGGGAAAAAAAGTAATATTTTTGGGATTTTTATCTACAAGTAGATGATACATAAATTTAAATATAAGGAAACTAAAACTGGTAGACAACAATGATGTTAAATCATTTAAATTGAACCCATTATGAGGGATATGTATGATGAACTTCATAAAAAATCAGATGAAGTTGAAAAAAAAAATCTAAAAAATTTAGTGAAGGAGAAACTAAATATGACACTAAAACTAGTTAGGTTAACTCATAATATACCAATATAAATGAATCTATTACATGAAATATTAAAAAATAATTAAAAAAGGTAAATAATCATGTTGAAGTAAAAAAAAATATTATTGGATAAACCACGAATGAAAACATAAGAATGATTGAACTCATCAATCAAACAATATTAATATAAAAAATTTAACCACAATCCATTGATGAAGCTCTTGATTATAGATAATAGTTTTATATTATGAATTATGTCATGGATAAAATTAAAAACAATACTACTTTGGATCATCAACTAATACCTAAATAAAACAATGTAATTAGAACCAAGTGGGTATATAAAAACATAGTCAATGATAATGGTAATGTTTTAAAATAAAAAACTAGGTTAATATGTAATGGATATTGTCAAGTGGAAGGTAATGGATTTTAATAAACCTTTTTTCATAATGTAATAATTTATTATATTATAATTTGACTAGAAGTTGTAGAAAAAAATCAATACATAATAAACCTTAAAGGTATAATGTTCATTTTTTGAATGGTATTATAGATGGGGAATTAATAATTAATAAATATGAAGGCTTTGTACTGATAGTAATGTAATATAATATTACAGGTTGAAGATATCTTTATATGTAATGAAATAAGTAGTTATATCCATGTATTCAAAATGATATAATTTTTTTTAAAGGAGATGAACTTCGTAAAAGTAAAAGTTTATAGAATCCTCTATAATATAGAGATAAACACATGTAATCATTTTCATTATATATACTGGTGATAAAATTATTATAGTATAAAAAGTGTATTTTTGAAGTGTTTATGGAACAAATAAATAATTTCTTTCTAAAATTTTGATTCTCAGTGAAATGAAATTCTTTCTTGGATTACAAGTTAAAAAGAAGAATAATATTATTTCCCTATCTCAGGATAGATATGCTTAGGAATTGATGGAGAAGTTTTCAATGATATATCATAAATCTATTACAACACCTATAACTATAGGTGTAAATTTAAATAAGGATATTGTAGGATAATGTTTGAATAAGAATGATTACATTAATATTTATTGTAGTCTTTTTTTGTATATAAAGGAATCCATAAATGAAATTTTTTATTTTTTAACTTTGTGTGAATTATTTTAAAGGGATACCAAGGAATCAAATATAATATATAGAAATATTTTTTTGATATTTTAAAAGAATATTGAACTATGGGGTCATGACGGGAGCCCACCAAGGCTCCTCCTATGTGAGTGATGGGATTACGAGTGACCCCCCATATTCTATATCCAATAGGTCATGGGGTGAATACAAGCACCATGGGAATAAAATCATAATATTTGATGAATTACCCTCATTAAACCTTATAAAGATAACCAAAAACCATAAACCAACTCCAGGGAATATGTAAATAAACATTACCATGACCCAAAATGTCACTAAATATTGATATTTTATTAATAATAATACAAATAGATATGCGCAACAACATTTTACGACTCCAATCCATCCATAAAACTCAACTTGAGATACGAGAACATAAGCTTTAATTCTTTATTTCACTATCATACAACACAAACATAAATACAAATATAGGGAGGGAATCACTTGAGAGTAATTTTTAGGATTATATTATGAAATAAGAAACAATAAATGTAAAATAATAATTAAAGACTAAATATATATGAATCAAGAAAACAAAAATAAGATCTAAGGGATAAGTAAATCAATACAACTAGTAACTCCACCACTCACTATAACCTTCTCAATTCTCTAAAAAACATGCATAAAATCCTCCTAGTACTACTATCAAATAAAAATTCAAAATTGATGAACTATTAATAATCAACCCTGCCAAAACATTGAAAATATTAACAATAAATAAAAGTGCAAAAAACATATCATAGTTCCCATACCATCAAATCCATCAACTTAAAAATTATCTAATCACATAAACCAAAAATAACAAATTTTTTGAAATATCATAAAACAAAACCAAATAATAAAGAATAAGAAATGTCATCAAAACACCACAACCACTTCCAATAACATTATATGATAAAACGACCAGAAAAATTTACACTACTATTACCTTTTAGTTTAGAAGATACTCTAACTCGTGATAGGGTAAAAATCCATAGTATTATAACCCGTCACCAACTAATAGAAATGATAGAATAAAACAATAACAATAAAACCACACTACCACATCCACTATATATTTATTTCATAAATTAGTCAGCACATCATATATAATTAATTCCTTTTATAATCACATTTTTATATAATCCTCATTACAATATAACCACTTCCACATCATCATCATACAACTACCTCATCCCCAAATAGTTACAAAACAACCATGAAACCCCAATATAATTCTACAAAACATCCAATTTCACCATATAGATACATCAACATTCACCACCACTACATTAACATAATAATCAATAAATAATATAAAACAAAATAAAAATTATTACCATTTAGATACCACTTTTATAATCAAATAAATAATAAATCATATATTCAACTATAAATAATAAAATTATACCATCAACTACTTCACCAAAAATTCATACAAAATTTAACGAGGAACATCTACTATATTTAACTGATCAACCAACTATGATTCAAAAAAATTTAATTATCATTATAATGTAAATAATTGTTCATTATAATTTTCTCTCAATTAAGAAAACCATAAAAAATTATAATCCAGTAATATTATCCATGAAAACATGGAAAATAATTAAATAATCAAATACATCCCCCCATGAATTCACACTATTCAAAAACTTACTCTCATGAACCAGCATTTCCTCTTCCTCATGACATGATAATTCTAAATCCCCCCTTTCCTTTTTGAAACCTATAACCACCCAATTCGTCAAACAATGAAAAATAAAATTTTATGATGTAAATAAGGACAATACCCCCTCACACATGACGGTACATCAAATATACCCCTATGATGGTACAAATATATCCACTTTTTCAAAACATTAAAAACTATTATAATCATCTATTTTTACAATTCATTATATAGTATTAGAATATAAAAAACACCAATTACACACTCTAATCTCAAAAACAAATGATAAAAGAGACCCCCCAAATATTCCCTTGAGATAAAATATCAACTACCTATTAACTATTCTATAAAAATTGTCGACTACGTGAAGAAAACCCCATTATAATACATTACCATTAGAGAAAAAATGTTTCAATAAATATCATGAGTAATCCATAACTATAAATTACAAACAAATAACCAAGAAACCAAAATATAATGAGTATAAAGGTAACATTAGAATAAAACACAATAAGGCCACTAAGAAAATTAATTCTAGCTAGTAGAAGAAGAGTCCAGTGACCCCCTACTTTAAATAAATGGCCAAATTTGCAGTTAAATATCAATAAATCCACTACTAAGAAATTCTTTCCTATGAATAACCTCAATAAATTATTCACGAGGTATGAATATAATATTAAATTAGTAGAACAACTCATAGAACCCAAGGGCCATCAATGTACATATAAGAATCACCCTAGGACACACAAGGATGATAGCAGTCATAAAAATCAAATAGATGAGATGATACTATAATAGGAAAGACTCAATACCACCATGGAATATATTCCAAAGAAGCACAACAAGGTTGAGTCTGTCAAATATTATCCTCAAACCACAAATCCTTATAATGGATGCTTCCACATATTATGTAAACTATTTTTCTTCTATTGAACATGGATTTTATTAAGACTTTGATATAGACACCACCACCTTTACTTATTATTCCCAAATCATCTATTTGGACACAAGAGCACCATGACATAACTGTGGCCAACTATGGTCATTTCCCACTACTTTCTCAAACCTCAATGAAATTTAAATGAAATAACGTTATCTAGAGTACATCATAGTACACAATGTACACAAAAACTATATTTTCCATAATCCCAATGGAAAATATAACTTTACCTAAATATTATCCAATCCATGACAACTAAAACAGGTCCATACATGTTATAATTCATATACGACATCATAAATCGCCCAAAAAATGGAATGTTAAAACTCCAGTTTCACAAAACATGAAAAGAAGCCAAACCACCATGAAAAAAACACCAAACCAGGACTAACCTAGAAAAAAACCACATCTTTTTTCCCCTACACCATGTAATGTTTTTCCTTAAATACTCAAATTACGACATTCATCAAAAAACTAACACCCATACTCACTCCTCCCTACTTCGACATATCAAACATCCCAAATTAAAGGATCTAGAAAACTCGTTCCTCTATATTATATACATATAAAATGACTTTTATCCTCAAGAATCAGGATAAATATATATATTAAAGAAAATATTAAATAAATCGACCACAAATGATACTTAAAATAGGATCATTTCAAATCACCAACACTCTACAATCCTCATGGATATCCATTCTCTAGAAAAATAACCCACAAATCATACACTAATACTAATGGTATGAACCATATCATAACTCTAACTCATACCCCCAAAAAACATTATACACCATAAAACATACCACTCAAATAAGAATATTACCATCATGAGGATCATATTACTATGTAAAATAATATAATTCAAAATACTACCCTATATCATGGATCAACCTCTCATCAACCATTATACCTTCTTCAAAAAAACTCAATATTTTTCTAAACATTCCATTAACCTTTCAATTAATCTTAACTTTTTTTTTGAAAAACAATCAACTCTCCCAATCATTTTACAAAAACTATTTTTAAGTTTTATCAAAAAATAACACAACTTCCACTTTATTTTAAATAATTTTTCAGGAGGAAATGAATTTGTTTTATTTTTAATTAGACAAAAAATTATTACATACATTAAAATAAAATTTAGAATTCAATAAAAATTAAATTAAAATATAAAAATAATTTTAAGGATAATCCTGAAAGTAAATAAATGTCATAAATATAAGTGACACATTGATTCCAAAGAATAAAATTATCTTCCTATTAATGATGGAGAAGGACATTGAACCCTAAACATATTCATACCACTAATTCCATAACACATTACACAAAAAAATAAACTCTTCCAACACAAGAAAACTCAAACTACTCAAACGAAGGGCCAAGATCCATGATAAATGTCTAGAAGATCACTTTACTCTTTGGTTTTTCATACCATGAAACCCAAAACTCATACCCCTTATCTGGAACTTCTTTAAAACCAGGTAGTGACTTCTATTAAACCCTTTAATAATGTATAAATATTTTACCATAATCTTTACATGATCTCTCTCCTTGACCCACGTTTATAACAAGATAAAAAAACATGTTTTTGAATTTATGACTAAAAAAGACTCAAAGTATCATCTAGGATTATCATCTGTTGCTTGAAAATGATAAAACTAGTTAATCAAATCATTAAATTGATTTCAAAAGTTATTCATGATTTCTTCTTCATTCCATATCTCATGAATATATTTCATATGGGAATCCATTTATACATGGTAAATAAAAACCATCATGAATAAAAATATAAATTCTTACCAAGAAATATCATATGTGTTTTAACTTTGTATCCTCAAATATATTTGAGATAACTTCTAAATCAAACCAAATTACAATGAAACTCAAACCTAATATGAAAGCTTCACCAAATAATAGGTAGTTTCAATCTTCTATAACCATTCCTTATCCTAATTAATCAATTATCTATCAGGAATATTTGGCAATCCTTTCACAAAAACAATAAAAAAACATTATCCCATGATTTTTATTTCCCCTTATCACACCCAAAATCTTGATAATGCTTCTATTGAATGTCTAATTGTCAATATAAAAAGTAATAAATGTTATAATAAACATCGTAAATCACATAAAAATTATATAAATCATTAATAGATCAAATGTAAATTAATCTAATTCACAAACATACCACAATTATTTACTTCTAACTCATATTCACATCACTTTAATCCTTCTAAAATACACATCATAACCTCCCATATCACTAATAAAAAAACCATCCACCTTAATAAATACTATAATATAATATCCATTCCACCCCATCATCCAAACCCATACCAAGATAAAAACATGTAAATTTCACTAAGAAATATCAATTATAATCATTACAAAACAATAATAACTCATTTCACTCTAACATTAACACCACATTAAAAAATCACACATCAATATGATTACATTAAAACTTTTACTACCAAAAATATATAAGAGAAAACCCTTTTTTAAGAAAATTATTTTAACTAATAATATTTTAAATAAAAAAAATTTACGTTATCCAAACTTGTAACTCAAGAAAAAATGTTAATAACAATACATTTAAATAATTAAACAAATAAAGGAAATAAGTCAACAATTAGAACATTTTAATAATTACATGAAGCATTTCATGAGATACATAAGTAAGTAAAATAAAAAATTATAATTGGATTTATTATATATTAATTTCATTATAATGATAATAACTTAAACCATAAAAACATATGTATCACTATTATTAAAATATTCCATTAAATTACCAAAAAGAAATATGGAATGATTTACTTACTTGCTTCATGCTTAACATGCTTAAACCAAAGCATCTCAATAAAAACATTCTCTAAAAAATATATATATAATTAAAAAAATTTATACTACTAGAAAAAATATCATGAAAATATCATGATTAATAATGTATTTAACAATATCATGAGAAATTTGGTTTTAATAAATAAATTTTAATATGTTTTATATTTTAGAATGCTTACAAAACAAGTGACATAATAATCTACAAATATATTTTAATATTAGATATTTAAAAAAATTATATATTCCACATTAAATATAAATCATTAATAACTCCCATTTATAGAATGTCATATCTAGGTATTCAATCTTAATATGTTATACAATGTAAATTATAATAAAGAAAAATTACATACATGCTCTTTATCAAATAAACATTCATAGAAAACATTCATTAAATTCATCATATATCTAAAATACAAATGATAAGTTCATATCAACACATGGAATAATGGTTTAATTATTAATAAATTTTTTTAAAAAATAAAACATAGAATAAAAATAATACTTCCTTTTATTATCCTTCAACTTATGATCATACACATTTTCATCAATGGGAAAACATAATCACATAACTAATATTTATTTTAATAATTATTAAATCCTACAGAACAAACATAATGATTTAATAATACTCTATTAATATATTAGGTAGATGGGATTACAAATACAAACAGTTAAAACACCTATGCAGCCTAGTGGTTCAAGATTCATCTATTCCCATAAGGAATAAAAAGTACCCCTGAACCATATTTATTATAATTTTTATTGACATAATGGCCCAATGGCCTTGAAAGCACAATATTTGGCCTGAAGGCTAGACATATAACAACCCTGGATTCTAAAAGATGGATATTAAATCATTTTAAATGATTATTTATCATAATAAAAAATACATGCATGAGGACAGTAATAGTTTAGTGTCATTGGAAACATGAAATATAATATTTTAACTTGGTGAAAGATCTTCAATGTTTCCAAAAAAAGATCTTCCATTTAGTACTCAAACTTAATACCTTTCTTCATAACCTGGGGAAAAGAATCATAAGAAATAGTGATATAAAATTTTAATTAAGGGTAAAAAAAGAAGATATGTAAACATGACATAAGAATAATCATATGATACCATGACCATAGAATTTGAAAACCATTTCCTGAATATCAAAGATCATAAACATGAATCATAACATAGTGATTGATAGATCATAAGACATGAATCACAAGGGAATAAAAGGACACGATCCATGAGATCATAACATTGGCATAAGATATAGATTCATGACATATAGATAAGAATAGTGAATCTTATGTCAAGGATACTTTCCAAGACATTCATAACATGTTAGGATATGGATAACAACATGTGTACCTTAGTTCGGCTTGGGATAACCTCTGGTGTACACTTTTTTGAGATTGGGATAACCACTCGTGTACCAATATTTTAAGTGTTTAATCATTTTGGGAAGGACACACCACCATCCCTAGAAGAAGCCATCTTCTCATAGTGGAATGGTTTCACTCCCCAAACCATCATCGTAGACAAAGTCCATTACTGAAATGAGTCACTGCTCATTCATGACCTATCTTACTAATGCAGTTTCACTCCCCTAATCTATCCTTATGTACCACATGAGAAATATAAATATTTACCATATGCATTAGAGGGAGATATATGTCCCACCCATCACATAAATAAATCATACATATATGTGCCACAAGATAATAAACATTCATCATATCATAACTAATTAAATGAAATGAGTATTATAAAATGTTCATCACATCATAAACTATGAAAATGAAATAGGTTTCATAATTATTTCATCATATCATGTACTGTGAATAGAAGTAGGTTTTATAATTTTTTTATCATGATATAACATATGGAAAAGAAGTATGTTTTATAAAAAAATTTCCATCTTGAACATAAAAATATCAAATAAAAAATAATAATGGTGTACTTGGATCATATCCCCAATTAATCCTAAAATATATCAAATGATTTAATATTATATGGACATGTATTTTGAAAGATCAGTTGAATAATTCATTAAGGAAAATAGAATTTCATTGAAAATATCTTTCATGTAACTTTTTCAAAATAAATTTCTCCAAAAATAAAATTTTAATCTTATAAATAAATATTTGAAACACCATTTAAAACATTTATTGTGGAAAATATTCTTTCTTATTTGAAGAATTATTTTTTAAAACAGAAATACATTAGAATCCCATTTTCTTTGAAAATAACCTTGAAACTTATAAAATATTATTTGAAAATAATTTTAAAACAAAAGTTTTACTAAATATTTAATAAAACCTTTTAATTTGAAAATATTCTTTAAAATTTATAAATTAATGCTCAAAAAATTAAGTGTCTATAAAAATAGATAATTCTATATGTAACGTATACTTAAGAACAATGACTCCTTTTATATTGCTGGTAGAAGTCAAGAGAGCCTTGATTGGAAAATGACAAGAATATTTAATTTTTTTAAAAAAAAGTTAAAACATGGGAAAAAAATATTTACAATGTAATGCCCCAACCCCAGTTACCTAGAGTCAGTGTATTATTAAACAAAATTGGTATGATACAAGGAATCATGTCCCGAAATACCAATCAGTTTTGTAGCTTTGCAAGTATAGATACATTCATAAGTTTTACATTACATGATGAAATAAAAACATCGACAAAATTTGGTCCCCATTGAAAACACATATATCCTTAACCTATCCCTACAGGTCAACCATAAAATAATTCTTCACGTCCTGTAAATAATAAAACATAGAAAGGGATGAGATCATATTCTCAGGAAGGATAATTATATATTTAAAACTTTTATAAATAAGCATAAACATTTAAGGCAATGTATAAGACTAAAAATAATTTTAATTATAAACTTGAGAATAATATATAAAAGTTAAAATAAAATAATGTAATTTACTTATTCACATAGATATTCTACTAGTCGAATAATAACATGAAAAATCAATATCCACTTTCATAATAATGGAATGAATAATGCCAGACTTCATAACCACATAGTCAAGGCCTTGTGCCAAGACTACAAATAAAATTTTTAAGGCCTTATTCCAAGACACTAGTTTTCCTCATGAGACCTACTGATGCATCGAGGAGTTATAATGGGCTTCACCCATCACTTACTAAGTCCAATGCATTCCTGATATGAAATGGTTTAAACATAACATAAACATTCTTGTTAAAACTAGAATACGAAATGTTAATAAATTAACCATAAACCATGAATGGTATAAAAATAACACATCCACAATCAAGAATATCACAAAACCTTTAATACAATATTAAATATTTGTATCATTATAAATCAACCTCAGTCAAGAATAATATCCAATAAAGGATGTTGGCATAGTTGAAAATGATCAGTTAAACACTTTGAAAGAAATATACTGTTTTGTGAAATCATTTAAAAGTCACCCATTTTTAATGGAATTCATTTAAAAGATATTTTTGAATCAAAGTTTCCCATACCACTTTTTAATCATTTTAAAGAAATTAATATTTTAAAACAATCATGTCTATATAAATAAATCCATAAAACTATTTTTGAAAACATGGACATTAGTGAAAAAGGTTTAGAAGAATAAATAATTAAAACATTTAAAATTATGTTTTAGTAAAAGCGTCCCTTAAGAAATCATTTTTCAAATTCTTTTATGAATCATGGAAATGGAAGATAAATATGTCCCAATAAATACTTACATATAAACAGTCTCGGATAATAATGAGATTGAAAAATTAAACTATACCTTGTAGATTTCCTTGGACGAGGGTATGTTAACCTCCTGTATAATAGTTAAATCGTAGTAATCTAATTATAGAAGAACTATATATATATATATATGATATCATATATGATCTTGTAATATTTCATTGTTATTAAAATTTTAGTAATATCATCATTTCAGGTGTTAACTGGTCGGTTTTCCTTTATATGCTTGGTTACAAAAGCCATGTTTGTTATGTATAGGATTGATTTTATTCATATGCATAATGATATTATGTTCTTAAACATTATTTTTAATCATAAAAATGAAAACTATTTTTGAATAATTACGACGGGGAATGAATCTCATCGCATTTGGGTGAAGGTAATCCGTACGTAATCATGAGTGAAAATATAATTATATTGATGGTGAAACCATATATAATTGCATGGTATATCATATATACAGAATTATTAACATGTTATATTTATTATTTACATCATTTATACTCATTTTTATACCTATCCAAATAATTAAGTGTTTGAATAACAAACTACACCGCGACGTGGAGATAGTAGGTCATACGTACGAATATATGGAGACTTTTTCATTTATAGGATGGGTAGAATAATGAATATGGTTTTAACATATTTATAATAACATCATAGTGTGTATAAGTTTCTATAGAAATTATTTTGTTATGGAAACAACAAATAAAGAAGAAGTGGAAGAAGAAAATAACTTGAAAGAGGGTGGTGAAATTATTACCTTGTTTTCGATTGATTCATTTTGTGTTGATCAAAAGGGATCCTTGCATTGGATTTATTATCAATGTAAAGAATCCAGGATGATGTGAGGGAAGTTGTTATGATATTTTGGTAGGGGTTTTCTGATCCAAATGGCTTTGGAGGTGTGATTATGAGAGAAGGGGGAGTTCCCATTTATAAGAGAGGTGAGGGGAACCTTAGAAAAAGATTGAAATATTATTTTATAATAAAATAATTTTCGGTTTCTAATGGTTCAAAAATAATTTATTTCGAGTCTAAGGTGTGGATGGGTCAAAACAAACTCAACAAATTGATTTTATACATGTTTAGGGCACCATATTAACCCTATCCTTTTGATTTAACACTATGTTAAAAAGTTGAACTTTTACAGTGTCCTCTTGTATTACTATAATAAATGGTTAATAAAATTACCATAAAATTTCAATTGAACCCCAAGTGGTTCATTAATGACATATCTATTATTATATAAGTCCTCTTGATGAAACATATATTTTTAGGAATATTATATCAATTAATAATATAGTACTAGTTTTAAAAACTAATTTATGTCAATTTTGAAACTATTTGGTATTTTGTTTTTTTAAAAGTCATAAAATCATGATTACTTCGAAATAAATTAATTTAATAAACCATAACATTTCATATTAACCTATGAAAGCAGTATAATTCATAAAAAGTCTAAAATTACATTTATTTGGATATTTATAATATCAATTAGTTTAGTCATTCATTAATAAGGTAATTACACTATCATCATTGTGTCATAAGTAAATAAAATTATTTAATGTCTACAAATAATAAATAAAATACTATAATTTATAAAATATTTTTATCTTTCTAATAAATATTTATAGTCGAAAGGATATATTATATAACCTGATGTAAAAATTATTTTACTAAAAGATATATGTTTATTCCATTCTTGTCTTTACTTTTAAATAATTAATATAAAGTCTCATTATCCCTCTCATGTGGCTACATGGGGTCCCCAAATCGACCAAAATATTCCCATGGTCGGAAATTTATCAACCAATTGGAATAGGACACATGTTAGGGTAATTTAATATTATTATAATTATATTGTTTTACCCTTATTTACCAGATTTACCCTTTAACCATAGTAAATAAAATATTTACTGAATTAATTATTCATAATGTCTAAAAGTAAAAGATGAATATTTACACAATTTTTCCCACGTGATATATAATATGGAATCAATTTTTTCAACTTCAAAACATGAATTTGGCATAAATTAATTTAAAATTGATTCCCGTTGTCAAAAGAAAATGCTTGTTTTTAAGGATTAAAAACTATCCAAAGATTGACACTTCTTTATGTCCAGTTTAAATGATAAATTATATAAAATGACCTAAATTATATTAAATAAAAAAAATATAATCTAATTTTACTTAAAACCATTGATATTTATATTTTAACATAATAAATTATTTTGATTACAAAAGTTTTTCTAAATTGAAATTTAGTATTTTTCACTATTCATTAAAATATGAAAGTTATCAGAAAAGTACCAAAAAAAATTTACAAACTAAATTATTTTGTCCATATTATAAATAATAATTTAATTTAACTAAATTTAATTTATAAAAGTGTCAAATATTGGATTTAAAAAGGGTTCCCCATAAAAAGGCGGAAAAACTGTATTTTTTGAAAAATACCTCTTTTATCATTAAAATTGTAATTTTATAATATTATGTCTAAGATACAAAAAAGATAAATGATAAAATTATATAGGATATATATAAAATTTAAAATATGGTTAATTATATTCATAACCACTTATTTAATGGTTAGTTTGGTAAGTTGTGATGCGCTCGATCTCGGTGTTGCATGTAGCGCAAGCTATTGAATTACATTAAGAAATAAATTACTATGAAATCTTTGTGGGTTACATTCTACTCCCCTTTAATAAATTGCATCCTCATAATTTTAATTTGTTCTTTGAGAATAAAATGATAAAAATAGAAAAATACCTTTGTGGAAAACCCACATCGGAAATTGGGTTATTAAAATTTAGTCTTAATAAGAGGGAAAGGGAAATTAAAAAGTCACCACCAAATTAGGGTTTCAAATAGGATAACATTGGTGGAAATTATAGACACATAATTAGAGGGAAAACGTAAATATTTATTCAGAGTTATTGATGTCATCAATCACAAACAAGTGTAAAATTGAGGGCCTCAAAGCCATTAATCTAAGATGATTTAAAATATCATCGGTTCAACAAAACATAAGTTATTAGGATAACAAATTATTTGTTTTAAGATCCCTTATCTAATGATTAATAATTAATTTCTTCATAGAATAATAGAAAAAATAATCTTGACAAGTAGAGTTCCATCTTTTAACTAATTTCTACCAAAAACACATATTTCACTCTAAAAGATGATAGAAATTAAAAATATTCTATTTATCCTAATTGTATCGGGTTAAAAAAATAATGAATTTATAATTCATTTGTCAGACTATTTAAAAAACTACATTATACAAACCAGGACAACACATAGGCTAGTGGTAGGTAATGCACCTGTGTCACCCTTTGAGTGCACGTTCAAGTCTCACAGCCTTTCCAGACGTGACGGGTTATTCCCCGACCTCCAGGTTGTCCTTTTTATAACAATCCAAAAATAATCCTAAGAAATTTTTTAAACATAAACAATAGTATCCAATTTCAAAATTAATTCATTACAACCTTTAGACTTATCCAAAATACTTTTGTCTAAACTCACAGTCCAAAATTTATAAGGAAGGTAAACATATTTATATTCTCTTTTTTCATGTAATAACATGTGAATACCTTCATCATGTATTCTATTAAAACATGGTAACACACATAATTACCATAAAACCATATTTATTACATTATCGCTACCTTATTTCTTATAAAATATTAGATATATTCCTTATATCAATTTTTTTAATACTCCAAAAATGATGGAATAAACAAACCATTAATCAGTTCCATGGTAGTCAAGAATATCCAATATAATTTATCCAAATCAACCATATCTTATTACGAAATCACTACCTCATTATCAGGACCATATTATGGTTTATCTTTCCCTCAAACATGTATTTTCGAAAAAGTTTATCTTGTTGTTGAGTCACATTTCTTAGTACCATATAATCTCAAATCCTCAATCAAATTGTACTATAGTAAAATCCTTATTTATTTTCATAATTAAAATAACCAGTCCATCATTGATACAATACTCAAATGAAATAATTAATTAATAAAAATATAAGAAGACTAATTATTCCTCTTCATCTTTGGTAGAATCATAACTTGATTATTATCTAATAGAATCACTTGGGGTATACTCTGATGATTGGGAAATTGATTTGTATAGTGCCTCAGCTCCTTGTAGATGAAGCATTATACATTTGAAATCTTTTTCATACCCTTGGAATCATGTACTTGGTGTCCATTTTCTCCACACTTATAACAAACTCTTATTCCAGTCAATCATTTACCAAGGTGATTCTTTCCACAGTTATCACATATGGGAAAACACTTCTTTCCCTTATTCCCTTTATCCATATTTCTCTCTACCATATTTTTATTCTCTGGCTTCCCTTCAAATCCATAGGACTTATGAAATTATTTACTAATCTTATTTACAGATTATACTATTTTTTCATATGATTATAATAAATAAGAAAATATTTCCTTTCGAAATGTTTTATTAATTCCATGAAATATATGATTCTTCTTACTCATTGGATCTTGTTTATTTTGGGAGTTCTCATTCCATATACTGGGCACCATTTCTAAACAATGGAATACACTAGGTTAGTTTTATGATTCACAATGCATAATTCAAAAATTGTAAAATACGAAATATAAATTGAAAATATTATGCACATAATCCATAATCCTAAAAATGTTTTCTTTGAGGTTGAATTTACATCTAAATCCTTAACAATGTCTTATAATGAAAATGTGAATTATCTTAAGCATATCCCCTAAATGTGTCATAACCAAGAGTGCATCAAATCCCATTGTCGTGTAGCAGTTCCCATTCTAGTTTAGCTTAAAGTAGTGTTTTTTGGTTTTACCCCTTCGTACATCTGTGTAAAAGCCTCCTCTACCTGATTATATCCATACAGGGATGTATTTCTTGGAAAACTCACAAAATCTCTATTGTACCAAAATTTTAGGAAGTTCTTCTATACTAATCATCAAATTCTATCTTAGGGCAGTGTTCTCTAATCAGAGTTTTTCTATATCAAGTTTCCAAGGATTGTATTAACCTTCCTATGATACCAACTGTAACGCCTTGACCCCAGTTATCTAGAGTCAGTGCATTATTACATAACATTGGCATGATACAAGGAATCAGGTCCCGAAAGACAGATCAGTTCAGTAGCCTTGGAAGTACTAGATAAATTCCTAAGTTTTACATTACATCATGAAATAAAAACATCAACAACATTTTGTCCCCTTTGAACACACTTATATCCTTTTCTTATCCCTACAGTTCAACCATAAAATACTTCTTCAAATCTTAAGAGAAATAAAACGTAGAAAGGGGTGAGTTTAGATGATCAGTATCGATAACAATATAGCAGAAACTTTCAAAAATAAGCATAAACATTTAAGGAAAAGTATAACACTAAAACAGTATACTTTTAAACATTAACTACAGTATAATATAGAAAATATAAATCAAATAATTCCATTTACTTATTCACATGGATATTCTACAAGTCGAATAATCACATGCAATATAAATAGCCACTTTTATAATGATAGAATGCATAATTCTAGACATCATAACCACATAGTCAAGGCCTTCTTCCAAGACTAAAACAATTGTTTTTGTAAAGGCCTTGTTCCAAGACACTAGATTGTCTCATGAGACCAACTGATGCATCGAGAAGCTATAGTGGGCTCCACCTATCAATTACTAAGTCCAATGCATTCCTCATATGAAAAGGTTCAAACATAACATAATCATTTTTATTAAAACTAGCATACAATATGTGAATAAATTAACCATATACCATGAATGGTATAAAAATAACACATCCATAGTCATACATATCACAAAACCTTCAATAAAATATGGAAGATCTGTATCATAATAAATCAACCTCAATCATAAATAATATCCATTAAATGATGTTGACATAGTCAAAAATATCATTAAAACTCATTGAGAGAAATATAACTTTATGTAAAATCATTTAAAATTCTCCCATTTTTAAAGGAATTTTTTTACACGAAATTTTTGAATCAAAGTGTCCCATACCATGTTGAATCTTTTGAAAAGAATTAATATTTCAAAACAATCATGTCCATATAAATAAATCCTTTAAATTATTTTTGAAAACATGGACATTAACGAGAAAGGTTTGGAAGAATAAATATTTAAAACATTTAAAATAATTTTTTTGCTAAAGTGTACCTTAAAAACAATCATTTTGAAAATTATTTTTTGAAACATGGACGTGGAAGATAAATATATCCCAATACATACTTACATATATACAATCTCTAATAATAATGAGATTGAGAAATTAACCCTTAACTTGTACTTTCCCTTGGCCGAAGGTACATTAATCTTCTATATAATAGTTAAATCATTGTTAATAAATTATAAGAGAATTATATACATAAATATGATATCATATATGATCCTCAAATATTTCTTTGTTAATAATATTTAAGTAGTATCATTGTTTTGGGTATAAACTAATCTGTTTTCCTTTATATTCTTCATTACGTAAGCCATGTTTGTTATGGATAAGATGTATTTTATTCATATCCAGAATGATATTAAGTTATTAAACAATATTTTTAATCATAAAATGAAAATTATTCTAGAGTGATTATGATGGGGAATGAATCTCATGGCGTTCGTGGAGACGGTAATCCGTACGTACGCATGAGAAACAATATCATTATATTGATGGTGAAATCGTATGTAATTTGATGATATATCATATATATAGAATCATTAACATGTTATATTTATTATTTAAATCAGTTATACTCATTATTATACCCATCCAAATAATTAAGTTTTTGAATAACAAACTACACCACGACGTGGAGACGGTAAGCCGTACGTACGCACGTATGATGAATTTTTCATTTATAGGATGGATATAATAATGAATGTGGTTGTACCATATTTATAATAACATAAAATTATGTAGGAGGATATGGATTTATTATTTTGTTATTTAAAGAACAAAGAAAGAGGAAGTGGAAGAAAAAAAGAACTTGAAAGTGGGTGGTGAAATTATTACCTATTTTTCGGGTGTTACATTTTGAGTTGATTAAAAGGGATCTATAGGTTGGATTTATGATCATATTAAGGACTCTAGGATGACATGAGGAAAGTTTGTATGATATTTGTGAAGTGTTTGGATGAGCTAAAATTCTTTGGAGGTTTCATTTTTAGAGAAGGGGGAGTGCCTTTTTATAAGAGAGGTGAAGGGAACCTTAAGAAAAGATTGAAATATTATTTTATAATAATATCCTTTTCGGTTTTTAATGGCTCCAAAATGATTTATTTCGAGTATTAGGTGGGTATGGGTCGAAATATACTCATAAAATAGGTTTTATATAGGTTTAGGTCACCATATTAACCTTATCTTATAAATTTAACTCTATATTAAAAAGTTTAACTTTTACAATGTCCTCCTGTATTACTATAATAAATAGTTAATAAATATACTATAAAATTCCAAGTGAACCCCAAGATGTTCATTAATGACATATCTATTATTATATATGCCATTTTCCTTAACCATATATTTTTAGTAATATTATATCAATGAATAATATAATATTTTTTAAAAACAAAATTATTTCAATTTTGACACTATTTGGTATTTTGTTTTTGTTAAGTCATAACTCAGGATTACATCGATCAAAATTTATTGAATCAACCCAAAAATCTCATATTAACCTAGAAAATTATGGTAATTCATCAAAATTCTCAAATTACATTTATTTGGATATTTATAATATCAATTTTTTAATCTTTCATTAATAAGTTAATTAATGCATCATCATTGTGTCCTAAATAAATTAAATTATTTAATGTCTAAAAATTATAAATAAAATACCATTGTATTGGAAATATTTCTGGATTTATAATTAATATTTAGAGTTGAAAATATAACTTATATAACCCCATATAAATATTATTTTACTAAAAGATATATGTTTATGTCATTTTTGTCTTTACTTTAAATTAATTAATATGTTGTGTCATTATCACTATCACATAGCTCCATGGGGTCCCAAAATAAACCCAAATATTCACATGTTTGGAAATGTATCAACAAATAGGAATATGACACATGTTATTTTAATTTAATATTATTATAATTATATTTGTTTACCATTATTTACTAGATTTACCCTTTAACCATTGTAAATAAAATATTTCCTGAAGTAAATATTCATAATGTATAAAAATAAAAGTTACATATTTACACGATTTGTACATCCTGACTCTAAATATGGAATCCATTTTTCTAAATTCCAAATATAGAAGTGGAAAAAATTAATTTAAAATAAATTTCTGTTGTCAAAACAAAAATCTTGAATTTTAAGAAATAAAAACAATCAAAAGATTGACACTTGTTTATGTCCAGCATAAATGTAAAATAACATCCAATGACATAGATTATATTAAATAATAAAAATATAATTTAATTTTCCTTAAAAACCATTAAATTTTATTATTTAACACTATAAAATATTTCGATTAAGAAAATTGTTTTTAATTAAAATTTTTTACTTTTCACTATTCATCAAAATATAAAAGTTATCAGAAAAATACCAAAAAATTATCCAAACTAAATTTCTGAATCCCTATTCTAAATAAGAATTTAATTTCACTAAATTAAATATATAAAAGTGTCAAATAGTTTATTGAAAAATGGTTCTCCATTAAATGGCGGAAACACTTCATTTTTTGATAAATACATATTTTATCTTTAAAATTGTATTTTTATTATATTATATCTAAGAAACACAAAATATTTAGGTTAAAATTATATATAATATATATAAAATTCAAAATGTGGTTAACACTATCCATAACCACCTTATGAACAGTTAGTTTGGTAAGTCGTGGTGCGCTTGATCTCGGTGTTGCATGTAGCGCAAGATATTGAATTAGATTAAAGAGATAACTTACTATGAAATCATGGGGTGTTAAATTAAAATTCATGGGGTAATAATATAAAATATTATAAAACATTTTTATAAAACATGTTTTTGAAATAAAATAGATTTCTTACCAAAGAGAGAAAGAAATTCAAATTTTCATAATTTTTTTAATTATCTTAAGCAACAAAGAGTAAAAAAATTGTAAAATTAATTGAATATATCATTTATAAATAGTGTATAAGAATATTTAGGATAATTATTGAGAAATTTATAATAATATTTTATCATTGGATGTGTAATCATAAACAATCCTGATAAACGATGAGATTGTAACATCAAATTATTAGAGAGTAACCTTAAATCATAAGCCCCATGAAGGAAAAAACTAAAATAGAACATATAATATCATTAGTATAAAATATTTCATGATATCAAATTTCTAAGAGGATCTATATACACCTCATGAAATAATATAGGTTCATATTAAAATATATGTCTGAGAAAATGAAATTTGAGATAAAAATCCTTATCGATTTGGTAACTTTTTAACCGTCAACCCCATGAAAGAGATATAATATAATGGATATGTAAATATAAATAAATATTAGAATAAGAATCATAAAATACATTCATGTTAATTATATAAATCACATAGAAGAAATTGGCGGTGAATATAGGATGTTTCTCACAAAAGTAAAAAGTGAGATGGAAATCTCTTACCTTAAGTCTCAACTCTCATCGTACTTGTTAAAACCTTATGTATAATAAATATATGTTTATTATAAACATATAAAATAACCATAATCATATATATAATACCATATATTATTAAATTATGAATTTATATTACCCTTTTATTAACAATTCCATGTTAATGTTATGTTTTGGGTAATAACCACATAGTTGTTCATAGAAGTTTTGAATTGTTATTCTTGGTCATCTTACTTAGATCATGATTTTATTATATATATAATGATAAGTATGATTTAAATATCATATATATTTAGTATATATGTATTTACATAAATCCATAAAATTTATTGATAGGAAATGATATGCACCATTTTTGGAGACGGTATGTCACACGTACGCTTGAACCTTCTTTCCATTCTCATAATTTATTGAAAGAAAAAAGTAAAATATATATATATCTATATATATTATCATTCAATTATGATTTTTATTTAATATATATAAATTATTATTTTTTAAATCCATCATTATTCATTCCTTGAAAAAAATAAACGAATTATATCGATTCATGAAGCAATTGTCCGTCGTACATTGGAACAATGTTATCGTATTCCCACAAAATTGAAAGCATGAAGGTATGTGAAATAAAATTATTATATAAGAATAAATATATCATAAAAATAATATATATCATATATAAATAGTATGTATCACATTATACCCAACCTTGATAGATGGTAATGGAATAACGAACGACATCAGTTCGAGTGGTAGTAGTCTGTTGTACACATGAATGATGATTTCATAACCCATTTGATGGATGTGTGTGAATTTGTAGCTATAAACCTTAACAAAACATAATATCAGTAAACTTAAGATAGTGATCTTATTATATAATGATTATATAAAGATAATTGAAGGGGTTTGAGGATGAAATAAAAAAATATTTTTGATGAGTGTTACCTCTTCTTTAGGTATCTCCTTTTGGTTTTCACCAAAGGAATTTATTATTTTGGATTTATACAAATGTTTATGCTTCTAGTATGTTGTTATGAAATATTATAAGTGATTTGAGTATGTATTTTCTAATCCAAATTACTTGAGAGATGTAAATAATTGAAGATATTGAGTTCCCTTTTATAGCTGAGGAGGAGTTGCATTCTTATAAATACTAAAAATTATTTACTATTGGGAGGTCAATATTACCTCATGTTTCTGAAAAACTAATAATTAAAGGTTAATGTGAGTGAAATGGTCTAAAAAACCTATTAAAAAACATTTTTACACTTTTTTTAACATTTTTCCTTAAATCTTAATTTTCCTAATTTTATAATTTTGGATTTTCATTATGTTAAATAGTTTTCCGACCATAGTAATTTATTATTTTAAATAACGTTCGAGTGATAATTATCATATAATCAATTATTTAATCTATAAATCCTATTCATTTTGGAAATTATCTTTAACACAAGTGCGTGTAACGTGCAAGACACTGCTTTAGCCATAACCATGCTAACTGAGTTTTTTCTATTTAATGTTCAATACAATCATTATAATAGAAAACATGGTCCATTAATGGAAAATAGTTTATATTTATTGATATTTAAAATTAAATTAACATTATATATGATTTTTAAAAAATTTAAATCAATTAATAAAATAACATTTAATTTAAAATGACATTAATGACAATTTTGACATTATTCATCTAATTTTGATTTATAAAAATATCAAAACAATAATTGAAATAAAATAGATTATTTTAAAAACTAATTTAAAAAATATATTAATCTACAAAAGTAATTTAACACCATAATTCATTTAATTTAATTCACTTTTAAATTTTTTGTATCATTTGATTTATTTAATTGTTAACTAAATAATTCATGTGTTAGCGTTTTCTAGGAATTTAATGTAATTATATCATATATAAAAACTTAAAAAAATTATCACGAAAAAAAATCAATTACATTCCAATATAATTTTTATAATTGAACTTATCTTTTTTTCATTATTCCAAATCTTTACTGAAATTGAAAGGATGAAATTGATTTTTTTTCCTTTTTTCCTTACATAACTTATTATATGGGTTGATTTCATGGAAAATTATACAAAACATTCATAAAATTAGAGAATAAGATCACATGGGTCATCATATGTCCCGTCAAGGGGGTTTAGACAAGTTTAGGTAATGTTTACACCTTATAATTAAGTTTGTCACTTAAATAAACTAATTTGTTTCCTTAACCACTGTAATTAAGTTTATATATTTTTACTAATAATTATGGTGAAAAATAAAGTTGACCTTTTTAGACATTATAAATTATTATGATTCTAAAAATAAAATCCATTTTTCCAAATTAAAATCACATAATTGTCAAAAATTATGTTTAAATTATTCCTACAGATGTGATGAGAATCTATGTTTTTAAAGTAAAAATGTTCAATAGGTTACATTGTCTTTCATATAACAATTGATAATGAAAAAGTGTTCAATGACATAAATTTGATTAATGGATTTATAATTTAACTATTGGGACTATAAAATCAATTCAAAATATTGTTTCACATTATAAATAATTTAGATAAAAACATTGTTTTTAATTAAAATTCATTATTTTTCACCATTCATCAAAAAATTAAACTAATCAGAAAAATACAAAACATCAATCTTAAGAGAAGTTTGATAATATGATTTCAAAAAATGAAGTTTATTTTTTCCAATAAATTTTACAAAAGTTGGAAATTTAGTTTTAAATTATGTGAACCATGCACAATTAACCCATCATTTAGAAAAAATACTATTTTTTAAAAAAACATTTATTTTTTATTTTAAATGATTATTATTTTATTTAAAGAAAATAGATAAATAATAAACACATGAAGACTATATATTTTCATAAGATAGTTAATCATATTAATTTTATGCCATCCAGTGGCTGTGAGATAACTATCATATTAAATAATAATATCATTATTATATTGTAGTTCAGTAAAACATAGTCTTGTGTGTAACATAAGTTATCAAATTAACTAGGTATCATGTTGAAGAAAAACCAAACAAAGTGTTACATGTACCAAAACATAAACTCAGTGTTATGTTTATAATGATCTAAACTAGGTGTTGTGTATAAAACTAGATTAAATTCGTGTAGTGGGAAACATAAACCATCAAATAAATTTAATTTATTTGAAGAAAATAATTCAAGAACGTCCAGGTGTAACATAATTGAATGTGTCCTATAGGTCCTTGAAAGAGATGATATGAAGGCCCTTCATGGTAATCCCATATCACAACATGACATCTGTCTCAAGCCACACTTCCTATTAAAAAACTCATTACACCTATGTTAAGGGTTATAAATGTTGTGTCACGCCCTTTAAAGAGCATTGCATTGTATTGTCATGATAAACCATGAAATGACATGCTTCCATCTGACCAAAATGTGTGGGGGGATGGACGAATGATAGGTTCCATAATTCCTATCCATCTTTCAAGACACTAACCCAGTGATGCCTGCACGACACCCTACTGTACCACCAATTTTATGAACTACATTGTCTAAATGATCTCACTATGCTATGATTCACATAGCAGGAAACCCATCCATCCAAAGGATGGAGAACTATTTGATAATTTTCACCACATTCATTCATCATAGAGGATTCCCACCTAGTTAAATCTATGTGTCACCAGGTATATACTTTTTTCAAGACGCATAAACCTATGTTTTTCTTTGTCCACCATGTCACATGATTCATATTTTTTTCATGGCCTAAGGGAAAATTAATAGCCCAGAGGACCTATGACTTGAAGGCCAATGATTTCTTGAAAGGAAAATGGAAAATAAGACCATATCTATAGAAAATCCCACTTCATGTGAATAGTTCAAATATTATAGTACCTACAAGAGTATAGCTACAATATTTTCTAGTGCTTCTATAATAAATTCATATATTATCCCCCCCAAGATTTAATCAACGGTTTATGATATAGAATTACAATGTCTTTACAACTCGAGAATCACATATGCTACTAATTCTTTATTAATTACATGAAAATCATAAAAATAATACTGTACATTCTAAAAAATAATTCAAAATTTCATCTTGAAATTATTTAATTTTTATTATCACCATTTGTCATACATAATGTCTTAAAGTATAAAATTTACATGAATTACATAAAAGGAATGGAATTCAACATCAATATCATGTCGTGTATTTTCTTAATGGAAGATGCTAAAGTGAGAAGAAAACAATTAATGAATTAATATTAAAAAAATTATCTTATTCATTTCATAAAAAACATGAATATCATTAATTAATTATCTCATGATAAATTATGAATTCTAAAAAGGTATTGGTTATAATTATCATTATTTATGTTATATAACATAATTGACTTACTGAAAATAACTTTTTATTAATAAAATCACTTTTTAGGAAAAGTGAGAAACCAGTCCCAATAAATCTGGAGGCGAAGCCTCAAAGAGAAAGAAAAGCCATAAAATCATAGCCTCAGCCTATTGGTACTTTCCTCCATAGAAAGTTTCCTATTCATAATCCATACCATAGAACCAGGGTCTTCACCGATAACAACTTCGAAGTGAGATTCCATTTTTTCCAAAGTTTATATATACTCATCTTTGCTAATTTTACCATAAATGAAACCTCTCATCAGGATAATATCTTGTTTTTCAATCCAATTAGCCTACTCTTTGTTGAACTCCACTTGAATATGTCTTCACATCGTCTTCGCATCTTCCTGTGGGATGTTGACATAAAGGAATTCTTCCACCATTTCCTCCTCAGAGTGGATGAGAAGTTATTTAGAGCCCTTTTCCATTTCAGCACAGTTTGCATTAGATTTACAACTCAAAATCAGTATATCATTTCTGATTCTATGAACCTTAACTTGAGGCTTCTTGTGCACAACAATCATGGAAGAATGTGACATTTCTTTCTCACACGGTTTAGACATTTTACCCGATCGTGTTTCCATAGGTTATGGTAAATGCGAGAATCCATTGAGGATCCACCCCATCTTCTTCATAGAGGTTCTCCCCTACTCATGAGCCTTAGCTACTCTAGATTCATCCTTAGACTCCATACCATTTTTTCTCCTCCCTCCATATTAAATGGTAGATCTTGTATAAGCTTATCAGTGTCCAAACACTCAAAAAAAATTGTTGTTTTGGACACCATCATGGACCGATCCCTTTCCTACTGATTTTTGATGACCTTGAAGTAGAAGGATGGATCATCAGTCCACTTTTCCACTGATATTCATGTTTCCCGGTCCTTTAAATCCTTCTTAATCAAATCAAAATCGTGACATAGAGAGTTCATCAACATGATTTCCCACGGGTTTACTATGCACCTCATTTCTCACCAATTGATTCATCTGTTTAATGTCATCTCCCTTCCTCACCAGCACAGAAAAATTCCCTTGGTGAACGCCCCATCTACAGATAGTTTCTGAGTGACCTTTTTAATGGAAATATGAGAAGAACTCCACCCAATGTTCAAAGAACATAGGCTACTTACACCGTACCTCCTCACCAGCTTCAATCCACACAGATTTGACCAGGAAACTCGATACATCAACCTCCACACACATGTGTGGGTTGATCGGATGACACACAAAATAGTACATGAATCAACACAGAGAAACCAACCCACTAAATTTCCTAACATACACATAATCACTGGATTCTAGAATGGGAGAGGTACTTGAAGAAGTCTTACCCAAATGAGAATTGAAGGAGAATCACAATTCCAGTAATGATTGTAGCTCCACCGAAACAGATAGAATCCACAGCCACCACACTTCCTGGGAGCACAGAAAAAATCCTTCAATGAAGAACATCACACCATCAAATTCCTTTTATCTAACAGCCCAACAACTGCTCATTCTTGAAGTCCCCATGTTTCGAAGATAAACTTGTCAACTTTATCCACTGAAGGTCATTTGTTCCAAAAACGGGCAACCAAAGTTAGGTTCAGAAAGCTCTCCACCTCCATAAACTCCAGAGTTGATAGCGGGATCACGTGATCGCCTTCCGGAATACTAGGGACCTTCATACATAGTTTAATGATACATGTATATCTCCTGATAATTTACCCTTTAATCAGTTCACTTTTACCTAAACAAGCTTTATAGGTTTTGAAGATCCTTGGATTAGATCACAAGGTCCCTCTATGTCATAATTAATATCTTTAACCCACACTATATTTTATGATTAAATGACATTGTTTCCCTTCCAAACATATGCAATCCTAACTAGTTTATAACACCAAACTCTTTCCTAAATCACAACCACAGCTCTGATACTACATTTTCCTGATTTTACCCAACCGAGATTCCACCGGAGATGAAAGAGATATGAATATTTTCTCCATAAGCCTTATTATTATAGGAAATGGGTTCGAAAATACCACCAATGTAATAAAGGCATAATATTGAATTCATTGTCCTTATTAATCCTTAAAGAAATGTATTAAAACCACCTATCAACTATAAGAATTCCATAAATTAACAACCCCATAGCCCAAAATGTCCACATAAGTTGATATTCCTAACAAAAATAAGAAGGTATATTCACCACTATACACTAATACACTAAACAGCACTTGAGCTATAAAAATAGCTACTCCAAGTTAATATTGTACAATCCTATAAAACAAACTCAAAGAAAACTATAGGGGTTGAACACTTATGGTTTCTCAATGGATCTTATTCCTTAAAAAATTCACCATCCATGTGAAATTATTATAAATGAATATAATCTATGATTAAATTAAAAAAAAATTCAGAACCAATGGATAAGTAAATCAATAAAACCCATAGCCCCACCACTAACCACAGTCATGTCTATTTGTTAAAAACCAATATCCACATCCTCTATAAGAAATCATCAAATTTAATTTAAAAAATTTCAGGTATTTAATATACCCCCATGTAAACACCTTAAATATATCAACCACAAATAAATGAGAGAGAACCAGACCACAGTTTTCAAACAATAAATAACTTCAACCTAATTTTTTTTATTCTCATTACTCTAAAATAATATCATATTTGGAATATCATAAACCAAAACTAAATAATAGTGAATTATAAATATCATAAAAACACCATAGAAACTATCAATAATAATAACTTAAATGATCTAGGAAAATCAACAATGATTTTACCTATCACTTCATAACAGACTCCATGTTTCAATTGGGTAGTGATCCATGGCAGGAAAACCCCTAAAAATCAATAATGTGATAAAAATACAATAATAAAACTACAATTCCATATACATGATATATTTATTTAAAAAATAAAAAACACATAACACAAAAAAATTATTCTTTTCATCATATTTTCATATCATTCACATCCCTACATAACCAAATCTACATCATTATTTCACAACTCCCTCATCATGACATAATAACAGTGTAATCATATTACCACATAATAACACTACCACACTTCCACATTCACCACATCACCACTTCTATAATTTATTCAACACATGTCAATAATTATCAATGGATAATATATCAAACTATATGAAATATTATCACATTTTATTCATCAATTACATAATTAAATAAATAAAAAAACAGAATATTAAAAATATCAACAATGAAATTAAACATCCAGTCATATCATGAATAATTCATAAATAATATAAAAAGGTAAAACCATCACATCTATCCCATAAAACACCTCCAATTCCCAAAAATAACAATCTATCATAATTACCACTCAATTAAAATAACCACCCAACATCTTGAACTATAATTATTAACCACAGAAATATGAAAAATAAAGAAACAACCCAACACATTACCTCATTACCTCACTTCTAAAAATATTCCTAAAATAAACCAATCTTATATATTCTTGTTAACATGAACCTATTGAATTCAATCTATCCATTCAGAAACCTCATATCGTCCAATCTAACACACAAGACCAACTATTAAACAAAACCCAATAGTAGTATAACTCCAACTGCTTTTGAAAGACATAAACCCCTACAATTATCCAATATTTTTTTACTCCTTTCTATAAAACTAGAATTCAATAAAAATACCCTTCAGTCAAACTATTATTAATGATAACAAGAAAGGAAAACAACCCAATATTAATTATTCATAAAATACCAACCACCCGTCAAATATTCCAAATCATTTCTAAACTCTTAGAAAAAAACCTATTAGAGTAATCTAATCTCATAATAATAATGTTTCAATAAAATTTAATGGGAATTTATAATAATATGATATAAATAATATAATGGAAATTTTTTAATACAGAATAGTATGGACACTAAGTAAAATAATTATTGGTTAAATAAGAATATTCTTTGAATTCCCTACATAAAACTAATGACTGAACCTATTAACAAAGACCATGCAATATATTATTCCATTACCCTTTCCCAATAACAAAATCAATCAAATATTTCCGTGGTATAAATCTCATATCTAATCAATAAAATCACCCAAATAACCCTAGTATTATTAAAGGACACCAAATATTCAACCAATGTTACACATGGATGAGAGGAAGCATAAAAATTAAACAGAGGGGACGAATTTATAATTGGATATACAAATTGTCGCCCTGTTGTGGTTTCACAAGAACCATTACCTTCTTGAGTCAGTTAATGTGCGTCCATACACCATAAATCCAAAAAATGGAAACTTCCATAAATCAAATCGCTTGTTTTTCTCTTCTCAAATGCGTATTTAACTATGATCATTGTAATACCCTATAATTTCATAGTACATTATCTATTTAATGTATTTTAATATCTTATATTACACACACCACCAACTTGACTTGTGGTATATGAATGATTGAGTTTATAGGAAACAACACATTAATATTCTAATTATTTAAACTATATTTTTATTTATCAATTAAATATTATAATAAGAACAGTAAAAAAGTAAATTTTAAATTTTATTTATAATATTTTCATATAAATAAAAAATATTTATAATGAAATGTATACTTTTTGTTAAAATAGATACATATTAAAAAAAATTCTTAAAAAAAACTACCTTTTATGTCCTTTTGTGAACAGTAATGAAATTAATTTTAAACACTTCTAAAAATTTAATTTGGTTAAATATACTCCATTTTTTAATTTATAATATCAAAATTAGCTTAGGGTGGTTTTTTGGTATTTTTATAAAAACATTTAATTTTTGATGAATAGTGTAAAATACTACATAGTACATAAAAACCGACCTTTTCATTTAAATATTTATTTTTAATTGAAATTTATCATAAAGTGAAAATAGATACATAATACCTATATTAGTCCAATTTATGTCATTTGAGTCACTTTATAATAAGATTAGATATATAATATTTTATTGTACTTTATAATGTCTTTTACCCACCTGCTAGGCTCATTTGCAAATTTACATAAAATGTAATTTTTTCGCTTCTATGAATTGAATTTCAAATATTAGACACACACGATTTTCATCATTAAGTAAAATGTGGTTCAATAGGATGAAAATAATTTTTGGCGAATAGTATGTTTTGAATTTTATTTACCACGGTTAATAGTAAACAGGGTAATTAAAGGTAAAAATATCATTATAATAATATAAAATTACCCCAAAACATGTCCTAAATCTATTATATAACTGATTTTAGACCAAAATAAACGTTAAGAAAAAAAGAAGATCAATTTTTATCCATTTTGGTAAGATTAGAACTTTTATTATATTTTATTTAAAGAAGAGTTAAAAGTGTTAAATTCAAATTTTAATAACAAATCCATTTTTAACATATGGTTATACTTAAGAAAAATATGACTATAAATATTAATTAGAAATAAAAAATGATTTTATAAATCATTATTTTTTATCTATAATTTTTAGACATTAAATAATTAAATTTATTTATCACACAATAATGATGAAGTAATTACCTTATTAATGAATGATTAAAATAATTGATATTATAAATATTAAAATAAATATAAATTGAAACTCTTGATACCTTACACGAATATTATATATGAATCATAAATTCTAGGGTTGATTAAATGTATTTTTTTTCAGTAATCAACTTTTTATGACTTTCACAAAAACCAAATACTAAATAGTGTCAAAATTGACATAAATGAGTTTTTAAAAAAATCCTATTTTATTAAATGATATATTAGTCCTAAAAATGTAATATATGGCCAAATGACTTATATAACATTATATATGTCCTTAATTAACCTCTTTAGGTTCTCTTGTCGTTTTATTGTAACTATATAAACCATTCAGTACAAAAATAAAAGAAGACAAGGTAAAACTTAAACTAATTAACTAAGGGTTAAGTCTAAAATATATTGCTAATATTGTGACCTAGACATGTCTGAAACATATTAGTTGAGATAATTTCAACCCATAAACACCTTATCCTATATAAAAATAAATTTTTATCTATTATAAACTAAAAATCATTCAATAATAAGTTAATATTTCAATCTTTTCCTAAAGTACCCCTCACCTCTCTTATAAAGGGGTACTTCACCATTCTCTTAAATTCACACCCCCAAATCCATTTGGTTCGGCAAACCCTGATCAAATATCCTCCAAAATTCCCTAATTTCATCTTAAAGGACATAATTTGATCATAAATCCAACCTAAGGATCCCTTTTTCTCAAATCAAAAGTAAGCACCCAAAGAAGAGGTAATTATTTCATCACCTCATTCAAAGTTATTTTCTTCTTCTACTTTCTATTTCATTGTTGTTTCCATAATAAAATAATGACTCTAGTAACTTCTACACACGGATATGTTATTATAAATATGTTACAACCATATTCATTATTCTATACATCCTATGAATGACAATGTCAACATATGTGCGTACGTACGACTTACCGTCTCCACATCGTGGTGTAGTTTCTTATTCAACACTTCATTATTTGGATGGGTGTAATAGTTAGTATAATTAATTTAAATAATGAATATAACATGGTAAGGATTCATAATATATATTATACCATACAATTAAACACCATTTCACCATCAATAGAACAATATTGTTTCACGTGCGTACGTACGACTTACCGTCTCCACGACGCGATGAGATTCATCTTCAACGATCACCATTCAAGAAGTTTTTATAGAAATATATATTTATTAAGTATGAGATATATGAAATGATATTTATAATATAATAATATATAATTAATTATATAAATATATTACTTTTACTTACTTCCATATTATACGATAATAAAAGGGAAACAATGTTCATGTGTAGGTACGAACTACTGTCTCCATGAACTATGTTTCCATTTCATATATCTATCTGTTATACATATTTATATTCTTAATATATATGATATCTAAATCATGTTATATATTCTGTAATTATTTAAACAATGATCTATGTGATATAATCTTGAATAACAAGTTAAAACACGTATGATAATGAAAGAGATTATTACCCAAAATGTTACGTTCACGTGGAAATTATTATTAAATGGGTTGTATAAAGTCATAAATGGGTAGTAAAAAGTAAAAAATTAATCATGTATGATATAATAAATATGAATATGGCTCTTTTATAATTTAATAACATACTGTGGTCATTATACAAGAGGTTGAACGTACCCTCGACTAAAGGAATGTGCAAGGTAAGGTTGAATTACTCAATCTCATTATTATCTGAGATTGTTTATGTATAAGTATTTATTGGGAAATATTTATCATCCATGACCATTATTCATTAAATTTTTTCTCAAGGAATATTTTAAGGTTTTAGGGTAGGGTATCTTTAACTATATCATAATTTTAAATGTTTAAAATATTTTTTTTCTAAATCTATTTAATCAATGTCCATGTTTTCGAAATGATTTTAAGGATTTATTTATATGAAAATGATTGTTTTAAAATGTTAATTATTTTAAAAAGTTTCATAGTGTTAGGGGAGAATTTTATTCAAAAATATATTTAAAATTAATTCCTTTATAAATTATGTGCTTTTAAATGATTTCATAAAAGATGATATCTCTCTCAAAGAGTTTTACTGACCATTTTCAACTATATAAAAATACTTTACTGGGTAGCATTATTTATTGAGGTTGATTTATTATAATATATTCTTCAATATTTTATTGTAGGAGTTAAGATATGTTTGACTGTGGATGTGCTATTTTTATACCATTCATGGCTTATGGGTAAATTATTGACATTTTGTATGCCAGTTTAAAACGAATGATTATGTTATGTTTCACCCTTTTCATATGAGGAATGAATTGGACATAGTTAGTGATTGGAGTTGACTGATATAGACCCTTGATGCATCAGTAGATCTCATGAGACAAACTCTTGTCTTGGAATAAGGCATTTCCATAATAGTTTTGAATGGTCTTTGCACAAGGACTTGACATAATAATTAATATGTTCGACATTATGAATTCCCTTATTATGAAATTAGTTATTATATGTGATTATTTTACTATTAGAATATCCCTATGCATGTTTATATGGTAATATTTGAATTATTTTCACTATATTATTCTCAGGTTTTATGTTTAATAGGATGCAATTATTATTATACATCTTGACTTAAAATTTTATAGCTTCCGCTGAATTGTTTACCCTTACTAAGCATCTGAGCTCACCCCTTTCTTATGTTTTATTTTCACAGGATTCCAAGAAGTGTATTATCATTTACATGAATGTTTATTCTAGGAGAATAATGGGATTCTTGAAGGATTGTCTATGTTTTATTTTATGGTTGAAATTATAATGTGAAGTTCATGTATGTAATCTATTTAACAAGACTACTAAACCAATCAGTCCTTCAGGTTTTGATTCCATATAATCATGCAAACGTATTAAAATAATTCACCGACAAAAGAAATTTTGGGTTCGGGGAGTTACAGTTGGTATCAAATAATGTTTAGAAACAACCTTGGAAATAGATTTAGAAAACTACAATTAGGTATCATAACCATAAGATATAATTTGAGGATAAGTATTCAAGAGAATCTTAGAATTTCAAAATAGGGATTATGTGGATATTACTAGAAAATACATACCTATTTAGATAATACAAGTGAATGTGGTTATGGAAAGGATGTACCTAGGGGTGAAAACTCCGACAAGGTGTTACGAGCTGGACTCGAGGTAACCTGGTACACATCAATGGGCCTTACTGCACACTTGGTTTGACACTACCCGGTGATTTTCATAGGATAATTCACATTTTCATTACAATCCATTATGAAGAATTTATGATTAAATATTTCCAAAATGATCCATTTTTATGATTATGAGAATAGATATGCATAAAATTTTCAATTTATGTTTTGTATTTCACTATTATATAATCATAAATTATGATTAATAACCTAATATAGTGTATGAAATTGTATATGAATGGCTCCTAGTAGAAGGAATTACTACTCCACCAATACACATGTTCCAAAGAGTAAGAAGGATCATATCCTTCATGGTCTTATGAAAACATTTCGAATTGAAATATCCTCCCATGTATTGTTATCATATGAGAAAATAGTATCATGTTCTAACAGGATAAGTAAAAAATTCTATGAGTCATATAGATTTGAAGGGAAGCCAAAGAAAAAAAGGATGGCAGAGTGAATGATGGATAAAGGGAAGAAGGGAAAGAAAGATTTTCCCATATGTGATAACTATAGAAAGAATCACCCTTGGAAGTGCTTAAAATCACTTGGTTTTTGTTATAAGTGTGGAAAAAATGGTCATCGGAAAAAATAATTCAAAGGGAAGAAAGAAAAGACTAATATTTAGTGTTTTAACTATAGTGAAGTGGGGTATTACCCAAATAAATTTTATAAGCATCAAGGAAATATAGATCAGAAGAATCAAAAAGGATCAAGGTCAATATTAAGGTTTTACTACAGTCAACGTGGAATAATTAATGTATTAGTGTTTCTAGATTGATGAATTATGTCATTTGATTGTTGTATCAATGATGTAGTAGTTGTATAAATTATGGGAATAAATAAGGATTTTACTGCAGTACTATTTCATTGAGGATTTTAGATTGTATGGTAATAAAAAAAGTAACTCAAAAGCAAGTTAAACTTTTGGAAAATACTTGGTTGAAGGAAAGATAAACTATAATATGGTCCTAATACTAAGGTAGTGATTTTGGAATATGAGATTATTGATTTGGATAAATTTTATTGGATATTATTGACTACATTGAAACTAATTAATTGTTTGTTTATTCCATCATTGTTGGATTTTACAACATTTTTCGATATAAGAAGTATATCTAGTATTCTATAAGAAATAAGGGGGTATAAATGTATTGAAAATGGTTTTATTTACATTCAGTGTGTTACAATGTTTTAAAAGAACAAATGATGAAGGTATTAACATGATATTATGCGGAAAAAAAAGATCTTCAATATGTTTACCTCCCACAAAAATTGTTGGACTGTGAGTTTGGAAACAAGTATTTTGGATAAGTCTAAAGGTTGGAAAGGAATAAGTTTAGCACTTGATATTTTGCTTGAGGAAAAATTTTAATTTACTCGATACTTTGACCAAACCTTTTTTATTTTAGTAAACATATAGAGGATTAATGAAATTCTTGTGGACCTTATGATTTATAAAATGCTCTATAGGTGTAAAAAATTAATTTTTAAACATTCATTTCCTAGTATAAGGGGAGAAGTGAAAATAGATCGCAGCACAACCAAATGAGGAGATTATGATTATTATAGGTAATGAAATCAAGTCTGTTTTCTTGAGTTCTTATATTGATAGTAAATTAATCCCCCGTCTTCAAAAAGTAGTATCTAAAAAAATGTGTTATCATAATACGTTGTGTTTTGTTGAACTGATGATACTTTTAATCATCACAGATTTATGGCTCTGAGGCCCTCAAGTTTCCATTTATTGTTCACTTGTTTGTGATTGATAACCTCAATCACTCCATATAAATATTTACGTTTTCCTCTAATTATATGTCCTTAATTTCCACAAATGTTATCCTATTAGAAAACATAATTTGGATGGTGACTTTTTCATTTCCCTTTCCCACTTATTAAGACTAAATTTTATTAACCCTATTTCTGATGTGGGTTTTCCACAAATGTATTATCTATTTTCAACCTTTTATTGTCGTAGAACAATTTCAAATTACGAGGGCACAATTTCTTGAAGGAGGGGAGAATGTAACAACATAATATTTCATAGTAAGTTATCTCTTTAAAGTAGTTTAATATCGTATATTGCATGCAACACTGACTTGTCTTGCATTATACGCAAGATTGATTTTCTGTGAAACAACACATTAGTATTTATTTATTTAAACAATATTTTGATTTATCAATTAAATATCGTTATATGAATAGTAAAAAAAAATAAATTTTAAATGTTATTTATAACGTTTTCAGTTAAATAAAACATATTTATAATGAAATGTATAAGTTTTGTTAAAATAGTTTTATATTTAGAAAAACATATTTCTTAAAAGAATTACTTTTTATGTCCTTTTATGAAAAATAATAAAATAAATTTTTGACACTTCTAAAAATTGAATTTGTTAAAAAAGACTACATTTTTGAATTTGGAATATCAAAATTATTTTAGGGTGATTTATTTGTATTTTTCTGAAAACATTCAATTTTTGATGAATAGTAAAGAATACTGCATAGAACATAAAAACTGACTTTTTCATTCAAATAATTATTTTAATTAAAATTTATCATAAATTAAAAATAGATACATAATACATATATTATTCTAATTTAATTCAATTGTGTCATTTTATAATAAGATTATATATATATATATATAATTTTATTGTACTTTTTAACATCTTTTACCCGCCTTCTAAGCACATTTGCAAATTTACATAAAACATATTTTTACCGCTTTTTTGAATTCAATTTTACAATTCATACAGACACAACTCTCATCGGTATGTAAAATTTGGTTCAATGGGATGAAAATAATTTTCGGTGAATAGTAACTTTATAATTTTATTTACCACGATTAAAAGTAAATAGGGTAATTAAAGATAAAAATCATATTATAATAATATAATAATACCCTAATGAATGTCTTAATTCTATTGAATAAGTGTTTTTCGGACAAAATCAACCTTATGAAAAAAATAAGATTCTTTTTTATCCAATAGGGTTAGATTAGGACAATTATTATATTTTATTTAAAGAAGAGTTAAAAGTGTTAAATTCAAATTTTAATAACTAAACCATTTTTAACATAGGGTTATACATAAGATAAATTAGACTATAAATATAAATTAGAAATATAAAATGATTTCCTACATTATGTTATTTTATTTATAATTATTAGACATTAAATAATTTAATTTATTTATGACACAATGATGATGCAGTAATTAACATATTAATGAAATATTAAAATAATTGATATTATAAATATAAAAAAAATGTAAATTGAAACTTTTGATGCTATACACGAATTATATAGTTTAATATAACATTTTCGGATTGATTCAATGTATTTTGGTCAAATTAACCAACTTTTATTAAATTCACAAAAAACAAATACTAAATAGTGTCATAATTGACATAAATGAGTTTTTATAACAAATATTATTTTCTTAAATGATATACAAAAAATATAATATTAGGTAAAATTACTTAGATAATGTTATATATGTCTTTAATGAACCACTTGAGGTTCATTTGGTATTTTATAGTAACTATATTAACCATGTAGTATAAAATTACAAGAAGACATGGTAAAATTTAATTTAATTAACTAAGGGTCAAGTCTTAAAGATAAGGCTAATATGGTGCCCGAGACATGTCTAAAACATATTGGATGTGAGTATTTATACCCATATCCACCATATCCTATAAATAAATCCATTTATATCTATTAGAAAATGAAAATCATATTATAATAAATTAATATTTCAATATTTTCTTAAAGTACCCATCACACCTCTTATAAAGGGGTACTTCTCCTTCTCTTAAAATCACACCACCAAAGCCATTTGGATTGACCAAACCCTGCTCATATATCCTTAAAAATAACTCACTTCATCCTAGAGTAATTATTTGATCATAAATCATACTTAAGGAGCCATTTTGTTCAAATCAAAAGGAATCACCCTAAGGAGAGGTAATTATTTCATCACCTCTTTCAAAGATCGTTTCTTCTTCTACTTCCTCTTTCTTTGTTTTTTCCATACTAAACAAATAAATCCAGAACCTTGTACATACAGATATGTTTTTATAAATATGTTTCAACCATATTCATTATTTTATCCAACCTATGAATGAAAAAGTCACTTTACGTGTGTATGTATGGTTTACCGTCTCCTTGGCACGGTGTAGTTTGTTATTCAACACTTAATTATTTGGATGAGTATAATAACGAGTAAAATTAATTTAAATAATAGATATAACCTGTTAATTATTCTTTAAATATAATATTTCATCCAATTAAATATTGTTTCACCATCAATAGAATGATATTGTCGCTCGTGCGTACGTACGACATACCGTCACCACGACGCGATGAGATTCATCTTCAAGGATCACCATTAAAGAATTATATATATATATATATATATTGATTAAGTAGGATATTTTTGAAATAATATATAAAATTTAACAATATATATTTATGTATATAAATATATGTTGTTTACTTACATCCATACTATATGATAAGAAAACAGAAACCACAAACATGCATACATACGGACTACCGTATCGATGATTGGTGTTTCCATTTCATATATCTATATTGTAAACATATTTATATTATAAATATATATCAAATATAATTCATGTTTTATATTCTAGAAGTATTTAAACCAAGATCTATGTGATACGATCATGAATAATATGTTAAAACATGTACGATAAAGAAAGCGATTATTTCCCAAAATGTTACATTAACATGGAAATTATTATTAAATGGGCAGTATAAAGTCATAAATGGGTATTATAAATTCAAAAATGATTAATATATTATATCATAAATTTGAATATGGTTCTATTATAATTTAATAACATATTATTGTCTTTATACAGGAGGATAAACGTACCCTTGACCAAAGCAATATACAAGGTAAGGGTAAATTCCTCAATATCATTATTATTCGAGATTTTTTATGTGTAAGTATTTATTGGAACATATTTATCATCCTTGTCTATGTATCATAAATTTTTTTTCAAAGGGAATATTTTAAGGTTTTATGGAAGGGTATCTTTAACTAGATCATCGTTTTTAATTTTTTAAAGATTTATTTTCTTTTCTAAATCTATTTAATTAATTTCAATGTTTTCAAAATGATTTTAAGGATTTTTAATATGGAAATTATTTTTTAGAAATTGTAATTCTTTTCAAATAATCAAAGTGGTATGGGAAAATTTTATTCAAAAATATATTTTAAAAGAATTCCTTTATAAATTGTGTGACATTTAAATAATTTCCTGAAAAAAATTGATATTTCTCTCAAAGAGTTTTACAGATCATTTTCAACTATGCCAACATCCTTTTCTGGGTATTATTCTTGATTGGGGTTTATTTTTTTTATAATACATTCTTCTATCCCGTATTTAATGAGTTATGATATGTTTTACTATGGATGTGCTATTTTTATACCATTCATGGTTTATGGTTAAAGTATTGACATTTCGTGTGCTAATTTTAAAACTAATGATTATGTTATATTTCATACTTTTCATATGAGAAATGAATTGGACATAGTTAGTGATGGGAGGAGCCTGCTATAGCCCGTTGAGGCATCAGTAGGCCTCATTAGACAAACTAGTTTAGAACAAGGCCTTAACAGAATATTTTTGAATGGTCTTGGAATAATACCTTGACGTGGTAGTTATTATGTCCAGAATTATGCATTCCATCATTGTGAAATTAGTTATTACATGTGATTATTAGACTTTTAGAATATACATGTTCATGTTTATATGGTATTGTTTGACTTCTTTTAAAAATATTATGTTCATGTTTTATGTTTAAAAGACTGCTGTTTTTATTATACATCTTGCCATAAAAGTTTATAGCTTCCTCTAAATTATTTACCCTTACTAAGCATCTGAGCACACCCTTTCTTATGTTTTATTTTCCCAGGATGCCAAGAAGTGTATTATGATTTATATTCATGTTTAACATAGGATAATAATGGAATAATCGAAGTATTATCTATGTTTTATTTTATTTTTTAAATTGTAATGTGAAATTCATGTATGTAATCTATTTTCCCAGACTGCAAAACTGATTGGTACTTTAGGACTTGATTCCTTGTAATCATTCCAATGTATTAAAATAATGCACTGACTCTGAGCTTCTAGGGTCGGGGTGTTACAATCCTGATGGGGAGAGAACCACAATGATTTAACATTAACTATTCCTTCGTTGAACTAGAATACCACCAAAACATCACCCTTTCCAAATATAACTATTTTCATTTATTTCCCTAACAACTATAAAAATTTATGACATAAGGTTATTAATACAATTTAGTAATCCACCATAATCTTGAAAATGTTCATTTCCATACATCTTATTGTAGAAAAAGATTTCCCTAAATCTCAACCTAATCCATGCTAATTGAAATGGGGTCTACCATGGTATAATTCATATACTTTGTTATAAATATACTTTTTAATGGATAGAGAAAACACTATCTACAAAATCCTAGAATAATTTCCAAGACACCATTTCCACTTCAAAACCGTGACCAATCTCGACACACACCATTCCATTTTTTTCAAATTACACAATGCTGTCAATATGAAATCCTTAAATGATAACTTTCCTTCCAAAAAACACCTCCAAATCACTCATCCCCACTAAAACACCTAAATCCCACAAAGTATAGGTTCAATAAAATCTAAACCCTTATATATGGTATATTATATAAATTTATTAAGAATATTGATTAATTGGTTTATACTAATATATATTAGGTGGGTTATATTGATGATGAAAAATAAATATTAAGAGGATATTTTTTCAATTAAACATGTCTGTGAGTTTGCACTACATAAAGAAAGATTAATATCACTTAGTATTAAAGAATTTTTTAATGAATATTTTATATATTCTTGTACACAAATGATATGGATAAAAAAGTATTTGGATGATTTGAAGGTGAATGTGGAATAACCATTGATATTTTGATGTGATAATTAGAGTGAAAAAAATGTGTTAAAGAAATAATTGCACAAATAATTATAAAAGAAAATTAATATACAATATCACTTTATGAAATAAAATATTGTAAATAAAACATTGATACATGAAAATATAATTCTATGGAATCTGATTGATTATTTTTATAAATGCACTGAAAAAAGATAAAATTACAGAAGTAAGGGTGAAAAATAATGTTCAATATTTTCAAGTTACTTACGTATTAATAGTCAATCCCTAAATTTTATTTGGATTCTATTGTAAAATGGGGATAAATAAAATAAATTCCATGTGACTTATATTTAGTGACATGTTTTCAATGAATTTATATACTTTTATTACAAAAAGTATAGGTAGTAAAAGTTGAGTTGTATAAATAAAAATATGGAGAATTAGTTTTTTATAAAACACATTATTAATTTTTAAGAGAGTATTAAAATCTCTCAAAAAAATTAATTAATCCTATGATATGGTGTTAAGAATTCATATCTTTTAGAAAAGGATATTAAATGGTTCAATTTATTAGATTTATAAAAAAATCAAAGGTTTATATTGAGGAACCCAAGTTATTACACCCCAAATATGCACGGTACGCTTGTCTTTGAATAATACAATAGCATGTGTTGTATGCAACTTCGATTTCTAACACACCACAACCAGTCAAACTAGCCGTTATAAATATTAATTATCACATTCTGAAATTTTATAAATTTTATCTTTCAAAATGGACTTCATTTTTGGATTTAGAATATCGAAATTATCCTAGGGTGAATTTTTGGTATTTTTTCTAAAAACATTCAATTTTTGATGAATAGTGAAAACACTGAGTTATTGTTTAAACCTGAATTTTTATTTAAATAATTATTTATTTTATTTAAATTTATTTTATGTTAAATTAGATAAATAATACCTATATAAGTTCATTGAACCTTTTACGGTCTTTCACCCACCTCCTATGAGTGTTTTCAAATTAAAAAAAAACATAATTTTACAACTTCTATGAGATGAATTTCAAAAATCCAAGAGACACGGTAGATATCAGTAAGTAAAATTTGGTTCATTAAGATGAAAATAATTTTCAGTGAATAGTAATTTTTTAATTTTATTTACCACAGTTAAAAGTAAATAGGGAAATTAATGGTAAAAATGATATTATTATTACCCTAACACATGTACTAATTCTATTGGCTAAGTTTAATTCGACCAAAAACAACATTATGAATAAAATATGATCCTTTAGGTCTACATGGATTAGATAAGGACATTTATTATTAGTTAATTCAAAGAAGAGTTAAAAGTGTTAAATTCAATTTTTAATAACTAAATCATTTTTCATATAGGAGCACACAGAGAATAAATTAGACTATAAATATTAATTAGAAAGAGAAAACAATTCAATACATAATGGTATTTTATTTATATTTTTCAGACTTTATATAATTTAATTTATTTATGACACAATAATGATGTAGTAATTACCTAATTAATGAAATATTAAAATAATTGATATTATAAATATTAATATAAATGTAATTTGAGAATTTTTATAAATTCCACTAATTTTATATGTTAATATAACATGTTAGGGTTGGTTAGATGAATGTTTTTCGAAGTAAGAATTCTGTTATGAATTTAGAAAAAACAAAATACCAAATAGTGTCTAATTTGACATAAAAAAGTTTTTAAAATAAATATTATATTATTAATTGATATTATATTCCTAGAAATATAAGGTTAGGCCAAAAGAATTATATAATGATAGGTGTACCATTAATGAACCGGATGAGGTTCTCTTGGAAGTATATAGTATGTTTATTAACCATATAACATAAAAATACAAAGAGACATGGTAAATGTCAAAATATTTAAATAAGAGTTAAATCTAAAGGATAATATTAATATAGTGACCCCAAATTGTCTAAAACCAATTGGTTGAGTTTTTTTAGACCCATATCACCTTAGAATTTAAATAATTCATTTTGGAGCCATTATAAACTGAACATGGTTTTATTATAAAATAATATTTCTTGCTTTTCCTAAGGTTCCCCTCACCCCTCTTATAAAAGGGCACTCCCCCTTTTCTCCAATTCACACCTTCAAAGCTATTTTTTTCGGCCAACCCCTACCCAAATACTCTCTAAACTGTACTACCTTCATCCTAGAGGCCTTCATTTAGACATAAAGTCATCATATGAATCTCTTTTGATCAAATCAAAAGAAAGAACCCGAAGAAGAGGTAAATATTTCATCACCTCTTTCAAGTTCCTTTCTTCTTCCACTTCCTCTTCTTTGTTGTTTCCATTATAAAATAATAAATCCAGTATCTTCTATATACTATGATGGTATTATAAATATTGTAAAACCATGTTCATTATTCTATCCAACCATTGAATGACATGTCAACATACGTGCGTACGCACGGCTTACCATCTCCATGTCATGGTGTATTTGTTATTCAATACATTATTATTTGGATGGGTATAATAATGATGTTTAATTGATGTAAATAATAAATATATAATGATAAAGATTCTTTATATATGATATACCATCCAATTATATATTTTTATAATATCAAAATAATGATATTGTCGCTCGTGCGTACGTACGGATTACCGTCTCCACGAACGCGATGAGATTCATTCCCCATCGTATCCATTCAAGAATAATTTTCATTAGATGATTAAAAATAATGTTTAAAGAATTATTCTCATTCTGAATATGAATGAAATACATCCTATCCATAACAAACACTAATTAAGTAACAATGAAGATAAAGTAAAACGAATTGGTTAACACCCGAAATGACAATAATACTAAGATATTATTAACAAAGCAATGTTAAATGATCATATATGATATCATATTAATTTATATGATTCTTTTATAATTTAATAAAAATTATTTCACCATTATACAAGAGGTTAACCTACCCTCAATAAAGGAAAAGTAAAATGTAAGGGTTAATTTCATAATCTCTTCATTATCTGAGGTTGTTTATACGTAATTATCTACTGGGACCTCTTTATCATCCACATCAAATTTTTTTATAAATTTATTTCAAGACATGTTTACTATTTAATAGGAAATGGTTTAATGTCATTTATACACTTATTTTACCTTATATGTTTGGAACGGAATCTTTCCGTCGTTTTCAAAATAAGCTACTTTATGACCTTTTCGACAAAATTTAGGTAAGAATGTTTTTTAACTTATATGGTGGGTGTGGCTATTTTCTTCTATTATACCATCATCAATGTTTTCCTTACAAGATTATAAGAATATTTTCAAAAAAAGGATTTCTTTGTAATTATGTGACTCTTAAATTATTTCAAAATAGAAAGAGATATTTCTCTAAAAAAAGGTTTTGATTTCATCTATGTAAACATAATTTGATGAATTTTAAGATTATTTAAAGTTGATTTATTATGATTAAAAACATCCATATTATATTGAAGGTTTTGTGAAATGTTTGTCTGTGGATGTGTTATTTGATACCATTCATGGTTTATGGATAAATTATTGACATTTTGTATTCTAGTTTGAAAATGAATGTTTATGTTATGTTTAAACCTTTTCATATGAGGAATGAATTATACTTAGTAAGTGACAGATGGAGCCTGTTATAACTCCTCGATGCATTGGTAGGTCTCATGAGACAAACTAGTTTCTGGGCACAAGGCCTTGACAAAATCTTATATGTAGTCTTCGCACAAGGCATTGAATATGTGGTTAAGAAGTATGGAATTATTCATTCCATCATTATGAACATGGATATTGATATTTCATGTGATTATTCGACTAGTAGAATATCCATGTGAGTAATTAAATGGAATTATTTTGATTTTATATTTTCCATATTATGCTGAAATTCACGTTTAAAATGATTTTGTTTTAGTCTTATACGTTGCCTTAAATGTTTATGCTTATTTATAAAACCTTCTTCTATATTGTTATCATTACTGAGCATCTGAGCTCACCTCTATATATGTTTTATTTTTTCCAGGATGTGAAGAAGTATTTTAAAACTGACCTGCAGGGATAGTCTATGGGATCTCAGTGTTGTATATGGAAACAATGTTGTTGTAGTTTTCCATTTTATGATGTAATGTAAACCTTATGAATGTATCTCATACTTCCAAGGCTACTAAACTAATCGATCTTTTTAGACTTGATCTTTTGTGGTCCTGCCGATGTTATTTAATAATGCACCATCTCTGGGTAACTGGGGTCGGGGTGTTACAGTTGGTATCAGAGGATGTTTAGTACAAACATTGGAATCTAGATTTAGATAAACTCTTATTAGAGCACATTACCCTAAGATAGACTTTGAAGATTAGTATAATTGATCTTCCTAGAATTTTGGTATTCTAGGGATTTTGGGAGTTTTCATAGAAATACATCAATGTCTGGATACGAGAAGGTAGAGGCGACTCTGTCACAGATGTACCTAAGGGTAAAACTCAAAAACACCGCTTTGAGATAGACTCGAATGAGAACTGGTGCCCGACAACGGGCCTTACTGCACTCTTGGTTACGATACTCATGGGGGATATGCTTAAGATAATTATCATTTTATTTAAAAACCATTATGAAGGGTTTATGAGTATATTCCTTCTCAAAGAAAACATTTTTTATGATTATGGATTATATCCAAAAACTTTTCAATTTATGTTAAGTGTTTTACAAGATTGGAATTATTTATTTGGATTTATAAACTAATCTAATTTATCCTATTGTTTATAAATTTCTCATGGTGGAAGGAATGGAAATTGTATCAATGCATGCACTCCATGTAGGGATTTCCCTTCTACTCAAGATATAGTGGAGCTGGTTATGCAACTGGTGCTGATCAGTTAATCACCATACTGGGACAACTAACTCAGGTTATGAATAGAAACCTTACCCATATAGAGAACCCTGATCTGTAGCGTGGATGATCAATGTTATATTTCTTCATGGGGAAACAACCACCAAAATTTAATGGGGGTAAAATCCAGTAGTAGATGGGCAATGGATAAATTCCTTAGGGAAAAATATTTCACGCCATGGGGAGTAGCGAAAGGGAAAAATTTGTCATGGAAGTTTACCGCCTCACTAAGGATACTGATCAATGGTGGTCATTGATTTAAAACACAAAGAGAGATGATGATGTATCAAATATAGAATGGGAAAGTTTAACAAAATTTTTATAGAAAAATACTTCCCCCATGACCATCGAGCGGATATTGAAATCCAATTTCCGAGTCTAAGGAAAAATGAGGATGACAATGTCACAATGTATGAAGATAACTATACAAGGATAGAAAGGCATGCTGAAGATTATATACGTAACATAAGAAGTAATATTTATCATTTCTTTGATGGGTTAAAACAATTTATCCGTTGAGCATTAGTCTCATAATCCTTCTTGTCGTATGAAGATATTGTCTCATGTGCTAGCAAGAAAGAAAAATAATTCTCTATGTCTTCTGACTTTAAAGTAAAGCAAGAGAAGAAGAGATCTACTGAACACTCTAGAAATGGAAATAAGGGGACAAAGGGAAAAGTTGAATATCCATCCTGTAGTAAATGTGGGAAGAAAAACCCTGGTACTTTGCTGAAGGTGATGGGAGTCTGTTACAATTGCAGTGAAAAAGGCCACCAAGCTCGTGATTGCAAGGGGAAGAAATAGGCTTTCGATGTTGAATTATAAAATTGTAGATAAAGGGGGAACTATGCGAATGAATGTCCTAAGCATCATGGGAACTTACTTCAAAAAAGGCCAAGGGATGAAGGATAAGCTTATGTTATCACTACTGCTGTCGTCGAAGCTCTGAAAGACGTAGTTCCAGGTAATTTAATAGTTTTCTCAAGTTTAGTGTATTTTTTATTTGATCCAGTATCATCACATTTTTTCATATCTTCTTAGTTTTATATGAAAACTAGATATTTCCAATTTGATTTAACAAGGGATTGGTCAGCCAAAACTCCTAAGAGAAGAATCATTGCAACAAAGTTTTGTGAATCAGTCCCCATTAGGGCATATAAATGTTCTTTATCTCTTGATCTCATCATCATACCCATGATTTAATTTGATATAATCATCAGAATGGATTGGCTTTCGGACCATGATGCAAAAATTTATTCTACGAAGAAGTAGGTTATAATTTTTATGATGATAAAGTGTACCTTATCATTAGAGTAGAAACATCACCACCTAATTCTTATCTAGATCCACCCCCATTAGCTTAAATAAATTCAATTATTGGGCATGAAGAGTATAAAATAACTTTGGGTGAGGAAAGGAATGTTCAAATAGAGGATGTATATATTGTGAAATAATATGTTGATGTGTTACAAGAAGATTTACCAGGACATCATCCTGAATGAGAAAATGAGTTTTCTATTTATTTAATTCCTGGATCAAGGCCCATATCGAATACCCCATATAGTATGGACATTGTGGACTTAGTGGAATAAAATAATCAACTAGAGGAATTGATTAATAAGGGATTTATTCTCCCTAGTGTTTCTCTATGGGGAGCCCAATCCATTTTGATATGAAGAAAGATGTATCTATGAGGTAGTGCATTTACTACAGGGAGATCAACGCAATAACAATAAAGAACAAGTATCCCCTAACCTACATTGATGATTTATTTAACCAAATTAATGGATATAAATACTTTTCAAAGATTGACCTTCAATCTGGATATCATCAGTTGTGTGTGAAAAAGGAAGACAATCCGAAAATAGCATTTTGAACCAGGTACGAGCATTATGAGTTTATAGTAATGCCTTTTGGATTGACTAATGCACCCTATTTCTTCATGAATCTAATGAATAGAGTTTTCAAGGAATATCATGATGACTTTGTAGTGGTATTTATTAATGATATATTGGTATACTCCAAAATCTATGAAGATCATTAAAATCGCATGCGCATTATCTTGAAGACTCTTATAAGACATGAATTATATGGGATGTTTATCAAGTGTGAATTCTGTAATTAGGAGATATCTTTTCTTGGCCATATTGTCTCTAAGGATTGAATCTTTATTGATCCATCTAAGACCAAGGAAATCCATGAATGGCCAGCACCTACAAGTATAACCAAGTTACGCAGTTTTATTGGTTTAGCATCCAGAATTTTTCCTGATTGGCTAACCCATTAACCAAGATCACACATAAAAGGGATAAATTTTTTGGACAAAAGAGTGTGAAGAATGATTTGAATAACTGAAAATAAGATTAATCAATGAACCTATATTGACTCTACCATCGAGGAATGATGGTTTTGTTATTTATAGTGATGATTCAAAGAAAGGACTTGGTTGTTTCCTTATGCAGAATGATAGGGTTATTTCCTATGCATCACGACAGCTAATAATTCATGAGAAAAACTATCCTACTCATGATCTTGAGTTAGCAACTGTAATAATTGCATTGAAGATTTGGAGTCACTATCTCTGTGGTGAAAATTGTGATGTTTATAATGATCACAAGAGATTGAAGTATATTTTCTCTCCGAAATAACTCAACAAGAGGCAAATGAGATGGCTTGAACTACTCAAGGATTATGATTGCACTATACACTACCACCTGAGGAAGGAAAATAAGGTGGAAGATGCTTTGGGAAGAAAGGATCATGGAATTTTGAACAATATGTGATTTTAAAAAGATCCTATATTCATGGATCAAGTAAAGATGGATATGGGAATCACCATGGAAGGTGAAAAACAATACCTTTTCAAATGGTTTCAAAACCATCATTACTAGAAAGGATAAAGAGTTCTCAATCCAATGATGGAGTGTTTGAAAAGAAGATTAAATTTGTGAATGATGGGAGATTGAGTGTCTTTGTGTACGAAGATGGAATTTTGAAATTTGGGAAGAGACTTTGTGTTCCTGATATAGCTGATCTAAAAAGGGAATTATTGTATGATTCTCAGAGTTCCAATTTCTCTATACACGGTAATAGCACTAAGATGTATAGGTATTTGAATGAACAATTTTTGTTGGACAACATGAAGAGGGAGATTGCTGATTTTGTGTCAAGATGTATGGTTTGTCAATAGGTGAAATCTAGAAGGAAACAACTTATAGGAGCCATGAAACCTCTTCCCATACCTGAGTGGAAATGGGATGATATCATGATGGAAATTTTCATGGTTCTACCAAAGACTCCTATAAGGAATGATGCAATATGGGTCATTGTTGATCGTCTTACCAAGTCAGCACATTTTCATGCTAGAAGGGAAGATTTACCACTTTAACATTTATCAAGAATATATATTAATGATGTTTTATGACTTCATAGAGTACCAATATCGATTGTTTTTTATCGTGATCCCTATTTTACATCAAGATTCTGGAAATGTATTCAGAAAACCCAGGATACTGAACTTCGTTTGAGCACTGCCTACCACCCCCAAACTGATGGACAATCAGAACGAACTATTCAAACATTAAAATACATGTTGAGATCATGCTCATTTGACTTTCTAGGTATGTGGGATCAATATTTGCCTTTGGTATAATTTTCATATAAAAATAGCTTCCATTCATGCATTCAGATGACACCATATAAAGCGTTATACAGAAATTGATGTCACACAACAACCTTTTGGGATGATGTTGGTGAATGAAAACTCATAGGCCCAGGACTTGTGGAGGAAATGATGGAAAATGTGAAATTAATAAAAACCCACATCAAAGCATATTAAAGTAGGTAGAAGTGCTATGTTGATAACCGAAAAAAGGATTTGGAATTTCAGGTAAAAGATCGTGTTTTCATGAAGGTATCTTCATGGACGGGTATTATAAATTTCGTTAAGAAGGGTAAATTGAGTCATAGGTACGTCAGACCTTTCGAGATTCTAGAATGAATTGGGGTTGTAGATTACCATTGGGAAATGTCTCCAACTCTCTCCAAAGTACAAGACGTGTTCCATGTATCACTGTTGATAAAATACATTCCTCACCCAACGCATGTACTCACCTATGTAGAATTATAATTGGAAACTGATCTGTCTTATTGCGAGGAACCTGTTAAGGTTCTTGATAAAAGAGAAAAAGTGTTGAGAAACCGGATGACTCATCTGGTAAAAGTTCTATCATGAAACCATAAGATGGAAGAGGCAATGTGGGAACCCGAGGAATTTATGATGAATAACCACCCAAGTCATTTTACGTAGTAATACTCTAGAAATTTCAATGATGAAATTATTTGAAGGCGGGGAGAATGTAACACCCCAAGATTCCACTATACTCTTCTCTTTAAAAATACAACAATGTGTGTTGTACACAACTTCATGTTCTAACACACCACAACCAATCAAACTAGCTGTTATGATTAGTAATACCTACATTTTGAAATTCTATAAATTTTATCTTTCAAAATGGACTTCATTTTTGGTTTCGGAATATTGAAATTATCCTAGCGTGAATTTTCGGTATTTTTCTAAAAACATTCAAAATTTGATGAATACGAAAAAAAATCAGTTATAGTTTAAAAAAAATTATTTAAAAAATTATTTATTTTATTTAAATTTATTTTAGGTAAAAATTGATACATAATACCTATATGAGTTGAATGTAATTTATTGGAGTCAGTTTATAATAATTTTAGATATACAAAAATTTTATTGAACTGTTTACCGTCTTTTACCCACCTCCTATGTGTATTTGAAAATTTACACAAAACATAATTTTATCGCTTCTGTGAGTTGTTTCTCGAAAATCTGAGAGACACGGTAGACATCAGTAAGTAAATTTCGGTTCAATAAGATTTAAATAATTTTTGGTGAATGGTAACTTTTTTACTTTTATTTACCACGGTTAAAAGTAAATAGGGTAATTAAGGGTAAAATGATATTATTATTACCCTAACACATGTCCTAATTATATTGGATAAGTCTAATTTGACCAAAAACAACCTTAGGAATAAAATATGATCCTTTAGGTCCACTTGGATTAGATTAGGACATTTATTATTATATAATTCAAAGAAGAGTTAAAAGTGTTAAATTCAAAGTTTAACAACTAAACCATTTTTAATATAGATTTACACAAAACATAAATTCAACTATAAATATTTATAATAAATCTAAAAATATTTCCTACATTATGGTATTTTATTTATAATTTTATACATTAATTAATTTAATTTATTTATGACACAATGATGATGCAGTAATTACCTAATTAATGAAATATTAAAATAATTGATAATATAAATATCCAAATAAATGTAATTTGAGACTTTTTATGAATTAAACTAACTTTATAGATTAATATATCATGTTAGGGTTTTTTATATGAATTTTTTTTGAAGTAATAATTCTGTTATGAATTTCGAAAAAACAAAATACCAAATAGTGTCAAAATTGACATTAAAGGGTTTTTAAAACAAATATAATATTATTAATTGATATTCTATTCCTAAAAATATAATTTTCAGCCAAAAGACTTATATAATGATAGGTGTGTCATTAATGAACCACTTGGGGTTTTTTTGGAATTATATATTATGATTATTAACCATATAATATAAAAATACAAAGAGACATGATAAATGTCAAACTATTTAACTAAGAGTTAAATCTAAAAGATAAAGTTAATATAGTGACCCAAACCTGTCTAAAACATATTGGTTTAGTGGTTTTTTACCCATCCACACCTTATCATTTAAATAACTCATTTCTTATCCATTAGAAACTGAACATGATTTTATTATAAAATAATATTTCTTGCTTTTCCTAAAGTGCCCCTCACCCCTCTTATAAAAGGGCACTCCCCCTTCTCTATAATTAACACCTTCAAATCACTTTAGTTCGTCCAATACCTTCCTAAATACCCTATAAACTATCCTCCTTTCATTCTATAGTCCTTTCTATAGTCATAAATCTAACCTAATGGTCCCTTTTGATCAAATAAAAAAGGAAGAACACGAAGAAGAGGTAAATATTTCTTCACCACTTTCAAGTTCCTTTCTTCTTCCACTTCCTCTTTCTTTGTTGTTTCTATTATAAAATAATAACTCCAATAACTTCTATATACAGTGATTTTATTATAAATATGTTACAACCATATTAATTATTCTATCAATCCTTTGAATGGAATGCCACCATACGTTCATACGTACAACTTACAGTCTCCACGTCGTGGTGTAATCAGAAAAATATGAGTTCAACTATGAAATGAAATGAGTTTGTTGTTATTGATTCATTTTTCAAATGAAAATATCAAGTGATTGATAACCACATATGAGGTTTTGAAGTGGTTTAGTTAGGGTACTATGGCATGCTAGTGTTTTTTGTTTTAGAATCCCATTGAAACTTTTCAAGGATAAAAATTCATGTTGATGTGAGATTCTAATTGTTGGAGTCTTTGTTCCATATAAAATTGTTCTTACTTGGATTAGATGTATATTAAAATTAGTGAAAATATATTTAAATATATTATTACAAATAGTTTATAGATCTGTGTGGCTTTAGGTTAGTAGTGTCCTCAAGTATTTGTTTCATTAAAAGGGAATATCAGTTTTATGCTATGGTGGGGACCTTGAAATTCCCTGAAAATATTCTTAAACCCAATTATAAGTTCATATGAAATTCTATTATAGGGAACATAACATGTTGGCTATTAGGTTCAAGTACTGATAATAAGACGAGACTTCTACTTATGAAGTTCACACATGTTAATCTCCAAGATGGAAGATTATCATAACAGACCCACCAGTAGAATGTCCACATGTTTATGTTTCATTTGATATTCATATCTATGAACATTTGTTATGGTACTTAGACTTTAAGATTTTTTTTAATTGATTTCATGACTCAAGAACATATATGTATTTCAATAAACCATTAAGATAATAGTTCTTGGTGAATTTTTATACGTTGGGTGAGTCATGAATGATGTGATATTTTTTTATAAGTAAATGATGGAATTTACACATAAATATTAATGGAATTTGATATATTGTCTCTTTGATTAAAATATAACTGTTATATTAAATTCAATATACATGGCGTAACAACAAGTTTATTTTAGATTGTCAAATAATTATGAATCAATAATATAGATTGATGACACATATGTGCAACATGTTTGATGATATATTTTGACAAAGGAATTATTTTACAAAGTAACCATTCATGTTTGGTTATTGATGTTGCAACATTAAGTTATTTCTCTTGGGTGCCTTGACCCATTTCCAGATAGTAGTATTGGACTTTAGGCAAGCCCACCTAATACCAATAATAATGAATCCTAGAAGGTCACACATTATTTATTTCCATTGATATTTATTAAATTATCTTTGAATTTATTTATCAGATTGAATATTATTCTCCAGTCCAAGAGATTATTTTATTTGGGATTAATGATTGAATAAATTAAATAAATATTAATTCACAGTGTAATTGAAAATTATACATATATATATATAATATTTATTTTTGATTTATTATTTAATATATATTTATTCATGAGACTATGAATTTTTTATTTATTCTATTAATAAATCATTAATTAAATATTTATTTGTCTATTCGATAAAATTTGATGAGGATGAGAATACCACGATCATGTCTGGTGATGAATAATAATTTATTATCCAGTAAAATAATATATATCATTATTCTAGTTATAAAAATCTCTAGAATAAAAATAAAAATATTATTTCAATACATATAATGGGGCCATACATGGGTTGAACATTTTTTAAGCGAACATGTGAAATTAATTTAAATTATATATCTAATCCCTTGGTATATAAATAGAATGTGTATATATTATAATAGAGGCCAATTAAAAACTATTTTTCATGACATATTTTTCTTTCATAATTCTACTCTTCACCCTCACATCCTCGTAAGAATGATAGGATCTAGAGAACAGCTTCAAAACTAAAGAAATTTCAAGTGATCTAGGTGAACAATAAAGGATTTTGGATCAACTATGCTAGAACCCAATGATTTATCAATGTTATTTCAAGATCAAAGGAGAATGTTCAGATCACTATAGAATATATTATATACCTGTATACTATGAGTGAAATAATAGATTACTAAAAAGGGGGTTTCAAATGATCGACATCTACTAAGAAAAAATATCTCAAGAAATAGGTAATATTTCTTCCAAATTACGTAAATTAATTATTAATTTAACATGATAATATATTATTTGGTTATATTGACCTATTATTTCAATATAAAATTATAAAAATATCATTGGTTATGACATTCACATAGTTTACAATATTTGAATGATGCATCAAATCTATCATTTTTCGAGTTGGGATTGGCCCCAATAATTTCTTTTGATGTTCCAAGAACCCAAAAACAATGAATCTTGTCATTTTAGGATAGAAATTTGATTAATATTTTAGTGCCTTATCTATTAAATTTTGAAAATGAATATAATTTTTTAAATAATGTATATATAGACACACAAACACATCTGATTAAAAAGTACAATATATATATTTGTAAAATTTTGAATATGTTTTTTTCGGTTTAAATATATGGATTTATATATATGCATGAGGATATAGAAAAATATATATACTTATATCTATATATATAGTGGATAAAAATTAGATTATTTTGATAAACTCAGTGTGGGATTCATTGTCACATACCTTGAAATTGTAGTTTGTATTATTATTGGCCTACCAAGGATCCTATTTTTTTGTATTTATTTGAGGTTTTTCATCGCTTAATAGGGTTAAAAAATATAGTGTCATTTTAGAAAATTATTTTATAGAAATGTTGTCAATGTAGGATTGGGATCCCATGTTGTTTCAATGTATGATAGTTTTTGAAATTTGGGATCTTTTATTTATGTGATAGAGATATTAATGGGGATATATTTCATATGATTCAAACTAGATGGATAAAATAAAGAAATTATTCTAGGGATATTTTTTATCATAAAATTATTTTTAAATTGATGTGTAGATTTTATAGGACTATCGTTAGACCATATATTCTATATGGTTAAGAGTTTCGGAATTTAATGGGATACCTTGAACAAAAAATAAGGGTACCAAAAATTAAAATGTCAAGATATACATGTTAGAATTCTGATATGGTTAGATTAGAAATTAATATTCGTGAGAAGAATTTAAAGTGGATCCTATTTAAAAGAAGTTGATTGATAATAGGATAATATGTTTTAGAAACATTAAAAAAAGACTTCAAGATGAACCTTTTAGTTGTGTTAACTTAATGAAAAATTCACTTATTAAAATAAGAAGAGGTAGACCTAAAAGGACCCTTAAAAATTTATTCAATATGTTATTGTTCTAAATTGTTTCAATGAAAATATACTATTAAATAGGGTTAATTAGTGGTGTTTTATCCATAAATTCAACCCCATTTAATTGGGTTTAATGATTGTTTATTTATATTGTTTTTCTTTTCACTTAGTTAGTTTTGAGAAATGATATATCTTTATTAATGTTAAAAAGGATACTCTTTAAATTTATTTTTTGTTAAATCCCTAAGAAATGATTTCATGATTATAAATAAACCCTATTACACCACCTTATTCTTCTATTTACTTTGAACATCAAAATCATACATCATTAATGTTGTTTCTCATCACTGATCTGGTCATAAAACCTATGGTATGTTGATCAAAAATCATTATTTTGTTTATTTCTTGTATGTATATGCATCTGTGTGTATAGATTTTATATATCATATATATATATATGTATGTATATAAAAAGTATTTATATATGTGTGAGTTTAATATATTATAGTATATATAAATAAATATATAAATTATATATATATATGTGTGTGTGTGTGTGTGTGCGTGCGTGTAAATTTTTATGAATATATATGTGTATAGATATATTCTTTCAATGAATATATGAGTATATATAATTGCATTTTTTTATTCCAAAGTGTGTATTTTTGTGTGTTTAATTATAATTATTATATATATGTGCATGTGTCAATATATATATATAATTATAATTATCTCATGTGTGTGTAATTATAAATAGATACATAAATATTATTTTTTTTAAAAAAATTTAAATTAGGCATATTATTCACCTTAATTACAATTATATAATTCCTTATAATTTATAATTCTTTTAAGTATTTATTTTTTCTTGTTTAGTAGTGTTTGAGTGTTTTTATAGTTCAGACTATGTGGTGGTTTTTATCAAATAGTATTATTATTTTATACACAATTCTATAAGATGTAAAATTTTGTAATTGGAAATTGTGACTATGTACATGGAAATATTTAATGTTATTATCTAATAGGATAATTATTAATCATAAATGGATGAATGAAAATCATATGTTGAATGAATTTGAGGATGGTGTCAAAGAGGTCATTATGTTTGAAACGGGTCTTGCAAATGACCCTTAAATAACTATGTGTCCTAATTTGTGTAGAGATTATTCAAACAGAATTGTTCCAAATGAGTTGGAAGGATACTTCATTTGTCACAGACTCTGTCATTTTTTTATATATTGGACTAAACATTAAGAATAAATAAATTCACCTAGTGAGTGGAATAACAATATGAGTTTTAGATCTTTTTAATTAAATTAAATTTGATATGATAAAGTAGATAATATTGATTAAATAAAAACTTTTGTTAAATATTATCTTTGATATTGACCATTTTTTTGAGATATTTAAAAAATAAATAAATATTTTATTATTTTATGGTTGTAACAAATTTAAAATTTTCTTCAGTTGTAGTAAAACTATATGATGTGAAAGCGACCAATAAATGGAGTGGCACGAGTTTTACTGAACCACATTCTCTGTTAAAGGATATATTTCCAAAGGACAATGAACTTCTCGTTAAAACATATGAATATAGACAAATTTTATCTCTTATGGGATTGATCTATGAAAACATACATGCATATCCTAATGATTTTATATTATTTTGAGGAATTTAAAATTCCTTAAAAAGTTTCCCAAATACGAGTGTCTCAATAAAATAACAACGATTCACATTTTTCAAAAAGTTATATGGTAATTTCAAATAACATACCTATCTCATTATATTAAAATAGTATATGAGGTGGGTTATCATGAACCTCAAGTGCTGCTCCATATAGGCTAGAGTTTATTTTCTAGAAATTAAGGTTTAATCTATACAATGGGGAGACTATAATCTTAGAATCTTAACTATTTAAGCACTATAAATAGTGGAAAACATATAACATCCACCAAAGTAAAAAATGAAATTATAATTGAATTTTTAATATACAAATAATAAAATAAATTTTATCAGAAAAATAAAACCCCGGATAAAAACACACACAAGTTATAAAAATAGTGGATTTCCCTCTATATTTCAATCATATGCATGTAAGGACATCATAATAAATAAAATAAAAATAGGAAACACCAATTCCAAAAGGTCCGCTACCTCATTTAAGAACTAGTCATATAGACCTACCATTCTATTATATCTCAACCTCTATCCTACAACCCTTTACTAAAACTATATCTCAAATAGAAGTGTTTCACATCAATTGAGGTGCACACAAAGGGCATGAGTAAAAAAATTAGAAGAAAATCACTAATATTAATTTTAATTTACAATAATGTATACATGTTACAACCAATGGGTTGTGAGTTGGATTTATTGACATGTATATGAAAAATGTTGAAGACATTAGGTGATAGGATAAGTTGAAGAGTAACCCAAATATTTATTATCATAATTTTTGAAAGAGTTATTGAAAAAGAATAAAATTACCATTCAAAAATTTATAGTTGGGATACTTGGATTTGTACTTTGGAGATGAATAATTAATGTTCTGCATATTTTTAAGGTTTTATTCTCGAGAAGTGGATATCTAAGAATACATAGAATTGAATTATTATATATGATAAGTAATAATCAGAAGATCATATAGTTAAATATAATTTAGACACGATAGCATTGTTTTAATTAATAAAAAAAAATATCTGAAAAGGAATTTGTGTATATTAAAAATCCAAAAGTATTTTTAAAATGGCAGTCTAGAAGTTGACCTCAATATGATATTTTTAAAAGTATTTGAGAAGATTTAAATGGATAAGTAATATCATGTGGGATGATGCATAATATTTTTTAATGAATAAGTATTGTATAAATATTGGGATTTTATCACAATTCACATCATGAAGATATGGATCCCATAGTGTGGGTGAAGTTGAAAAAATGTAAAATTATTTAGAAATACACTAAGATACATAATATTCACAAATTTTATAGATTTTACAATTTATATTTGTGTTATAATGATACATAATAATTTTTATTAGATGATTAATAAATTTTGGGAAGTCCATAAGTAATTTAGATGATATAGATTTCACTCTGTCCTAGAGGTTTTCCATGTATGCATTAGATATTTTTAGTTGGGTAATATATTAAGGGAAGATACAACATTGAAAAATTCATGAGAGTAACTATACAAAATTTAAGGTCTTTAAAAAATATTCATGAGATTTTATGAGTTTTTGGGTGAGGTTTTAGGTTTTTTTAGAAACCTTCTTGCGATACATAGTATTTTTATTGACGAAAAGGGATTTTGTGTGAAACATAAGGTTTAACCCTTCACTACTGGAATAAGAAAAATAAATGTCATGTCATGACCAAGATCTTCACGTCACGATGTTTTCATGTATGTGATAATCCATCAACTAATGTTAGATTATGATGTATATATTAAATATAAAATATAATTAATAATTCTCACACCATGGATAGAATGTTAATTCTATGAAGTGTTAACATATAAGGATTTTTTTAATAAATATAGTTTTTATAATATGGATCTATCCATACCGTGTATGATATTCATGTTGTTATAGGTATGGTGGTTTAATATACCATATATTGGAAAGGACCATGATAATAACAACACATTTTGATTAAAAACAACTATGTCATGATGTCGAGACCATATAAAAGAAGTAGGATCCATGAATGGTTTCCCTTGAGCTATTTTGAGTAGGATTATGTGTTCATGTTGTGAAGTAGTATATTTTTTCACAACTAGTTTAAGGATAAGTGAATATTGATAAGAATTTGGTGTTTCGGAAAGTGATATTCTATTATTTAAATAGATGATATTTATTTTACTTTTTATATATGGATATTTACTGGAAACATTTTACAGAAAAGGTTAACATGTAGTTATCAGTGTGAGGTTGAAGAAGACAACACTATGGTATAAGAATCCATGATATGAAGATATGATTTCTTCATTATATTACAAATACATTTCGAAATTAAACTTGGGAACTTTTGGAAAGGATATCTACAGTTGATTCCATTTAATTATCAATTAATTATCACACAAAAAACATATGGTAAAATTGACCTAATAGAAATGGATTAGAATAGGATAATTAATTCTAACCAAAAGATTAATGGTTTGTTTCATTTAAATATTATAATAAATACTATTAGTAGTTTTAAAAATAAGGTAAGAGTTGGAGAATACTAATATATTCAAGTTTCAGAGAAGAAGGTGAAGAGATAGCCACATAGAGGACTCTATTGATATATCAGATCCATTTAAGGATAAGGCTTGAGGGAAGAAGAGGAAGGTGATACCATTCTATACCTAGTCATAGAATAATTGAAATAGTAAAAAAGATAATTTAGATTATGGAATTACCTTTCAATGGAGAACAAGTGTTTTGATATGATTTTTTAGAACAAAAAAATACTAAACCCTCATATTGTGGTTTTAATATCATAAGGACTTTGAGGATTATAAGATTGGAAAACATAAACATCAAAGTTGCATCAGATGTGGAGCTAGGGTGCAAGAAGGATACCATATTGAATTTGTAAATACCCTCATGTTTATGAACCAACCAAGCCATCACCAGATTAGGGCCTGGATGAGAAGAAGAGGGTGTGGCCCTTCGATTTAAAATGATAATTTCTAGAGCCTTTTAAGGTATGTATATCTTGTAACTGAGTGACCGCGACCTAAAAATATGTATCCACTATGAAAACCCATGTATTTTTAATAAGATATAACTTTTATGATCTATTAATATTCATGAATATTAATTTATAAATTTTATTAAAACAAGTATATATTTTTATACCATCTCTCAAAATATATTATACAAATTATACTTTTAAAATTATAATGTTTACTTTGTGACAAAAAATGTGTTTTATATATCTTCGTTACATGTTTTTAAATTTTATCTATCAAAATAATTGTTTAATTAATGTGAATTTTATAAATGGATATTTAGGTTAATACCATGGATTCATATAATAATTTATTAACATGATCTTATAATTAATTTTACTATGGTTTGGAAGAGGAATATTATTTTACATTTTAAAAATAAATTGTTTTTATTTTATATAAATTAATTTTCCATATAAAGAATGGTTTTCTTTAAAATTTAAATCAAAAATATAATAATTTTTATTTTAAGATATAACTTTAATTTTCAAATTCATTTTGTAAAAATTATCCTAGTGTGATTTTTTTGAATTTTCTCTAGAGGTTGATTTTTTAGTGAATAATGAATATAATGTTTTTGAAAACTATAACTTTTATGGAATTTTCATGCTATAATCATGAATTAAAAATATATAAAATATATTTTTCAACTAAAAATTCATTTAAGTATAAAAATATTTCTTTTAAAATTAACTAATTCAATTTAAAAAACTATTCGTGACTTTTTTGAACCTAAGTTATATTTTATTCTAATAAAAAATATTTTGGTCCCTTTACTTTAAATAAGTATTCCCAAGGTTCCATTCGTTTTTTCTTTTATTTAACATAAAAAAATCCTTGTTTTTTAATAATAAACCAATAAATGTTATGGGAGTAAATACTATACATTATTTTGATTAAAATTGTTTTAAATTTTGGATCTATCATGTTCTAATTATTTCATATGTTTTGTTTCATTTCTATTTCTAAAAATAAGTTACCATAGTAAAATTTAGTCACCACAGTAAAGGCTAAAATAATGTAATAGTGTTCAATAAAGGGTTCTATCCATAACATATCATAAAATATTTTCCAAAACTGACTGTATGAGGTCCTTATATACCTAAATCTTATTTCTCATTAATTTTTATCCATTTTGGATCCATGTTATTTGAATATGAAATTTCTTGTATAATAATAAATTAGTAGTGACATAAAATGTCACACTTTTTATTTATAAAATGTTTTTAAGTCAAGGATAAGAATAAAAATAGATAATGAATAATTCTATATGATAATATTTATGACGAATAAATATATTTATATTTTTAATTTATTTTTTTAATTTTAAATAATAGTATAATTATCTAAAACACATACGTAGCTTCGACACAACACTTATACAAGCAGTAAAAAAGTTAAAGTAAATGGTTTTAAAAATATTAATAGTTATTAGATTTGGTTGAACATGCGACTTTAACAATTGTTCAATCTATCCATGATATTTAATAAATAATTATAATGTTTAAATTCAAATTCAATGGTTATGTAAATATCATTGAAGTCTATTTATGCGAATAGTTTTCATAATTACTTTAATGGATATATAATGCTAAAAGAGGTTTTAGAAATTTATTTAAAAATAAAAAATATCTTATTAGGAGTCATGTCACGATGAAATCAGGTGAAATATTCCCCAGTGAAGGGAGAGAGATAATGACCCCCGATTCCTACCTCCAATAGGTCCTAGGTCGGTGAAAAGCACCAATGGTATATAAAACTCATAATATCGGAGGAATTACCTTCAAAAAATAAAATAGGATCGAGAGAGAGAATAAAAATTACCAACCAACTCTATCAGACTATATAAAAGTAAACCAAAACTACCCCACAATGAATGAGTAAATAAAACTAATACATATAAAAGTATCCAAAGTAAATACCAAAAAGAAACGTCTCTTGGAAGAACTCAACAACAACTCCAACCTAGCTAGTAATGTCTATCTCGGTCCCTAATGACCTCTTGGAAAACTAATAAATGATTACATATATAGGGTGATAATAAGTGGTATACTCAATAGGGACATTACTAGGGCCTCAAGAGGATATGTGAAAAGAGCGTTCTAATTCATTAGTGAAAAAATATAATAACCAACAAGAACCTATATATTTCATCTACCAAAACCCATCCTCACTGTGGATAACTCACTAAATCACACATCCAAAATAATAAAATAATATCAAGATGATAAGAAAGTAAGATTCCCTACTACCTCTTCCCCGCTTATTTTATGATCTCATGTCCCAACTTTAAAATTTCTATACTCCCATACCATCCACATATATCACATCAAATCTTTCCCACAAACACATGGGACACACATCACATCACATCCCACCTAGACACACCTGTACTATACATCACAACAAACCACACCACATCACATCCCAAAGATACCATGGACTATACATAATAACTCATCTTGAAGAAACCCAGGACCGATCATCACATATCACCCCAAAGAGAGGTGGTACTACACGTCACATCTCATGATGAAGACACCTTGTACCATACATCACATATCACGTAAAAACACCTTGGAAATATATCACATTTCAAGGAAGAGCAGGGGAGAGGGGGTAGCCATCCATTCTTATTATAACCATCCCAGATGTTGGGGAAAACACACGAAACCCAAAAATATGAGTGTTGGTAAGGCTATCCAACTCGGGTGGCGTGTATATAAAATAATATAAACAAAAATCATATTGATATTGAACAAAATACACAAACTAAGAGTTCCTATCAAAAAAATTAGCTCAAACCACATCACAACAATGTATATTACATCGACCATCAGAACCGATTTCACAACAATATGAAACACACCACACAACCACCACACAATCCACACAACATTTTCCACTTTCAGCTTACAAGTTCCACCACTTTTATTCATTAGTCTTTTCATTTCACATGAAAAAACTCATTCAATTTATTTAATTAAATTTAACCCATTAATAAAATATTTTTTTCACCCCATCATATTCATTTCAAACTCACTCATTTATTCATTCAATTCAATATCGTAATTTATTCCACTACTACCTAGGAAACTAACACAACCATACCACACAACTATGACTACTACACCACACATAAACCATCGTCATTGCATCACATCGACCAAGTTATATCCCAAAAAATCAAACACATATATCTTACATCACACAACCACAACTTCCGCATACCACAACCACTATTCCAAAACCACTACCCCAAAATAACTGCTTCATAACCACTGCACCACAACCTCATAACACAACTTCCCTCACACATCCATTCCAACCATAAATTATATCATTTCCTTAGGCACCACATAACCCATCCTGTCACATATATCATTGTACAACAAACCAAAATACAAAAGTAAACACAATAATAATATTCACAAATCAAAAACACATTCTGACTTCCTTCATTTAGGGACTTTATCACGTTACTTCTTTATATTAGCATGAGTATTATCACCGGAACCATACATCTAAAGAAAACCAATTATTATTCAAATATATGTTTTTAACCTATTATTCAGGGTGTGATAATTCTATAAAAAAAATAAGGTTCATCAATCATATCAACTAACATGTATGCAATGATTCCAAGAACCACTATTTTCAAAATTGGAAATACGAATGCATAACAATGTCAAAAACATATAAAAACAAAAAAAATCATGCGATAACTCCCCATACTGATCAATTTTATACATTAAAATTAATTTTATGATTCTGATGTCCCCTAATATATACCAAAAGATACGAAAAATCTTACAATTCCCACACTATCACATAAAAAGGGTGAGAAATAGGACCCCACCCTAAGGAAGATTTCCAATATCACTATGCACCACATGGTGAAGAATAAATTTCTCAAGAACCACCACCACACAAGAAACTAGTAGTTAAACCTATGACGCACCTGAAGATCACAAAAATTCATCCCAAAAACATAAACCAAACCAATCTTCATGACCACATTGCAATTTGAAGAATAATAGAAAGGAAAAAAAGGATAATGAGGAGAGAATTGATCACCAATTAATAAAGGGAATATATGGATCAAAGATGGGAATACAAAGATCAATACACATTAAAGTAATACAAATATTCCTCCGAAGAACACCATAGGACACCCATATTCATATAGGGAGTGTTGAGTTTGTGAAAAACCCAAAGGCACCCCAACCATTGAAGATGCACTGTATAGGGGAATTACAAAATGTGAAATATCCTTTCCAATCATATAATCCTTGGTGTTTGGTTTTTCCAAAAAACATTGAACATATTTAATATATAACCCCTAAAATATACACATCATGAACCAACCCTTTACAATTCATGAAACCAACATTCACATCGTGTAAATGTAAAGACCCAAAATTCTAAAATAAGAATATTGTATTTGATAGCGTATATGACATGAAACACCTAGAGCATTAGGTAATATAATAACCTAGGAATTTAAAAAATAGTTACTATTTTAAATTTATATAATAGATTTTCATGTACACAACATTGATTTATATTGATCCGTACAAAACAAACACTTTCTTCAATGACTTGCGTTACACACAAGATTGACTTTTACTGAACAGTAATATATTAATAAAACATAATTATTTTGTATTATAACATACAACATGGCCATTAAATTGTAGTTTATGAATATTATAAACTAAATTATGAAAATATGTTGTTTACACATGTATAAAATGAATTCATTCGTTACAAATTAATTATAAATGAATATACGAACCAATTGAATACAAATGGAATGTTTTTATAGAAAACTATTTTTATACTCACAAGGCTGTTTTAATGTAATAAAATAAATTAATTAGTGAGTGATATTTATGTAATATATATATATATATATATATATTCAATATTAAATATAATTTTTTTACATTAATCCAATATATTTGATAGGAATAATATGAGAATAAACCCACTTTTATACATAAAAAACATATTTTTTTACAGAGGCACTTTTACTGTTTTTAATAGTTCACCTATTTAAAATATTAATTTTAAGAATTTCATAAATTTTATTTTTAAAAAGAAAATTTATTTTTAAATGAAAACAAAAAAAATAGGTTATGGTGAATTTTTGGTATTTTTCTGTAAAGTTTCATTTTATGATGAATATTGGAAAATAATGAAATTTAATTCAAAACTGTGCTTTCATCTAATTTATTTATTTGGATAAATTATATTTTAAATTTATTTTAAATTCAAATTATATAAATTATATAAGACATAATTAAATTTAGGTTATTGGAATCAATTTTTAAATGATATTGGATATAAACACATCTCAATCTTTTGAGCGTTTTTACTTTAAAAACCTCCATTGTTGTCCTGTCTGTAGGATTAAATTTAAATAATTTTCTATCAATTATATGATTGAAATTTGAAAAAAATGGATTAAATATTTAAAATTATAATAATTTATAATTTCTAAAAAGTACAAATTATTTTTTTTTCAAAAATATTAGCAAAGGTAATTAAAAATTAATTATAGCGATTAAGATAAAAATTAACATAATAAGGGACTCAAACATAAACATAAGGGACAAAATGGCATATAAACGTTTCTAAAATATATTTAATGTTAATATTTATACCCTATACTAACTTCTATCAATTTATTTTCATTATTTGATCAAAATTTCATAAGGAAATTGTAGGTTGAATTCCCTTCAAAAAAATCACCAAGAATGCCACTCATCCTAGACTATAAAAAGTTACTCACCCATCCAACTTTTTCACACCTATAAAACAAAATTGGTTCAAAAAATATATGTCAAATATATTTTAAAAATACCTCAAATAATACTAGAATACTCTCTTTGGGAATGAATCCATCCTAGGAATCACCCTAGTGAAAACCAAAAGGAGTTACTTGAAGAAGAGGTCAATTCCTTCCTCAAGATCTTTTGTTTTATTTTCACTCTAAACCCTCAAAATATTATTATTCCATTATTATATAATAATAAAATTATCCTAAATATACTCATTTTTTTATGGGTTTAACCTACACTTACACACACTCCCATCTAATGGTTAACAAACATACATGATATGTGTATGACAAACTACCACCTCACAAAACAATGTTGTTCGTTTTTTCCTTTACCACCTCTCATGGTTGGTAATTATGATGGAAAATAAATTTATATATGATATATGAGATATATATTATATTTAGAATGTATTTATGATTATTTTATTTTAATATGGCATGTACACTTATGCTATCCATTTTCTTTAAATAAGATAACGTCGTTTGTGGAAGTGTGGAATACCACCTACTCAAAGTGAAGTGATTGATTCTCACTATACATGGAATGTATAAAAGATTTTTCTATTAAAAATATGATACATATATGGATTAAATATAATAATTAAATAATAATATATATATATATATATCATTTAATTTTCATTATTTTAATATGACAAAGAAATGAAGAAGCATTCATGGATATGTAAAATCTACCTTCTTCATGAACGGTGCATTTCATTTATTTTATCCAAATATTATGTATTATTATAAATAAATATATAAAGAATATATATGATAATTAATTCTTGGTTTATATTATTTATATGATTAAATCATGATCCTTGTAATAGTAACAATAAGTAACAATTCAAAACATACTTGAAGAACTTGAAAATTAACACCCAAAATAGGTGAAATAATGAATGTATACTATCAAATGGTTAGTAAAATTTTATAATTAGATCATATATAATATCATAAATATTAATATTTTTCTTCAATAAAGTTATTAAATTTTATAAAACCATTATACAGAATGTTAAAGGACGTTCACCCGAAAATGAATTTCAAGGTAAGGGATTTTCATCTCACTATTTATATCCGGGAGATAAATTTCATATTAACCACTTACTTATTTTGTGTGGTATAACTAATGACACTTTTGATATATTATATCATGAATTTTATTTATATTCATGGTATTTTTAGTTTTAATTTGAATTATTTCTTCTAATTGGATTTTAATTAACAATTTACAAGTAGTAAATAATTTCACAACCTAATTCATTTTCATTGGGTTTTATTACTTATTAATTTTCATTTATATTATAAGATTACATATTTAGTCACAATGTCAATATATTTGTTTATTTAAACCTATTTTATATGTATTAAAATTTGACACACATATTCTATTCAATGATTTATTCTCACATTAATGTTATGGTCTTTTCAAGGGTTTATGCCACAATCTCATTTTTTCGGGATTGTTTACACTTGAATTTCCATAAGAGGAAATTATTTTATCATTGTATAATAATCCATTTCATTTTATTCTTATCTGGTTATTCATTATCTTTTCCATGTAATAGTACCACTTTTTCCACTCTTTAGTACCCAAAAATGTTTGTGAATTTTTTAATGAGAACTCTTATTCAGTTCTCTCTTTAGTCGGAGAACCTATTATATTCTAAAAACATAGTACTCTAAAAACGTTATCCAATTTATTTAACCTTTAAAAAATGATATATTAAAAACATTTTTACCCTTTTTTGTCTTTTAAAAATGTTTTCAAATGAATCTTCTTGTCTCTTTCTAAACAAAAATGTTTTCAAACCTTTTTACTGTGGAAAAGGAATGTTATTTTTACCTTGTATGGAATATATAGATTTACCCATAGTCATTTCTTCTACGATTACATTCATGTTTAAAAGGTTAGTATTTAATGACAATTTTAAAAAGTGATTTTAAAATTAATGTTTTTTCAAAAAAAATATTTAAAATGAAAAGGATATTTTTCTCAATAATTTTTTTTAAAATATATATTTATTATATCTCAATTCATCAATGAAAACGACCCTTTATTTTACACGACATGAGATATTTTGTATTATTACCATCATTGTTATTCATCTGGGTGGTTTTTGATTGATTTTCCTAAATATATTATTAACATTCACTTACTTTATTACTTTCTTAGTCCTCTTGAAATATTCAATCTCTAGTAATCATTGAACATTAAGCTCACCTAAATATCCTTATCATTTATCGTGGATAAGATTATTGCCTAAATCGTATACCATTTTTATGTATGGTATATACTTCATAGTTATTAGATTTACTAGTTAAATATTTATAAATCCATATCTTCTAATTCATATGGATATTTGATAAGGTGAATTTTTAAATCGATTATTTGATATATGAGAAATTATTTGGATAGGTATGAAACGGGTGGGTCCAAATTATAGATTTCCCCTCAATGAATTAGTAGCCTCATGGGATGATTCAGTTGGATATCCTTAGAAGGGTATTTATTTGTTATTATAAATAGTCTTGTGCATGGTCTTAACATTAATGGTACCATATATGTAAGAAACATGGATTCCAATAATTAATAATTTACCACATTCAGACATAGTTATTAATTATCCATTATATATTTCGTCAACATATCTATGGATGCATTTCATTCGAAGTTCATTAATTAAATGACATGTGTTTTAGTTATTTTTATTTCCATATTAACTATACCTTATATAGTTATTTGAATAGTATGTGTTTTTAGTTTTTACCTGTCCATATCATTTATTTATTCAGTTTATTGATTATATGGTGTGTGTGTTCAATTATTACCTTTTTATATTGACTATTCTCATTGATTCATTATTGATTATACTATAATTTACCTTAGTAAGAATTTAAGATCACACTTTCTTTTTTTCCCTTCCCCAAGAATCCAAGAAGTGTCTTAAGAAAGATATGCAAGGATACTCTAGATGGAATACTGTTTTTATTATGCCCAAAATAAAAAAAATTATGTTTTCATTTCTGTATTCATTTGTAATAAAATACTTATGTATGTATCTGGGTTTCCAAGACTACTAAACTGATTAGTCCTCCGGGATTTGATTCCATTTAATCATGAATATTTTATGGTATTATACACCGGCTCCAAGATATTGGGGTCGGGTTGCTATAGTAAACATTACACGACATATATTTACTCATATTCAAGATTTTAGTAGACAAAATGTTCCAGGACACTCGAGGCCTCCCCCAAGAACCGCGAACACCCAAAACTAGATATGAAATTTATCATGAAGGAATAAACCATTACATTATATAACCCTCTAATAATTATCACCGTCGATAATAGAAAACTGATAACAATAGAAAAGGGGTCTGAAAAACCAACTTGTAAGATAACACTCTAGGATATCATCACACCTCAAAGACTACCACCAACCGAACACCCCAAACCAAATGGCCACTAAAAACTACATAGCCACACCAACACCTCTCATCAGGCACAATAATTCATCATATGATACCAACCAAAACCACAAACATTCTACAAAACCACTAGACAACATTTTAACCTCCACAAAACTGAATCCAACTAGACACACTACCCTGAACATACGAATAATGTAATCTCATTACCCATATAAATATACTATCTGATTAGGGTGGCACTAACTCTCCTTACGTGGTTTTAATCACATCATATTTAATGTATCTCGATTAGTATTCAGGTCTTCCTCTTTCCATATATAGAAACATTATAAATCATCAAAAAATAAAGAGAAGAAACACATCTCATAACATAGAATGATCCAAACATCACTTCATAAAAAAATTTAGACAATAAAAATATAACATAGCTTTTGGTACTGGGCACACATTTTCATCTCTCGCTCTCATGTACTCTCCTCTAAGACACCATACCTCCATAACATATGAACCAAGGGAATAGTCCATATACATAGAATATTATCTTAATGAACTTGGATTTCTACTAGCCTCTCCATGAACAATGTGTCATCATCAATATCTAACACTCCCCAGTCAAGGATTTGGGAGTCATCTTGAAGATACTGATGGAGCTGAGAGAAATGGAATACATTGTGGATCTGATCCATCTGCGATGTCAACACCAACATATATTCCACCTTTCCAACTTGCCAAAACACCTCAAAGGGCCTAATAAACCTGGGAGAATGCCTACTCCCTCAACCAAACCTCCAATTCCCACACTGAGGGGAGTATCTCAAGAATACATGTTCACCAACATCAAACTATAGGGGCCTCCACCTATGATTAGTATCTTCATTTAGACGGTTCTATGATTCCCTCATCCACTCTCAAACCAACTGGACATCTGGACCAAGAACTACCGACTCTCCAACCTATGTCTAGAATAATAGATAATGACATGGTTGCATGTACAATTCCTCAAATAGATCCATACTAATGGAAGAGTGATATATATTTTTGTAAAAAACTCAAACAAAGTAAGGTTCCATACCAAGTATCCATCAAAGTCCAAGATGAAAAACCACAATATATCCTCCAGTACATGGATGATCTTCTATGTTTTCCTATCTTTTATGGTGGAAAGTAGTACTAATGTGAAATAGAGATCCAAAATAATTATGTAATAACCTTAAGATACGTGAGGTAAAATAAGGATCCTGATGAGATATAATGGTATTTGATACCTTCTGTAGTATAACCATATCATCCATGTACCGCCATTCCAAAACAACCATGACATCCAAATAATGGATCATCAAAAACTGAGAAGATTTCATCTACCAATCCACTATCAGAAAAAATGTGTCATATTAGCCCAGATATCGGGGAAACCCTGTGGTTAAATCCATTAATATTTCATCCAATATTCACTTGTGAACATCCAAGGACTGCAACAAACCTCCCGAAATATAGTGATCTTCTTTCACCTACTGAAAAAACAAAAATCTTTTCATAAACTCTGTTATTGACGATTTCATCCCCACCAACCAAATACATCTCCCCAAGACAAAATACATATTTTCACACTAAATTTTACCACTAAAGGTGAGTTGTGAAACTCATATAGAAATACATCATACATCTCCTATGGAAAAAACAACCACCCCTAGATCAACCATCTGTTCTGATGCTCTGATAACCATCCCTAATGACCGTCACTATGCAAAAAATGATCACACACCACTTATTTCTCATATTATCCCCAAATTGAATCCTCCAACTATCACATAAAAGTTGAATCCAAAATAATCTATTAATTACAACCTCCACCACTACCCTCTCCCACATTAAGATGCATCACTGAAAGTTCCTCCATTCCATTCCAAACATCCACAACCTCCGAAGCCACATCCTCTCGAGACTTTTGAATTAACTCATCAAAAATTTAATTAACCTTACCTAGGTTTTATGATATATCATCCTAAAGATACTATATCCCCCTCCAATGTAATAGATTTAAATCTAGTTGAGATAAAACAAATCACATTATTTTATGGTATGTGAAAACAAACAAAGTGCTCGTTGATGATGTAATTCCCTGAAAATTTTAGAACGGAGTAAACTGACACCAAATCCAGATCATGGGTGGTATAGTTACACTAATGGGGACATATGTTTCAAGACCCATAAGATATTATCACCCTCAGCTATATTAACACACATCTTAATCCCAGATAGGATGTGTTACATAAAAACTCAATGAACACATCCTCCTCAGGGAACTGAATCATTGGAGAATAAACTAACTTATAATATTGGTAATTGAAAATATCTTGAAACTAGTTTATCCATATAAAATATCTATCCTTATGGGTCAACACTGTCAATGGGTCCGTAACTAAATAGAAATTAGGCACTAACCTAAAAATAATAATCTATAAGATGAAGGAAACTACAAACATTTTCCACATTCCCGGGTTCTTCCCAAGAAACAATTACTTTGACCTTTGATGGGTCCACTATGACAACCAGATGAGAAACCACATGTCCATGGAAACAAACATCTTATATACAGAACTCACATTTAGGAAAATTCACATAAATATGGTGGTTTGGAAGGACCTGAAAAATAATTATGAGATGCTTAAAATGCTCCTCCTCTGACTTCGAGCAAACCAAAATATTATCGATGAATACAATGATGAACTAGTTGAAGAACTCATGGAACATGGAGTTTATAAGTCCCATGAACATGAATGATGAGTTCGTAACACTAATTAACATAACAAAAAACTCAAAGATCCCATACCCTCACCAGAATGAATTATTATAAATTTCATCATCCTTCACCCTCAACCAGTGATATCATAACCCTAGATAACTCTTTTAGAAATAACTAGCTCATCTCAACTGGTCGAACAAATAATCAATCCTTATAAGAGGGTAAAAATTCTTGACTGTTAGCATATTCACCTTTTGGTAATATATACAGAACCCCAAACTACCATTTTCATTATTAGAGAACAACATGATATCCCCCTACATTGAAACACTAGGTTAGATAAAACCCCACTGAATCATGTCATCCACCTATAGCCTCAACTCATGAAACTCTATAGCAGCTATTAGATAGGGAGCCATAAAAATTTGAGATGCACCGAATTATAACTCTAACATGAACTCAACATCAAACTAATGTGATGGAGCTCTAACCTCCTATGGGAAACCGTCATGGAACCCCTACACGACCATAAGAACACTCCCAAACTAATATTATGCTGAAAAATCTACTTACTATGCTAAAACAGGATCAAATTTCCTACCACTGAACTGATAACCTTTCTCACCAATGAACACAACTCGTTGGCCCTCCACATCTAAAAATAGAGATGTCCTCCGGAAGTAGTTTATGACCACACACACATAATATAGAAAATCCATAAAAAGATAATATCATATGACTATATTTGCAATAATAAGAAGTCCCCCACTGTTTTTTGATTCCTCATCAATAGTCTACCTTCCCAACACACATTAAATAAAGAAACCCATGCTCAAACATGAATAGATAACAATAGGGGAACTAAAATAATCTTCACATTCAGTCCCAAAATACAAACCAATGTAGGATAAATAAATGAGTGTGAAAATATTTTGTTAAAAAAAGAACACATAAGGGTACTAAACAAACTAATTTTACCTTGAAAAACTCCTGAATCAAATGGTACTACTACCACTAACGCATGCATATGACCATGACCATATTTTCTACATATCTACTCCTGGCCTCTATAAACATTCTCTGGACTAGTTCCCTATGGGCGGGGACCATCGTGAGGCTTCCTTATTCTAAATCCACCAACAATTAGCCACTAAACAACAACCTGTGGCCCCTGTTGCTAGAAATGGCTTGGAGGAAACTATTGCTGCTGAAAAGGGATCTTACCACCCATATGAAATAAGAATACCTGACCAGTTTGAAACAAATCCTATAAGTTCCCATATCACACGTTGATATGGAACAGAAATGTAAAATCCATTAAAGGTTATCAAAAACCACATGATCCTGATATTTAGGAAGGAAACTATCGTGTCCAGTTACTTGCTAAATATAACCTTGGATTCATGAACACTCACGACCCATTTTTAGAATCCCTACTCCTCAAAAAACCCTTTTGGACACTTTTCTGGGGATCAAATCATAGGGAAACCATCCAATCAATAATCTCAAACATTTTCTGCACCTCTAGATAAATCAGAATCATAAAAATTATGACTAAATACCTATTCAGTTGACCTAAATCCTCATCCAAATGCAACACTCTAGACTCCTATTCTAGAAAAAAATCTAAAGTAATCTGTAAGAGATCCATGAGCCTGATCACAAGTTCCCACACACTCATAACCCCTATATAAAGGGGAGAATCTCCTACCTCTTGTATTCCCTCATCACCGATGATATAAAATATGCCCGAAACTCACTGTGAATGCTCGGTGACAACACATCTTCCTTCTTTAGTCACAAAGAGGAAAAAATACACCATTCATGTACAAATCCCCACATATAACTATCTTCTAACACATCCCAAAACATATATCACGCTATAATAATATGGAAAGTGATATCGAGCTCTTCTACCTAGTGATTCCTCTCCAAATCTATGAAACTCCCCTAATAATTGGTCAAACTCTACCCAAGAAATGCATGAAAATACCATTTCTATGACTCATCCTCTATTAGCTCAACCCTCTAATGATCAAATAGATTATCTTGGTAAACATAAACTAACTGAGGAACATGATAATGATGAACCCAATCCCTTCCTAAAAACAAGGAAAACATAATATACATAGTAGCATGGAATTTTTATCAAATATTATTTAAATTTTATTCATATTATTTTCCAAAAACACCCAATTCCAAAATAAATTCAAGTCATCATGATGCACCTACCTCTCCTAGGTCTATACCCTACAAACAGGTCCATCTCATTTGGCCATCCACTAAGCTCAAAGTCCATGTTGTATAGTATGGCGGGGATAAAATCTCATGTCCTAGCTGGTCTCTGTACCTATTTCATGCACCAATGTCAACTATCCATGCTTCAAAACTAATCCTTGAAATCCTCACTGTTCTAAAATATGAATTCTATACTATACCACAACCAAATACTTTAATACCACTCTACCACAACCCCCTCATACCACTGATTATATAATGATGGGGGAGTGATAATGACCCCCCGAGTACCACATTCAGTAGCCCCTAGGTTGGTGACTAGAACCATGGGTAAAAATCTGACAATATGGGAGGCATTATCCTATAAAAAATAGGATCAAGAAATTGGATAAAAAATCACCAACCAACTCCAAAAGACTATATAAAGGTAATAAAATACCATCGCACAATTCATGAGTAAAAAAATGTAACTTATAAAAGTATCCAAAGTAAATACCAAAAATAAAATTTTATGACAGTGACTCAACCAAAACTCCAAGCCAGTTAGTAATATTCAGATCGATCCCAAAATTCCTCCTATAAACCTGAAATATTTTATATATGTAGGATGAGTATAACAGGTATACTCAGTAGGGACATAACCAAGTCCTCAAGTGCACATGTGAAACGAGCATGCTAATGTGCTAGTGAACAAACAAAAAACCCAACAAGCCCCTATATAGGTCATCTAACCAAACCCAATGTCATTATGGATCACTAACAAAATCATGCATCCAATATAATAATACAATATCGAGATCATACAAAATAAAGGCTCTATGATGCCTCGTTCCCAATGATTTTACACTCCAATTCCCCAGTATAGAACATCCTATGATCCAATTCCTTCCACACATATCACATCACATCCAACCCTCACACACCTCAACCACATATCACATCACATCCTTCACACACACACCTAGAACACAGATCACTCCACATCATATAACATATTTAAGACAGCTAGGAATGCACATCACATCTCATCCTAAAGACAACTGGGACCACATGTCGCATCTCATCTTGAATAAACCTATGACCACACGTCACATCTCATCCCAATGAAATATAGGAACACATTCCACATATCGCATGAAAACACCTAGTCATCATTTCACATATGATATAAGAGTGGTGGGAGAGGGGGTTCCCAACCATATGTATCACTACCATCCTGGAAGTTAGAGAAAACAACTAGAACCCAAGAGCCTATGAGAATCAGTAAGGTTATCCATCTTTGGCAGGGAATGTGTAAAATAACATAAACATATATGATATAGATATATCACACAATACCTGACCTAAGGGTTCACATCCACAACACTATCAAAAAATATATCACCACCACGTATCAAACAGAAACCATCAAAACTAATTCCACCAATATATGAAACACACCACAGAAGAGGCACAACATTTTAAACTTTCAGCTTACAAGTTCCACTACTTTTATTACCCAAAATTTCCAGTAGTTGGGCAAGCCCAATCCCACCAATTATTATTAAGAAAAATAAATATCATGAAATTATAAAGGAGGTTTATAAAGGTAAAAATGACACCATTGAAACCCATCTCAAAAAGATGTGAGAAAAATATTAATGGTAAATAGGACTATCCTCAGCATTCAACTGTAATGGATCTCTTTGAAAAAATCATCAGTAACCTGATTATATTCCCTGTATACATGTGTCAAAACAAGATAAATATGGTTGATATGATAAATATGGTGAATACATGGTGATTAAATTCTCCATGGGACATTCTTGGACTGGTTCCTCAATATATGAACTACCACGACCAAATTCGATTCCATCTAGGGTAGGTTCTATCCAAAATTGACAACAGTATTTATGTACTTAATCATGGACAATAGATTTGATTCAATGTTACATACATTTCCAATAAATTGGTATAATCAGAATTTAACAAATCCCTAATGGGTACGGAAGTCACCAAAAACCCAGAGGGTTTGGGTTCACCTAAGGCCACCCCATATAGATTAACATTCCTCCAAGAGGAGGTTAGTGGGATCCACCCGATCGATCTCAACACTAATAGCATTCTGGTCCATCCGGGAACAACAATTTTTTAAGAATAATGGGACCTGTCATATCATTTTTCATCAAACTATTTTGGATCTTATAGGTAGTGGAGACTTCCATATGAATAGAACTTATTACTACATAAATAGTGTGTGATTGGTTTTCAAAATCCAGGCCACTTTGTGCCTTCCAAATAAATTCAATTAGAGAGGCATCTACAACAACCAACAAGACATTAACCTATTCACTACTACCGATAGTGGTGATGGAATCCAGTAGTTCCTCCTACTATTCTATGTGTATATGGAAGCCCAACATCTCCTTCAAGTAAGTCTAAATTCTTTATATAAAAGATTATGTAACAAAGAAATGATTAATGCTCTCCTTAGATTTCATATAGAAGTAGTAGGATGATACAATCTTCAACCATGTTATTTCAGAAGGTTGTGAGTATCCAACCTCCTCTTATAGATCCTCCATATAAGCTGAATGTTTGAAGGATGAATGAAAGACATCCTAAAAATCATTTTCCATCAAGTGAAAGGGAAATGGCCATCACACATGTGCCTATACCATTCTTTGGTACATAGTTGACAAGTAGAATTTGGTTCCCATGTTAGAGTTTCCCTATCAAAAAATTCATACCTTTTCATTTCAATAAAAAATTGAGAATGAATGAATCTATAATTTTCAGTATCATAATATTGAAATTTAGGAATCGAGGCATGTCTCACATGTTTAAAAACACCGAAAACCTCATGAAGAGGCCTATTTAACCAAGGTACAGTCGAAGAATTCATGTCAGAAATCCTACAAGACATCCATTTTAAACACTTCATACTTTTGTTGTAGGATAATTTGACTGTTTCTAGAAAAAATAGGATCAGTAGGAGGTGTTACAAGCATCAAACACTAGAGTAAATATGCTTGAAAGAAACTCCACTGATATGTCATTGGATGTAACACTATTCTAATTGAATTTACTATGAATAGATTCATTAAAAAAATTCAAATATTTAATACCCAGTCCTCCCATTTTAATGGGCTTTATATAATCATTATAGACCATAGTAACATACTTTTTCTCTTGAATTGACCAATTCTATGTAAAATTTAGGATCAAACTATGAAAATATTTGATGAGAGACTTTGTATATATATACATAGAGAAATAATAGAAAACATGAATGTGATTATGAATTTGAAAATGAAAATTATTACCACTTGAGAAATAGATTTCCCTTTCTATTTTCACATCTTTGAAATAATTCTGGAGTATTTACTTTTCAGGAAGCATCTTTTAATTTTTCTCTAAAACAGTGGTACATACAGGTAGGTGGAGGGTGGAGAACCTCGCTTCACCCTAATATATCTAAATACTTTGTTTTTATTATTGATGGTCACCCCATCCCAAAATAACATAAAGGATTTTCTCAAACTGAACACTTTCCCCGCCACTTCTTCATAATTCCCAAAGATTGATTTGATAAAGGAAATAGTACCCTAATCGACTTTCCCAAAGAAGAGGATTTCATCGGAATACAATATGTACAAGGGAGCACAAATCCCTCTCATAGGCTAGATTTTCTTATAAAATCCTTCCTGGACAAGATCAGTTAGGCATAAACCCAAATAACATTAATCTATTAATCTCATCTAAATATTTACCCCATTATTTTCAATTTCCAACTATTTCATTTATTCATTTCCTTTAGTGCGGTAATTTATTCAACATTTACTTGAGAAACAAACACAACCACACCACACAACTATCACCAAAATACCACACATTCACCATCATTGTTGCATCATATCTGACATTCCATCTCAAAACTTAATAACCACATATCTCATCTATCACACAACCAAAATCACCACATACCATAAACACTACACCAAAACCACTACACCACAACCACTGTGAATGTAACGACCTGAACTTTTTAATAATATTTATTTCCTAAATTTTGTGTCATTTTATACTCAACAAAACTATATCCTTTAATTAATGAAGTGAGTATAATAAAATGGGACAATTGGGTTTCGACTGTTATATGACAGTTCGTCAATATGACCTATGGAATCTAACCTCTTGACGTTATAATTATTTTTTATAAATACAAGTTATCTTGGTTAATTAATATAGAAAGAAGATTCTATGGCCTCATCCAGTAGGCTCAGGTCATACGAAGCCCATCTGTCAGAGCTTGGGTAGGAGGTAGCATCTGTGGGCTTTGCACTAGACCAAGCCCAAGATGGGCTTCAACATGTGAAGCTTCAACGGAATAACCTAAGGGAGAAGCTCAAGCTGATAGAAATTACCACTTGGGAAATGTTGTGTGAGCCACCCCAAGATTCTATCACCACAACACACCTTACACTTAGGTCTTATGCAGGTGTTACAAGGGGCTATGTAACGAGGCCTTAGATACTTTTATTAATCCCTTGGTATAAATAAACATTTTATTTCTTCTTATAGTAAAATTTGTAAATTTCAAATGTCTAAATAAATTTAAGATGAATTTATAGAAGTTCCATATTACTAATAATTTTTGGAAAACTGGTATTTTATAATATTAATGTAAACTTTAAATAATTAAAAATGTAAAATTATTTTCAAAAAAAGGTCTTCTATAGTTGGGACTAGTAATAAATTTAGAGTCTAATAAGATCAACATAATTTGTAGTGAATAATAATGTATCAATAGTAACATAGCCTTATGAATAGTAATGAATAGTAATTAATAGTAAATTAGAGAAAAATAGAAACTTCACCCATGAATGTATAAATACAATTTTGACATCTTAAAAGTAAAAAAAAGATCATAGTATAAGTTTTTTTATTTTTGTATGTCAGAAATACATTATTTACTCTTTTATAATTAATTTAATATTTTAAAATGAAAATTTACTTTCATAAAATTTAATCAAAAATTATTACTTTATTGTCTTATGGTTATATGATAATTTTGTGGGACCTTGATTAATTTTTTTAGGTGTTACAAAACAAGTTATAGATTTAAAGTTGTTCATTTGGAATAAATAAATATTTTATTTAAAAATTAAATTAAAAATCTTTAGAAAATTATTTTCATAAAATGGATTTCATTTTTGAATTCAGATTATCGATATTAGGTTCGGGTAAATGTTTTGGATTTTTCTAAAATAGTTTAATTTTTGATAAATTGTAAAAATAAAGTTTTGAGTTTCGAGTGTTTAATGACATCATTGATGATGTAATCATGATATAATAAATATGGTCAAATTTTGAATAGTAAGATATATTATGAGTTGTCCCATGTGGCCAAATACCATGGGCCATGGCTATAGTTTTTCAAATACCATCGATGTGGTATCCCTTGGAAATTAACTAAATATTCCCTCAGTTTTCCTATAAGTACCAAGCAATTCCCCCATTCATATCACTCCATAAACCCTCTCAACGAATTTCTAGTCTTTTTACCTCCGAAGGAGTCCTCCCAAGGTTTCCTCAATCCCCCCAAGCTCCCAACCTTCATGATTTCGAAGTTACTCTTCAAGGTAAGGGAACATTTCACCCTCCTCTTTTAAGTCATGACCTCATTTATGTTATGTCTTATAGTTTCCATTTTATTATGTGGGTGTTTTTTCTTCTATGTCCCTGTGACTGTCCATTTCATTTTCAATTTATGAGAAACTTTTTCCACTCACATCAACTTTTTTTCTGGATTTTTATGTAACGCCGTTTGGATACTAAATTTTTCTTAAAAGAAATCACATATTCTCTTTTCTTTGAAGTTTCCTTTTCTTGTGGTATGTCAATAAAATATCCACACCATGATATTATTTCTATTTTATTCTTTCTATCTACTATTTAATTATTCATTTATGGATGGGATACACTTGAACATTTTTTATTGTTTTCTAAAACCATGATATATAGCTGTTATGCTGCAGAAATTTCGCCTCATAATTTCTCTCTATTTATCTCCAGAAATTATCATATCTTATTTATGTGAATACCCTAACTTATTTCGTTTATATGGGTGTTCATAAAAACATAAATGTTATATTCTTTAATCTGGAATTTACATACATATAACGATCATTCCATTTCCATGGGTTATAAATGACATAATGATCTTATTTTTAAGCACTTTTAAAATATCATGATTTTGAAATGAAACCCATTTCTTTTATTCTATTTGGGTTATTTATGAAATTTTTTATTATTATCTATGTGGATCACATGAATTTAACGAAATATTAAGGGTGCACCCTAGTAGCTCTCCCATGAATTGGTTAAAGAATTTAATCTCTAGAGATGATAAGGACGATACCTTGGTAAATAAACGTGGTAATTTTTATGACACCTTGGGGTTGAACCTTGGTGATATGTTCATGAATGTATAAACTAAATTTTTTAGACACATATTCATGTTTTGTTTCATGTTTTTTTCATTATGAAATTACTATAATTCCATTGCTCATGTCTTTATGTTTTTTATCAAGTTTATATTGATTTCACAAGTAAACGGATTCCCTTGTTTTCCCTTAGTGGCCCTTCAGCTCCCCCTTTCCTTTGATGTATGTCTCCAGGTTATGAGGTGACGTAATTGAACATTGGATGAACTTTTCAAGAATATTTTCAAGGGGATTTAAAATAGTGTTTTAATTTTTGATGTTTTATTGTTCCGGATTTCCAAGACACTAGACTTTAAAGATCCTCTGTTTGAAAAATGTAATGAAAAGTTATGTAATAAAAAGGAAGGATTCTATAATTGGTATCAAAGGAATGTTTAGTTATTTATGAATATTAGGCTATGAAAACATTAGTATGAACCCTATTGAAAAGTTTAAATATAGGAATACTTTCGGGTATATTGTTGAGTATTGATTAAGTGGTTTATAAAGTAAATACATCTCTGTCCGGATATGAGTATGTAGAGGCTGCTCTGACATAGATGTACCTAGAAGTGAAAACTCTGACAATATGGTTCATGCTTGACCCAGGGTATCCTGGTATATGAAAATTGGCCTTATTTCACTCTTGGTTACGACACTCCCAGGTGATATTTTTGGTTGGTCATATGCTTTTTATGAATCATTATGAAGGATTTATAAAGAAATTCAATTTTTTAAAGAATGAAGTTTTAAGACATAAAATCTTTTCTTGTTAAAAGATTTATAAATGAAATAATCTTCTCACTAAGGTTTTATTCTTTTATAAAACTTTTGGGCAATTGGAGGAACCGTGAAAATGGTGACTGCAATGGACCTTGCGATAATGGCCCTCTGTTGGAAACTGAAATGGAAACTTTCATCCTAATGATGAACCAACTGACTCAAGTTGCGAGAAATAACTTGAATCAAGATGCGAGACCGATATCACCACGAATGGAACAAATTTTTATAGAATCATTTATGCATCAACGAACTCCAAACTTTAGTGGGTCTACCGTCCCATTGATTTCTGAACAGTGGATCAGATCTATCGAGAAGATCTTTTCTGTGCTCCGCTATTCTGAACAAGAGAAGGTTACCATGGCTATTTATCACATAGAGGGAGAATATGATTAGTGGTGGAAATTGGTTAAAAACACAAGGCTAAGAGTGGAAGTTGAAGCTATGGAGTGGTAAATGTTTAGAGGGATATTATTCAATAAGTATTTCCCTTGATCAATGAGAACAAGAATGGAGAAGGAGTTTCTCGAGCTGAAGTAGAAGGATAATAAATCAGTGGGAAGATACAAGATGCACTTCAGAAGTCTTTCACATTAAACCTCTAGATTGTTCATGGATCTAAATGGTAAGGTTGATAGATTCTTTGGTGAACTAAGACCTCATATGTTGAAGAATCTATCCAACCGATATTATGATAGCTATGAGGAGATCGTGCGAAGTGTGATGAAAGTCGAACTGGAGTTTGGTGAGATACAATGGTCTCATAAATCAAATGACAAGAAAAGATCGATAGAGACAAGACTAGGGAGAATATTAGATCATGGAAGAGGAGGCAATCAAGTACAACGTCCCACTTATAATAAATTTGGTAAGAAGCATTTGGGAAACTGCCTACTCGAGAGTAAAAAGTGCTACACGTGTGGTATACATGGCCACATTGCACAGAATTGTCATAGTGAGGTGAAGCCACAACATCCCAGCACTAACAAAAAAGGGAAGATGGTATAGTCCCTACCTGATGTGCAATTGTATATCTGTGGGAAACATGGGAACATTTCCAATCATTGTCCAAATCTGAGGGTAGTGGAGGGGAATCACCATCAGCCTCAGCAACGTCTAAGGGAAGAAGTTCGTAATTTTTCAATCACTACTACATAAGTTGAAGCACCAAATGATGTGGTGGAAGGTAATATTTTTGTTCTATAAAATCTAGAAAGTACATTGTTTGATTCTGGTTCTACACATTCCTTTATTTCCTCCATGATTGCAAAGAAGATAGAATCAACCCCCAACTTTCTAAAAGTAGGGTTATTAGTCAAGACTCCTGGTATGATTATCCAAGCATAGTCAATGTTTAGAAACACTAGTATTTACTTTATTGAGAACAAAATTATATCAAATCTAGTTGTTATTATCATGCTAGAATTCGACATTATACTAGGGAAGGACTGGCTATCAAAGTATAATTCTAAAATCAAATGCAAAAGCAAGTAAATATCAGTAGTCTTGAATGGAAAACGTACAGCTATATTTTAAGGAGAGATATCAGAAAATGATGTTTGTCTAGAATAGCCTTCTATATCCTTATTTATGGAGTTTTTTTGTGAAGAAGAAGAAGGAAATTGGAGTTTCAGGATAGAAAATGTCCCCCTCGTCCAGGAATACGTTGACGTATTTTTTGGGGAGTTACCCAAACCACCCATAGAAAGAGAGGAAGAGTTCACCATTGAACTCGTACATGGATGTCATCCGATATCAAAGACCCCTTATACAATGGAAAAAGTGGAGCTGGTGGAGTTAAATAAACAACTCCATGATCTTTTGGAGAAGGGTTTTATTCGACCGAGTGTATCTCCATTGGGAGAACTAGTTCTCTTTGTGAAGAAGAAGGATGGATCGATGCGGTAATGCATTGATTATAGAGAATAGAATGAGATCCCAGTGAAGAAAAAATACCATCTTCCATGAATTGATGACTTATTTGACCAACTTCGTGGGGATCAATTCTTCTATATGATTGATCTTTAGTCTGGTTATCATCAATGAGGATGATAAAAGAAGATATTCCAAAAACTGCCTTCCGATCAAGATATGGGCATTATGATTTTGTTGTTATGTCATTCGGACTGACCAATGCACCTACTATTTTTATGGATTTGATGAATAGAGTCTTTAAGGACTACCTTTATAACTTTGTGGTAGTTTTTATTGATGATATTATGATATATTCCAAAAATATTGAGGAGCATGAGGATCATCTAAGGGTTATCTTGCAAACTCTACGGAAGGAGAGGCTTTTTGGGAAGTTCTGCAAAGGTGAATTCTCGTTACAACAATTTTATTTCTTGGGGCACATTGTAACCAATGAAGGAATCACAGTTGACCCTACAAAGACAAAATTTGTAGAGGAGTGGCCTCAGCCTACAACAATAACTGAGATTCTTAGTTTCCTTGTATTAGCGGGATATTATAGGAGGTTTGGGAAAAAAAATTCCCAACTTTCTATTCCTTTAACCAAGTTAACTTGAAAAGGGGTCAAGTTCATCTGAAAAAAGAAGTGTGAAATTTTTTCCCAAGAGATGAAGAAGAGATTGGTTACTGAACCCGTGTTAACTTTTCCCTCAAGTGGAGAAGGATTATTTTTTTAGCGATGCATCTATGAAAGGTCTTGGGTGATTCCTCATGAAAAATAAAAAGGCCATTGCTTATGCATCTCGACAATTGAAGACTCATGAGAAGAACTTTCCTACGTATGATCTGGAGTTGGCTATGTTTGTTTTTGATCTGAAGATATGGAGGCACTATCTTTATGGGGAGAAATGTGATATATACACATACTATCAAATATTGAAGTATATTTTCACATAAAAGGAATTGAACCCGAGATAGAGTAGATAGTTGAAATTTCTCAAAGACCATTATTGTTCAATTCATTATCATCCCAAAATAGAAAACCAAGTCGTTGATGAATTAAGCCAGAAAGACCCAATTGTTCTTTCCATGATGAGGATTCAAAGAGATCCTTTTATCAATGACACATTAAATATGGACACGGTAATTATATGGGAAGGGACATTATCAACCCCAACCCAAATTATTTCTCAACCATCCTTACAAGATAATATCAAGAAAGATCAAAAGTAAGATCATTTGTTATAGAAGATATTTGAGGTTGTTAAGTATGGGACATTTCTTGAGATCAATATTGATCAAGAAGGTGTACTGAAATTTCATACAAGACTATGTGTTCCATATATTCCATAAATAAAGGAGATCATGGATGAATCTCATAACTCTACTTTATCTATACATCCTAGAAGCACAAAAATGTATAGGGACCTTCGTGCTCATTATTGGTGGGATAATATGAAAATGGTGATTTTTTATTACACTTCAAGGTGCCTAGTATGTCACCATGTGAAGGTAGAGAGAAAAATTCCTAAAGGGGTTTTGAAACCACTACCTATACCAGCATAGAAGTGGGATAATATCACTATGGACTTCATCACTGCTCTCCCATGAACATCCAAAGGAAACTATGCGATATGGGTTATTGTGGACCATCTCACCAAGACATCCAATTTTATATCCATTAGGGAAGATTTATCTCTTGATCATATTGCCAGGATTTACGTGATGGAAGTGGTAAGGCTGCATGGAGTTCCACTTTCTATCATATCTGATCTTGATCCAAGGTTCACATAAAAATTCTAGAGAAGTCTTTAACGTGCTATGAGTACCGAATTGAATTGTAGTATGACCTATCACCCTCAAACTGATGGAAAATATATAAGGACTATTCAAACACTCGAGGACATGTTGAGAACATGCTCAACGTAATTTAAGGGTGGATGGGATCAACGTCTCCCTTTAGTTGAGTTCTATTACTACAATAGCTTCCAATTGAGAATTCAAATGGCACCCTATAAAGATCTATTTGGTAAGTGATGTAGAACTCATACTTGTTGGAATGACGTCATAGAGAAAAAGTTTCTTGGGCCTGATCTTGTGTATGAAATGACAGAAAAGGTCGATGCCATCCAGTAACACATTAAGGCTGCTCAGAGTCAGCAAAAGATCTATACCGACAATTATCAAAGGTATGACAACCCTGCTTTTTATTACAACTTAAGCATGCTTTATTACATAAAACTTCACTTGATACATAAAAGAAGATCGATAGGTTTAGTGTCTTTGGGGCTTAGGATCATTACATAAAAACTTTAAACTTGAAATACAACATCTTTATTGAAAACTTCCTTTACATGACCACTACATTCCTTCGTACATAGCATTGCATGGGATAACCTGAGGACATGCATAAGAAAAGGGTGAGCTATAAAGCCCAGTAAGGGAGTAAACAATGAATAACATGAGGAGTGAAATACATGTTAGGCAATAGGCTTATCAATAGATTATAATAGAAACATGAACATAAAGGCATGATAAAGCATGATAATCAGAACATGGAAATGTGGCAACAACACTTAACATTGAATTAGCACGAGCCGAGGCTCATTGCACATGGAGCATGAGTAAAACCTCATTGCACATGAAGCACGAGTAAACCCTAGTTGCACTTGAATTAGCATGAGTAAACACTCATTGCACATGACGTATCATGATACTATACTTTACCCAATGCATTGGAGCGCTATAAAGGGCGCACCCTTCTTAAACATTTTATTTCATGCATAAGTGTGCCACATGGATCATAAAACATGGATTCATAAAACATAATCATTTCTTCCACAATAAAGGAAAGTGGAATTCATACATGAAACTTTATAATCAATATGTAAATGTTCATAAAGGTGAATACCCTTGATGGAGAAATGGGCATGGTATTCACTACACAAAGACATTGGCTTAGAAAATCGGTGCGACTTCGGCAGCGTAATAGCGTGACATAAGAATTCATAAAAAAGGTTGATGAGAGAGAAAGGGGTTCCTCATCATATTTACATGTAATGGACAGTAAGGAGATCATATATATACATGTCCCAACAATAGAAATGGAATTTAGATTCATGATACAAAAGTATTGCTTGAATGTAAAAGAAGAGAGAGAAGTTCCTTTCGGAATTTCGGCATAGTAACGGGTGTACATGGGAGGCATTTAATGAGAGAGAAAGGGTTCTCCCATCATTAAAACAATAAGAGGGCAGTATGGGGGAGGTTCGGGACCATACACCAACATTCATAATTGAAATAAAAAGGGAAATACAACTTAAAGAAAATTGACAAAAAAATGAGAAAGGAAGAAAACCCCTTACATAGAAGTGTGCTTCCAAAGGCTAGAGAGAGGCTTGTGAGAGGCTTCTTGGGAGGTTGGGGCACCATGAGAGGATTCTAGAGAGAGTAGGGCAGAGATTGGACGAACTTCAAGGTCTTTGAGTGAGGAGGAAGTGGGAGCTTGGGTGGGTTTATATACGAAAGGTGAGAGAATTCTTTATTATTTAGGTTTGGGACCCCTTATATTAAAATAATCCAAACCACAAACCATCCCATGGTATTTGCTCATGGTTTCTGGAAAAGGAAATAGGAAAACAATATTTTACAAGTCCAAGGTCCGAACTTATTAAAAAATTAGGGTTTCTTATGTGGAGGTCAGTCACACTCCCATGGAAATTAATTTAAAAAGGCAAAGTGTTGAATAAGTCTTGAGGGCTCCATTAATGCTTTGAAAAGTGAGTCAAACAAACCCAAAACCTCATTATTTTAATGATAAAACATATATTGGCAGAACATAAGGATTATGGTATTTTATTACATCACCATTGGGTCATTATGATGTCATAAAACACATTATATATTTAAATGGTATTTAATTTTTACCCAAAAATTTGACTGTCTCAGAAAATTATAAAAAATTTACCGTTGGATAATTTCGACGTCCTGATTCCAAAATTAATAATTATTTTATCTAATTAATTTTCTAAATATGTGAATTTTCACTTTTAAAATAAAAACCGACATTTATAAAAAATTCACGGGTTTTGACAGAAATGGATTTCAAACCTTAATAAAAATTTTAATTGCATTCATAAAATTATAAGATCATTTATATTTAATAAAAATTAATTTAATATTAATAATAATATTTTATTAAAATATTATTTAATTCAAAAATCCTTTAATTTAATAAAATATAATTCTTAATTAAATAATAACTAAAAACACCATTTTTACTTTAAAAACTAATTACAATGTATCAAAAATGAATAGAAATTATATTCATTATTATATACAAAAATAAAAAAAATAATGTACATGAACATGGTGCTACTTATTTGTTACATAACCCCTTAAAATAGCCGCATAAGACCTAAGGGTAAGGTGTGCGATGGTGACAGACTCTTGGGGTTGCTCGGATAACATCGCTTGAGTGGTAATCTCTATCAACTTCCATTTTTCCCGTAAACGATCACGTTCGAGATTGAATTGATGAAGCTCAGCTTGGGCTTGGTCAAGGGCAAAGCCCAAAGACGCCACCTCTTTTCCATGTTCCGACAAATGGTCTTCGTAAGGGGCAATTCTACTAGATGAGGCCATCGCTTCCTTTGTCTGAGTAGAAAATTGGTTCGTTAAAGCCTTATATTTAAACTACCCAGATGATCACTGTTCAACGGCTATAAAAGTAACGGTCACAAATCTTAAAGTAAAACTAAAAAAGTTGATATCTTATAAAAACATTTTTCATAAAGAAACATTTAACTGGATCAAGAGTGATTTTCCATTAATGAAATTTTGGTTCGTTACAACATTCCCCCCTTAAGAAATTTCGCCCTCAAAATTTTCCTTTTCCCACACTAAAACAAATATGGGTAACTTAGCTTCATCATATCCTCCGACTCCCAAGTTGCTTCTTCAAACTTGTGGTTTCTCCACAACACCATGACGAGGGGCATTGTCTTATTTCATAGAACTTTTTCTCTACGATCTAAGATCTTCACCGGTTGCTCCTCATAAGAAAGATCGTCTTCTAATTGTACCACCTCGGAAGAGAGTACATTTGAAGGGTCTGGTATGTACTTCCTTAAGAGGGATACATGGAAGACATCATGCACCTTGGCCATAGTAGGTGGAAGTGCTAGTCGATAGGCCACAACCCCAACACGATCAAGAATCTCGAAGGGGTCGATGTACCTTGGACTTAACTTCCCTTTATTTCCAAACCTCATGACCTTCTTCCACGGAGATATGCGTAAAAACACCATGTCTCCGACTTTAAACTCAAGGTCTCGTCGACGATTATCTGCATAACTCTTCTGTCGACTCTGGGCTGCCTTGATATGCTGCTGAATGGTTTTCACCTTCTCCACCATTTCTTCGACCATTTCTGGTCCAAGCAGCTTACGTTCACCGACCTCATCCCAACATGCCGGTGTTCTACACCTTTTCCCATACAGGGCTTCATATGGTGCCATTTGGATGCTCGAGTGGAAACTATTATTATAAGAGAACTCAACTAGAGGAAGATGTTGATCCCATCCTCCTTTAAAGTCCATTGAGCACGCTCTCAACATATCCTCAAGTGTTTGGATAGTCCGCTCGGATTGGCCATCAGTTTGAGGATGATAGGCCGTACTGAAGTTCAGTTCAGTATTCAGAGCATGTTGAAGAATCTTCCAAAACTTAGAGGTAAATCTTGGATCTCGTTCAGACACAATAGATAGTGGTACTCCATGCAACCGTACCACTTCCCTGATATATATTCGTGCCAGTTGATCCAAAGAGAAATCCTCTCGAATAGCAATGAAGTGTGTAGTCTTTGTAAGACGATCCACAACAACCCATATTTCATTGTTGCCTTTGGATGTCCTTGGAAGTCCAGTGACGAAGTCCATGGTGATGTTATCCCATTTCCATTCTGGTATGGGCAATGGTTGCATCATCCCCTTAGACTTCTGCCTCTCTGCCTTCACTTGCTGACACACCAGGCACTTTGATGTATATTCAGCGATCTCCTTCTTCATATTATCCCACCAAAAGTTTTCTCGGAGATCTCGATACATCTTTGTGATCCCCGGGTGAATAGAGAAATTTGAACTATGTGCATCATCCAAAAGTTCCTTCTTCAGCTCCAAACTTGATGGAACACATATTCTTTTCCCGAACCGCACAATTCATTCTTCATTAACATTAAACTCTGAGGATTTTCATTTTTTGATAGCTTCCACTTTTTCTTGGATTCCTGCATCATCCTTTTGAGCATCCTTTATCCTTTCCAAAATAGATGGTTGAGTAATCATTTGTGAAAGTATTGATGATGTTCCCTTATTTATGATTCCCACGTCCATCTTCATCATGTCTAAGAATATTGGATCCTTCTCAATTCTCATCATTGATAGAATTGCTGGATCCTTTCTACTTAGGGCATCCGCCACCTTGTTCGCCTTCCCAGGGTGGTAATGTATTGAACAATCATAATCCTTGATGAGCTCTATCCATCTTCTCTGGCGCATATTAAGCTCTTTCTGTGTGAATATATATTTAAGACTCTTGTGGTCAGTATATATCTCACATTTCTCTCCATAGAGATAATGCCACCAGATTTTCAAGGCAAAGATCACCGCCGCCAACTCCAGATCATGCGTTGGATAGTTTCGCTCATGGATTTTCAACTTCCTTGAGGCATAGGATATCACTTTATCATTCTGCATCAGCACACATCCTAAGCCCTTCTTCGAAGCATCACTGAATACCACAAAAAGCTCCCCACTTGTGGGTAAAGTGAGCACGGGTGCAGTGATAAGCCTCCTTTTCAACTTCTTGAAGCTTTCTTCGCATTCATCACTCCAAGCAAACTTTATTCCCTTTCGAGTTAGCTTAGTAAGAGGGTTTGACAATCGTGAGAAATTTCTCACAAATCGTCGATAATATCCAGCTAACCCCAAGAAGCTACGGATACCAGTTACCGATGTTGGCCTCGACCATCCCTCAATTGCATCTGTTTTGGAGGGGTCCACAGATATCCCATTGCTTGTGATGATATGACCCAAGAATGAGACTTCCTTCAACCAAAACTCACACTTGTTGTACTGTGCATAGAGCTTCTCCTTGCGCAAAGTCTCTAGAACAGTTTTTAAATGCTCCTCATGGTCCTCCTTGGTTTTGGAGTATATTAGAATATCATCTATAAAGACTACCACAAATTTGTCTAGGTAATCTCTAAAGACTCTATTCATCAAGTCCATGAATATTGCTGGAGCATTGGTGAGTCCGAAAGGCATTACTATGAATTCATAGTGCCCGTACCTTGTACGAAAAGCAGTCTTGGGTATATCTTCCTTCTTCACCCTTACTTGATAATATCCCGACCGCAAGTCGACCTTGGAGAAGTATTGTGCTCCACGCAGCTGATCAAACAATTCATCGATTCTTCGGAGAGGATACTTGTTCTTTATCGTGATTTTGTTAAGTTCACGATAATCGATGCAAAGCCGCATTGACCCATCCTTCTTCTTGACGAAGAGGACTGGTGAACCCCATGGTGATGCACTTGGGCGTATAAACGCTTTATCCAGATTCTCCTGTAGTTTTTTCTTTAGTTCTTCAAGCTCAACAACAGCCATTCTATATGGAGTCTTGGATATTGGTAGCACCCCAGGTATAAGTTCAATTGAGAACTCAACATCTCTTCTTGGAGGAAGACCAGGAAGTTCCTCGGGAAATACTTCAGCAAATTCCCTCACAATAGGCATTTCTTCAAGGGTGGTTTCTTCCTTGGACTTAATCATCTGAGCCATATATGCATGCTCAAAAGGAAGTAATATCCATGCTTGATATGATGGAGCTAAAGGAGATTCATCTTCCTCGTGACACTTGTAAAGAATCGGGGGTCGATTCTCCACATGGAGTGTGATTTCCCTCTCCCGACAATTTATGTTGGCTCTATATAAGGAAAGCCAATCCATGCCAAGAATTGCATCAAATTCCACCAAAGGGAGTATGACGAGGTTCACTGGGAAATTCAATCCACATATTATAACAGGGGAGGACTTATATTCATGGGATGCAATGATTGCCCCATTTTCCGTACTCACCGACATCTTTACTTCCATGATTTGTGGTGGTGCAGGGATTATTCTACTAAACTTTTGAGATATAAAAGAATGCGTAGAACCTGAATCAAAAAGTACGTTCACTATTCTTGAATGAATAACTAGCGTACCTATCACCACTTCGTTGTCGGGGTTCACTTCAGCAGAAGTGATAGAAAAAGCTCTTCCTTGCTGTCTTGGAGGTTGTTGATTGCCTCCGATAACCCTTGGATTAGGGCACTGATTCGCAAAATGACCTGGTTCTTTGCATTTGAAGCATTGAACAATGCGTTGAGGTTCGAACGGAGCGTTCCTCTCCTCTGTCGCAGCCGCGGGTCCTTCTTGCTGACAGTGAACAGCTAGGTGACCTTCTCTTCCACACTTGAAGCATTTTCTTGCCCCCCTAAGGCAATTTCCAGGGTGCTTCTTTCCACACTTTTGGCAAGTGGGGTGCTGGAATTTCTTAGTGCCATTGGATTTATCCATCGGACCACCAGCATTGAAGTCCACCTTCCGCTTCTTGTCCCCATGATACCCCTGTGATTCTCCGATCTCCATTTCAACCTTGAGGGCACATCGGACAATTTCCTCATAGCTGTCGAAGTCACGGATCGCTAATGCGTTCCGCAAGCTAGGCTTCAGCCCACCAAAGAAGCGGTAAACCTTGCATTCGGGGGTAACGACAAAGCCGGAAGCATATCGTGCAAGCCTTGTGAAGTTTTCCTCGTACGCTCCCACAGATTCCTCATCTTTCTGCTTGAGGGAAAGGAAGTCCCTTTACATCTTAAGACGGAGGGTGCGTGGAAAATATTTATCAAAAAACATCTTCCGAAATTCCTTCCATTCCAAAGCCTCGATCTCCTCCTCAGGCTTCTTATTTTTGATCAACGTCCACCATTGATCAGCTTCACCCTCCATACGATAAGCCGCCAGGAGAACCTTCTCTTTTTCAGAGCATTGGAGGATGGAGAATATCTTTTCAATGGAGTTGATCCATTGTTCAGCGATCGTGGGATCAGATGATCCACTAAAAGTAGGAGGCCTTTGTCTCATGAAGCTTTCAATAGCGACTTGTTCTTTCTTAGGGGGGGTTGAACGTTCCTCTTGACCAGTGTTTCTATTCAAAACTTGAGTTAGCTGAGAGAGAAGCGTGACAAAGTTCGCGATTCCCGCTCCCATTGGATTGGGCATCTCATAAGTACAATCATCACACTGATCTTCACAACGGTTGTTAGCCCGAGTTCTCCTATTACCAGCCATTGGCTGGAATAAAAGAAAGTTAGGGGTAACACATAAAGGTTAATCCAAAGACAAAAGTTGATGACTTATAAATAAACTTTAATCTCTTTAACTCATGAGTCTATAGGATTCAATCTAGGATTTTCATGATCTTCCTTCTAAAATATATTCTTAGGGGCATTTTTCCTTTAATAAGGGTTCATACTAAGATTGTGAATTCATCAAAACATATCCCCTGGGAGTGTCATAACCAAGAGTGCAGCAAGGCCCGTTGTCGTGCCCCAGTTCCCGTTCGAGTCTAGCTCAAAGCGGTGTTTTCAGGTTTTACCCCTAGGATACATCTGTGCCAGAGCCGCCTCTACCTGATCGTATCCATACAGGGATGTATTTGTTTGATAAACCACTTACTTAGTATTTACCAAAACATAGGGATGTTTTTATTATGCTTAGTCTTGTATCTAAGGCTTTACTAGGGTTTCCTAATCCCAAAAATAACTAAACCTATCCTCTGATACCAACTATGACAACCCTGCTTTTTATTACAACTTAAGCATGCTTTATTACATAAAACATCACTTGATACAACAAAGAAGATCGAGAGGTTTAGTGTCTTTGGGGCTTAGGATCATTACATAAAAACTTTAAACTTGAAATACAACATCTTTATTGAAAACTTCCTTTACATGACCACTACATTCTTTCGTACTTAGCATTGCATGGGATAACCTGAGGACATGCATAAGAAAAGGGTGAGCTATAAAGCCCAGTAAGGGAGTAAACAATGAATAACATGAGGAGTGAAATACATGTTAGGAAATAGGAATATCAATAGATTATAATAGAAACATGAACATAAAGTCATGATAAAGCATGATAATCATAACATGGAAATGTGGCAACAACACGTAACATTGAATTAGCATGACCAAGGCTCATTGCACATGGAGCATGAGTAAACCCTCATTGCACATGAAGCACGAGTAAACCCTCGTTGCACTTGAATTAGCATGAGTAAACACTCATTGCACATGACGTATCATGATACTATACTTTACCCAATGCATTGGAGCGCTATAAAGGGCGCACCCTTCTTAAACATTTTATTTCATGCATAAGTGTGCCACATGGATCATAAAACATGGATTCATAAAACATAATCATTTCTTCCACGATAAAGTAAAGTGGAATTCATACATGAAACATTATAATAAATATGTAAATGTGCATAAAGGTGAATACCCTTGATGGAGAAATGGGCATGGTATTCACTACACAAAGACATTGGCTTAGAAAATCGGTGCGATTTCGGCAGCGTAACGACGTGACATAAAAATTCATAAAAAAGGTTGATGAGAGAGAAAGGGGTTACTAATCATATTTACATGTAATGGAAAGTAAGGAGATCATATATATACATGTCCCAACAATAGAAATGGAATTTAGATTCATGATACAAAAGTATTGCTTGAATGTAAAAGAAGAGAGAGAAGTTCCTTTCAGAATTTCGGCATAGTAACGTGTGTACATGGGAGGCATTTAATGAGAGAGAAAGGGTTCTCCCATCATTCAAACAATAAGAGGGCAGTATGGGGGAGGTTAAAAACCATACCCCAACATTCATAATTGAAATAAAAAGGGAAATACAACTTAAAGAAAATTGACAAAAAAATGAGAAAGGAAGAAAACCCCTTACTTGGAAGTGTGCTTCCAAAGGCTATAGAGAGGCTTGTGAGAGGCTTCTTGGGAGCTTGGGGAACATTTAGAGGATTATAGAGAGAGTAGGGAAGAGGTTGGAAGAACATAAAGGGCTTTGAGTGAGGAGGAAGTGGGAGCTTGGGTGGGTTTATATAGGAAAGGTGAGAGAATTCTTTATTATTTAGGTTTGGGACCCCTTATTTTAAAATAATCCAAACCACAAACCATCCCATGGTATTTTCCCATGGTTTATGGAAAAGGAAAGAGGAAAAAAATATTTTACAAGTCCAAGGTCCGAACTTATTAAAAAATCAGGGTTGCTTATGTGGAGGTGAGTCACACTCCCATGGAAATTAATTTAAAAAGGCAAAGTGTTGAATAAGTCTTGAGGGATCCATTAATGCTTTGAAAAGTGAGTCAAACAAACCCAAAAACTCATTATTTTAATTATAAAACATATATTGGCCGAACATAAGGATTATGGTTTTTTATTACATCACCATTGGGTCATTATGATGTCATAAAACACATTATATATTTAAATGGTATTTAATTTTTACCCAAAAATTTGACTGTCTCAGAAAATTATGAAAAATTCACCGTTGGATAATTTCGACGTCCTGATTCCAAAAATAATATTTATTTTATCTAATTAATTTTCTAAATATTTGAATTTTCACTTTAAAATAAAAACCGACATTTATAAAAAATTCACGGGTTTTGACAGAAATGGATTTCAAACCTTAATAAAAAATTTAATTGCATTCATAAAATTATAAGATCATTTATATTTAATAAAACTTAATTTAATATTAATAATAATATTTTATTAAAATGTTATTTAATTCGAAAATCCTTTAATTTAATAAAATATAATTCTTAATTTAATAATAACTAAAAATACCATTTTTACTTTAAAAACTAATTACAATGTATCAAAAAAGACTAGAAATTATATTCATTATTATATACAAAAATAAAAAAAATAATGTACATGAAAATGGTGCTACTTATTTGTTACATAACCCCTTAAAATAGCCGCATAAGACCTAAGGGTAAGATGTGCGATGGTGACAGACTCTTGGGGTTGCTTGGATAACATCGCTCGAGTGGTAATCTCTATCAACTTCCATTTTTCCCGTAGACGATCACGTTCGAGCTTGACTTGATGAAGCTCAGCTTGGGCTTGGTCAAGGTCAAAGCCCAAAGACGCCACCTCTTTTCTGAGCTCCGACAAATGGGCTTTGTAAGGGGCAATTCTACTGGATGAGGCCATCGCTTCCTTTGTCAGAGTAGAAAATTGGTTCGTTAAAGCCTTATATTTAAACTACCCAGATGATCACTGTTCAATGGCTATAAAAGTAACGGTCACAAATCTTAAAGTAAAACTAAAAAAGTTGATATCTTATAAAAACATTTTTCATAAAGAAACATTTAACTGGATCAAGAGGGATTTTCCATTAATGAAATTTTGGGTCATTACAAAAGGGAATTGGAGTTTGATGTTGGTGGCAATGACTTTATTCAAATATCACCATGGAAGAGAGTTATGAGGTTTGGGAAGAAAGGGAAGATCATCCCTAGGTACATTGGTCCCTGTGATATCCTTGATCACGTGGGAGCAGTGACCTATTGACTTGAACTTCCTACAAATCAAGCCCAAGTTAATGATGTCTTCCTCATATCCCTCTTGAGAAAGAACACACCTGACCCTTCACATGTACTAAATTCAAAGGTGGTAAAACTGGAACATGACCTCTCTTATGAGGAGCAGCTGGTGGAGATCTTGGATCATAGAGACAAGGTTCAATGCCATAGGACTACCCACCATGTTAAGGTGTTGTGGAGAAACCAAAAATGGGAAGAAGCCACGTGGGAACCAAAGGAGTCTATGAGGCAGAACTACCCACACTTTTTATCTTCATAGGGTACGTGTCAATATTTTAGGGATGAAATTTCTTAAGGGGGGAAGAATTTAACGACCCAGACTTTTTAATAATATTAATTTACTAAATTTGTGTGTCATTTTATACTTAAGAAAACTATATACTATAATTAATGAAGTGAGAATAATTAAATGAGACTACTGGGTTTCGATTGTTATATGACTATTTGTCAATATGACCTTTGGTCAATATGACTGTTGGAAACTAAACACTTTACATTACAATTATTTTTTTCTAAATACAAGTTATCTTGGTTAATTAATACAGAAAGAAGAGTTGATGGCCTCATCCAATAGACTCGGGTCATACGAAGCCTATCACACCGTGGCCATGGACACTAGTTATTTTATTCTTTTATTAGTCTCGCGTCGTTTCGATGAGGTTTAGTTGGGTCTCTGTTTGAACTTTTCCAAAGTTTTATATTTTTGGCGGGTGTAGAGCCGGTGTGTTGTCACTGCACCGCTAGCGGCAACCATGCGTTCGGTCCTAGAGACTGCGCGGATGACCGATTATTATCAATATCCAAAATGAAATGAAACAATGATTTCATTTTAAATACCATTTAGTTTATAGTAGTACTATTTGGTTGTTATTAATATTATTTATATTATCATCTTCTTTTTACTATTATTATTATTATTATTATTATTATTGAGAAAGAATTATATTTTAATTCTAGTGTTGTTGTTATTATTATCATTATGTGTAGGTTATTATTATTATTATTATTATTATTATTTCTATCATTGTTGTATTATTATTATTATTATAATTTTTATTTGTTTAATTATTATAACTATTGTTATTATTATAATTATAATAAAACCTAAACCCTACTCTACCCCATATTGCCCCCACCCATTTTCCCTACTCAACACCATGGGCCACGTCCCCACTCCCCCTGGCTTCCTACATGCAGCGCCCGGCCACCAACCGCTAGCTGACCATGCCCGTGATCGCCTGCACTCCCTTTTCCCGTCGCCCTCACTGCGCACCCACGCACCGGCCCTCCCCATTTCCCTCGCCCAATACCATCCATCCCAAGGCCCTCCCTGTTCTCCCCTCAGCCGACTCGACCAGCACTTCCGCGACACTGCTCCCCTAAGATGGCTCGCCCTCCTCCCGTTCGCGACCCCACACCCCCTTCTGTGTCCGGTGCCCAGCCGACCCAGCCGACCCTTCCTGGTCCAGTGTGACTTCTCCGCGATCTGGAAAACCTGCGTCCTCCCTATCATGTGGTCCTGTTTTTCTTTCTGGTAGTCCGGTCCATTTCTGAATGCTATCCAGACACTTATCTTTTACGGCAGTGCCCTGGCCAGCCCCCCCCCCCCCCCTCCGAATCCCCCTCCATGTGGTCGGCTTCTTTTTGGACATCTGTGGTTTCAAAAAGGGACACTCAGGACCCATTGGTGTGTGTTCCATCAAACACCAATGAAGGCGAGGCAGTTTCTGTCCACCACCGACATCCAAGGTATCGTTGTATGCCTGTTTTTTGGTTTCACAGCTTTTTTATACCCTTAATAATCTTGTTATGATGGTCTTGAATATTTTTTAATTTGTTAAAAGTGTGTATTCAGTCAGTTCCTAGTCTATGTCATCATGTTTCTACGATGATTTTCTTGTCTGTTTGATTAATCTTCTATGTTCTTTAATTTTTTTATTTGGTGCAAATTTGGTTTTGTTGGAGTTTAGCATGCGTCTGATTTGGTTAGTAGCTTTCCCATATGGTATGGATGCATTTTTCTGGCAGTTTATGTTTTTTCAATTTTTTACATTTGAATAAATTGTGTAGTTGATTGTTAATCTATGAAGTGTTGTGATTTGCGTTTTTACATGGTATATTTTGTGTGTTTGGTATTGAAGACATCGTGTGCGTTGAGTAGGTAAAGATAAGTTAATTTTTTTAAACTACCATATAAATTTTTCTTTATGATTTATTGAGTTTTATGAACGGTGCAAAAGCATGCTATAAATGGAGTAGAGTTTTTCAAAATGTTCATATGGACATGCCAAACTTTTTAAATATTGTTTGAGTGTTTGTGGTGTTGAATTACGTTTTGGGTGTGTAAATGGTGATTTTGATGTGTGTAGTGTTGGTTTGGATTTCGTGCATGCTTTATCATGTCTTATGGTTCGATTGTGTGGTGAAAAAATATATTTTGGAAGTGTTTGACATACATATATGATGAGGTGAATTTTTGAATGGAAAAATGGTTATGCCTCATGTGGAAAGTGAAAGATGAGATTTCAAAGGGATTTGAAAATTAAATCGAGTTGTTTGATAAATCTTCTAATGGTTTTATTAAATCATAAAATGGTTTCTTTTAATTATGCAGTTGGATTTTTTATTTTATAAATCTTTAGATTGAGTTTCAAAAAGTTTCTGGTGTGCCAGTGTTGGAAAATGTTTTTTTTGAGATGGGTTGGATTTTATATATACATATTTTGTTATTCCCCTTGAATGTATTTTATAAATTGTTTATGTGGTTTTATAAAATGTGTGAATAGTGTGGACAATGTGGGAAATTCGTTTTGGGTGTGTAAAACAATGATTCTCTTCAAAATTGTTTTATTAACTTTAAAGTGACTTATTAGATAGTACGAATGGTGTGAGTCATGCATTGAAAGTAGGTCGAGGTGGTTCTTATGTGAGGTTTGTTCATTTGGATTGATTTAATTCTGTTTTCTTGTATTTTATTTATCTTTGCGGTTGTAGTGCATTGGAGGGGTAACCCCACGTTACCACAATCATCAGTTTGTGTGTGCTTGTGCGCCTGTGCGAGGCGTGTCGCGCTGTCGCGTTGTAACATTCGAGCTGCGAGTCGAGGTAGGTTCCCATTTCACTGCTTTTAAAAATTTATGTTACATTATTTCTTCCTATTTTTTCACACTAATTGTTCAAATTAAATATTTTATTAATTTTAATAAATGTGATATAATATAAGATAATTAGTTTTTAATATAATAAAATTAATTTTTAAATGATTATTTGGTGTAAAAAGAGACGTTTATTTTATACATGACACTTGAAATATTTTTATTATGAACGGACACCTAGTAGTGAAATATTTCCAGTTTGGCTTTTAAACATAATTCATGAAATTTCAATTATAGTTCTGGTTTTAACGATAAATGATTTCTTCTCAAGCATGAACAAACATTTTTGTTCTTTTCAATGTGGTGATTTTGAAATTTATTTAATGCCCATTTTTCACTTTATGGAAAACGATAAAAATGTTGTGATAAAAACCACCCTAGGATAACTCTCCTGCATTGGTTGCAATTTACTGTTTGGGAGGCCGGCTAAGAGGCTCTTAGGTACTTGAGTATTTTAAAGGCAAGAGTTTGTCCCATGAAGTGACTCGGGGTGATGCCTATTGTACTATATATATATCTGATTGGATGCTCGGTTGGCATCGGTTGTCTCACCCTGTTTCCAAACACATGAGACATGGGAATCTGTTATATTGAGAGAATATTCGAAGAATGATTTCTTCCCTGGTTGGTTATGGTACTGACCAGTGGCCCATATTAGGTGAATATATTGGGTTTATTACTATGGGATTTTCCCTCGACCTGCCTGAGAATGGATGGTCGAGAGTATAGAGAATTTTGATTTCATCATGTCTGACATGTGAACAAGGATGATTTCTCTTGTATTGGTGTCTTCTGGTTTATTCTTGATCTCATAGGTTCACCCATGTCGATTGGATTTTAGTTAATTGTTCTGATGAATATAGTACTTGTATATATTTTCATTTCATTTCCCTTACTGTGTTACTACTGTAGCATTTTCATTTGTAGTGTTTTTACTAGAAAGTGATGTGTGGTTTTAAAGTGGTTTATGAAAACTGTTTTCAAATAAAGGTGTTTTATAATTTTTGTGCAAATTGAAAATGTAAACATCACTTCCCCTTTGAAAAATGATAATGTCTCACTAAAAGAATGACTTAGGTTTTTGAGAAATTAATAGGGGCAATGACTTGTACTTTTTTTGGAGTAACATATAGAAAACCTTACTTTTATAAATTTTAGTTCACACTTGAAATGTTGTTCCTTTTACTTTAAATGTAGTGCATTGGGAATAGATATCGGGCTAGCCTACTGAGTTTTAATACTCATGCCTATAGTTCTTTTCTGTTTTTAGTGTTTGTGCAGTCTACAGCTTGGGTGCGTTCGCCTCGGGAGAAATTTGATCGTGATTTGTAGAGTGACCCACGAGGTCACACAGAGATAGTGGTTGTCTCTTTCTGTTAGTTTTATTTTATTTTATTCTTATTTTGTAACATTACTCTATTTATTTTGTGCTGCTCTATTTTATTTCATATGCTTTATTTATTTATTTATTTTGGGAGAAATCATTCCCACGACCTCTGTTGATGCCCTGGTGCTTGTCGCCATCCTGGGAGGATCGCGAACGCCTCTTAGGCCATGTCCCAGGCTGGCTCAGGTGACCGGTTCAGGTTCGACCCAGGTTGGTTCATGAAAAAATGGTATCAGAGCAGGCCCTTATTATTTGGGGTATCTAGTAGAAGGATATTAGGAATGTCGGGGCTCAGGGGGTAATTTACGGGTCAGTGCCTAGTCACCACCGCTCGTGACGAGACCTGAGTTACTAGGGTCAGTCCGGGATTTGAATATTTTATCTTTGGTTGTTTTGGATTGAGGAATTAAAATGGAGGGTGAATTGGTTCACTTTGTGGCCTCACATGGGGTGGTGACCTAGGTGAAGTCCAAGTGTCTGGCTCGAGGTCCTCTTCCTTTACTTGGTGCATGGATCACAACCATGTTTCTGGGTCAGACATATGCACTTGTTCCTCATTCCAGTGGGCTATTAATACTTGTGTTTTGTTTTAATCTCGGTTGATTTGAGTGCATTAAAACTAATTTTTTTTTTGAAATGGAAAAGTGTTTCTTTCAAATTATTTTTGAAATTACTAAAGTGGGGTTTTTTAGAGAATGTGTATTGGTTTGGAAAAAGTTTGTATGTGTTTGAATTTGGTCAGGAAAAAAGTAGTGTTTGAACCATGGCACTCCTTATGGAAGTTCACACGTGTGTGGGTATGTACGGAGAGTGTGTAGGGGTACATGTTTGTAGATGATGTGAGTGAGATTGAATGAATGCACATGTGACAGTTCATAAGGTTCCAAAGATGGGTTTTAAAATTTTAAAGAAATGATGGTTTTGGAAAAGTGATTTATGCTTATGTTTGTATATGTTTGGCTTATGGAAATGTTTCCCTTTTCTTGTGTTGTTTCTTTGGTTGAGTTTTGGCTTGATGCCGATTTCGATTGTGTTTTTTGTGTCGTTATGAGTCTGCCACACATAAATCCTCAAAAAGTTGTTAATGAGTTACGCCCAGTTCCCAGTTATTTTGTGTGTTTCTTTCTTATCGAGGTAATCGAGGTCCGTTAAAGTCAGCTGTGTAGTTCGGAAAGATAGCGTGTCTTCGGTTTGTTGGAATCTCCTGGGGTAGTTAAGGTTTGTACCATCCCAGAGTTAGTTGAGGGTTCAGTTCTGGACTAGTAAAGGTGGGATGTCTCATCTACGATAGAGTCTGGGTGTAGTTGGTGGGAGTATGCTCTTGTGATGGTTCCTCATCTAGCAAGGACCTTTGTCGGTACCGAGTCCCAGTTTGTTGGATCCTTCTCTCGTATGCCACTAGTGTGGCCGTTTCAGGCATTCTAAGCCACCTTATCACATCCCGCGAAATGTTTTCTACAGTGTGACTATTCGGGCCACTAGGAAGAGTTCTATAAGAAGTGTCATTCCAGAGGAAGGAGTTAGGGACCAGGGGAAGAAAATGCTTGACTATGAGGCAGGAGATGCTACAGCCATCAAGGCCCCAACCATAGGTCTCGGGGTGAATCTCGCACACAGTTAGAAGTTTTGAAGGGTGTGTGGAACCTCGGTCCGGATAATGTATTCATTTTTTAGATGTATATATCCAAAATTTCCGTTTTATATTGTTTTCAATGTCATAATATCATCTTTGTTGTGGTGGCATGATGAGCTCGTTCCCCCACAATCCAAGTGGTCTTATCTGCTCTCAGTGTGGTTTTTAAGTCGTTCAGTCCCTTTGAGTGGTGTGGGCCTGTAAATAGACATACCTGATATGATTTTGAGTTAGTCTATGTTTTTTTCATTAGTGGCGGTGTTTCTTTTCGTGAAATTTATGGGAGGTGTTGAGTTATTTCTTCATCCTTATGTTGGTGGGTTCTTTTGTAGAATGTTTTATGACAAAGGCTTAGGTGTGGTATTTGGTCCATGTTGCGAAAATGAAGGAGTTTAGTTTGGGAGTCCCCGCATTGACCCCCCTAGGGGGGGAGTGTCTTCAAGTTTCAAGTGTTTCCATGTACATGAATTCTTGTGGTGGGGAGAACCCTCCCATGATCTCCCCTCAACATCGAGCAATGATTGTTCATGATTTGGTCGGGTGTGACGTGTGTTGGTAATGGTCACACTGATCCTCTTGGTTTCTTCTTGTTTGGTTTGGTCATGGACTCAAGTTGTGTCAACTGTTGTCTTGGTGACTTTCTGGGGGCAGAAAGTGTCTGTGGTGGGGAGAATTATCACACCCTGACCACAGACACCAGTTATTTTATTCTATTAATGGTATCGCGTCGTTTGGATGAGGTTTTGTGGGGTCCCTGTATGAACTTTTCCAACGTTTTATACTTTTTGCAGGTCTCAGGCCGGTTCGCGGTCACCGCACCGATGGCCGCAACCATGTGTTCGGTCCTGGAGACCGCGCAGTTGACCGATTATTATCAATATCCAAAAATTAAATGAAACAACAATTTCATTTTAAATACAATTTAGTTTATATTAGTACTATTTCGTTGTTATTAATATTAATAATATTATCATCTTATTTTTACTATTATTATTATTATTATTATTGGGAAATAATTTTATTTTAATTCTAGTGTTGTTGTTATTATTATCATTATGTGTAGGTTATTATTATTATTATTACTATTATTTCTATCATTCATATATTATTATTATTATTACTATAATTTTTATTTGATTCATTATTATAACTATTATGATAATAATAATAATAATAACATAAAGCCTAGTCTACCCCGCATTCCCCCCCACCATTTTCCCTGCTCAACGTCACGGTCTGCGTCCCCCCTCCCCCTGGCTTTCTTCGAGCAGAACCCGACCACCAGCCGCCGGCCGACCCTGCCCGTGATCGCCTGCAGCCCCCCATCATGTCTCCCTCACTGCGCACCCCCGTACCAACCCTCCATGTTTCCCTCACCCAGCGTCGGCCTTCGGGTCCTCTCTGCGCTCCCCTCAGCCGGCTCGCCCATCGCCTCCGCGACCCTGCTCCCCTCAGCCGGCTCGCCCTCCTCCCGTCTGCGACCCCACACCCCCTTCCCCGTCCGGTGCCCAGCCGACCCAGTCGGCCTCTCCTGGTCCGGCGTGATGTCTCCCCGGTCTAGAAAACCCACGCCCTCCCTATCACGTGGTCCCCTTCTCCTTGCCAGCAGTCTAGTCTATTTCTGACCGATGTCCGGAAGCTTCTCTTTTGAGCCAGCACCCCAGCTAGCCCCCGTCCAAATCCCTCCCCATGTGGTTGGCTTCTCTTCGGACATACAAGGTTGCGCAAAGGGCCACTCAAGATCCATTGGTGTGTGTTCCGGCAATTTCCGCCGAAGGTGAGGCAGTTTCAGTCCGCCGCTGATATCTAAGGTATAGTTTTATGCCCATTTTTTGGTTTTGCAGATTCGTTATACCCTTAATTATCTTATTATAATGTTCTTGAATATTTTTTAATTTTTTAAAAGTATGTTTTGAGTCGTTCTTGGTCTATTTCAGCATGTGTCTATGATGATTTTCTTGTTTGTATGATTAATCTGTTATGTTCTTTTATTTATTTATTTGGTGAAAATTTGGTTTCGTTGGAGTTTAGTGTGATTCTGATTTGGTTAGTAGCTTTCCCATATAGTATGGATGCGTTTTTCTGGAAGTTTATGTTTTTTCAATTGTTTTAAGTTGAATAAATTGTGTAGTTGATTGTTAATCTCTGAAAGTGTTGTGATTTTCATTTTTACATGGTATATTTTGAGTGTTTGGTATTGAAGACTTCATGTGCGTTGAGTAGGTAAAGCTAAGTGAATTATTTTTAAACAATCATATAAATTTTCATTTATTATTTATTTAGTTTTATGAATTGTGAAAAATAATGCTATAAATGGAGTAGAGTTTTGCCAAAATATTTATATGAACATGCCACACTTTTGAAATCCCGTTTGAGTGTGTGTGGTGTTGAAATAATTTTTGGTTGTGTAAATGGTGATTTTGAAGTATGTATTGTTGGTTTGGATTTCTTTCATGCTTAAGCATGTCTTATGGTTAGATTGCGTGGTGAAAAAAATATATTTTGGAAGTGTTTGACATACATATATGATGGGAAGAGTTTTTGAAAAGAAAAATGGTTATGCCTCATGTGGAAAGTGCAAGATGAGATTTCGAAGGGATTTGAAAATGAAATCGAGTTGTCTGATAAATCTTCTAATGGTATTTTCAAATCAGATAATGGTATCTATTAATTATGTAGTTGGATTATTTAATTTTATGAATGTTTAGATTGAGTTTCAAAAAGTTTTTGGTGTGCGCGTGTTGGAAAATGTTTTTTTTGAGATTGGTAGGATTTTATATATAAATATTTTGTTATGCCCATTGAATGTATTTTATAAATTGGTTATGTGGTTTTATAAAATATGTGAATAGAGTGAACAAGGTGGGAAATTGGTTTTGGGTGTGTAAAATCATGAGTCTCTTCAAAATTGTTTTATTAATTTTAAAGTGACTTATTGAATAGTATGAATGGTGTGATTCATGCATTGAAAGTAGGTCAAGGTGGTTCTTTTGTGATGTTTGTTCATTTGTATTTTTTTTATGTATGTGTTCATGTATTTTATTTATCTTTGTAGTTGCAGCACATTGGTGGGGTAACTCCTCATTACCACAATCATAGGTTTGTGTTTGCTTGTGCGCCTAGGCGAGGCATGTCACGTTGTTGCGTCCGAGCTGCAAGTTGAGGTAGGTTCTCATTGCACTGCTTTTAAAATTTTAAGTTGCATTATTTCTTGCTTTTTGTGCACACTAATTGTTCAAATTAAATATTTTATTAATTTTAATAAATGTGATATAATATACGATAATTAATTTTTAATATAAGACACTTAATTTTTAAATGATTATTTGGTGTAAAAAGAGCCGTTTATTTTATACATGACACTTAAAATATTTTCCTGATGAATGGATACCCAGTAGTGAAGGAATACCATTTTGGATTTTAAACATAATTCATAGAATTTCAATTATATTTCTTGTTTTAATGATAAATGATTTCTTCTCAAGCATGAACAAGCGTTTCGGTTCTTTTCAAAGTGGTGATTGTGAAAAGTATTTAATGCCCTTTTGGCACTTTATGGAAAATGATGAAAATGTGTTGATAAAAACCCTCCTAGGATAACTCTCTTGCCTTGGTTGAAATTGACTATTTGGGAGGCCCCGCTTAGAGGCTCCCGGGTACTTGAGTATTTTAAAGGCAAGTGGTTGTCCCATGGAGTGACTCGGGGTGATATCTGTTGTGCTTTATATATATATCTGATTGGATGCTCGGTTGGCATCGGTTGGCGCACCCACTTTCCAAAAACTTGAGACATGGGAATATGTCATATTGAGAGAATATTCTAAGAATTATTGCTGCACTAGTAGGTCATGATACTAACCAGTGGCCCATAGTAGGGGGATATATTGGGTTTATTACTTTGGGATTTTCCCTCGACCTGTCTGAGAAAGGATGGTCGAGCGTTTTGAGCGTTTTGATTTCATCATGTGTGACATTTAAATGAGGACTAATTCTCATGTATTGGTGTCTTCTGGTTTATTCTTGATCTCCTAGGTTCACCCATGTCTATTAGATTTTAGTTACTTGTTATGATGAATATGGTACTTGTATATATTTTCTTTTCATTGCCCTTACTCTGTAACTACTATATCATTTTCATGTGTAGTGTTTTTACATGAAAGTGATGTGTAGTTTTAAAGTGGATAATGAAAACTATTTTCAAAGAAAGGTGTTTTATACTTTTTGTGCAAATTGAAAATGTAAACATCACTTCCCCTTTGAAAAATACTAATGTCTCACTAAAAGAATGATGTAGGTTTTTGAGAAATGAATAGGGGCAATGACTTGTACATTGTTTTTGAGTAACATGTTGAAAACCTTACATTAATAAATTGTAGTTCAAACTTGAAATGATGTTCCTTTCATTTTAAAGGTAGTGCATTGGGAATTGATATCAGGATAGCCTACTGAGTTTTAATACTCCCCCCTATAGTTCTTTTCGGGTTTTAGTGTTTGTGCAGGCTATACCTTGGGTGCGTTCACCTCAGGAAACATTTTGTCGTGAGTTGGAGAGTGACTTTCAAGGTCACACGGAGATAGTGGTTGTCTCTTTCGGTTAGTTTTTTTTTCTTTTATTCTTGTCTAGTTCCTTTACTTTATTTATTTTGTGCTACTCTGTTTTATTTCAGCTGCTTTATTTATTTACTTATTTTGGGTGAATTCATTCCCATAGCCTCTGTTGATTCCATGGAACTTGTCTCCATCCTGAGAGGATCAGGAACGCCTCTTGGGCCATGATGCGGGCTGGCTCGGGAGACTGGTTCAGGGTCGACCCGGGTTGGTTCATGACAAAGCCAATATGTCAGAGCTTGGGAAGGAGGTAGCATCTATGGGCTTTGCTATGGACCAAGCCCAAGATGAGCTTCAATATGTGAGGCTTCAACGAAATCGATTAAGGGAGAAGTTCAAGCTGATAGAAATCACCACTCGAGCATTGTTGTCTGAGCCGCCCCAAGATTCTATCACCATATCACACCTTACACTTAGGTCCTATGCATGTGTTACAAGGGGCTATGTAACGAGGCCTTAGATAGGTTTTTTTAATCCCCTGGTATAAATAAAATTTTTATTTCTTCTTATGGTAAAATTTTTGAATTTTAAATGTCCGGATAATTGTAAAATGAATTTATAGAAGTTCCATATTACAAATGAATTTTTGGAAAAAAAAGGTATTTTAAAATATTTATGTAAACTTTTAATAATTAAAAATGTAAAATGATTTTCAAAAAATGGTCTTCTACAGTTGTGACAAGTAATAAATATAGAGTCTAATAAGATCAACTTAATTTTTAGTGAATAGTAAAGTATGAATAGTAACATACCCTTATGAATAGTAATAAACAGTAATGAATAGTAAATCCGCCAAAAAAATTGAAACTTCACCCATGAATGAGTAAATACAATTTAGACATATAAAAAAGTTAAAAGAGTATCATAATATAAGTTTTTTTATTTTTTTATGTCATAAATACGTTATTTACAATTTTATAATTAATTTTATAATTTAAAATGGATATTAATTTTCATAAAATTAAATCACAAATTTTTACTTTATTTTCTTATAGTTATATGATAATTTTGTGGGACACAGATTACTTTGTCAAGGTGTTACAAAACAAGTTATATATTTAAAGTTGTTTATTTTGAATAAACTATTATTTTATTTGAAAATCAATTTAAAAATATTTAGAAAATTATTTTCATAAAATTGATTTCATTTTTGAATTCATAGCATCTATATTTGGTTAGGGTAATGTTTTGAGTTTTTTCTGAAACATTTGAATTTTTAGTGAATAGTAAAAATATAGTTTTGAGTTTCGGGTGTTTAATGACATCATTGATAATGTAATCATGATGTAATAAATCTGGTAGAATTTTGAATAGTAAGATATGTTATAAGGTTTCCCATGTGGCCAATTACATGAAAATTTACCCGGGGAAAGCCCATGGTTTTGCAAATACCACCGATGATGTCTCCCTTGAAAATTAATTAAATATTCCCTCACTTTTCCTATAAATATCAAGCCATTCCCTCATTAATTTCATTCCAAAATACCCCTCAATGAATATATAGTCATTTTACCTCCCACGTAGTTTTGCTAATGTGCCTTAAATCCCCCAAAGTTCCCAACCATCAAGATTTCGATGTTACTTTCAATGTAAGGGATCTTTTCACCCTCCTCTTATAAGTCATAACTTCTTTTATGTTATGACTTATAGTTCCCATTTTATTACGTGGGGGTTTGTTCTTATATATCCCTACTACTTTCCATTTCATTTTCAATTTATTAGAGACCCTTTCCACACTCATCAACTATTTTTTTGGATTTTTATGTGATAGTGTTAGGCTACCAAATATTTCATTAAAGAAATCACATTTTCACTTTTAATTCAAGTTTCCTTTTCATGTGGTATGTCATTAAAGTATAAATAACATGATCTTATTTCTATTTTGTTTTGTCCCCCTACTGAAAAATTATTCATATATGAATGGCATACCCTTTTCCATTTTTTTTATTGTATTCTAAAACCATGTTATATAGCCGTTATGCTGCAGAAATTTCACCTTAAAATTTCTCTCTCTTTATCTTAAGAAATTCTATTATCTTATTTATGTTAATACCCAGACCTATTTCATGTCTATGGGTTTTCATAAAGGCATAAAAATTTTATTCTTGAATCTGTAATTGACATACATATAACCCTCATTCCCTTTTCATGGGTTATAAATGACATAATGATCTTATTTTTAAGAACTTTTAAAATGTGACGATTAGGAAATGTAACCCATTTAATTTATTCTATTTGGGTTATTTATGAAATGTTTGATAATTATATATGTGGCTCACATGAATGTAAATAAATACTAAGGGTTCACCTTGATATAACTATAATGAAATGGGTAAAGAATTTAATATCTTGAGATGACAAGTTTCACGATACCTTGGAAAATAACCTTGGTATTTTTTATGACACCTTGAGGATGAACCTTGGTGATATGTTAATGAGTGTCTAAATTAAATATTTTAGCCACATATTCATGTTATGGTTCATGTTATTTTCATTATGAAATTCCTTTACATCCATTTCTCATGTCTTTATGTTTTTTATCATGTTCTTATTTATATCACAAGTAAACTGATTCCCTTGTTTACCCTTACTTGGCCTTCAGCTCACCCTTTCCATTGAAGTTTGTCTCTAGGTTATGAGATGTAGTAGTGGTACATAAGATAAAATTTTCAAGAATCTTTTCATGGGTATTTAAAAGTCTATTTTATTTTTCCATGTTTTATTGTTTCTGATTTCCAAGACACAAGATTTTAAAGATCATCTATTTGTAAAATTTAATGAAAAGTTAGGTAATAAAAGGGAGGATTCTATAGTGCAATAGCCTCATCACACAATAACCCAGACACATCCATTCCAACTAACCACTTAATCACAACCCCACACACTGCATAACCATCCGGTCACATCTGTCATTTCACAACAACTCAAACCATGCAAGGAAACACAACAAGAACAAGCACACATCGTATCACAAATTCAGGCTTCCATTCACTTTGGGGATTTATCATATTACATATTCTTGTTTTCATGGGTATTATTAATCTAATAAAATATTTAGGTTCAACCAATTTTTAACAAAATATAAGTTCTTTAACCTTTTATTTATGGTGTTATCACATAAAAACACAGCAAGGGCCATCATACATAACAACTATAGCACAATCGTGGCTTCCAAAAGTTTCTATTTTTGGAATTGGCAACGGGAATGCATACCCAAATTAATAGAATATAAAAAACGGAAAATATTGCAATAAATCCCCATATCCATTGATTTTAGACATACTAATCAGGTATATGATAACAAAGAACCTTATTATCCACCCAATGTTAATAAAATACATGCAATTACCAAATGTAGAATGAAAAAAGGTGAGAAAGAGTATCCCCTTCCCAAAGGAATGTTTCTTATCTTTTTTTTCACCACAGGGTGAAGAAGAAATCACCCAAGAACCACTAGAACATAAGAATCTCAAGGGTCAACCTATACTATAGCTAAATATCATCAAAACATATCCTAAACAGATGACCCCAACCAAACCAAACCACCATAGTAAACTCTAAATAAGAATAGAAAGGAAACATATGAGAATAAAGAGAAAACTCAACAAAAATTAATAATGGGAGAAAAATGATTGAATAAGGGAAGCCATAGATCTATACCTATCAATGGAATCCCAAGACACCCCAATAGAGAACTATTAGAAACCTAGAACAAGAGAGGGAGTGTAGGGTTTGAGGAAAAACCTTAGGTTCCCAAAACTTTAAATATGAACTACCCATGGTAACTACAGGATGTGTAATCCCCTTTTACATCATTTAATCCTTGGGGTTTAATTTCATCTTAAAACAAACCAAAATTTTATTATTTAACCATTGAAATTTACATGTCGTGAACCGACCCTATACAAGTCATGAAAACAACTTTCACATCATGAAAATGTTACATGACATGTATTTCCTCTAATTATAGCACTTACTGGCCAAAATATTATAGGACCACTCTAGGCATCCACCAAGCACCTCAATCATCCAAAACCAGCGAAGTAATAGACTTAGAAGACATACACCATTACAAGTCATGTGGATGTGATATAGTTTAGAATATCACACATAGTATATTTACAAGTCACTTCTATCATCAAATTTCCCATAAAACCCACCCAAATGGTATCCAAAAAAATCCTGACATGTATTAAAGGGTATCCTCTGTAACATCCCAGTTTCAGGTGCTCCGAACCCAGTTCTCCACGTGACCTCAAGCGCATTTCCCAAAATGCCAGAGGCTGCCGACTAGTAGTGAGGGCCCAGGTCTGATAGTGGGGAAACTATGCCATCATTTGTCTAAGTGGAGCGCAGCAGAATAAAATAAAAAAAACATACAACACCAGCGGAAGAAATAAACCAAAATAATTTAATATAAAAACTACAGTAAAATATAACCAATCAGTTATATAGATGTGATGCATCATGTCTCGAGTTCTAAGAAAATATCCAGAACATGTTACATAGCAGTACAATACAATACAGAGTACAACAAAATAGAACAAATCAACTGGTAGCATCATGAGCCTAAGACTGGTCCCATGCTCCCCTACTCCTCAGTAGCAATCAAGTACCTGTATAGGGACCCATTCCCTTATCCAAACCTACAGAAACGTAATTAGTTTGGGCCGAAAAGCATGACCTAAATAGGGTGTGATAAATAATTCCCAGTATGCACCCACCAAAGGACCATGCCCAACTGTGTGAAAGCATGGAACAACAGTGTGTAGTAGTAAAATGCAATAAAGTAAGCAGTACTGAAAAGTAACTAAAATAACCAGTTATATTTCCATTTACATCTCATTTAATCATTTAATTTAAAATATTACCATAGTGAATATTCTAAGTAAACAACCAATATCCTCTGATACGTATACCCCTACCCTCAGGTAAAGAGAATAAACACATAAGAATCTGCCCACATGCATACAGATATTTCCCATTGGTGTAAGAAGTGTCTCCCATAGGCACAGAATCAACTACCCACAGGCACGAAAGAAGTTTCCCACATGCTAAATAGTAAAGTTCCCACAACCTAATCACGACACTTCCCTTAGGCTAAAACAGGTAACTGGTCCATTCCCAACATGTGAACAAGCAGTAAACAATCAATTACTCTCAAGAAAATTCTATAATTATTACTTTAAAGGAATACCCTCAGGTATCATGTCCAAACATCTAAACAGAGGAACGCACCCCCGGGGTGGTCCTGGATCTAAGCAATGATCCCAAGAAGTAGTTTATTATCACAATTAAGTACCTATTAAATTCTAGGTATTTAAAATAGCCATGGCCTCATCCACACGACACACCAACATGGTTTTGTGGCACAACGATACACAAAAGATGCACAACAGTTGGAAATTAAACACAAATCCACCTACCTTAAAAGCCCCTGATCAGTATACTCGAATGAAATTTCACAATTTGTCCCTGAGCGAGTTAGATCTGAGGTGAAAGAAGACTCACTTAAACATAAATAACTTCCCATAGAGGAATAATTTGCAAGAACGGTTTACGAAGAGTGGAGGTCTTACCCGTGCAGTTCCAACGAGATCGTCCGAGGCAGAAACGGATTCCCGACGCTCGATCTGGATACCCTCTAAGATTTGGTCATCCCCTCCCGAGCTCCCGTCCGGTTCTATGCCTTCCCTGTGAACAGGGTTGGCTACTTCCCATTTTAAGCGAAAAAACAAAGTACATAGTGTGTAATTTTGAGTACACGGTGTGTTCTTCCATCATGTAACTGTTCATCTAGTGGCACCGCCAAACTGTTCATCCGTCGACATTACTACAGGACATGTATTCCCGACTACACAGCATGTACTATCGCCTAGCTGGCAGCTTCTTCCACCGCCTTACTATTTTGTCTGCCGACTAACTACACAGCGTGTAAAGGACCACTACACGGCGTGTAGTCGTTTTTTACACCCTTAGTCGCCAACAAGGCTACATACCCTATGTACTTATCCCACACGGCCATACTACACGGCGTGTGAAAAAGTACACGGCGTGTACATCCGAAATTAAGATTTTTCCTCATTTTCCATACTTTCTCAAAAATACTTAAGGAAAAGAGAAAAGAAGAAACCTGTACCTCAAAAATAAGAACTGGGTTCTTAAAAACATCCCCCCTTAAATAAAATCATCCCAGAATTTCCCTTATAAGGGTGGAGAAGATAAAGCACATAACATCACTGGCCATTGAGTACGTACATCGGTCTCCCGCTACCAGGTTTCATCATGCACTCGGCCATGCGGCCATAGCTACCGTACGAGAGGAACTGATCGGTCTCGGAGAACCTTCATCCTCCTATCAAAAATACGTATCGGATGCTCCTCAAAGGACACATCTACCTAAAGCTCAACCTCATCAGGATGAAAAACGTGATATGGGTCTGAATGATAGCGGCGCAACTAAGATACATGGATGACTTCATGCATGGCCCGATACCTCTGTGGTAACTGCAATTGATAGGCAACCGGCCCGAATCTCTCCAGAATCTCAAACGACCCCACATACCTTGGTAAAAGTTTACCCAGTCTCCTAATCCGTCTGTGTCCCATCCTTGGCAAAAAATGCAAGAAAACCTGATCCCTAACCACAAACTCCAAAGGTCGTTAGTGACAATCAACATAAGACTTTTGACGAGACTGTGTGGTAGCCATCCACTTCTGAATCAACTGGACCTATTCAGAAGTCTCCTGCACGAGATTTGGTCCTAGTAAAGCTGCCTCACCTGCCTCTAACTAGCACAGGGGTGATCAGCATGGCCTACCATATAGAGCCTCATATGGTTCCATCTTAATAGTTTCCTAAAAACTATTATTATAGGAAAACACGACTAGGGGTATCTGCTTCTCCCAAGATCCCCCAAAGTCTAGGACGCATGCACACAACATGTCCTCAAGCACCTGTATTGTATGCTCTAACTGGCCATCAATATGAGGGTGGTAAGTTGTGCTCAGAAGCACCTGTGTACCCAGTGCCCTCTGAAAAATCTTCCAGAAACGAGACGTAAAACGGGCATCCCTATCTGAAATGATGGAACGAGGAACTCCATGAAGACGTACGACCTCTCAGATATACATCTTCCAGAGCTCGGCAACACCGAAGGTCTCCTTGATCGGAAAAAAGTGATCTACCTTCGTGAGTCTGTCCACAACAACCCACATGACATCATTTCCTCAAGGTGACCCCAGAAATCCAGTCACGAAATCCATCGGCACATCATCCCATTTCCACTCCAGGATGGGTTACTACTGTAACTGTCCAGCTAGTCTCTGATGATCTTCCTTCACCTACTATCAAGTGGAACACCTCGTAACAAAACCAGCTACCTCTCCCTTCATACTTGGCCACCAGTACTGACATATCAAGTCATGGTACATCTTGGTAACTCTAGGATGAACTGCCCAAGCTAAAGCATGAAACTCTCTCATAATCTCCTCATGTATATCCCCTGGGACCCAAACTCATCCATGGAAACGCAATACCTCATCATCGCCTATCGTCCACCCAGGAGGAGGGTCCTCACTTTTCACCGACTCCAATAGAACTAGGCATTCCGAATCAGATAGTTGTATCATACTCTACCTATCCAGGAGGGTAGAGGTCATAGCTAAAGTTGAAAGATAAGTCTACCCCTAACTGTCATGAACCACCAAATGAATATCATAGAACAATTCCATAAGGTAACATTCACCACTGGCCTCTTGCACTGCCTCTAGCTGATTCTTCTTGCTCAGTGCATCAGCTACTGCATTACCTTTACCAGGTGTATAGGCAATCTCAAAATTGAATGACTGAAGGTACTCGACCCACCTTCGCTACCTCAGATTCATGTCATGCTGACTAAAGATATACATGAGACTTTTGTGGTTGGTGAAAACCACAAAATTCTCTCAAAAGAGGTAATGTATCCAACAGCGCAACAGATGCACAACTGCAGCCAACTCGAGATCATGCGTCGGGTAATTCTACTCATGTGGCCTCAACTGCCAAGACCTGTAAGCAACAACCCGCTCGCCCTGCATCAACAATATTCCCAGCCCAATACCTGATGCATCACAGTAAACTGTATAGCTCTTCCCTTTCTCTGGGAGTATCAGGACTAGTGCTGACGTCAACCATCACTTCAGGTCCTGAAAGGATGTCTCACAAGCTTCCGACCATACGAACATCACACCCTTCTTATTCAAACCCTCCAACGGCACTACTAAGAAAGAGAAGTCATGTATTATGCGTCTATAGTAACCAGTCAGCCCTAAGAAACTCTGTATCTCAAACACGTTCTTAGGCTCCACCCAGGAAACTATTGCTCTTACCTTCTCTGGGTCTACTGCAACTCTTTCCTCTGAGATGATACGACCCAGGAAGTGAATCTGTTCCATCCAAAAGTGGCACTTTGAGAGCATAGCATATAGCTTAGGATCTCTTAGTGTACTCAATACGATCTCAAGATGGGTGGCATGGTCGTGTCGAGTGTGAGAGAACACCAAGATGTCGTCCACAAATACTACCACAAAATAATCTAGATATGGATGGAACACACGATTCATCAGAGCCATGAAAATTTCTGGCGCATTCATGAGTTTGAACGGTATCACCATGTACTCATACATACCATATCTTCTCTGAAAAGCTGTAAGCGGTATATCTGATGGTCTCACGGGCAACTAATGATATCCTAATCTCATGTCAATCTTCGAGAACACTCATGATCCACGTAGATGATCAAAAAGATCATCAATCCTTGGAAAGGGATGTCGGTTCTTGATCTCCAACTAGTTAAACTTCTGATAATCCACACAAGGTCTAAGGGTACCGTCCGCCTTCTTTACAAAGACGACCGACGAACCCCAAGGAGAAGTACTAGGTCAGATAAAACCAATTGCCTGTAACTCCTCTAACTGCCTCTTGAGCTCCTGAAACTCAGTAATGGCCATCCTATAAATAGGAATGGACACCGGTGCTTCTCTTGGAACAAGCTCAATAGAGAAATCCACCTCATGCTCTGGGGGAAGACCTAAAAAGTCATCCCGGAAGACATCCCTGAAACGATCAACCATGGGTGGGAAATCCTTCTAACAAGTCCCTTGGTCATCCAGATATAATCTCGCAATATGGGCTATGATAAAACCTTTCCCATGATTCTCTGGTCTAGGTCGACTCGACTGAACATCCCACTCTCCCTTGTATAGAAACTCTCCACCCTCTGGTTACGTGAAACTCACCCTATGACGGTAGCAATCCACAAAGGATAGAAATGGAATCAACCAGTACATCTCGAGAATGAAATCATAGTTCTTCATCTCTAATACATAGAGGTCCCAAAGTAAGTGACACCCACAAAATATAAGGGGTAACTCCTTACACTGACGCACACTAGCCGTTATAGTCCCCAACAGAGTGTCTAACGTCATAACAACATAATAAGTAGAAACACAGAGCCCAAGTCTCTCCACAATGGTTACAGATATAATTCTATGTGTAGCGCCCGTATCAAAAAGAACTGAAGATAAAAACAGATGCTACGAGAATAGTACCTCTGACAGTAGAAGGTATGGGATCCTGCTCTTGCTGGGTCTGTTGCAATGCATATGCATGCCCCGTGCCACAGCCCTGCGACACAGCCTGACTACCCTGAGTTGTCCCGCCCTATTGCCTCTGAGATCTTGGTGTCTGGATACCACGGCCACGACCACCATCTCGGCCTGCACGCCCAGACGTATTCTAGTTCCCCGACTGGTAAGAAGCCATTGGTCCTGCTCCCGCATGCGAAGTCTGCACAGAACCCCTCTCACTAGTCACTGGTGGAGACACCCTACAGAAGCGTTGTAGATGACCCATCCTGCCGCAAACTCGACACTCCACTGGGTCTCATGGACAATGGGGTCATTTTTTCCCCTCCTTACCACACTAGTAGCTCATGACCAGGCCACCTGAAACATTCTTCTGGCTAGTACTGCCACCCTGAGATAATTCCATCTGTCTGTTCCTCTTACTAGTAGAAATAGTACCAGAAACTGGTGCTGAACCACCCTGGGCCACACCACTATCTTCCCACAGGTTCCTCTTTATAATCAGCGCCTGATTCACAATATCATGTATTTAAGGAAACCTGAAAACATTCACCAGCACTCGGATGTCATATTGGAGACCATCCTCAAAGCGACTGGCCTCAACGTCTCATCACCCACCAGAACGGGTGCAAAACACTGATTCTCGGTAAAGCGACCAGAATAATTTATCACTAACACAGCACCTTGTTTTAGATTCATGAACTCTCGAGCTCGATCTACCCTCAGCGTCTCTGGGAAGAAGAAATCATATAAGGCTGCCTAAAAATTCTCCCACGCCATGTCTCTGTGATGGTCCGACTGGGTGGTAACATCCCACCACCTCGTGGCGGAATCACCCAGCATATAAGTCTCGAGTTTTACCCTCCACCCTGAAGGCATCTCAAGATGCTCGAAAATAGTCCGCATCAATCCTATCCAAGACTCCACAGCCTGTGGTCCTCCATCCCTTGAAAATGTAGGCGGATGTTGCTGATGAAATATACGAGTCAGCCCAGCCATAGATGTGGCAGCCGGCGGTGCTCCCTGAAAGGTCTGCATGAACCGCATAAAGCCTTCACAAAACTACGCCTCCACACCTGTGCCTGATATAATGGCTGACGCCGCATCTAGCTCTGCTGGATGATCCTATGGTAGCCCATGTCCTACCATCTATGGAGAATAATCGTTGCCGCTCTCCTGGCGAACAATGCGTGAACTTCTAGGTGGCATGACACTAAAAGGTCAAAACACTCTTTAGGTTCAAGATTATCAAGACTGAAAATGAAGGAACCGAAAGGGGAATAGGAGGCAGAAGGCATTCAAGATTTGTAAAACAAGACTACATGGCGTGTATACTGACTAAACGGCATGTACCTGACTTCACTTCCCTACTCGGGTCCTTTTACATGGCCAAGCCACACTGCTGCCATTGAACAAAACTACACGGCGTGTATGGTGTAATTTTCCAACTACTCGTGTGGTTTGTGACATGGCCGACTACTCGGCTTGAACTACACAGCGTGTTACACCCGCACACGGCGTGTATACTACCATGTTTCCCAGCCACATGGCTAAGTCCACACGGTATGTCCTCGGACAAGACTACACGGTGTGTCCCACAGGTACAAGACGTGTACTAGATGAGCTTCGCCGACCTGTGTTGTTAGTTACACGGCTGGACACACGGATCACACTACACTGTGTTTTCCATATATACACAACATGTATACGAGAGGATTACACTGACTCGTGTTTTTAGTTACACGGTCGGGTCCCCATGTTGGACAACACGACGTGTTCCATAGTGGACACGATGTGTATGTCTTAAGGTCTCTCCTCCATCTGTGTTTTTTAGTTACAAGGGTGGACTCTGGGTCAACACTACACGGCATGTACATCCGGTACATGGCGTGTCTTCCCCATGAATTTTCCTTCCTCGTGTACCTGCCCACATGGTCTATGACACGGGAAGGACTAAACGACGTGTATTTAGGGTACAAAGAGTGTAATCAAAATGTTTTGTTTTCTTCCCGAACAGAAGAACATACACGGCGTGTTTATGGTATTGCACGGCGTGTATACTGGGTTTTCCAGATAGTATGCCTCATAAACTTCTCAAGTACCCAGAAAATACTGAAAAACAACACCCAAGTGCCAAATTTCGATCCGTGAGGGCCCATACTCCCCAAGAATCAATGTTTGACATCTTATATGTGTTATAAACAGATAACCAGCCAATGATCCAATAAAATTCAGTCATTGAGGGCCCATACGTTCCAAAAACAGAAGTTTGGTGTCCATTCGATAAACAGGCTCACACAATAATACCGTATCACATAGCAGCTATTTATCAAAGAAGCCATCACAACAACATGCTTTTCTAGCACATCAACTATCACAAAAACATGCAATTTCTAATGCTCCTACATGGCATTGAAACTATGAATGGTATGTGATTTCTAGCATGTGCCTAAATGATGCATGAGATGGAATACCCTCATCTCATCAGGTTTCAACTAAATAGAACCCATGGATAAAATATAACATCACAATCACAAGTGCGTCATCCAACGGTGAAAATCAAATCAATTGTAAATTGCGAAATCAACAAAATTCCAATACGAGGTAAATTGGATTTTCCATGTACACAGGTTAGCTACGCCCGGGCATAGATTATTACCAACTACAGTTCCCATCCTATCCCTGACTATGTCTCTAAATAGTAAGTCAAAGAAAAGAACCCCTCCGATACCACTTTGTAACGTCCCGGTTCTGGGTGCCACTCAATGAGTGCCCCGAACCCAGTTTTCCATTTGACCTCAGGTGCCTTTCCTAAAACGCCAGAGGCTACCGACTAGTAGTGAGGGCCCAGGTCTGATAGTGGGGAAACAATGCCCTCATTTTTCAACGTGTAGCGCAGCGGAATAAAAAAAACATACAACACCAGCGGAAGCAATAAACCATACTCATTTACTATAACAGCTGCAGTAAAAGATAACCAATCAGTTATATGGATATGATGCAACATGTCTCAATTTCTAAGAAATCAGTCATAATATGTTACATAGTAGTACAATAAAATATAGATTATAACAAAATATAACAAAGAAACCGGTAGCATCGCGAGCCTAAGTCTGGTTCCATGCTCCCCTACTCCTCAGCAGCAATCAAGTACCTGTATAGGGACCCTTGCCCTTATCCAAACCTACAGAAACGTAATCTGTTTGGGCCAAAGAGAATGACCTAAATAGGGTGTGAGAAATAATTCCTAGTAGGCACTCACCAAAGGCTGATGCCCAACTATGTGAAAGCATGCAACAACAGTGTCTAGTAGTAAAATGCAATAAAGTAAGCAGTACTGAAAAATAACTAACTTAACCAATTATATTGCCATTTACATTTCCATTTAATCATTTAATTTAAAATATCACCACAGCGAATATTCTAAGTTAACAACCAATGTCATCAGACAGGTATACCCCTACCCTCAGGTAAAGAGAATCCAAACAGTAGAATCTGCCCACAGGCATACAGATATTTCCCACGGGCGTAAGAAGTGTCGCCCACAAGCACAAAATCAACTTTCCACAGGCATGGAAGAAGTTGCCCACAGGCTAAATAGTACAGCGCCCACAGGCGAATCATGACACTGACCTCAGGCTAAAAAAGGGAACCATGCCGTGCCCAACATGTAAACAAGTAGTAAACAAGCAATTCCTTTCGAGGAAATTCTACAATTATTACTTTAAAGGAATACCCTTGGGTATCCTGGCCAAACAGCTAAACAGAGGAACGCACCCCCAGGGTGGTCCTAGATCCAAGAAAAGATACCAAGAAGCAGTTTATTATCAGAATTAAGTGCCTATTAAATTCTAGGTATTTAAAATCTCCATGGCCTCACCCACACGTCACCCCAGCATGGGTTCGTGCCACAAAGATACACAAAAAATGCACAACTGTTGTAAATTAAACACCAATCCACCTACCTTAAACACCCCTGATCAGTATACTCAAGCGACGTTTCATGAATCGTCCCTGAACGAGGTAGATCTGAGGTGAAAGAAGACTCTCTTAAACTTAAATAAATTCCCTTAGAAGAAGAATTGGCAAGAACAGTTTAAGAAGAGTGGAGGGCTTACCCGTGCAGTTCCAACCAGACCGTCCAAGGCAGAAACTGAATCCCGACGCTCGATCTAGAGATCCTTTATGATTAGGCCCTCCCCTCCCAAGATCTCATTCGGTTCTAAGCCTTCCCTGTGAACAGGGTTGGCTACTGCCCATTTTATGCTAAAAAAACAAAGTACACAACGTGTACTTTTGAGTACATGACAGGTAATTCCTTCATTTAACTGCCAAACTGTTCATCCATCGACATGAGTACACAGTGTGTATTCCCAACTACACAGCGTGTACTGTTGCCCAGCTGGCGGATGCTTCCACCGCCTTAATATTTTTTCTGCTGACTGACTACACGGCGTGTAAAGGACCACTACACAGCGTGTAGTCAGTTTTCACACCCTTAGTCACCAACAAGGGTACACACCCTTTGTACATATCCCACATGTCTAGACTACACAGCGTGTGAAAAAGTACATGGCGTGTACTTCCAAAATTTAGGATTTTTCCCCATTTTCATTACTTTCTCAAAAATACTTAAGGAAAAGGGAAAAGAAGAAACCCGTACCTCAAAAATAAGAACCAGGTTCCCACATCCTCAATCCCCATGGGCCAGCAGCTGTCACCTGAGAATTAAAAAAATCAATAGGGAATATTTTCACCATAATAATAACATATCAATATAAAACTACTTATATACATGAATACACAATTAGTATAAAAACAATCCTCAATATAAAAAGTACCATAGGTATAAAAACTTAATTATCAAAACCTTACATCAACAAAAGTCATTAAATATGAGCAGCAAGACATCAACCCATAAACATCATGAAACAAGTTGATCACATACTCCACCAATCACCACCAACTCCTAAATCTCACAAATCAACAACATACACCACCTTCAAGCAGTGACTTTACTTTCCCTGGGATTGGCCATAAACAATTTACAGATTCTCAAAGGCATAAGTAGGGTGTGAGAAATAAATCTCAGTAGGATCTCACCATGAATTTCATAAGAAATCTATAACAAATAAACAAACATTTCTCAATTTTGAATAAAACATTGAATGGATATCATTTCATAAATCTTATGAAAAACTTATTTACATAAAAATATTATGGATGATAAAAAATACGTTTCAATGTTTATTTCCATCAAACAAGGCTGATATAGAAAACATTGTTAAAATAGAAATAAATAAATATTTAAAAAAAAGAGGCCTGGATAAAAATTTCAATCAAATACCATCATGTGAAAAACAATTATCACAAAAACAAAGTTAAGACTCCCAATATTTAGGTTAGTATAGGGATTGTAACACATATTAGAGAATTATGGCTCTGGGTGTGCACACACTACCTAGATCCCAAGACTTGGGGGAATATGATAGAATCCTAAAGAATAAAATCCATACCCTCAAGATAGTTTAGTTAGAATTGTCATCTCTAATCTATTTGAAGGTAGATCTAATACATGCTTAGTGTTTTTTCTTAATACCTAACTATCCATGATCCCATGTGCTTCAAAGAATCAATCAATCCTACAGGGGGATATAAATCATTTCATTCAAACTCAAATCATGTAATCAATCATTTCAATTCGGCCATGAGTTCAAGTTCCACAACATGCAATTTAATTTCAAAAACCACCACCATTTTTTATCAAAAAATAATAATTATTTTTTACTTGAAATTAATAAATTTCAAATTATAAAAAAATTATGCATTTTCATCATATAAAAAACTTGCTTCAAATATTTCATTTACAGTCATGATTATTTTTGAGAAATCCACACTTAATTTAAAAGGCCATTTTAAGGTATTTTATCATGAACATAATTCTATTTCAATTAATTTATTAATAGACTCAATTTAAGAAATAGAAATTAATTATAAAACCAATTTAAATTAAACAACCATCAAAGGATTCAATTACTAAATATTTCCTTATGAAACCACCTACATCAATCAAGATAAATCACCTACATCAGATCCACCAATAATGAGTCGAGGGTTGGAATGATCAAAGTTGGGTTATAGAATTACAAATAAAAAAATAAATATCAAGATCTATAAAAGAAAAAAGGAATCACTGCTCTATAAGAGGGGGAGATAGATGGAAAAAAAAGATTTGATGATCAAATTGATATTACACTTATCAGAATAGATCCAATGCGTAAATTAGTAGATAGATTCATAAATAAATGAGGTTATGATAGCCAAAATCATCTCTAGAGATCCTATAAGGAGTTTAGGGTCAAATAAAATTTGATGGTAGTGTTTTAGAAATAAACTGGATATTTAACAGGGTAGAATTATGATTCTTCCTAGAAAAAATTCATCCATGTCTACATCACCGGCTAGAAAGTTGCCTCCATTTTCTACCCGATGGTACTTGGAAGAATTCCATTCTAATTTGGAACCCCAACAGAGGGCCATTGGGATTATACTTCCTTTATTGTGGAGTTCTTATAGGAACCCCCCTTCGACCAGTGCCCCATTGAATAGCTAGTGGACCCCACTATCTTTCCAAGGTGATTCTTTTAGGAAGACCCCACTACCATCCACGCACCAGTGGTCTAGTGGACCTCACTATCATGATGGTTGGCCTCTTATATATTTTTTAGCCATAAGAGTATGCCCAAACTTGACCTAAAATCCCTAACTACTTATAAGCCACTAAAACGGTAATAAAAAACTCTCATAGACCATTTTAAGAACACTATCAAGGGAAAAAAACTAGGAAACATCAGGTATAACCATGAAATGAAGTAAAACAACAAGACATAAACATGAAAACAATGATAAAAAAGATGGAAACCAAGTTCATACCTCAATGAAGGTAACAATATGTTACGATCACCCCATCGTAAATTATTTATATCCCACAAAATCTTATCAAAAGGATTTATCCATGGAGAGGTGATTCCAATATTCTATCATCAATTCCTCATGCTCCCATGTCTCGTGAGAATTAGAGCCATGTTTTTAGGGAACCTGAACCAGGGGTATATATTTTCCATGAAGGACCATTATCTGAGAATCAACTATTTAAACCAGGTGCTTGGTTATAGATAAATTAGGTTCCACATCAATTTCATCCCATCTTAAGACATTGAATGAATCATTGAGATAAGTTATTTGTTATGACCTGTGAAAGACGATGTTGATCAATTTCATTTAATGGGTCAAATTCAAGTGGTAATCCATGAAAGAAATCTATTGAACCACCTAAAATTATCCCATGTATCTTGGTGATAAATTTCCTTCTTTCCCAACATATCAATGACTCAATCAATGTGAAACTATCAGAAACACGTAGTCACCAACTAAGAAGTCCAAAGGGAATAAATTATGATCAATATACGAATTATAGAATCTATGTTTCATGACCATTCTCTAATTAATCAACTGAATATTTATTATCATCTCTTAGACCAAACTGTGTCAAACCAATGAAGCTTCACCAATCTGAGACTAAAAAAGAAAAGATCTACAAGTTTTACTATATAATTCTTCAAATGGTTCCATAATTATAGACAACTAGTAACTACTATTATAGGAAAACTCAACCATTCCCATGTGGAAATCCCAAGCTCCACCAAAGAAAAGTGTATAAGATCAAAGCATGTCCTCTATAATGTGTATAACCCATATTGTCTGACCATCTATCTAAGGATTTTTTATCATGACAAAATTTACATGGGATCTAATTTACTCCTAGAGGCCTCTCAAAAAACATGATGTTAACTGGGTATCCCTATCATAAAATATAACAGAAAAAACTCAATGAAATATGATGATATTTTTCATGTACATATTTCCTAAGTATTGAAATTTGGTGATACCATAAATGGGAATGAAGAGAACCAATTTGTTCAATTGTTCTATCAACAACTATATTATGTTCTTTCTTTGAGGAGTTCTTGGAAACCCAGCCAAAAATTCCATCAATATATCATCCCACTTTAAATTTTTTATAGAATGGGGCAGAATAAATCATGAAGGTTTTTGATGTTGGATTTAATCTAGGGATTAGTATAACAACAATAATCAAAACCAGTAATGTTACAAATCATACTTGGGAACTATAAATGAAGCCTCGTATCATAAAATATATTCATTGTTCTACGGTGTACCACCTAATGGGAATAATACAAACCCCCATCACAAATTTCTTCATAGGTATAAAAATAACATACTAGTTCCTTAATCAATGGATCCCCTCCAAAGATATATCTCATTCTCCAATGGTATCCCCACCATGTAAATAATCCCTAATTTGTCAGAACTCATCAAAAATATTATTTTCTTTGAAAAAATCTTCATAAGTGAGGATTTCAACCAAACACATGAGAAAAATACCTCAGTATCATCCCCCCAATCTTCTAAGTACATAAAAAAATTAACCCATGAAATTCCATAAATCAGAATTTTATTTCATGGAAATGGAAGGAAGTTTCATGCTCAGAGAATCATTGATGACATTACCCTTACTATGGGTGTAGGCAATATCAATTTCAATAGATTATAGAAACTCCACCAATTAGCTCTATAGAATATTTAAATCAATTTTTGAGAAGATATAAATAAATATTTAACGATTATAGTATATGGTAAACCTTTTAATAAATAGTTAATTCCACAAACTCTTTAGAGTGTATATCACAATTGTGATTTTGAGATCATGTGTGGGGTATTTCTTCTCATGATTTCATAGTCGATGAGAAACAAATTACACTATGTTTTTCCACAATATAAGAACACAACCCAAACCTAAAATTGATGCAAAAAAGACCACAAAACCCTAACCAGCTTTTGGAATATTCAAAATAGGAGATAAAGTCAAAAAATTCTTTAACCTATAAAAGGAATCCTAAAATTTCATGTTCCATGCGAATTTTACTCCCTTGTGAGTTAGAGAAGTTAATAGAGAGTCCATCCTTGATAAAAGATTCACGAGATAGTGATAATACCCTACCAATCCAAAGAATATATGAATATAAACGAAATTTTGTGTTATGTCTAGGTTATTACATCTTTAACTTTCTAAAGATCAACTGAAATACATTATTTATAAACCATGTGTCCTAATAAAATTACCTCCCGAATTCAAAAGTTTTATTTAGAATTATTTTATTAAATTCTATTATTTCACAAGATTTCTAGAACTTTTCTCAAGTTATGAACTTGTTCATCCTCAGTCTAAGAGTGAATCAAGATGTCACCCTAAAATAAAACTATAAATAAATCAAGGTACTAGTGTAATATCATGTTCATCAACACCATAACAATATTTGAGAATTGGTATAACTAAATTGCATAACAAGGTACTCATAGTGGCCATAATTTATCGTAAAAGTGGTCATAGGGTTTTTAGACTCCTTGATCCAAAACTAGGGATAAATAGAATAAAGATCAATATTTGAGGACAACTTTCCCCTTTTTAGCTGGTAAAAAAATCATCAATATATGGAAAAATACTTGTTATTTTATATTTTAGTGACACTATTTTTTCTCTATAATAATCTTAAATATATTAATGAATATTTTAGAATCTAGGCACTGAGATGGCATGTTATTTAGAGGCCTAGGGATCCTGAAATTAATTTTATAAAAATATTAAATATATTTTATATCACACATGGGTAATTTTTTAAAAATAAGATAATATATCCCAAACAGAGTCAGATATTGAAAATATGATACAATGGTTAAATCTGGACCACGATATTTACCATATCCATGTTCTAAAGATGGTTGGAAATGGATATTTAGATAAGGTTTTCATTAGATGGCACATCATTTGAATTAATTACTGAAACTATGAAATTAATTCATTGAATTCCTAAAAACATTATTCCCTATATTGGTATCCTACATGGGATAATCTCTATATTTAGTCACATAACCCAAGGATAATTGAGAGGAGGTTTCACCATTCTTCATTCGTTGATCATGATTATATGAAAACCGAAAACTAGATCAAGGATAAACGAGGTATAGACAATGCAACATGTATTCTCCATCATTGGAAACTATGCTCTTCACCCATGATCAGTATGAATTGATGTAGGGATAATCAATTATAGTTTCTTTTCTTGATTAAAATATTTACAATGATGAGATCTTTTATTCTTTGATCTATGTTAATTTAAACCTTTTTCATGAGTATGTGATTTGAAATAAATTATTTTCAGATTTATTTTTTTATTATGCCATGGAATCTCCATTACCAATCCCAAAATATATGATATTTAGCCAAGAATTTATAGATAATAATAGTATAACTTATATCTTATGACTTTCCATAACCCGTTCATTGTTTATTTATTATTTGGACCTTGAGATCATGATTCAGATATTTTCAGTCATGTCGGCGCACGATCAGACCCCCAAATTCATCGTCGATGTTCACAACGACTAGATTAGAGTTTTGAGGATGGATCAAAGAGGATTGCGAGCAGTAGAGATGGATTGGTGGATCCTAGATCCAAATTAGAGAATGAATCGACAAGGTAGACATGAGAAGCACATGGTGACTTCAAGTAGAGGATTAGATGTTTGATTTATATCCAACAGAGTGACAAAATCTCCTTTCAGAGGTGATTAGAACATTTTTTCAGTTTTCATCAGGAGTATTCAATGATAGGATCAACATATATAGAAAACATGAGAAGATCTAGAAATTTTGTAAAATCCAAATATACATGGAATATAGTATGATGAACACACACTGTTTAGTCCTATTTCTGGATCGGCTATAATTTCAAGTAAGATTTAAATATGACCCACCATGTGGAATGACCACACGTCGTGTGATCCCTAGATTGATAAATTGACATGTACAAAGTGTACATGACTAGGTGCCTATATATACCTATATGTGATGTATTTCGGGGTACACACCGTGTACTTCATTGAGTACACTAGCTTGGGAAGGTGGCACATGCCGAGTGCCAGCCTGACCCCATATATGCAAATTTTTTGGGACATTTAATTTACTAGAACATGAACAGTGTAAAATATTATGACCAAGATCAAATGGGAATGCCTCATGTGGCTGATAAATACTGTGTAGTAGACTTACATGTTTTTTAGTACTACATTACCAGCAAGCCATGTGCTAGTGAGGAAATGACTAGGAATATGAGTGGGGACACATTCCATATGGACCCCCTACATTAAGTGCACCTTCCTTTTTATTGATAAATGTATACATATTGTATCTTCTACATTTTGACTCAGATTTTTTCCACAAGTATACTATCATGAGTGTTGTCTACATTGAATGTGTTGGTGGAATTCATAGTAACTTCTCAGATATGATGTAAGATGTTCCAAGAATGACACTCATTTAAGTAGTGCTCGATGATGAAAGTGATCAGGATTGACCATTATAGGGAGGACGAGGTCGGAAGTACCCCATACTCTTATATCTACTAAGTGGTATCCCACATGAAGTACTATGGTGTGGGTCCAATATCTTCTAAATTTTACCCCTTAAAGGATTAGGGTGTGGGTCCATTATCTACTAAGTGGTACCATATGATGGACTAGGGAATGGGTTATATATCTAGTGAGTGGTACCCCATGAAATACTAGGGTGTGGGTTATCTATCTATTGGTTGGTACCCCATGAAGGACTAGGGCACAGGTCCTCTACCTACCAAGTGTTACCCCTTGATGCATTAGGGTACGGGTTCTCTACTAAGAGATTATGCCCCTATACTATGTGGAAAAGTGGAAAGGTGAGGGTCCTCACCATAGTTACGTCTTAAGGCAGACACACAAGATGTTGGGAATCTTTTTTATCCGTTTTGGAACTATTGGCATACTCGTCAACATGGTCTAGGCTATGATTATGATATCACCTATATTTCTCATCTCGGTTTCCTATATGAAAACACACACACACACACATATATATATATATATATTGTTTTTGGATTTAATTTTCCTTTTTCTTTGAGCTAAGATGACTACTAAAATTGTATCTCCCTCCCCCCCCTCAAATTTTAAGGGGGTCCTACTAAACATGTATATACTCACACCTTCATGGGATTTTCTCGCATGTGTAATATGACTACTAAAATTGTATCTCCCCCCCCCTCAAATTTTAAGGGGTCCTACTAAAAATGTATATACTCACACCTTCATGGGATTTTCTCGCATGTGTAATGTCTTAAACAGAAAAATGATAGGTTGATAGTGATTTCAAAAGAGTGTAGGGATAATTGGGTGAATTTTTACAATGTACGGTTTTCAAGGCTTGGATATCTCTATCTAATCTCTCTCAACATTAATTTTTTTATTATTCTCTGGTTGGGACATCATTTTTAGTTGGATCTGTGTTTTGAACTTTTAATTTTCAGATTTCCCTTTCATTCTATTTTATATTCACCAAATGTTATTACATATAGGGGTTTTACTCTAGATATTACATACTTTTTTTATTATTACTATACACATTTTCATAGAGAGTTTTGGGTGTGTTCATACTAGATCTTCGTAAAAGGTATCCCATTTTATTTAGGCCTTACAACACGTGTCTCTATTCCATAGCCTATAGAGGCAGTCTTGAGGTAGTTGTGACTTGGTCTTCCACTAGCCAGGTGGGTCCTAGTGGGCCGGGTTGTGACAGATTGGTATTAGAGGTGGTTCAACATTTTGATAGTGTTTTTATTTTTCCCCTTAATGATTTTTTATTGGGAACATATGGAAATGGTGTACAAGTTTTGAAATTGGTGCTTTTATGCTAAGGAACCCAATATTGGCGTGGCGTCTGATGTATCCATTCATTGGAACTCGAACTACCTGCTTGATGACTTGGCATACTGAGACATTGGCTATATGGGATATTGGTAGATGTATAATATAGGATTGAGTCCTTTAACTTACTCCTTGAGTTATCTCACCATATATATATTCACATCTAACTATGGTACGTCTTGATTATATTTTCAAGTTTCCTTCATGAAGACACCTATCCAGGTTACCGATATAGGATCATGATGATGATTTGGTGAGTGATGAGGCCTTAGTTTATAGTCTATAATGTTATATCTTTCCTCTATAAGGGATGGTAGCATCACCCCACCTATTGAGCATATGATATTACCAATAGAGTAGGTTGAGAATGTAGAAAGTAATAGCGCACTATGAGAGTTCTAGTGCTATAGGACACTGAGGTTCTGCAGTGAACCATATCCCCAAAATAAGAGTATTGGCTTGAGCTAGTGATGTGAGTTTTCAAGATTTTTTGAACCCTAAATAATCATTTGGTTTCACTGATAGCCAAGATTTTTCAATGTAACAACTAGGTGCTGGTGGAGCCTATTCATACAGATGCATTATGATTCAACACTCTCTTGGTCCGAGTTCCAATTTCTATTTTTTGAGTAGTACTATCCCACATTATTGTACTCCATTTGTTTTCAAGAGATTTCTGAGATATATTAGGGAGATATGATAGTTTATGAGTATGCTACCAGGTTCACAAACCTTATATGGAACTCCCTTTACACGATTAGGGATGGTTACTTCTTGGTGTGAATGTTTGAGAAGGGTCTTCACAGAGACATCTATGCTAGTGTGGTGCCCTTGTACATTCCCACATATTATGGAGTATTAGAGAAGATTCTAGTGACTGAGATTTTCCTATATTAGGGATTCAATTTAGTTGTATCTATCAGTGGGAGTCATACGATCGAGCCATATACAATAGCTAGAAGGTTCCAATCGATAGGGTATCGAAATAAGATACCTCATCATGAATGGAATCAATAATGTGTTCACAGAGCATAGGGAACATAGAGAGGATCATGGACGACTGGGTTGGGGTGATGTTATGAATGTGATTAGAGAGGCCCAATAACATGTGATTTCCCAACCCAATATGATGAATAGGGTTGGCAGGCAGTGGATGGGCCACCAAAATAGAGGTAGTATGGTGATCATCGATATCCCATGCATGTCTAGGGAAACCCCTATTGTGGTACATCTAGTAGAGGAGAATTTGATGGTTCCAGAGGAGCACATATTGGTTGTGGATGACATTATGATCTCCTTCCACCACCACTACCACTAGGAGGCTCATGACAAGCATAGGGAGCTGGTAGTCAGGGCCATGGGTAGCTACAAGATATGGAGGATTATGACTCGGTATATCCTGAGATAATAAGAGGCATGATAGGTGTTTATTATACACTAATGTTATTACTAGTAAACATATGTTCAATTAATTCATTATTCTCCTTACAACTGGTGTGAGAGATGGATTTTCTAGTTATGTATTTATCCTAGATTCTTTGGCTTGATGTTACTATGGGGAACACTTCTTTGATATCTCTTATATGCTGAAAATTCAAGATATCTATTAGTGTGGAAAGTTTCTAATAGGACGTCATGGTCATCATGATGAGACCTTATGATATCATCTCGAGTATGGACTATTTTTCCATGGTATGATCGCAGACTAACTATCACTACAGATCATTTAGATTCCTTCAAATGGATGGGATGAGATTATTCTTTATAGGAGAGAGATATCAAGAAGGATTGAGTGGTTATTAAAAGTAGGAAGCTTTAACCAATAACCAATTGGTCGGTGATTTTACACTTTAACACATATAGAACATCAGGAATATAGGATCCTTTAGTCATGGAGATCTATATGGACATCTTTCTCAAGGATGTTTCGAGACTTCCTATGAGGTGGGAGATATTTTTTTCATCAACTTACACCCTATGACCTCTCCTATATCTTTTGTACCATATCAGATGGCCCTTATCAAGATCTAGGAGCTGAGGGTGTAGTTGGAGGACCATAGAGGGAAGGGTGTTATCAAAACCAATGTCTCCCCCCTAGAGAACTCCAGGGTCTTTCATGAAAAATTTTAATGGGAGAATGTGACATTGTACTAATTATATTTTCCTAAACCAAGCCATGATAAAGAACAAGTTCCCCTTTTCATTTATTGAAATGATATTTGATTAGCTGTGAGGTGTTAGAAGTTTCTCAATAATATAGCTTAGGTTCGGCAACCACCAGTTGAGTGTTTGTGGGGATAATACTCAGAATATATCATTTTTATGTCACTACAGATACTATGACTTCCTGGTGACCCCTTTATTTGTGAAGAAATCCCCATCTTTGTTAAAGGATTTGATGAACTGGATCTTCTAGCCATGCGTAGAAAAACTTTTATCTGTCTTAATTGATTAAATTCTTTTTTACACTATGTTATATGATGAGCATGTAGATGACTTGAGGATTGTACTAGACGTTATTTTGGAGAACTAGCTGTATATAAATCTCTCAATGTTTCAGTTCTAGATCCATGGGGTTCAATTTCAAGTTAATGTAATTTTTAAGCAAGGATTAGCTATGGAATTAGAGTAGATTGATGTAGTGATTTCATGGGATCTACCTAAGATTGTTTCATAGGTGCCTAGTTTTCTTATCATAGAGAGGTGACATTAGAGGTTAATGTTGGAATTCTGTAGTATTGAATCACCTTGGACCACCCTAACATGGAATGTTCATCCACTTACCGAGACTGGGCAGTTCCAGTGAGTATTCGAGGAGTTGAGGCTGAGAATGAAAAGTGATCCTATTTTGAGACTATGAAAGGAGGGAATAGAGTGTGTAGTGTATTACAATAAACCAAAATTTGGATCAAAAACATGTTGAAGTAGTGGCAGAAAATGATCACATATAGGTCAAGGAATTTTATTCCCCATAAGCAGAACTACGTAGCTCACAACATGGAGATGGAAGCGGTGACCTTAACTTTAAGGATGTATAGGAACTATTTTATGGGGGAGCTATTTTTTTACTCTAATCATCTGTGTCACAGGTATTTCTACTCATATAGACACATAATACTAATATAGAGGCACTGGTTGGAGTTCTTATATGACTATGACTTCGAGATATCATATACTAATTAGAAGGGAAATAGGGTTAAAAATGTCCTTAGAAGGAAGTCTCATTCTCAATTAGTGGATGAGGCATCTGAGTGGTTATCTTATTTGAAGATGACCCCTATAGAGGATGAGGGAGAAAATATTCTTCATTTGATGATGTTGACTCATCCACTTATCCAGTAAGTGAGGGAGGACCAGTTGGGAGACATCATCTATGAGGTACTACATGACTGGATATCCTCATGAGATTCACCAGATAGATTCTATGAAGGAGGGATTCACATAATCATTTTATAGGTATAGATAGTGGGCCTGGTCAAAATATGAGATGAGGAGATGATGGAGTTTCGCAATTCTCTTTTTTCCTATACATCTTTCTACAAGGAAGATGTGTAGGGACCTTCAATGAATGTTTTGGTGGATGGAATAAGGTGGAGTGTGGTCGATTTGCCTCTTGGTGTCTTATATTTTTGTAGGTGAAGGATAAGAACCCAGTTATGGTAGTTATATCTCTACCTCTTGAGATACTGAAGTAGAGATGGGATTAAATATCCATGGACTTTGTGATAGGGATTCCATGGATAAAAAAAATCAATGATTCCATCTGGGTGACAGTTGACTGATTTAGAAAGTTGGAGTACTTCCATGATATCATGGAGAAGATTTAGGTAGATATTTTCGAATAGTTGTACATGTTGATATCGTATTATTTAATGGGGTTACCTCTATTATTATCTCCAACCCCGATGAAAGGTTCATGTCATGGTTTTGGAGAGGCCCGTAGAGGTCATTCAGGACCTAGTTAAGGATGAGTAAAACATTTCACCCACCGAATGATGGGAAGACTGAGCACATTATCCAGGTGTTGGATGATATGATAAGAGCTTTCATGTTAGACATCATCTAGTGATGGGATGGTTACGTAAATTTGTTACAGTTTTCATAAAAAAAAGATATCACTCTAATATCATCGTGGAACCTTTTGAGGCCCTGCACGTGAGACCCTATATGTCACTATTATGGAAGATTCACATTGTTAAGGAATTTCTTGATAGTCTAGAGATAGTGTAGTCGGAAATAGATATATTCTTGGTGATTTTTGAGTGTATGAGGATAACCTTGACTAGGAATAATTATTATATATTTTGACATCGTAGACCCTTGGATTTTGAGTAGAGAGACCATGTCTTCCTAAGAGTCACCCATTATGAGGAATATAGAGATTCACTTAGGTAGGGTTAAATGGTGAATAAGGGTTTGATTTTGATAAATATATCCAAAAGTTCATGAGATCAAGATGATTTGGATGTGGTTAAAATTTCCCAATGTTTTTGAAGGGGTTTTTCAAAAGGTTTATATAGACAATGGTTTTGGATGTCAACTCGTTGAATCAAGTGGGATATAAATTTATTTATAGATAAAAAATAAAAAATGGGATAGAAACGTATTTTATGATAATTGTGCAGAAAAAAATCTCTAAATATAGTTTTAAAATTTTGAGGAGAATTAAAATTCCTAAAAAAGACCTTTGTGGTTATCATTCAAAATATAGAGAAATTATTATATATATGGAGGGTTTTATAGAAGAGAAGACACCCACATTGATTTCATGAAGAATTAGGGACATAATGAAATGAAAAATATGGGCAAGGAACACCTTTTCATTTTATTATAAAAGGGGGAGATAAAATAATGGGAGTGAATATAATTCATTATAAATCAGTATAGTGTTTTTGAAGAATCATTACCTAAATGTTATTGCGGATTCTGGGAGGTTTTTTCAAAAAAAAAATAAAAAGGGGAAGAATATTGTAACTAGGGAGATTTTTGTTAGATTTGATGAAAATTATTTGAAGGATATGAAACACTTTAGGAGATAGAGTGAATGAATGAACAATTTAAATTTGTATTTTCTAGTTTTAGGATTTTTTTATAGTTAATAACTGTCCCATACATGAATTTGGATTTATGAAACATGGGTTTTTTTGTTTCGAGATGGATAATTAATGGTCATCAATTTTTTAAGGTTTTAGATTTTGTATATGGAGAACTAAGAATAAATGGCTTGAATTATTTTAGGAGATGAGTAAGAATTGGAAGATCTAAAATTTATATAGGGAGAAGAGTTGATTGGATAATAATGATTTTTGATTTCAGAAGATGATAGAAGTAGTTGGAATACATTTAATGGTCAATAAATTGTTTTTATGTTTAATTATAGTATTTAAATTGGAATTTGTATTTTAAAAAATTAATAGATAAGTTTTCAGGTGACATACAATATCCTTTGTGAGGAATCATAATATTTTTAGAGTGATGACGTTTTGTAGAAAATTTTAAAGTTATAAAAAGTCAAATAATTAAGAGAAGGATCATACCATGTGGGTGAACTTTAAAAAATAAAATAGTTCCTAGTAATACATTGAGATAAATAATATTCTCAAAACCCGAAATTTAATAAGGAATTATAAATTAAAGGGATACATAATATTTTTTAGTAGATGTGTAATATATATTGGTCAGTGTTTATGAAATTTCGAAGATATATATTTAGATGATTCCTAGAGGATTTATGTATATTATTAAGATACTAAGAGTTTCATAGTATATTATTGGAAGTGAGAAAATTAGAAAATTCATGTGAAAAACTCTATGAAACGAATGGTTTATTTAGAAACCTTCTTGATATAAATATTTATTTGGACCAGGCGTATTATTTTTTCAAAAACCCTACTAAGATACCAAATATTTTTTTTGATTCATATAGATTATCAATGAAACATAATTTTTTACATGTTTTTTTCAAAAACAATTATATTAAATATCAATCCATGACCAAGAGATTCACCCTGTGACATCTTCATGTGAGGGATAAGACATCAACTTATAATGAGTTATGATATACATAATAAATTAGAAAATATGGTTGATAATGATTATGTTTTGTACAGAATGTTCATTAAATTAAGTGTCAATAAATATGGATTTCCAAATAATTATATTTCAACTAATATGGATATTCTCATGGCATGGATAAGTTTCGAGCCGCAATAGGTTTAGTGATTGAATATACTTGGTGGTTGGACCACATTGTGATTCTAGGAGCATATTATGATAAAAAAATATCACACCATGATGGGATGGCCATGGAAAAGAACGAGGTGATGTGGATGATTTTATTTCGTATATTTTAATTATGATATAGTATTCACATAATTAAGTAAAAAATCTCTTAGTAACTAATTTGAGAAATCAAAATAGATTGAAAAGCGTTGGGAGTTTCACACTGTGATATTTACTGATTTAAATAAATGATATTTGGAAGATTATGTGGATCTAAATTTTAACTAGGAAACACATCATATAGAAAGTAAATACATTTTGATTAGAGATATGTTAAGAAAAAAATTTCATGGTATAAGAATCTTCACTGGGAATACATGATTACCAGATTATATAAAATATAAATTTACAAATTAAAATGAGGATGTTATGGATGGGATTTTTGAAGTTTTCTCTGTTTTATTAGAACATAATGAGAACATAAAGGCATGTGATAGAAATGGTATAATCTAAGTGGATGAGAAAAGTGAAATTAATTCTAACCATAGGATTAAGGTTTGCTTTCATGGAATGATTATAAGAACTACTAGTACCAGTAATAGAAATAATAGAAGAGTTCGAGAATATTAATATATCCCAGTTTCATAGAATAAGAAGAAGATGGAGCCTTATAAAGGACTCTATTGACATATCTAGTATATTAAAAGATAATGACTATGGTAATAAGAAGAATTTGGTATTGATATAACTATAGGTAGAAAATGAAAACTTGGAAAAATATAATTCTATGTTTGGAATTGTCATCCTTTTGAGAAGAACAATTGTTGTGCTTAATTTTTTGAATGAAAAAGACTCAACCCTCACATTGAGGTTATAATCTCATCAATCCTTTTAATATTACAAGATAATCAATCAAGGAATTAAATGAAGCATAATATCTGGAGAAATGTTATAGGATGATTATCATACAAAATAGAGTGATACACTCACATATATAAAATATCAAATCCTTCAGATAATTTTCATGTGGTGTAGAAAACGAAGGGAGTTGACCTTGTATTGGTACTGATCCTTTCTATGACCTTGTAATGGTTTTATTGCTTCACATAGAGTGACCATGAAATAAAAACATGTATCCATAAAAAGTGATTATAGTGGATTCAAATACACTGACACAACATCATGTTTATTCTCCTTGGATTATCCCTTTGTAGTAATTAATTAAAATAATAATGTTTCATGTGATTTACTTTTGAAATTTGAGTTTTTAATATGATATGATAATCATTATAATAGAATGATAGACTAAAAATGTTACTTATAATAAAGGAACAAGATCAAAACATCCTATAGGACCAAAAGAAGAGGAAAAAATTTAAATAGTTGTACCTAGATTCAACCCCATACCAGGGATATTCATGCGAACCTAGTCCCAAAAATAAATTTTAGTACATGTAAAATATAATATACAAATTCCTAAAACTAATCATGTAGAAAAAATTGAAATTTACCTTATTCTAACCAGGAAACTAAATTTCTTGACTGTGGTTATTTCAATAAGTGATAGTAAATCATAGTCAAAGTATTAAAAACCAAACCATGGTAGAACCATTGACTCCAAGATGATCCACAAAACTAGTGGTTTTCATCAAGATCATATGAGTGTAAAATTCAAATATTTTAAATGAGGAAGGATTATCCTATGTTGGGGTGGTATAACCTGTGATCATTTCCTTAGCATCTGATAACCATTAAGAAGTACATTAAAATAATTCACCTTGGAATATGAAATGATCTAGACTAATCCTCACCATGGAGAGTATAGTTTATATTCCTTTAAAAGGATATTATGGTTAGTTTTGTGTTCCACGCATAATACTGATCTTAAAAAAGAAATGTGATTTACTCTAGAAATATAGTTATTTGAATCTAACTTTTAGTACATAGTCATTGGATTAGATAGTATGAACATGATTAACCAAATTTTTTAAATATATATATATAAATGTTTTCCTGATATTTTTTTATTAATTCCTAGGAAATAAGGACTCAATTTGAATTTTGAGAATGAAATTCGATAATGTTAAGAAGAATTAAAGATTAAAAGGGGCCTTTTTGTAAATGATTTTTTTCATTATATTTTATATTTTCATTTGAAATAAATATTTATGAATATTAGAAATGTTATTTGATAAAATGGGTATCATTTTTTATATCATAAAATAAAATATATCTAAGGCTATAATAGATCAAGATTTTAAAAGAGGACCAACATATTCGATATCATATATGACTAAAGACTCCGAGATTATTAGAGAATATAACATACCAACCATTTAAAATATATATATTTTAAATAAATTCAACATTTTTTATATCTTATAATGTATAAAACACCTGATTTGAATGAAAAACGACACTTTATTGAAATATTATTATTTAAACATGACCATTATAACAAAGCTGTTAAGATGGTGGGAATAAATAGTAATATATAAATTAATAAAATTATATGTTTTACACATTTATAAAATAAAATCAGTGGTTATATATTGATCAAAAAGAAAATATGAACTAATTGAAAGAGAAAAGAAACGTTTTTTTATAAAAAACATTATTTTTTTGAAAAGAATCATTACTCATGTTTTGAATACATTATTTAAAATTAATTTTTTTCACTTCTATAAACATTATTTGATGAAAGAAACTTAATTTTTAATATATAAATTTCAAAATTGTATTTTGATGATGTTTTTTGAATTTTGTGAAATGATTATTTTTTTGATGAATAGCGAAAAATACAAATTTTTATTGAAAGCTAATTTCATTTAAATTATTTAAAAATATAAATTATTTTTTAAATTAGGTTTAATATAAATTTAGCATAGTTATAGTATAATAATTAAAATATAGGTCAGTGTAATAAGTTTTCTATTGATTTATTTTATATATATGAGAATTTTCTCCTTATAAACCCCCCGTTTTCATCACGTCTGTGTGTATAATTTTAAATTGAATTATACCAATTCTATGAATTTATTTTGGAAAAGTTTATTAAATATATATAATCAGAATAGTGTATATTATATAATAATTTTAACTTACCTTTTGACCATTATGAATAGTAAATATAGTAAAAAATTAATTACCAGGGTTAAGGTAAAAATTGATTTACCTAGGGGTTAAACGAAAAAGATAATGGTTAAAATGACCTCAATGTTTTTCCACAACCAATTTTATAACAAAATTTCAACTTTATAAACTATAAGTATAAAAAATGACTTATTTTTAGGATTTTATTCATTATATAAATATTGGTGTAATCAATTCATTTAAAAACTTCCATGTGTGTCCTCTCCCCCACTTATAAAAGGCTAAGCCCTATCCTCCACAATATACACTTCAAAATCCTTTTTGTTCAGCAAATACCAACCCATATAACTTCTTGAATACCCTTCCAACATTATACATCTATTTTTGTGTTCACGAATCCTTCCTAGGAAGGATTTTGGTCCTAACCTATAGAAGATATTCAAAGAAGTGGTAATGTTCTTAAAAAAGATTTTTATATTGTTTCTTATTCCACCTCCTTAAAATATTATTAATCCATGATTATATAATAAAATGAGTATCTAAAATATAATTTTATTTTATTATGTGACGTTCATGACCAATTGTTTTCTCTTATTCCATCAAAAGGGAAATGATATTGTTGATCGTGTGTACAACAAATTACCTAATCATGAAATGATGTAATTCATTTTCCATCACCACTTTCAAGGATTGATATAGTAACGTATTTAACAGATTTATATTATATTCATGAAATTTTTATAATTAATTAATTTTAATATTAAATAATCCTTCTTACATTCCATTACATTTAAAATACAATAATGACGCTTGTGTGTACGATGGACTACTACCTCATTAAGCGATGTGATTTTGCACTTACTCTTTATGGGGAAGGTAATATGGATAAATTTAATGAATATATGTAATATATATAACATGATATAAATTATATAAAATTAATATTTCATACATCTTCTTACTCTTTCACCCATTAAGGGAATGATATCATCGCTCGTGCATATGTATGTCCTACCATCTCTAAGAAGTGATGTGATCCATTTTCCATGCCCAGATTTTCAAGATGGTTATAATAACGTATTCAGTGACTAAATATTAAATTTATACAATTATTATCATTCTTGATATGATGTTTTTTTATCCTATTTACAATAATTGAAACTTTAATGAAAAAACATGCATGAGAAAACAAGACAATTAACACCCAAAACAGTGAATATAATGAAATACTATTAACAAACACAATATAAAACGGTATAATAGGATCATATATGATATTTTAAATATGAATATGGTTTTTTTATAAATTAATAACATGATTAAAACCATTATATAGGATGTTAAATCATATTCTAATAAAGGAATGGGTGAGGTCAGGGATTTTTGTCTCAATTTTCCTTCCTTGAGACACATGTCATGTTATGAAACTACCTTATTTTATGAGGTGTATTTAACTACCATTTTTCATGTAACATTATGGTAAATTAATAAATTATGGGTTTTTATTATTTAATTTTAATTATTTTAACTAAGACAATTTTACATGAAAATTGCCAAGTGGTAAAGAATTTCATTACTCAATTTCTTTCCATTGGGTTATATTACTTCATCATCATCTTTGACATTATAAGTTTAGGCGTGTAACGACATTTAAATATGTTATGTTTTATTTCCACCTTTTTATGTGTATTTACATTTTACACAGAAAATCAATATTAATTATTACTTCAACATTACAATTTTTAATGGTTTCTCGTCTCACTTTTACTTTAGTGATATGTATTCCATATTCACCACTTATTCCTTTATATAGTGTATATAATGACACTTTAGATATGTTATATCGTGAATATATTTAAATTTACGGTATTTAAAGATTCATTTTAAGGTATTTCATTTATGATATAAGTTCCCGAATTTTCATGGGAGGTATTGATCCTTTTAATTTTTTGGTGAACCCTTATTGAGATTTATTTTTTGGATTAAACATAGAAATCACATGTTAGAGTAGGTAATTTTATCTTTATATGAAAGGTATTTGGGGTAAATCCTTTTCATTAGAAAAATACATGTAATGTATTAAATACCTGATGTGTGTTATTCTAGATAGATCCCTTGGACGTTGTGGAATGGTTTTTATTCGGAAGGTTAAAACTCAAGAATTAAACGACATGTAAAATTTACACACCATGTAAATGATGAAATTTTTTAAAAAGATAAAGAACCTATTTTAGTTTTCCTCACCCCTGTTTAATTTTTCTCCCCACATAGAAGCCCTCTATTGATATATCCTCTTTTATCCTAAAGTAATGCTTTGATCCTGTTAGTCCGTCCGACCTCCAATCGAGCCACCATTCATCGCATTGTAAGCACATCAGTGAGATATTCAATCCATTGTATCATTTTTTCTAATTTATATTTCTATATTTTTTCTCTTATGGATTTATGTGATTTGTCATATTTTTAGAGTATCTTTCTTGTTTTCTAATTTCTCCCATCTTAGGTTGAATTTGGAGCTCAAATATGAAAAAGTACCCCTCTGCCACCAAAACGTAGGTGGTCTAGTATTTATCTCTTAAGTATTATTTCTTTATATTATGAAAAATGATTCTACACACCATACTTTACATGTTTTTTCTTAAAAATACACATAAACCTTGTTTAATTAGTTAACCTTGAACGAAATGGCCTAGTTTCCCCATATCCTTGTTGGGATAGATCCCCTTTGGCTATTACCACCTCTTAAGGTGTGCCTATGGAATTGTACCATGATATTTTAAATTCTTATGTGACCAAAAGATCTTATTTATGGTTTTTTAGTCAATCTTGAATGTAAGGATCATATTTAATGAAATGGAATGTTAGTGGTATGACCACATCACATATTTTGGTTTCAAAATGGTTATGCCCATTTTAAAGTGGAATGTTAATAAAATGTAAACACTTTTTATTGTTAATGGCTTATGATACAAGGGAATTATATCCCTTATACTTTTGATACTCAAGAATGATGTCCCTTATACTTGTGATGCTTGGGAATGGTGTCCCTCATACTTGTGACACTCGAAAAACGTATCCCTTATACATATGATACTCAGACATGGAGACCATTATACTTGTGATACATAGGCATGGAATTACTTATAATTATGATACACGGGCATGGTATCCCTTATACTTGTGATACTCGGGTATGGAATCCCTTAAACTTGGGATACTTTAAAATGGCGTCCCTTATATTTGTGATACTCAGGAATGACGTCCCTTATACATGTGATACACATGTATGAGTTATTGTAATAACTGACTATGGCATCCCATTTAATTATAGTACATGGGCATGGAGATACATGTACATCTGATACCAGGGAATATAATCCCTTATTATTTTAATACTCATGCATGGAATACCATATACTTGTGATACTTGTGATGGAGACCCTTATGATCTATAATGCTTGGGTAAGGGATCCCCTACTATTTTATGAGACTTTAGTTATTAGACATGGATGCATGAATTGTGCATCAGGACCTGGCTAGCACTATTTTTGTATATTTATGGATATGAAAATAACTATGTATATACAACATACACATATATATATAAATATACAAATATATGTATATTCTCATGAAGATATATACTCAGACGTTTTCCCAGCTTGGGCCAAGGTAGGTAGTTTCAGCCTAGTGTGACCTTTGGAAACCAGAGCCAACCCTTTACTGATTACATTAATTCTCTAAAATTATTATATCTCAACACTTGTAATATTATTTTAGATGAATGGATAGTTCTAGACACAATTGGTGGTGTCCTATAGAGTATATCTCACACAATTTTAGTCAATCATTTGGTTCTCGAAAGAATTAATGGATGCAATCGATGCTTTATTTGATTGTAGCAAGGGAGAGGGGGGGATAAGACTATGTTATGGATAATGATTCTATCTAGAGATACTATATTGGTCTGTTTGGTGCTTTTTATTTATATGTATATATGTCATCCTACTTCCATTTTATTCATGTTCCTTTTTGAGACATGAACTACATCACTTTTTATATGGAATTTGATATTGATACTAATATATGGTTATTTTATCTAGATGGTTATCTTCTAAAATGATTTATTATTATTATTCTATTATTTATCATTTAATTATACTATTATTTGACTCTGGTCATGATTGTTTAGTATCCCCACTATAACCGCTTGGACCCTCATTGCTAGTCTAAATCCTCTAGAATACAAAGAGGCACACTTGAATCCTTGTGACCCACCGATGTGGGGCACCACTTAGTGGTTCCTAGGTCAGGACGTTACACATGGGAATTATGATTCAAACATTACCAAAATAGTAAGTGTATATTTCAAAATCTCATCATAACTCAAGATTATAAATATTAAATTCTCTTTGGGGTAATTATATGATATTACTTAAACTAAATAAATTTCCTTCTCATATGGATATTCAAGAATTTTTTCTAGTAATAGTACCCTTTTTTCTATCTTTGGTACTTAAAACGGGTGAGAAAATGTTTTTAAGAAAAGATGAATTTATTTATCTCTTCGGAAAAAGATTCTTTTTTCTCCCAATACCATGTTTTCTAAAACCGTTTTCAAAAACATGTTTAACATTATCAAAATTAATAATTAAATAAATTTTTACCATGTTTTATTTTTAAAAAAATATTTGGAAATAAATATTCAGGTTGTTTTCCAGAAAATGTATGTTTTTCTTTCACTAAAAAAGAGGATAAAATCTTTATTTTAATATCTACGTAATATATGGAATTTTCTTCCATCATGACTACTCAATTTTTTTTTAATCTCATTTTACAATTATATTTTTTTAATGATAATTTCCCCTAATATTTTAGATTTGTTTTTATAAAGTAATTTTCAAATGGAAAATGATATTTTATTCAAGAATGTTCTAGTGTAATTTTTATGGTATTTTTATTCATTAATAAAAATTAACCTCATTTTACTTATTATCCATTAATAATTATGTTGTGATGATACCATCTAAATTACTATTTCAAATGGTTTATGCTAATTTTGAATAAAGGAAGTACCGGTTTGATACAAGTAACATTAATATATATGGATTATGATTATGTTTATTTATTGGAGAAAATTTTAACATTTTATATGCTAGTTTTCCTATAAAAATGTATACAATGATTATATTTTACACATTTCGTATGACCAATGCATTAGAATTTGTATGTGATAAGCGTGTCCCACAATATCCTATTGATGTATCATTAGGTCTCATGAGAAACACTAACTTGGGTTTTTGGCTAATACCTTACCCATTTAAGAATGATTTCTTAGCATGAGGCCTTGAAGGTATTGTTATGATGCCTATAATTATGTGTTAACTAATAATTAGATTAGTTATTGAAGTTCAATGTGATTATTCAATTAGATAGAATATCCATGGTTAAATTTCAAGATCATGTGATTATTTATATGGAATTATTTGATAATCATTAATTCCTACCGCATTATTCTTTGTGTTCAAGTTATTAGTTAAACGACATGAAATTTATTAATTTACCTTCCTGTATTTATTATGTCTTACGTATTCATAATAGATTCCACTATTAAAATACTCTAACAGAAAATTTGACCTCAAGCCTTTCTTATGTTTTCTTCTCCCCAAGATTCAAGGAAGTGTTTTGTGATTGATTTACAGGGATAATCTATGATGAATAATAGAATTATCAAAGAAAACACTTTTTGTATTCAATGTTTTAAAATGTAATTTGAATTTAAAGTAAGAATCTAGTTTAGCAAGACTAATAAACTATACATTATTTTGGGATGTGATTCCTATTATCTGATGCCAATGTAATAATGTAACTACTTGCTCTAGGTTACTGGAGTCAGGGTCTATATATTTTTCATTAGAGGAAGTTTAGTAGAAACCTTGGGAACTGGATTTCAGAAAATATAGACTGGGGAACATAACACTATGCTAGAAATTGAGGATATGTATAAAAGAACATTCTAGAGTTTTAGTAAGGTAGATATTAGGTGGTTTTTCATATAACTACATCCATGTATCTATTCTACCGAGAGATAATATTTTGGAATAGATGTACTTATTAGTAATAAATCTAAAAATTTGCATCATGCTTAACTCGAGTGTTACCTTGTACATGAGAACAAAACTTAATGCACACCTAGGTTAACACTCCCATGGTATCTTCTTGGGTTAATTAACGTTTTCATTAAAAAATGTTATGAATGATATGAAAATATTTTTATGATTTGAAAACTTTCCCAAAAAAATTATTTTATTACTATGAGATTATTTCTCCATAAAATTTTCAATTTAGGTTAATTGTTTCACTATTTTTGGGATTATACATTATTTTTCATAATGTTATGATCTAATATAGTGTGTACCATCATTTAAAAATGGTTCATAGTGGAAGGAATAGAAACAGTATCAATGCATTTAACCCATTTAGGGATTTCCCATCCTGGAAAGATAATGAATATGGAGTTAGAGATAAAGAATGAACTTGAAAAATTATAACCATATTATGGAAAATAATTTAGGTTATGAGTAATAACATTGGTTGTATGGAAAATCCAACTGATCCACTGTATGGTGTAATAATGTTTGATTAATTCTCGTATAATTTACCTAAATCATTCAAGGGGGATACAAATCCATTTATCACTGATAAATGGAAAAGTTACTAGAGAAGATAATTCCTTCCTCGGTATGTAACAAAGGATATGAGGGTTTTATGGAAGTTTATCATCTCTCAAGAGATTTAGATCAGTTCTAGTCATTGATTTAAAAAATTATGTATAAGGAAGAACTAAAAACAAGGAGTAGAAGGTTTTTATGGAAATTTTCTTGGCAAAGTGTTTTTATTGCAAGAAAAAATCATATATGGTGAGAAAATTGCCAGTTCTTAAAAAAATTAATATTGAATATTTCTTTTTTAGGAAGAAAATCATACAATGTTATAAATAAATGATGTGGACAAAATATGTAATATAAAAAGAATTATTTCCCATTTCTTTGATGGGTTAAATCAAATTCTTCAAATGGCACAAATCACCCAATAATTCTCATCATTTGATGAAATAATATCATATCATATCTAGACTGATAAATGATTTGACAATTATTATGAATTTAAATGGAATTAATTAAAAAACGACGACTTTGAAAAAAAAGGATAATTAAAATATGGGAAATATGGATTTCCCCATGTGATAGTGGTGGAAATAAACCCCATGTTACTTTCTTGACAAGAATGGCAGTTTTATACAAATGTGGAGAGAAATTACACCATTATAATTATTGAATGGGTTATAAAGAAGTTTCCAATCTTCAATGATTCAACTATAAGGAGACGAGACACTAAAAATGAATGTCCCAAGTCTCATGGGAATATACAGTGGAAAAAGCCAAGGGATCAATGTCAATCTTATTATATTGATACACCCAAAGTGTAATAAATAAAATAATTTCATTTTGATTTAAGAAATATGTTGTCAAAGTATTTTACCAACAATATTCTCATTATAAGAATAATAAAATATATAAGTATTATAATATAGTACCTTTTCTTTAGTGATCTAAAAGAATATGGGGAATAATATCGAAAACCATTAAAATTGATTTTATGGAACATTTATCATTTTTGAAAATAATTTTTTAGGTATTATGCCCCTTAATATGTGGAATATATTGAGAAAAATATTCATAAATATATGTTAATGAAATAATATTGGTAACATTTATTTTTTCATTATTTATGTTATATTTTTGGGAGTTTACTATATTTTTATATTTATAGAATATATTCAACAATCTGGGATTTTATTTTTGGAATAAGGAATGTTCTCATTAAGGTTTTATACTAATCGAGGTATTAACATATTTTTAATGTGAAAATATGATCAACTTCATATTATCTGGGGAATATAATGTTGATTTAGCGACCTTACCTATAAATTCTTAGACTTCATATCTTGATAGATAGATTTTGGATGAGTATTAAGGTTTACTATATGTATAATGGATTAAGATTAACTTTGTGTGTTATTATATCAATTGTGATAACTATTTCTGTTTTATAATCATCTAGAGACTATAGGAATTAATTTTCATTATAATGATTTGTTAAATGTTCTTTGGAAATAACAAATTATTTTAGATATTCATTTCTTAGAGTCAGAGACGAAGTTGGAATTGATCAAAGAAAAATAATAATAATGAAATTGTGCCTTTGAAATAGAATGATTTAAAGTGATAATATTTTCATATTTTCTTAGTCTAGTTGTTAAAATAATTTCATAACTCTTGGAAATAGATCATGAATCAAAAACATTATCCTAGTGCCTTCGTTTCGGAGGAATAAAATGGTCCCTTAACTCATCACAAATTTATGGTTTTGTGGTTGTTGAATTTCTATTGATCATTCAATTTTTTTGATCAATGACCTATATCACCCTCAATCATTATTTTTTCTTTAAACTTTTCTTCAATGTCTATATCTTTACTATCCACCTATGTTCCTCAACGTGGGATCCTTTTTATGTGATTATTCTAGATGACCTTATTACATACATTTTCCCTCTTATCCATATGATGATTTATTAACCCATATCGTGATGTAGGATTTAAATAATGTTATTTTCAAATTTTAAACCCTTGATTATTAATATATATATTAAATTACAAGGATTCAATTTATTTAAGCAGGTTGAATATAACTCCCCATGATTTTAAAAAAGGATAATCATATTCGATAGTGTATATGAATTGAAACAAAAACAATTACAAGAGAACGTTACATTGCCACAATTTAAAATATATTTATTTTAAAATAAATTCAAATTCTTTGATTGTTTGTAATGTCCACGACACTTGGTTTGAATAAAATACTACACTATATTAAAATATTATTATTTAAACATGGACTTTATAACCTATCAATTATGATGGGGGGTATAAAAAGTATTAGTAAAATTATGAAAATTATATGGTTCAAAATTTTATAAAAAAATTCAATTGTTATATATAAATTATAAATATTATAAGAACCATTTGAAAGAGAAAGATTTGTTTTTTTAAACTATATTTTGTACAATGTGGATTTTTCATGCTTTACACATGTAGTTTAAAATTATTTTTTACTAATTTTAGAAAATTAATTTATGAAATAAAATACATATTCTAAATATACATTTCAAATTTATATTTTGGTTATTTTCTTATAATTTTTTAAAAAGTTAATTTGTTTGACAAATAGTTAAAAATTATGCTTTTTATTGACAACTGACATTCATTTAAATTAATCATAATGCTAAGTTAAATTTTAAATTGGTTTTAAAGTAAAACAATTTAAATTCTATTATATTATATAAAATTTATTTCATTTTAATCAATTACATATTGAATTAATTATTTTAAAATATTTTATACTTTTGAAATTTTTCTCTTTGGAAACCCGGTTTTCATCACATCTGTGGGTATAATTTTAATTTGAAATTTTCTAGTCCTCTATATAAAATTTTTAAAAATGAATTACAGATACTCAAAAAGAATAATTTATATTATCTAGTCATTTAATTATAATTTATTTACCATTTTTAATAGTAAAAACATCAAAAAAAATTAATTACCACTGTTAAGGTAAAAACTTATTTACCTGGGGTTAAACAAAAAGAAAAACAGTTTAAATGACCTAAATAATTGTAGAACACCAAATTTATGAACATATCTTGACCATATAACCTCTAATATTCAATAATGAAACATTTTGTAGGCTTTTGGAAAGATAAAAACGTGGGAGTAATTGATTCTTTAGAAAAATTCCATGTCTGTCCTCTCCCCCACTTATATTAAGGGACACCCCTCTCCTCCACTCTTTAAACATACTTGGATATTTGTTTCACCTAATACCTACCCAAATCACTTAATTAATCCTTTAAAAACATAATACATACATTTTTTTTAACAAACACAACTCAAGAGGGGTTTTGGTACGCACCTAAAGAAGTTATCTGAAGAAGAAGAAACATTTTTATACTAGATTTTTTATTTTTTTAAACTTTCACATCAGTAAAATCATAATTAACCATGATTATATAATAAAATAATCATCCTATATATACTTATATGTTATTATGTGATTTTAATGACCAAATTTATATCTTAGTCGATTAAATGGGAATCAAAAATATTGATCGTGTGTATAGCTAATTACCGCCTCGTGAATCGATGAAATTCATTTTTCATCCTCACCTATCAAGGATGGGTATAATAATAGATTTGAAACATGTATATGATATTTATGATTTTATTATAATTATTAAATTTTTATATATCTAATACCATAGTAATTTCTATTTCATTTGAAATATAATAACATCGCTCGTGTGTACGGAAGAATACCGCCTCACGAAGTGATGAAATTAATTTTTCACTAATGATTATCAGGGAAGGTAATATGGATATATCAAATGAAAATACAAAATATATATGTAACTTTATAAATTATTTAAAAATAATATATTATGAAAAATTCCTTACCCTTTCAACTGTTATGGTAATGATATTGTTGCTCATGTGTACGTATAACCTATCATCCTTACGAAGCGATGCGATTCATTTTTCTTGCCCAAGTATTTGGAATGGAAATAATAATATATATACTGAGTAAATATTATATTTATGAAATTTTTATAATTTTTTAGATTATTTATCTATTCCCTATTTACAATAACCAAAACATTCATGAAAAAATATGCATGATAGATAGGACAATTAACAACCAAAATGAAAATAATAAAATAGTATTAACAAATGGGTGGTAAACTGTTATAATAGGATAATATCTGATATTATAAATTTTATTATGGTTATGGTATAAATTAATGACATTATTAAAACCATTATAAAAATGGATAAATCAAGTTCAACAAAAGAGAATCACGAGAACATGATTTTGTTTGTCTCAATATGCATTTTTTGAGACATTTGTCATTTTATGCACCTATCTTTTTTATGAGGTGTATTTACATATCCATTTCCATTTTATGTCACGAATAATTAAAAAAATGGTATTTTAAGTTTTTATTCTAATTATTTCATCTAAGAGTATTTAGTATAAAAATTATTGGGTATTAAGTAATTTCATAACTCAACTTCTTTTCATTGTGCTATTTTACTTATTTCTTGTCATTGAAATTTTAAGATTATGTGTGTAAATGATTTTTAATATCATATGTATTTAAAAAAAATTATTTGAGTTTTAATTTTATACATGCAATCTATTCATTGATTAATTATAACTTCAACTTTAAGATCTTTTTAAGGGTTTCTCATATCACTTTTACTTTCATGATTCATATGCCATATTCACCACTTATTCATTTTTGAAGGGTAAATAATTCAATTTTTATTTTTTTATCAATATTAAATTTCAATTTTTGGTATTTAAGGTTTCATTTTACGTTTTTCATATCATGGGGATTATGATTTAAAAATTACTAAAATGGAAAGGGTGTATTTCATAATCACATCATTATTAAGAATTGTCTATGTTTATGTATCCCTTGAGGGAATTATTTTATACTTATTAAATTCAATAATTTTTCTTCTCCTTTGGTTATTAATGAAAATTTTCAATTAATATTGGAATTTATACTCACTTTGTTACATAAAATGACTGAAAAAATGTTTTTAAGAAAATTAAACATTATTTTTCTCTTCGGTTGAAAATAAGTTTTTCTCCCAAAGCCTTGTTTTCCAAAAAAATGTTTTAAAAAATTCTATTCAAATTAAAAAACGATTTATTAAATTAATTTTTACCCATTATTTAATTTTTATAATAGTTTTTGAATGAAATATTTATGTCATTTTCTTAATTTTGGATGTTTTTATTTTATAGAAAATGTGAAAGGAATAATTTTTTTAATGTGTATGACACATAATAAATTTTCCACCATCATGACCACTGATTTCAGTAATCATCCTTTACATGTTTACATGTTTATTTTCAAAGAAAATGTTTTTTATAATATTTAATAATTTTTTTACTTTATCAAAGCTGTTTTCAAAGTGAAAATTATATTTTCCTCAGGAATATTTAATGGAAAATTTATGGAGTTTTAATTCATAGAAGAAAAAAACCCTCATTTTACTTGTCATTTGTTCAGAACATGTTCAAATTATACCATAAAAATTATTATTCTAGATGGTTATTTTTAATTTTGACTAGGGATGTAACAGCATGAAACCATTCATATTACTCTTGTTGTTTTATGATTATGGTTATTGATTGAGGTAATCAGTGATATTTGATATGCTAGTTTTTCAATATTAATTTCTATGTTATTATGGTTTACCCAATTCATATGAAGAATTAATTGGACATAGTAAGTGATGTAAACATCATTCTATATCCCCTCGATGAATATATTGGTCTTATTTGACAAACTAGAGATAGTTTTTATTCGATACCTTATCCATTTGTGAATGATGTCCTGGAAAAATGCCTTGAATGTATGGTTATGATGTACGACAATATGAATTCCCTAATTATGAGATTAGTTATTTATATTCAATGTCATTATTCTATTATTTAGACTATACATGGTTATGTTCCAATATCAAGTGATTATTTATATAGAATTTTTTTATTATCATTTATTACTTCCTTATTATTATTAATGTTCAAGTTATTGAATAAGTGGAATGATTTTTAGTTATTTACCATTTGATATTTATTTTCTCTTATGTATTGAAGATATATTATTTTGTATGCATACCCTTACTGAGTATTTTATCTCACCCCTTTCCTTATATTTTATTTTCCCCAGGATATCATGTAGTTTTTGTGTGATTCGCATGTAGGGATACACAATGATTAATAATGGTGTTCTCAAAGATAACACTTTCTGTATTTTATGTTTTAAAATATAATTTGAATTTAAATTATATATCTAGATTACCATAAATAATAAAATATTTGGTACTTTGGGATATTATTCTTTTTATCTTAATACAATTTAATTGAGTAACCACTAGCTATAGATTACTATAGTTATTACAACCCTTCTTTTTATTACACACTTTTATTTCATAAACTCATCACTTGATACAACATAGAATATTGAGAGGTTTAGTGTCTTTGGGGATGAAAAACATTACATAGAGACTTAAAACATAAAACACAACATATTTATTGAGAAATTCCTTTACATGACCACTATACTCCCTCGTACTTAACATTTCATGGGATAACCTACGGACATGCATAAGAAAATAGTGAGCTATAAACCCTATTAACGGAGTAAAAAAACTAATAACATGAATAATACAATAAATGTTAGTAAATAGGTATATAAATGGAGAATAAAATAAACACGAACATAAATTCATGATAAATCATGATTATAACTACATGGAAATGTGGCAACAACACTTAACAGGGTATTAGAATGAGCCAGGGCTCATCGCACATGGAGAATGATTAAAACATCATTTCACATAAATTATCATGATTAAAACCTCATTTTACATTAATTTCCATGATTAAACCCTAATTTCACTTAATTTATCATGATACTAATCATTACCCAATGCATTGGAGAGCTATCAGGGAATACCCTTCTTAAACATTTCATTTCATGATCATACAACATAAATTCATTAAACACCATAATTTATTCCACCATAGAGGAATGTGGAATTCATATATGAAACTATTCCCTCAATAAGTAAATGTATATAATGGTTAATACCCTTGATAGATAATTGGGGATGTTATTAAATATACAATGATTTTGGCTTGGAAAATGGCGGTGTAATTTCAGCAGTATAACGATGTGACATAAGACTTCATTAAAAAGGTCGATGAAAGATAAAATGGTGTATAATCATATTTACATGAAATGGAAAGTAATGGGTTAATATAGATACATGTCCCAATATATGTAATGGAATTTGGATTCATAATACAAAATAATTTCTTGAATGGAACTGAGGAGAGAGAGATTCTTTACGGAATTTCAGTATGGTAACGGGTGTACATGGGAGGAATTAATGAGAGATAAAATGGGTCTATCATCATTGAAAAATAAAGTGGGAATTATAAGGGAGGTGTAAAATTATAACCCAACATTTATAATTTAAAATAAAATGGCATAACAATATTGAGAAACTTAGATAAAATGTGAAAGGAACCCCTTACTTGGAAGTGTGATTCCAATGGATTGAGAGAGGATTGAGAGAGGATTATTTGGAGCTTAGGGAGACTTGGGAGGATTCTATATATAGGAGGGAAGAGTTTGGTCTTTCTCCAAAGGCTTTTAGTGGAGAGGAAGTGGGAGCTTGGTGGGTTTATATATGAAATGAGATTGAATTTTTTAATATTTAGCTTTGGGACACCACACATTAATCTAATCAAAACCACAAACCAACCCATGGTTATTGCCCATTTTGTTTTCCAAAGGGGAGTAGAAAACATTATTTTATATGGTAAATGGCCTAACGTCTTAAAATAATAGGTTTTCTTATGTGGAGGTTAGTCAACCTCTCAAGGAAATCAACTTAAAAAATTAAAATGTTTTATAAGTCTTGAATGGTCCACTAAAGAATTGTAAAATAAATGAAACAAACCTAAAATCACATTGTTTTAATGATAAAACATTTATTGACCGAATATAATGTTTATAGTATTTTATTACATTACTATTTGGTCATTAGGATTACATAAAACACATTATAAATTTTAATGGTATTTAATTTTTACCCAAAAATTTGAATGTCTGGGAAAATTATAAAAAATTCACCATTTAATAATTTAAACATCCCGATTCAAAAAATAATATTCATTTTAACTAAATAATTTTATAAATATGTGAATTTTTAATTTTAAAATGAAAACTGACATTTATCGAAAATTCAGGGGTTTTGAAAAAAATTGCTTTCAAACCTTAATAAAAAGCACAACTCATTCATAATAATTATACAATCATTTGTATTATATAAAAAAATTAGAAAAACATATTTCACAAAAATATTATTTAATTCAAAAATATATTAATTCATCATAACGGATTTCTTAATTAACTAAAAATGATATTTTTTCTTTAAAAAACTTTTTACAAAGTACCAATAATAAAATGAATGTATATTGTCTATACAAAAAATAATTTACATAGTCATAGTGCCAGGTTCTTGTTACATAACACCTTGTAACACCTACATAAGACCAAAGGGTGAGGTGTGCGATGGTGAAATACTCTTGGGGTGGATTGGATAAAATCGCTCGGGTGGTAATCTCTATCAACTTCCACTTCTCCCACAGGCAGTTCCACTAGAGCTTAACGTGTTGAAGCGTATCTTGGGATTGGTTGAGAGTGAATCCCAATGATTCCACCTCCTTTTATAGATCCAACAAATGAGATTTTTATAGATAAATTCTACTAGATAAGGTCATCACTTCCTTTTTCTGAGTGAATTTGATTTGTTAAAGCCATATATTTATACTAATCATGTGACCACTGTTTGACATCTATATTAGCAATGGAAACAATTCATGAGGGTATTTTAAAATCCAAAAACATATAACCATAGACGTTCATATGTTATATAACCATTTTACATAATAACACTTTTAGTTAGATCAAGGGAAATTTTCATTGATAAAAGTTTTGGTTGTTATAATCCACCCCCCTTATGAAATTTCACCATCGAAATTTCCTTTTCCCACAATAAAATAGATGTGGGTAGCAATGATTCCTTACTGCCTCTGATTCCACATTGCTTCTTCAAACATTAGGTTTCACCACAACACCTTAAAGAGGGACATTGTCATATTTTGTAGAACTTTCTCCCTATGATCTAAGATCCTCATCGGCTTCTATTCATAAAGGGGGTCATTCTCCAACGGTACCACCTCTTGATTGAGTACATGCAATGGGCTAGGTATGTAATTCCTCAATAGTGATACATGGAATACATCTTGTATTTGAGATAGGTTTGGTGGGAGTTCTAGTCAATAAGCCACTTCTCCAATGTGAGCAGGTATCTCAAAAGGGTTTATGTACCTTGGACTAAGTTTTCCCTTCTTTCCAAATATCATAACTCTCTTCCATGGTGATATCACAAGGAATACCATGTCTCCAACATCGAACTCTAGGTCTCATCGATAATTATCAGCATAGATCTTTTTTCGACTCTGAGCAGATTTAATATGCTACTGGATGGTCTTATCCTTCTCCACTATTTCTTCCACCATTTCTAGACCTAGGAGGTTTTTATCCCCAACTTCATCCCAACATTCTAGTGTTCTGCACCTCTTCCCAAACAAGGCTTCATAAAGAGTCATTTGGATGCTTGAGTGGAAACTGTTGTCGTAAGAGAACTCAAGAAGAGGATGATGGTGATCACATCCTCTTATGAAGTCCAATGAGCATTCTCTCAACAAGTACTCAAGTGTTTGGATTGTCCGCTTAGATTAGCCATCAATTTGAGGATGATAATCCGTACAAAAGTTCAGCTCAGTATCCAGAGCTTGTTGAAGACTCTTCCAAAACATAGAGGTGAATCTTGGATCTCGATCGGATATAATCGATAGTGGTACTCCATGTAGCCTTACCACATCATTGATGTTTATATATGCAAGTTGATCTAGTGAGAAATCCTCCCAAATTTCAATGAAGTGTGCAATGTGTGTAATATTATCCACAACAACCCATATAGAATTGTTTCCTTTAGATGTCTTCGGAAGTCTCGTGAAAAAGTCCATTGTGATGTTCTCCCATTTCCATGCTGGTATGTGTAATGGTTGCATCATTCCCTTAGACATCTACCACTCATCCTTCACTTGCTGATATACCTGGCATTTTGATGTATGCTCGGCGATCTCCTTCATCATGTTATCCCACCAATAATTCTCTCAGATATATCGATACATCTTTGTGTTTCCTGGGTGAGTGGAGAAATTTGAACTATGTGCATCATCAAAAAGATCCTTCTTAAACTCTGGATTCAATGAAAGACATAACCTTGACCCAAATATCACAACTCCTTCTCCATTAACATTGAACCCCAAGGATTTCCCTTTTCTAATAGTTTCCACCTTCTTTAGAATTCCCACATAATCCTTTTGACCAGCCTTTAACCATTCCAAAAGAGGTGGTTGTGCAATAATTTGTGAACATATTGATGATGTTCCCTTCTTTATGATTCCCATGTCCATCTTTATCAAATCTAAGAATATTGGATCCTTTTCAATTATCATCAATGATAGAATCACTGGGTCCTTTCTAATTAGATCATCTTCCACCTTGTTCTCTTTCCCACAGTGGTAATGGATTGAGCAGTCATATTATTTGATCATCTCTAACCATCTTCACTGGTGCATGTTCAACTCTTTCTGGGTGAATATATACTTGAGGATTTTTTGGTCTGTATATATTTCACACTTCTCCTCAAAGAAATAATGCCTCCAAATTTTTAAATCTAAGATCACTATATCCCACTCCATATCATGTTTTGGATAGTTTTTCTCATTAACGTTCCATTTCCTTGAAGCATAGGCAATAAAAATTTTATTTTGCATCAACACACAGCCCAAGACCTTCTTCAAATCATCACTGAATACCACAAAATGCTATCCACTTGTGGGTAAAGTGAGCATGGTCGCAGTGATAAGACACCTTTTAAACTCATTGTAGATCTCTTCACATTCATCATTCTAAGAAAAATTTACGCCTTTTTGAGTTAGCTTGGAAATGGTGTTGGACAATCGTGAGAAATTTCTCTGAAATCAATGATAATATCCTACTAACCCATGGAATCTACGAATATCTGTTACCGATGTTGGCTTCATCCATCCCTAAATTGTAGTTGTCTTGGAGGGATCCACTAATACTCCATTACTTGGGATGGTATGTCCCATGAATGAGACCTCCTTCAACCAGAAGTCCCACTTATTGTAATTTTCATATAGATTCTCCTTTCACAAGGTCTCTAGTATAGTTTTTAGTTTCTCCTCATGCTCCTCCTTGGTTTTGGATTGTATTAGAATATTTTCTATAAAGACTACCAAAAACATGTCAACGTAATCTCTAAAGAATCTATTCATAAACCCCATGAATATTTCTAGAGAATTAGTGAGTCCAAAAGGAATTACTATGAATTCATAGTGCCTGTACCTTGTACAAAAAGTATACTTGGGTATATCCCCTTTTTTCACCCTTACTTGGTAATATCCCAGCCACAAATATACCTGGTATAAGTATTGTTCCCCTGATTGAACAAATCATCAATTCATGGAAGAGGATACTTGTACTTTATCATGATTTTTTTGAGCTTACAATAATCAATGCAAAGGGGCATTGACCCATCCCTCTTCTTGATGAAGTGGACTAGTGCACCCCATGGTGAGGCACTTGGGCGTATAAACCCTTTATCCAGATTCTCCTGTAGTTGTTTCTTCATCACATAAAGCTCCACAATGACCATTCTATATGGAATCTTGTATAGTATAAATGACCCATGTATAATGTAAATTTAGAATTCAACATCTCTTCTAGGAGGAAGACCACACAATTCATCGAGAAACACTTCAGCGAATTCCCTCATAATAAGAATGACTTCAAGGATGGTTGCTTCCTTAAACTCAACCATTTGAACCAGATACACATACTCATAGGGTAGTAATATCCACGCTTGAGATGACGGTGTTAAAGAAGATTCAACTCCATCCTTGCACTTGTATAGAATCGGGGGTCGATTCTCCATATGGAGAGTGATTTCCCTCTCACGGAAGTTTATGTTGTCTCTATATAAAGAAAGAAAATACATGCTGATAGTTGCATCAAATTCCACTAAAGGGAGTATGATGAGGTTCACCGAACATTTTAGTCCACAGATTATTTGAGGGGAGGATTTATATTCATGGGATGCAATGATTTGCCCATTTTTTGTACTCACTGAAATCCGTAAATTCTTGGTTTGTGGTGTTGTTGGAATTGTTCTACTAAACTGTTGGGAAACAAAAGAATGCATAGAACAAGAATCAAAAGGTATATTCTCTATTCTTGAATGAATAACTAGGGTACCTATCACCACATTGTTATCTGGGTTCACTTTGGTATTAGTGATGGAAAAATCTTGCCCATGATTCCTTGGAGGTTGTTGGTTCCCCCGAAAACCCTTGGCTAGGGAACTAATTTGGAAGTTTCCCCGTTTCACTACAGGTGAAGTAATGAACAACACATTGAGGGTTGAACAGAGCGTTACACTCTGCTATCACAACCGTGGGTTTCTATTGTCGGTAGTTTTCATCTAGGTTCTCTTCTCTCCTACACCTAGAGCATTTCCTCATCACCTTCAGTCAATTTCTAGGGTTCTTATTTCCGCACCTTTGGAAAGTGGGGTGCTGGATTTTCTTAGCACCATTGGAGTTATTCATCGGACCACTAGAATTAAAGTCCACATTACACTTCTTATCCCCATGATACCCCTGATATTTTCGAATTTCTATTTCAACTTTAAGGGCACATTAGACAATTTACTCATAGATCTTGAAGTCACATATCGCTAGAGATTTTCGTAGGCTAAGATTCTTCCCACCAAAGAAGCGGCCAACCATTGATTCGGGGGTAACGACAAAGCTGGAGGCATATCATTCAAGTCTTGTGATGTTTTCCTCATACGCTCCAATGGATTTTTTTCCTTTTTTCATGAGGTCATGGAATTCCCTTTCCACCTCAAGTTGGACGTTGTGAGGAAAATATTTGTCGAAAAACATTTTCCAAAAATCATTCCATTCCAAAACATCGATATCCTCCTTAGGACTCGTATTTTTTATCAATGTCCACTATTGATGTTCTTCACCCTCTATATGATATGTATCCAGATGTACCTTCTCTTGTTTATAACATTGAAGTATGAAAGATCTTTTCAAGGGAGTTGATCCATTGTTCTGCGATTGAAGGATCATATGATCCATTAAAATATGGGGGCCTTTGTCACATAAACTCCATATTGAAACATGTTATTTCTCAGGGGGAAGGGGTTGAGCATTCCCCTTGACCCATATTTCTATTCAAATCATGAGATAACTGGGAGAGTATCATTACAAAGCTCATGATTCCCACTCTCATTGGATTTGGAATCTCATTATAACAATCATCACATTAATCTTCGCATCAGTTATTAGACAGAGTCATCCTATTACCGACCATTGGCTGGAATAAAAGGAAATTCAGGTGTAAAACATAAAGGATAATCCAAGGATAAATATGGATGACTTATAAATAAATTTTATTTCCTTAACTTATGAATTTATATAATTCAATCTATGTTATCCATGAGATACTTCCAAATATATATTTTTTGTGTCATTTTTTATTCCCATAATAATGGTTCATACTATGCTTGGTAATTTAACAAAGCATATCCCCCAGGAGTGTTGTAACGAAGAGTGTTGAAAGGCACATTGTTGTGTTTTAGGATACCACAGGTCAAGCCTGAAATACCATTTTAGATTTTTCACTCCTAGGTACATCTGTGATAGAGCTGCCTCTACCTACTTGTATCTAGACAGGGATGTATTTGATTGGTAAAACCCTTACTCAATACTTACAGAAACTTATAGTTGTTTTTATTAAACATAGTCTCATCCCTAATGATTTCACTAGGGTTTCTAATCCTGATCCCAAAAATAACTAAACCTAACCATTGATACCAACTATAACAACCCTTCTTTTTTTTACACACTTGAACATGATTTATTACATAAACTCTTCACTTGATAAAACATGTGAGATCGAGAGGTATAGTGTCTTTGGGGATTATGAACATTACATAATGACTTAAAACATGAAACACATCATATTTATTGAAAAATTCCTTTACATGACCACTACACTGCCTCATACATAGCATTTCATGGGATAACATGAGGACATCCATATGAAAAGGGTGAGCTATAAAGCCTAGTAAGGGAGTAAAAAATGAATAACATAAATATTACAATACATTATAGGAAATATTCATATCAAAGGATCATAAAAAAAATATGAACATAAATTCATGACAATGCATGATTGTCGCAACATGCAAATGTGCAACAACACTTACCATGGTAATTGCATTAGCCAAGTCTCATTGCACATGGATCATGAGTAAACCCTCATTGTACTTGAATTATCAAGAGTATACCCTAATTTAACTTGAATTAGCATGAGTTAAACCTCCTTTCACTTTATTTTTAATGATTCTAATCTTTACCCAATGCATTGGAGCGCTATTAGGGAACACCTTTCTTAAACATTTAATTTCTTGAATAAGTGTGACAGAAGATCATACAATATAGATTCATTAAACATAATGATTTATTCCAAAGTAGAGGAATGTCAAATTAACACATGAAACTCTTCCATAAATAATTATATGTACATTAAAGCTAATAACCTTGATAGAGAAATGGGCTTGTTATTCACTGTACAATGATTTTTGGCTTGGAAAATGGTGGTGCAAATTCAACAGCATAACGACGTGACATAAGACTTCATAAAAAAGGTTTATGAGAGATAAAATTGTGTATCATCATATTTAAATAAAATTTACAGTAATGGGTTTATATAGATACATGTCCCAACATAAGTAATGGAATTTGGATTCATAATACAAAAGAATTGATTGAATGTAAATGAGGAGGGAGAAATTCCTTGTAGAATTTTTCCATGGTAACTGGTGTACATGGGAGGAAATAATGAGAGAGAAGAGGGGTCTCTCATCATTGAAAAATAAAGTGTGAAGTATGGGGGAGGTTATAAATTATACCCCAGAATTTATAATTTAATATAAAAGGGCATAACAATATTAAGAAACCTGGATAAAATGAGAAAGGAAGGAATCCCTTACTAGGATATGTGACCCCGAAGGCTTGATAGAGGCTTGATAGAGGATTCTTGAGAGCTTGGAGCAACTTGGTGGGATTATATAGATAGGATGGAAGAGGTTTGTTGAGCTCAAAAGGCTTTGAGTGAATAGGGAGTGATATCTTTGGTGGGTTTATATAAGAAAGGACATGGAATTCATTATTATTTAGGTTTGGGGCACCACACATTAAACTAATCAAAAAACACAATCCCACCCTTGGTTTTTACCAATAGTTTTTTCGAAAGGCTAGTGTAAAAAATTATTTTAAAAGTCCAATGGACTAAAATTTTAAAATAACAAGTTCTATTATGTGAAGGTGAGTCACATTATCAATGAAATCAATTTAAAAAGATAAAATGTTTTATATGTCTTGAAGGGTCCACTAAAGCATTGTAAAATAAATCCAAAAAACCTAAAATCACATTATTTTAATGTTAAAACATATATCGGCAAAATATAGTGTTTATAGTATTTTATTACATCACTATTGAGTCATTATTATGTAGTAAAACACATTATAGATTTACAGGGTATTTAATTTTTACCAAAATATTCGACTGTCTCAGAAAATTATTACAAATTCACTATTGGATAATTTCAATATCCTGATTCCATAAATAATATTCTTTTTATCTAAATAATTTTTTATATATATGAGTTTTTTAGTTTTAAAATAAAAACCGACATTTATTGAAAATTCACGTGTTTTGAAAAAAATAGCCTTCAAACCTTAATAAAAATCACAATCGTATTCATAACAATTATATGGTAATTTTTATTATATAAAAGGTAATTTAGAATCAATATTTAATCAAAATATTATTTAATTAAAAAATACATTAATTCATCATAATAGGTGTCTTAATTAACTAAAAATTCTATTTTTTCTTTATAAAACTTTTTACAAAGTGACAATAATAAAATGAATGTATATTCTCTATAAAAAAAATAATGTACATAATCATTATGCCAGGATCTTGTTACATAACCCCATATAACTCCCACATAATACCAAATGGTAAGGTGTGTAATGGTCACAGATTCTTAGGGTGACTCGGATAACATCGCTTGGGTGGTAATCTATATCGACTTCCACTTCTCCCGTAAACGGTTCCGATCGAGCTTAATGTGTTGAAGCTCGGATTGGGATTGGTCCAGAGTGAAGCCCAATGATGCCACCTACTTTTCATGCTCCAAAAAATGGGATTCATATGAAGAAGTTATACTGGATAAGGTCATCACTTCCTTTGTTTGATTAAATTGGATTTGTTAAAGCCATATATTTATACTAATCATGTGATCAATGTTTATCAGCTATATTAGCAATGGTCGAAATTCTTGATGGTATTTTAAAATACAAAAACATAAAACCAACGAAGTACATATATTATATAACCATTTTAAATAATGTGACATTTAATTAGACTAGGGGAAATGTTCATTGACAAATGTTTGGGTCATTACAAGAGTTGTGGTATTTATATAGGATAAATTTTTGGGATTATTCTGAAAATATTGATCTCTGAGTTGATCATGAAAATACCGTTTTTCTAAATAAAATAATTTCTTTTAAGTTATTTTCAAAGTAATAATATCTTTCAGGATTTTATTAAACTAAAATTATTCCCTTTTTTAAAATAATTCAATTAATTTATTAGAAATCAACATTATACATGATTTTTGTATAAAATCATTTTTATGCTTAAAATGAATATTTTTCTAAAAAGAGTTTTTCATCACGTATCGTGAACTTATATTAAAATTAAGGTTTACCACTTTTGAGAATTAAATTTTCTAAAATTGATTCTATAATTGGAATAATAATATTAAAATTATTTATTAAATCCCATTTTATTTTTAGTCATAATGAATAATGATGATGATAACGGTTTATCAACAAGGTAAAGGGTAAAATGGGTCAAATGAGATTAAAAATATAGGATAAGGTCTAAAAATAAAACAAAAAGTTGAATTTATTTAAATTTATGATTTTATTTTAACTATAATAATCACATATTTGAATTTATGTCATTTTGGTGCCACATGATATTTGATTATAACCATTGTATTATTTTAAGTAAAGGATAATTACAAAATGTCACTCTCATTATTTTAATACCTCTAATATGATTTTATAGAGATAAAAAGAATATATTAATAGTTATAAATGTTAATATTAAATATGAATAAATAAATTTTATGATATTTATATATTTTTAAATTTTATTTATGGTATAATTACTTAGACAATTTACACAACACCAACACAACCCTAGTGTATATAGTAGAAAAGTGACGTAAAATATTTAAAAAATATTGAATGTAATATTGTTTTTATGGATTATTATATTCAATTAATTTAATGGATAATTTTAAATTATAATATATTTTAAAAGTTATTATATTCAAATTCCATTAATATAGTGATTCCTTTAAAGAAAAAATATGTGAATAGACATGGATATGAATTTATATGGTATTTAATGTTTAAAAATTATTCTTTAAATCATTATAAAATAATAAATTCCAATCATAAATTTTTTTATGTTAATGTTTTGAGGATATAATGTATTTTTTTTAAATGGAACTTGGAATATTTATAATTAGTTTCAAGGCCCTTATAGATTGAGAAATTTGATACCATGGATATGATTAAAAGGGTTAATGAGGGGGTTAAACTAAGGGAAAGGATAATAATATGACATTAACTTGTATAAATTTCATTGGTTGTATATAGTTTTACCTTATACTACTTAGATTATAATATATGTAACTTTTTATTCATTTTATATTAGTTATAAACTTATTATATAATAACATTTCATGAATTTATAAGATTTCAACACACCTCACTTATAAAAGGCTCCCATATCCTCTCTTCCACACACAACATTAGTTATTTATCTACACAAATATATTCCTAAATCATCTGAAGACCTTAATTACCATGTGATAAATGTTTTCTCAAAAAAATACCAACCTAGAATGGTTAAAGTGTAAGCCAAATAAGGGTTCTCAAAGAAGAGGTATAATTATTAACAGTGTTTTCATATTTATTTATTTTTCCACATCCTTAAAATATTCTATAACTATTATCAAATAATGTCATAAGTACCTTAAATATAATAATATGTTACTATATTGATTTCATATCACTTGTTCACCTCCTTTTATATCCTATGTGAGATGAAAACAAGTTTTGTGTGCATATGTGGACTATCATCTCCATAAATCCATGTGTTTCTGTTTTCATCACCACATCATATGAATGATTAAAATTATGTATAAAACTAACATATATTATATTTATTATTTAATTATTATTATTAAAAGATATTATATTACTTATTTTTTTAATTTTTTTCCATTGGAAAATGATAACTCTGCTCATGCATACGTGTGGATTACCACCTACAAAAAGAGGTATTGTTAATTTTTCATATCCTTATTTAATGATTTATTATAAAATTTTATTTAATATGCAAATATTATTAAGATTTCTTTATTAATATTATGCATATTATAGAACCATGACCCTTTTGACCATGTTCAACAAACCAACGTTTTTTTTGGGATTATGTATTGAACATGTTCAAAATATTTCACAATAACTTAATAGATTTAGAAACTATATAATACATTATAATGAATTAAAAAAATAGATAGATTGTGATAATGGAATAAACATTAAAAAGATTCTTCATGTATTAAATAATCAATATAATTTTATTATTCAGGAAGATGATGTGTGTAAATGACACATCAGGACTTGAGGTAAGGGGGTTTTTAACTAAATTTTATTTCATTTGGTTATATCACATATTTACTGACTATGTTAGGATAATATTACATGTGAAATTAATTATGATTAATTATTCTTTATTTATAATAGTTTTATGTTTATTTCAATTGGTTTCACATAATCACTTCATTAATTGAATCTAAATTTAAATGTTAAGATCTTTATAAGGGTTTATTGTCTAAATATTGTTTCATTGATACATGTTTCATGTTATACACCTAGTTGTGTATATATGGTGTATATAATTCCCATTTTATTTTTTATATTGTGAATTTATTTATATTCATCCTATTTAAATTTTTATTTGAATTTATTTATTTCAAGAAGGATATCATTAAAAAGTTACCAAAGAAGTAAGGGTTAATTATGAAATATCATTTTTAAGTAGGGTTATTTGTGACTGAATATAATTTGGGAGAATTACATGATATTTATCTGTTAAACCCATATATTTTATTATCTTATAGTAATTTCTAGGCTCTTATTGTTTTTATTTCATTATCATCACTTTGGTACTTAAATTATTGAGAAAGTGTTTTTAAGAAATGATTCACTTATTTCTTCTTTGGTCAATAAGCCTTATCTTCCACGTCCATATTTTTTAAAATGATTCTAAGAATGTTATTTTCTATGATATAATTATTATTTAAATTTATTTTCAAGAAGTTTTGATATTATTTTCAAAGTTTTAATAATTAATTTTTAAAATGTTTTTAAAAATGTTTCTATTAAACTTTTGAAAAAAAGTATGAATAAAATATCTATTTAAACATTTATCGCACTAATGACTTTACCCACAGTTATGAAAATTATTTTCTTTTAATATTAAATTACATTATTTCATGGTTATCTCAAGGAAATTATTTTTTATCAATATTATAGGATTATAATATTGTTTCTAAGGATACCAAAATAAAAGGATGTTTTCCCTATTCTCAAATAAATGCTCAAATTATCTTTTAAAAGTATTTTTATTATGTGTCATCATCCATGATGTTTCTATTTCTTCACTAGGGTTATTATCTAATGATATATTCTACATATTTCTTTTCGATGACATATTATTTTTTTAATCATCAAACATTTTCCACTGGATAATTATGTTATGCATAGAATTATTGTTGTTTCTATATTTTTTAAAATGAAATAAAATATCTATTTAATTTATTAATGTTATGATTCATGGAAAATTTTTATGATGAAAAGTGAGAATTATAAAACTATCTATTGCAATGGGTAATGTGATGGAGTTAACTGGATGGAATTTTCGTATAAGAGATGATGGGATTTACTGAATATACGTTTAAATACCCCGAATTTAGTATCCCAAAATTGGTAGTTATTTTATTACATTTTCACTAGATATAATTGATTATATACCAAAGGTATTAATAGTTTAGTAGTCTTGGAAATATAGATGTATAATTGAATCTCACATTACATTTGAAAATGTAAAATAAAAAATATTAATTTATTTTATAATATCATTATTCATATCCCAGCATATCAAAAATAATAAACTTTTTAGAATCCCAAAGAATGGGAAAATAATAAATTGGTGAGCTAATATTCTTAGTAAGGGTATGTTTATAACAAAATTTAACACAAAGAAAAAAACTTCAATAATAGGGCTGAGATAAATAGTTGTAAAATATAAGATACAACTTATATCATAAAATATTGGACTAAATCCATGGATAATATAATCACATAAATAATCAAATGGATAAAAATAAATAGTATCGTACTTACCGAATGCATAACACCGAACATTTCAAACAAACTATCAAAGCATTTTTCTAAGAAATATTTCATAAATGGGTAAGTCATTGGCAAAATTCCCACACTAGTTTGTCTCATGAGACCTATTGATGCGTTGAAGAGATATAGTAGTCCCTTATATCACATACTATATCTAATTCATTCATCATATGAAAGGGGTGAAATATAATCAATGTAATCATTTGTATTGAAAACTAGAATAAAAATATTAATTATTTCCACAATAAATAAACATAATCATAATCCATAAAGAATAATAATGTGAATGATATCAAAATATTATATACCCATTAAATAATAATATTCACAAAATAATGTTTACATAGTTGAATATATTTTAAACAGATCATTGTAATATTTATTATAAAAAATAGCCATTTATTTTGGAATCAATATATCAAATTATAAAAAATTCTGAAATACTAAGGAATTTTTTTTTATTTTAAAATATAATTCAAACTTGTAAATGAATATTTAAACCATTAATAATCTATGGTGATAGGAAATTCATTTCTTAATGTATATGTTAAAAAACATTCCTTTATCACATATGTAAAAAAGTCAAAAAGTAACTCATTTGGAAAACAAAAATAAGATACATATAAATTTTTTTATAAAAATAAATCATGGGAAAAATGACATTAAATAATCATAAGATAATATTAAAAAATTTATAAATGCATTTTAGAAAAAACATTGATATTGTAAAAAAAATTATTTTCAATCAAAGAGAGAAATAAAGCTGGTTTTTCTTAAAACCATGGTTTCAGTAGCCTAAGTAAATAAAAATTGTAAAATGATAGGGAAAATTTTAACTTTAACAAATAAATATATTAGAACAAAATATATTTGGTTTAATGTAGATATATTCAATCATTCCCTTGATAGAAACCTTAACATAAACATCCCGAATAATGAGGATATTGTGAAATAAACCTTTAGCTTAGGTCTGACAAATGTTGTAAGTACTATTAGCATCAGGTATAATAAAAATACATATTTTTATATAAAAAAATTATATAAATATAAATATATATATCAAATAAAATTTTATTTACTAATAATATTTGATCATCATTTTATTATCATTTATTTTTTTAAAACACTTTTTTGGGTAATAACTACTAAATTTTTCATGTATGTTTTGGTGCGGTAGTTTCAGTACGTATTATTTGGTCATGGTGTCATCATATATTGAATTTTAATAATTAAATATTCCTTATATATATTCATTATATACATATTTATAGTCATCCATTATATTTATTTATGGAAAAATGAATTGCATTTTTCTTGGAGACGGTAGGCTATTCATTTTGATGAACGCTGTTTTCATTTCTCGGTAGATTAAACTGATGAAAAGTAAATAATAATTCCCATTTAAATAGTAATTATTATATCATATATATCATATATATTAATTAAATATATCCTTTTTACCATACAAGTAAAATATAAATTAGATGAAAATCAAAATGCTTCATCGAGGTGGCAGTCCACGCATACGCACAAGCAACGTTATCGTTTTTCAATAGATTAGATGGTATGATGTTTTTTTATATTATATTTAAATAAGTATAATTTTTTATAATTATCCTATATATTCATAAAAAATATCATAATAAACTTACATTAAATATGTTGGAGGAATAAAATTGAATGGCTATGTGGAGATAGTAAGACACACTTACACATGAGCAATACTTTCACTTCCCATTTGATGATAATGTGGGTGGATAATGGTGATTTAATAATAATAACAAAATTTCTGTATATTTATTATATTAAGGGTATTATGTTCTTATAAATATTATATATTTATATGAGGTTTAAGAAAAAGTTAAAAAAGAAAGTGATCGGTAAAGGAGATGGCCTTTTCATTGAAAGAACTCATTTAGATATCCTATAACTGACCCAAGGGTTGGACATTTGGGAAGAACCAACCCTATAAAAAATTTCTATGTATTTTTATAAATCAAATGGTTTGGGATTGGTCAATATAGTATGCTCAATGTGATGTAAAGTAATGAGATAAGTGTTTCATTTTATATGGGAGGGAGGGTAATTTTTTGAATTTCTTAAAAGAATAAATTATAATAAAGTCGTTTTATAGAAAACTTCTTCCAAATGTACATATATTATAATATATGTAAGAATATTGTTTTAATATAATCAACCAATAAAATTTTTAAGTCATAAATTGGTGTTTTAAACTTTATCATTTGGTTTAACCCCTTAGACAACCCATATTAATCTTAACCACGGTAACAAATTTTTTACTATCAAATTATTATAATTTTACATATAAGGTAACTATTGAATTATAAATGGAAAAAGAATGAAATTTTATACCATATATTATCCTAATTTTCCTGTTCAAATATTTTAATAATTTTAGAATAATTTAATAAAATATCATTTTGATAAAAAATCATTAATGTCAATTTTGACACTATTTATTTAATTTGACTCAACAAGTATACAAAAAAAGTTTTAATTATAATATAATACTCTTAAACAAAAAATAATATGTTATATTTACATAAAAAATTCATTTAACTTTATAAATCACTCAAATTATATTACTTTTAATATTTTAAAATTATTTGTTTTATTTTTCTATTAACTGAAGAAATGTTGAGTCGGTGTTGCAATAAAATTTAAGGTAAATATATAATTAATTAAAATTAGAATTAAATTTAAATCCTGAAAAAAAAAATCATTATTATTATCATATTAATTTATATTCAACCAAAACATAATTTTTTTCCTATGTGAATGCATAATAGATATTTAAAACTCAGAGAGATACATTTTGTAACTTTCTTTGCTCTAAATATTAGGCTGGTCATTTTTATGGACAAGGGCTCACTAAAAAATCAATTCTAAGCCTAATGTGATAATAGTATAATTAAATACATCCAATAAGAATTATAATGAAAAATTATGTCCTTATCATTTAGTTTTAACCTAGATTAACCAGATTTACACTTCTCATAGTGTTAAATTTTACCATGATTACTATTCATAAAGCCTAAAAATTAAAGGTACCCATTAAAAAATATAAATCCAATGATTAAATGTAAGGAATACATTTTACCAAATTAAATACCTATAATTGTTAGAATTTAAGTTTATAAAAATTGCATAAAATTTGATAAAAAACACTTTTTAGAAAAATACAATTTGTAAGCATAAAACTGGATTTATTCTTATCCTATGTATAGTAAAAATATAAGATGAACGTTAATTTTTTTATTGAATATATAATATATAAATTTTATTCAAATGATTCACTAATAGTGATTAATTTAAATTTTTAAAATAAAAACATATTGTTTGTATAAAATAAATTTTTTTTTTAAAAAAATGTCTTCTGCTTTCAAGTTTTTTCTATTTTTATTTATTATCAATTTATATCTAATGAATTAATTTTATAATTGTTTAAACCATGAAATTTAAAAAAATAATTTAGTCCTATTCTTACCCACCAATTTAATAGTTAGGTTGTAATTTTTTTTAATATTACAGTTCATCTAGACATGGGGTTACGTATATCACAAGCTATCAAAGAGATTGAGATTTTTTTAAAAGAAATATATCATAAAAATAAGGTGTTACATTCTTCCCTCTAAAAACTTTTATCCTAGAAATTTCCAAATTATCAACTTATTAATACTTTTGGGTAGTTATTCATTTTAATTTATTAAATTTACCACGCTTTCTCTAATATCTTATGATTCCTCTAAATTACCTTTACTAGTCGAGTTGTCTAATTCCTAAAAACATGTTCTCCTCTTATATTCAAAATCATTATATGATATTCAAATAAAGATAAATAATGTTCCAATTATATTTCTTCATTGGTTATTACATGAATTTTGGATGGATTTTACTTCTTTAATAAGGAGGTATGGAACACATTATGTACTTTAGATAGGCTTGGTGATAATTCCAAATTGTAATCCACAACTCAAATTCTTTACAAAATTTCAAATAAAATTATGTTCCTAAGGGTTGGTTTCTTTTTTATACAAAACATTATAACACACTTATATGGATATACTTACAATAAAATGTGATATCCCATATTAAATTCTAAATATTTCCTTTAGTAATCCCCATGACTCTTTTTCCTACTTTAAGATGATCTAATATAATTATAAATATCATTTCCTTTTTATTGTATCCTAAAGAAGTTCTGAGCCTACAAGATTCCTTTCACAAACTTCATTCTAACATGTTGAAGTATTAATTCTCCTTCCATATAATACTTCATGTGAAACAATTTGAATATTTGAATGGAATCTGTTGTTATAGGAGGACTCCACAAAATATAAATACTCCTCTAAAATTCCATGAAATTGAAGTGAGCATGAACTCAAAATGTCATCTAATGATTGGATATTCCATTTATACTACACATTAGTTTTAGTATGATAAGAACTACTAAAATGAAGTTTCATATCAAGATCCTTTTGTAGAATATTCCATAGTTTTGATTTAAATATGGTATCAGGATCACACAAAATCGAAAGACGTGTGCCATGATGTCTTACAATTCATTAATATTGAGTCATGAAATGTGATCTAGTGGTATATATTCTCTTATAGTTTGGAAATGATAAGATTTAGTACGAAGACCAATAATAACCCATTTTTCATAAATCCTTCTAGAATCCTTTGGTACACTAGTGATAAAGTCCATAGTAATGTCATATAATTTCTATATAGGAATGAGTAGTGGTTGCATAAATCTTTTAGGATAGTTTCTCCTGACCTTCACTTGTTGACATATCAAATTTATTGGCACATAATTATTAATTTCCTACTTCATATTATCTCACAAAAAATTTTGATTTAAATTTCTCAACATCTAGGTTCTACTAGGGTGTAAAATGAAATTCGAGTTATGAGTATCATATAATAATTCCCTTTTTAGATTGGGTATTTATGAGATATATAACACATTTTCAAATTTCAGAATTCTATATTTATATAATAAGTCTTCCAATTTCCCGTCATTCATAGCATTAATTTACTTTTTTGAAGATTCTCAACATTAGGATGAGAACATTGTAACATTTCCAATAATGGTTTTCTGCTAATAATATGAAAATTGAGTGATGTTTCCTCTTCCTTAATATTTTCTAGATCCATATTTAATAAATCCATCAATATTAGATCCCTATCAAACCTTCTTTTGGTCAAGACATCATAATATTTTTAGCTCAATGCATCTACTTCCTTATTTTCCTTCCATGGGTGGTAGTTAATCGAGAAATCATAATACTTAAGTTTCTCGATCAATCATATTTCCCTTATGTTGATATCTTTCTATGAAAAATTATTTCAAACTCTTATGAAATATGTATATTTTAAAGCCTTCCCCATAGAGATAATTTTTTCATATCTTCATAGAAACTATCAAAGAATATAACACTAGATCATGAGATAGATATTTTTTTCAAGGATTATTTATCTTCCTTGATGCATAATAAATAAAATTAACACTTTATTTAAGTAAAAAACTCATTCCCATCATTTATGTGACAATATATATCAAAAAATTCCCCATTTCCTGATTGTACTGTCAAGAACGGAGAATTAATCAATCCCTTTTTCAATTTTTCAAAACATTCATTATATTCTTTCTCCCATATTAACATAACCCCTATATGAGTAATCTTGGTTTATGAGTTAGCTAATCTATATTTCGTCTGAAAAATAACTAATAGTAACCTATTAAACCAATGATAATCCATACCTAAATAATGTTCTTTGGTGTATTCCATTCATGGAATTCCTTTTTTTCACTATATCAATTGAGATTCTATCCTTATAGATAATATGGTCAAGAGAAGAAACTTTTTGAATCCATAATTCACACTTTTTAGATTTAAAATATAACTATTTTCTTCTAAGAGTTTTATGTATGATTCTCTGGTTTATCTCATGCTCCTCATAGCACATAAAGTATACTAAGATATCATCAATAAATACAACTAAAAAATTATCAAGATATTCATTGAATACTCAATTCATTTGGTCTATAAAAATATAAGGTACATTAGTGAATCAAAATAGAATTACTATACACTCATAATTTCCATACTTTTTTTGAGATTTTTTCTTTAGAATATAATCCTTCTTTACATATAGTTTATGATACCTAAAATGAAGGCCAATATTTGAAAAATATTGATCTCTTTCAAGTTTATCGGTTAATTACATAATGTGAGGCATATGATACTTGTTCTTTATCATAATGTCATTGTTTTCCCTATAGTTAATGAACAACCTCATAGACCCATTTTTTCTTAATGAAAATAGTAGAGGCTCTACAATGTGAAACACTAGGGAATATAAATAACATTTACAGAGATCTTCTAGTGTTTTTACAAATTCAATTATTTCCATAGTGGTTATTTTATAGGGAGTCATTAATATAGTTCTTTAATTAGGGACTAAATCTATTGAAAACTCAACCTCATATTCTAGTGGATTTCAAGGTAATTCCATAGGAAATAAATCAATTTGTTCATATAAAATAGGTACATCATCAATATGAAGGTTTCCTTTTCCATATTTAGGTTATATATGATTTTCTCCCCAAAGAATATCATTCGTAAGAGCTAGGGGTGGATCTTGACATGAATCAACTGATGATGTCTCCCCTCTAAAGATGAGTAATCCCATATCTCCATTAAAAATCATAATTTCCTTTTTTGTAATAAATAATTTCATTATATTTTGAATTGAAATTCTTACCAAAGATTATATAAAAATCCACCATTTGTATAATAATAAATTCATAAAAAAGTAATTATTATGTTTCATCATGTTAACTAACTAACACATCCTTGTTGTGGTGATACTTCCATTTAGAGTCTTGTCTAATAATTCAATTCATAAGGTGACAGGGAAATATATTTTTTTTTTTTGGAAAACATGGATGATATAAAAGAGTGTAAAGATGAAGAATAAAATAAAGTATTAGTTAAATTTGAGGATATGAATAAGGAGATTCCATCTCATCATTAGGAACTTCAACCTCATCTATTGTGATCGTATAGGCTCATATTTTCTCCATTTTCCTTTTCTGGGGGAAATTCCCATGGTGTTTGGGACATACAATTATATAGTTCCCCATATCCTTATAGTTGAAGTACTAAAAATTAGTATCTTTTTTCCTTCTATTGTAATCATGATCCATGTGTCCTTTATCAACACACTTGAATAAAAATCACACTCCCAACAAGAAAATTCCCATTATTTCATTCCAAATTTATTACAAGTTGGAAATTCCACTCTTCCCTTCTTCATTTTTTACCATTTTTCCTTTTCCATAGTGTCTAAAAACCCTTTTATTATCTCTTGTTCCTGAAAATTCATAATACACTAATAATTATATATATATATTGATATAAAATGATATCATGTCAACATATAATGAGAAATTTTAAGATAGTGGTGCCCTTCTAAGGATTGTATTTATATAATCAAAGAAATGATCAATACTACACTTTTGATTACATACATAGTTCAAAGCATACCTTCGTATCCTTATAAAGTTTGATTTACACTTAGAAACATTTCCCCTTTCTTTTTGACTAAGACTCATTAATTTTATCTTCATATATACTCATGGTTCATGAGGTAATGGTTTCATAGAAAAGTTCTTTAAAATCATTCCATTCCATGATCTCGATTTATTCCATATCTTTTGTTTTATGAATCAATAACCAACATTGATCTGTATCCCCAGAGAGATAATAAACTTCAATATAATCTCCCATTAATTACATTCCAAAGCATGAAATATGTTCTCTAAAGAACTCATCCATTGCCAAGATATAAATTGATTTTTAATTCCATTTAATGATGGAGGTTTTTAATGCATGAAGTAGTATAAAATTTTTACACTACATAATATAAATTTTAGAAAATCTATGTAAAACATTTTATTGGTCATAAATTGATTCATATTCCCCATAATAGTTATAATTTGTTCAAATCTTACTGTAACTCATGCTCCATCTTCATAATCATTCCTAGGAGGAAAATACCTACATGGATTATTTGTATTGATATAATTTTCATTCATTCCTCTAAGCACCATTTATAAAAAGGGTATATAATAGATTAAGTCAGAAAATTGTTAATCATATTTTATAAATTCAATATTAGTGAAACACTTAACATAAAATTTAAATTTATGTATAAATAATCTCAAAATTATATGCTTTATTTCATTGGGAATACTATAAAAGTCAATGATTGGGTTATATTCCTTAAATATGTTTTCCTAAATCTTGTTCATAAGGATTATAATAAAATTTATCTGATACAAACTATAAATACCTTGACCCTAGTATCCTAGATTTTTTTGCTACTTTATTGTTTTGGAACTAGATACAAGTAATCACATCCCAAAGGACATAATATTATAGTAGTATGGAAAAAATAGATACATACTTGAATATCCCATTACATTTGAAAACATAAAATAAAACATAGTAATTTATTTTAGAACATCAATTTTTAGATCCTTACATATCAATCAAAATACAATTCCTAGCATCCTAGGTAAAGGAAACCTAAGAAGGGGTGAGATGATATTCTCTTTAATGGTATGCGTACAATAGAGGTTAGCATAAAGAAAATAAAACTTGAATAATATGGATGACATAAAAAATAATAAAATATTCCATATAACTAATTCCAAAAAATATGGGACATAATCTATAGATAACATTACCACATAAATAATTTTATGAATAATAATATCTAGTCTAATGATGATTGAATGAATAATTTCAAATTTTATAAACTTGTCATTGAGGCCTCGTTCTATGACATTTTAAATAATAGGGTAAGTCCTTATCCAAATACCCAAACTAGTTTTCCTCCTAAGACCCACTGATGCATTGAGGGGATATAGAGGTACCCTCCTATCACTTAAAAAGTCCTTATGCATTCATCATATAAAAGGTGTGAAACATAATCATTGTAAAAACTCATAATGAAATCGAGAATATGAAATATTTATAATTTCCCAATAAAATAAACATAATAATAATCCATATAGAGTAATATAGGGAATAATATCAAAATATTACATCCCCAGTAAATAATAATATTCACTAAATAATTTTTACATAGATGAATATACTTTAAAAAGATCACGAGAAGATTTCTTAAGGAAAATACTCTTTTCTTTTAGAATAACTTATTCAGATTTTAATAATTTTAAAAATGATAAAGAAATAATTTTATTTTTAAATAACCTTGTAAAATTATAATGGAGTATTCAAATCAATAATCAATCATTAAAAATTGTGATTCTATTTATGTCATATAAGTTAAAAAACATTATTTTCACAGTTTTGGGAAACAGTCAAAATGTAAATTTTTAATAAAATAAAATGAATAGTCAATTGATTTTTTTATGAAAAATAAACAATGGGTGAAAATGAAATCAAATAATCAGAAGTTAATAGTTATAAAATTTAAATAAAAAACGTAGATATGAAATAAAAGGATTATTTGACCAAAGAGAGAAATAAATTCGGGTTTCCTAAAAAACATGGTTTTGATATCTTGAGTACTGAAAGAGTGGAAAATGAAAAGAAAACATGTAATTTTTATAAATCAAAATAGTAGAATAAAATATATCTAGTTTAATATAGACATATAAACTAACTCACCCAGTGGACACTTTTATATAAATAATCCCGAACAAAGATGAGATTGTAAAATACACCCTTAGTACTAGTTTGACTTCTGTTGTTGGTGATTTAAACCTCCCATATAATACAAATAGATATTTTTTATACATATATTATATAACAATAATTATATATATTATACCAGACAAGATTTACTTATAATCTTTTAAAACCCATTTATTAATTATTCTTTGTTCAAATAGAGTTTATTGGTAATAACTACTTCATTTTTTGGGTATGTTTTGGTTCATTAGTATCATTCGTTATACTTTGATCATAGATTCAAAATATCATGATGTTAATAATGTTATAAAACTCCCATATATTCATTATATACATATTTATATTCATCCATAAATTTTATTGATAAAAAATGAATTACACTATTCATGGAGATGGTAGGCCGTACGTACGTATGATCTTTGTTTTCATTTTTTGATAGTTGGAAGGAAAGAAAGTTAAAAAACAATTAAACATTAAATAATAATTATAATATCATATTTATAATATATATTATTTAAATGTATCTTTATTATCATCCTTGTCAAATGAAAGTGAATGAAAAGTCACATCGCTTCATGGAGGTTGTAGTCCACGCATACTCATGGGTAACGTTATCATTTTACAATGGATTAGAATATAATATGGTATATGTGATGTTATAATTAAAAAAATAAAATCATTTCATAAGTTTCATATATAAATATTAAATCCATGACAATAACCATCCATGAAATACACTGGTTTAAAATAAATTATGTCGGTATGTGGAGATGGTATGTCCTACGTACACATGAGAAATACTTTCACTTTCCATTTTATGGTAAAGATGTATAATAATGGTTATTTGAAAATAATAATAAAATAAAATTCTATTTATAAATATTAACATATTATTTCATTTTAAATACCATAGATTAATAGGAGGTAAATGTTGATCAAATTATTGTTTTCAATAATATATAATAATGTTATTTAAAGGGGGAGATTTTTGAAAATAATACTCTATCTCTTTATGATAATTTTGATTCTCACAAATACCCGTAGTTATTTTCTAATAATTTTATTTAGTATTTTGCAGGAATTTATTAATTTATTTTACTCTTGAAATAACGATAATTTATTACTTATTTGGCAACTGTTTTAGCGCATTCTAGAAACACTATTCATACCTTACTTATTCAGGATCTGCTTGAGCGTGTTCTGGAAACACTGTTCATAACCTACATGGCTAAACTTAGCGTAAGGATGAAAAGCGTGTATACATTTTTAGATAAGAGAAAAGTATTGTTAATCAACCATACGTTATCAGCAAAGTATAGAAGAAGAACCTTACGTTACTAAGGAACCTTGCGTTTGGGTTATCAACAAAGTATGGAAGGAGAACTGTACGTAAGTACTAAACGTTACGTTTGTTTCTCAAAAGTAAGGTTCATCAACCTTACTTTTGTTAACAACCATATGTTCTTTGAATGGAACTTTTATCCTTCTTCTGAGAGTTGATGAAAAAGTATGGATGATCAACCCTATGTTTATGATCAACCTTATGTTTGAAAAATGTAATATGAACCCTATGTTTATGTTCAACCTTATGTTTTCAACCCTACGTTTGGAGGCTACGTTATCAACCATACGTTTGGCATTGGAAAGTTTGAAAGACGATATTTTTATGCAATGGTTAGAAAGATAATTGTTAGGCGGATTTCAAGACGAATTTAAAGTCAATTTTAAAATACGACTTTGACCAATTCAAAGCCGTTTTATCAATGGATTAAAGATCGAATTAAAAGGATCTTTTTATGCCGAGTCTTTAGGGAAGTTACGACTACTCTGTAAATTCATATTTTTGAATATCATGAATCAAAAGGTGACTTTTATAGATCTAAATGTGCAGGGGATATTCTCATCTTTATTATATATGTTTTCTCTGAAACACCAGGCATAAGAGTGTGGTGATCAATCTATTATTAAAAAGGGTGGAAAATAGAGACTGCAAAAAGCACTCAGTTCTGCTGATTCAAAAGGAGCGTCAATGCTCTGTTCATTTAAGAAGAAGGAACTTGATAGAATATTCACTTATTCTATATCAAATATATCATGTGGATATACTACTGTTGATGTTCTGAATTATATCTCTATATCTACTGAAACCAGATCGACTCAGAACTGCTTAGACTTGAAAATCAATATTTCTAGAGAGGACGATCCATCTGATGTCAATTGCATTTTGTTTCAATTTTGAAGATCATCTGGGAATGTTCTTTCTAAAATTCTTTTTATCTTGAGTAACCAGCTTCTCGTACTATGTTGTGTAGGTTCTGTAAGTGAACCAGAAGGCTTTGTTTTTCCTTGGATTGTAAAGGTGTCAACTTCCTATACTCAGTTGTGAACCGGTATTTTGAAATGAGGACCAGATATTGAAAATCACCAAGCTCGTGGAGTAGATTGTTGGTGGAGTGGACTAGGGGCATTCTGTTCCCCAAACCACTATACATCTATGTGTCCCTGATTTTACTTATTCCGCTTCATGATCAAATATGATAAAGCATAGAGGACATAAATCGTTCAATTGAAGAGTTAATGATAAATTTGAAAGACACAATTCACCCCCCCCCCCCCCTCTTGTGTATAATCTGTATATTCAAGATCCTTCAATTGGTATCAGAGATGGGGCTTCTGATAGAGCCTTAAGAAGCTAGAATCAATTAAAGATTATAAAACAGAGTATCATGATTGATACAAGAGAAGGTATGTCAATGGTCAGAGCACCATATTTTATTGGATACAACTATGGCTGTTGGAAATCGCACATGATAATATATCTGAAAAACCTCGGATATAAAATCTATTCAAAGATTTTGACTCCTTATGAAATTACTAAAAAGCCTGAGACATGGAGTGTTGTTACAGAGGTAGAGTATGATCTGAATTCGAAGGTTATGAATGCAATCATTTGTGGTCTAGGACCAGATGAATTTAACAGAGTATCTCCGTGCCCGACAGTATATGAGATGTGGCAAACAATAGTTGTGGTGTATGAAGGAATAGACAATGTGAGACAAATGAGATATGCAACTGCCAAATTTAAATTTGATACATTCAAAATGTTTGAAGGTGAAAGCTAACCAAAATTAATGGGAGATTGAAAGAAATTGGAAATAATATAAAATCTCTAAGATAACCTATCAAGAAGGATAATCAAGCATTAAAAGTACTGAGGGTACTTCCTACTTGATGGAATGGAATCTCTGCAACAATAAAACAGTTGACCCTTGTCAAAGATTTAACCATGAGAGAATGGATTGGAACATTAATGATGTATGAAGATGAGATGGAAGATGAATCTAATTAACATAAATTTCTTATCAAAAGAGAATATATTTCATTGAGAGTATCATCATAGAGAAAAAACAGAAAGATGAAGAAAAATGAAAAAGAGAAGTCAAAGAATTATAAGTTATCTAATTCTGATGTGGAATTGGCTCAGGTAGCCTGAAGATTCATAAAATTATATAGAAAGAAAAGAGGCTTCAAAAATTCTTTAAGAATGATGATAAAGAAGTAAGATGCTATAAATTCAAGAAGATGGGGCATATCAGACCAGATTGCCCACAATTGAAAGATGCAAAGAAGATGAAATTATTCAAAAGAAATAACTATGAGAAGAAAGAAAAGAAATCTATGAAAGCCACATGGAGTGTATCTGAAGACTCTAGTAGCTCTCCTGAATCAAGATCAGAGAAAGAAGAATTCAATCTAAAAGCAAACATGTGTTTCATGGTAGAAACCGATGAGGTACGATCATATTACTCCTCTGACTCAAATAATGAATCAAATTCTGAATGAAGCTACACAAATGAAAAACTTGTAGCCTACTGCAATATGCTTGAAGAAAGATATGACTCACTATTTATGAAACATAAGTCACTAAAGAACATACATAAATCTGTTTCAGATGAAAGAGATGAAATGATGAAACAACATAAGGAATTAACTGATAAATACAATTATATTAACACTAACTATATTAATTTTGAATCATGAATAAAAACACTACAGGATGAAGTAGAATCTTACAAATAGGCTGCATTGGTTTTTACAAAAGGATAGAATTCATTAAATGAAATTCATGGAAAAAATTTCATTAAAAAGGAGAGATTTGGAATTGTTAGAAAAGTAGAAAAACATAATCTATATAAAAATTATTTTTTTCCTAGCTCAAAAAGGGTTAATTGTAACTTTTCTTGAACAAAGGGACATATAGCTAAAAACCTTTTCTTAAGACAACCTCAAATTTTTGGTATTAAGAAAAACTATGTTTCAAAAGACTTATATGATTCAGAAGATTTTAAAAGAACAACGAATATCAGGATACCTAGATCATTTCTAGCTAACACCCATGAACCCAACAGAATATGGGTACCAAAGAAATTTGTTTGAATGACTTTGCATGTAGCAGGCCACCTGAGTAGAAAAGATATATGGTACATGGATAGTGGCTTCTCAAGAAATATGAGTGGAAACTCATTGAATTTTTCTTCACTCACTCAAAATGAAGGAGGACTTGTCACATTTGGTGACAATGCCAAAGGAAAAATAATTGTCATCGAAACTGTTGGAGATCAAAAAATAGTCTCAGTCAACAAAGTACTTTATGTAAAAGGATTAAAACACAACCTGATAAGTATCTCTCAACATTGTGATGATGGACATACTGTTGATTTTACTAAAAATTGTTGTACTGTTCTTAAAGATAAACTGTTTCAATTTAAGGTACCATGAACTAATAATGTCTATACTTTGGATTTAAATTCTTTGTGTAAACAACAAGTAAACTACTTGACTGCTAAAGTAAGTGAATCTTGGATCTGGAATAGGAGACTTGAACATTTAAATGTATATGATTTGCATAATTTATCTAAGATACATCTAGTTTCTGATTTTCCTAGTCTCAAATTTAAAAGTGACAGATTATGTGATGCATGCCAACTTTTCAAGCAAGACAAATCATTATTCAAATCTTTTAATAAAGTTGCTACAACTAAACCTCTAGAACTTATCCATATGGATTTTTTTGGACCTTCCAGAGTAGCAAGCTTAGCTGGTAAATTATATGTTTATGTATTAGTTGAGGATTATTCTAGATTTACTTGGATATTTTTTTTGAAATTTAAAAATGAAGCTTTTACATTATTTGAAAGTTTCTACAAATCTGTTCAAAATGAAATAGGTTTTAATATAATCTCATTGATAAGTGATCATGGTGGAGAATTTTAGAATCAGGAATTTAATTCCTTTTGATCAAACATGGGTATTAAACTCGCCTTTTCTTCACCTAGGACACCTCAACAAAATGGAATTGTTGAAAGAAGAAATAGCACTATTCAAGAAATGGCTAAGACTATGCTAAATGAATACAGCCTTCCTACCTACTTTTGGGAAGAATCTGTAAGCACAACCTGTTATATAATGAATAGATTTTTAATTAGATCTCTTTTGAAAAAGACACGCTATAAACTTTGGAATAATAGAAAACCTAATGTTAACTAGTTTAATGTTTTTGGATTCAAGGTTTACATCTTAAACACAAAATATAATCTTGGTAAGTTCAATCCAAAATCTGATGAAGGAATTTTCTTAGGATATTCAATTACTTTCAAAGCTTATAGAATCTATAATAAAATGTCAAGGATTGTTGAAGAATCAGTTCATGTGAAATTTGATGAATCTGATCCCTTTGAGAAAAGGACAAATCAAATGGATGAAACTAACTCTAATGATAACATGAGATTTGAGAACATAATGAATGATTTTGAAAATGATATAAAAGAAATCCAGTCTAGTTTAGAGGACCATGATACTGAAGAACCTTTAAATATATTTCCTAGATAGTCTAGAACCCTAAATAATCACCCTTTAGAAATTGTGATAGGTGACTTAGAAACTGGTATTCAATATAGAAGAAAATTAGGAAACCAAGTGGAATTCTCTGCCTTTCTATCCCAACAAGATCCCAAGACTATAAAAGAATAATTAGATGATGAAAGCTGGGTAATAGAAATGCAAGATGAATTAAACCAATTTAAAAGAAATGAAGTTTGGGAATTAGTGGAAAGACCTAAGAATTATTCAGTAATAGGAACCAAATGGGTCTTTAGAAATAAACAGGATGACCAAAGAAAAATAACTAGAAAAAAAGCAAGATTAGTAGCTAAAGGATATAATCAAGAAGAAGGAATATATTATGATGAGACTTTTTCACCTGCAGATAGGTTAGAAGACATTAGAATCCTTTTGGCCTATTCGTCTTATATGAATTTTAAATTATTTCAGATGGATGTTAAATCTGTCTTTTAAAATGGTTATTTAATGGAAGAAGCTTATATTGAGAAACCTCTTGGTTTTGAAAAATCTCAAAAACCTGATTCTGTTTTTAAAATTAGTAATGATATTTATGGCCTTAAACAAGCACCTAGAGCATGGTATGAAATATTAATTTCTTTTCTTTTGAAAAATGACTTTACTTTTAGATTGGCATATCCAACACTCTTTAATAAAACTGTGAAAAATAACGTTTTATTTGTTTAAATTTATGTTGATGATGTAATTTTTGGATCAACTAATAAAACTCTTTGTCATTAATTTTCGAAATTAATGCAATAATAATTTGAAATGACTATGATGGGAGAATTAAATTTCTTTTTGGGTCTTCAAAAATTTCAAAAATATTTTGGAAATGTTTTAAATCAATGAAAATACATTGCTGATTTACTTAAGAAATTTGGACTTGAAAATAGCAAGCCATTTACAACTCATATGTGTACTAATATAAAACTTGATTTGGATGAAACTAGGAAATAAGTTGACAATAAGTTATATAGAGGTATGATTAGTATTTTGTTATATCTTACTCCTATCAGGCCAGATATAATGTATTCAGTATGTCTTTGTGCTTGATTTCAATCAAATCCCAAAGAATCTCATTTAACTGTTGTCAAAAGAATTTTTATATATCTAAAAGGAAATATTTTTCAATCTCTACTTTATCATAAAAATTCTGATTTTAATTTGATTTCATATTCAAATGCTGACTTTGGACATTTTAGATTAGATAGATAAATCACGTTACGAACATGTAACTTTTTAGGAAAGTCTTTAGTGTCATGGTCTAGTAAAAAACAACATTCATTTTCCCTGTCAACAGCCGAGGAAAAATATGTTTCTGCTAGAAGTTGTTGTGCACAATTGTTGTGAATGAAAAACAATCTTATGAACTTTGGATTGAATTTTAATAATACACCTATTTTATTTGATAATACAAGTGCAATTAATATTTCAAAAAATACTATTAGTCATTCTAGAACTAAGAACATTGAAATAAGGCATCACTTTTTAAGAGATCATGTTATTAAAAAGGATATATTTTTAGAATTTATAAATACATAAATTAAATTATAAGATATTTTTACTAAACCACTTCCCACTACAAGGTTTTATTTAATTAATGGGGAGCTAGGTTTAATTAATTTTAAATAATTTTTTTATGTTATTTATTTAATTTTATTTATTTTTGAAAATTTTATTTTGTTTTTGAACACTGTTTAAGACCTTTTTTATGATTAAATTCCCCACTTAATCTATTTTATTTATTTTTAAATATATGTGATGATTATTAAAAACATGGTAATCATGGTTGTCAGAAACCCTTTCGACTTCTAAACCATTTCATTTCTATCGAAACCTTTTCAAACCCGCAAACCGCACCTCTTCTTGTGAACCCTAATCTTCAAACCACTGAAACCCTAACCTTCAAACCTTCATATATTCTCACAAAGATGGTAAGGACTAAAAAAGCTAGTGAAGCTGAGACAAGAAATTCCAAGAGACAATGCTCCAAAGGAAGAAAAATCTTACATGGAATGGTAATAGATCTCGACTGGTTATTTCAGAAAAATCTACTGTTGAAACAAGAGATGTCATTTCAGAACCTTGAACATACATTCAACAGTGAAAATTCGGAATTTCTATATGAGGTCGAACTTAGACACTTCTTCAAATCTATACAGTTTAGTCTAGGGGATACTGAGGATAGTATGATGGCTAAGATAGAGGATAGGGATTTATCAATCTCGTCAGTAGAAATTGGTCAGATTGTCAACTGCCCTCATGAGGGAGTTTTTCATTTCGATTTAAAAAATATTGGAGATTCTATGCATAAATCAGATGCCATAATGTCGTTTCTTTTTGGTACAAAGACTATAAAGAAAAATTTTATCAAGGAATTGGAGCCTGATCAGAATATTTTGGTCAAATTTGTGTAAATAGGGATTGCAACAAGGATGTCTGAGATGGAAAAGAAATTATATCCTGATATGTATATAATGTATCGTCTGTTAAGTGATATCAAATTAAACTTCCCAAGTTACATGGTAAGGTACCTCAATTACTATTTTCAAAGTGATGCAAGGATGAACTTTTACCCTTTCAGTTGATTTATTTCAAAGCTGTTGCTTAAGAAGGACATGGTGGGAGTAGTGGATGCCCGAGTACTCTATCATCATAGTAATGTGTTTAATGCTGGAAATTTAAGGAAGATTGGATATTTCTAGAGTACTATCAAAGGAAAACTTTTTCCAGTAGGAGCAGATGATGAATCTGAAAATGCTCAAGCCCAACCTGCAATGTCCAAGGAGGGAAAAGATGAATCAAGAGTCAGCAATGTAGCAAGAAGGATCCGATTTGAAGTGGAAGATGATGAGGAAGAAAGAAGTCAGGAGGGACTTCAATCTCGAATAACTAGACCTGTTAATGAGGAAATTACTTACCCTGCATTGGAAACAATAGAAGCTTTATTTTCTTTTACTTTTGTAAGAGAAGATGCTATTGATAAGACCATGGAAGATGTTAGTGAAAGGAAAGAACCAGTAGAGGGATCTGGAGTTCAGGAAGAAGCTAAAATGGAGACTTAGGAACAGATTGTAGCCAATGTTGAAGTTACACTTCAACAGGAACAAGATAAGCAAGTAGAGCCTAGTGAGGAAGATGCCAGACCTCAAAAAAATCCTGAAAATATTGTTCTCGAAATTCCCGTGGAAGACAAAGATGCTGATGTTTGTGATGAACATCTCCCTGATGCTTCAACAGAGTTACTTCAAGAGTATTTTTCTGTGGAGGAGTATGAAGACTCTAAGGAAAAATCTGTAGACCAACCCACTCAGGACAAAGAGAAAGAACAATCTGATGCTGAATCATTATCTTTGGTACTGCTGCATGATCCAGAGCCTGAGAATGAGAATCAAGCATAGGGTTCCTTTGATTCAAGGAAGAAGGAAGTTGAAGAACTGTACAAAAAGGTGTCTCAGTTGGAATATGAGAATATCACTCTGAGAAATGCCTTATTCTTAGAACAATTGAGATTTCAAAAGCTGATGGAGAGTACAGTCTCAAGGAAAGAATTTGAAATGTTTAAAGAGGATATGTTGAATGAAGTTTTCATGTTGAAATCTGAAATAATTATGAAGACAGATTTATCAGATCTAAAATTGTTTACGGAGAACCAATTTGCATCAGTTGCAAATAGTGTTGTTAGTGGATCTGGTACTTCACCTTACTTAATCAGAAGATTTCAAGCTATCACATCCGTGAAGAGAAACAAGAATGACAGGTTACAAGATCTTCAATGTAATAGTGCTACATTATCAGTGTTGCTGGACAATCAGAAATTTTTAGTGGATCAACTGACATCTAGTGAGCCACCAATTAGAACACTGTTAAATTAGATGTCAGAGAAGCTGTCAGTGCTTATAGAAAAAGAGTAAAGGATGCATGAATTTTCAGGGTCAATTTAATCGAGGATATTCATATGAATCAGGATAAAAGAGAGCTCATTATCAAACATGGAGATGGGATGATGAAGAGACTCAGAGAACAGTTTATAGAAATCAAGTTTTCAATCCAAAGGAGATAGAACCTATTGACTACCTTGCCCAAACCATGATTCCTATGTATATCATTGTCATGTAAATACTTCTGTTTTTGAATGAAAATTTCCTCCATTGTTTATTTGTTTATTTCTCTATTTGTTTATTACTATTTTACGTTAACATATGCTAGTATATCAGATTATATTACTATTAAATAGTTAATTATAGCATTTACCAACAGTTCAGTGCAACATTAAATGTGTTCAAATCGATGATTTATCTTTCTTTTTGATATCACAAAAAGGGGGTGAAATTTGGATACATACAACATTTAATTTTAGAAACTATTTTACGTTGTTAACAATCATTTATTATAATTAAGAGGGAGAAATTTGGATAAAACAAGAAACTTTTATTTTTAATGAAAAAATATTTTTTTTCATGAAGGGGGGAAATTTCTATTTATTGAAATGATCTTGTTAAAATTAAATATTGTTTTATCCTCTCAAAATTCTAAAACATTATGTAAATAATTTTGAATGTTAATTTCATTTAATTAGTCTTATTATTCTATGGGTTTTGTGAGCATCAAAAAGGGGGATATTGTTGAGAAAAGTATTGTTTTCAACAACACATAATAATGTTATTTAAAAGGGGATATTTTGGAAAATAACACTCTATCTCTTTATGATAATTTTGATTCTCACAAATACCCTTAATTATTTTCTAATAATTTTATTTAGTATTTTGGAGATATTAATTTATTTATTTTACTCTTGAAATAACGAGTATTTATTACTTATTCGTGAACTATTTCAGAGCGTTCTAGAAACATTGTTCATAACTTACTTATTTAGGATCTTCTTGAGCGTGTTCTGGAAACGCAGTTTATACCCTACGTGGACAAATTTAGCGTAAGGATGAAAAGTGTGTATACTTTTTGAGATAAGAGAAAAATATGGTTAATCAACCATACGTTATCAGCAAAGTATGGAAGAAGAACCTTGCATTAGGAAGGAACCTTACGTTTGGGTTATCAAAAAGGTATGGAAGGAGAACTGTAAGTAATTACAAAACGTTACATTTGTTTCTCAAAATTATGGTTCATCAACCTTACTTTTGTAAACAACCATACGTTCTTTGAATGGATCTTTTATCTTTCGTCTGAGAGTTTAAGAAAAAGTATGGATGATCAACCTTACATTTGAAGAAAGTAACATGAACCCAACGTTTATGTTCAACCTTAAGTTGTCAACTCTACGTTTGGAGTCCACGTCATCAACCTTACGTTTTTCGTCGGAATGTTTGAAAGATGATATTTTTATGCAATGGTCAGCAAGCTGATTGTTAGGTGAATTTCAATCCGTATTTAAATTCGATTTTAAAATTCGACTTTGACATATTCAAAGCCATTTTATAAATGGATTAAAGATCGAATTAAAAAGATCTTTTTATGCCAAGTCTTCAGGGAAGTTAAGACTACTATGTAAATTCAAAGTTTTTAATATCGCGAATCAAAAGGTGACTTTTAGGGATCTAATTGTGCAGTGGATATGCTCTTCTTTATTATATAAGATTTATCTGAATCACCAGGCATAGGAGTGTGGTGATCAATCTTTTATTCAAAAAGGTGGAAAACATAGAGTGCAAAAATCACTCAGTTCTGCTGATTCCAAAGGATCTTCAAAGCTCTGTTTATTTAAGAATAAGGAACTCGATAGAAGATTCACTTGTTCTACATCAAATATATAGTTTCGATCTACTACTAGTAATGTTGTGAATTATATCTCTATATCTACTGCAATCGGATCGACTCAGAACTACTTCCACATGAAAATAAATATTTCTAGAGATGACGATCCATCTACTGTAAATTGCATTATGTTGCAATTCTGAAGATCAACTGGAAAAGTTATTTCTAAAATTATTTTTATCTTGATTAACCAGCTTCTCCTACTAAGCTGTGTAGGTTCTATAAGTGAACCAGAAGGCTTTTTTTTCTTGGATTGTAATGGTGTCAACTGCCTGTACTCAGTTGTGAACCGGTCTGTTGAAACGAGGACCAGATGGTGAAAATCACCAAGCTCATGGAGTAGAGCTTTGGTGGAGTGGACTAGGGGCATTCTGTTCCCCGAACCACTATACATCTATGTGTCCTTCCATTTACTTATTCCACTACATGATCAAATTCGATAAATCATAGAGGATAGAACTCGTTCAATCGAAGAGTTAACGAAAAATCTGAAAGACAAAATCCACCCCCCCTCTTGTGTATAATCTGTATATTCAAGATCCAATAGTAAAGGAATATCTAAAAAAGGGAAGTGACTGAATAAGGAGATTACCTTTTATTTAAAAGAACTCCTTTAGATATCCTCTTAAGGATACTAGGGTTGGACTTATTAGGAGACAAGTACCTATAAAAATTGGATAATTATTTTTAAAAGATAAACTTTTAGGTATTTTTTGATCTAGTATTATCGATGTTGTCTAAAGAAAATGGAGAAGGGATACCCTTTTAAAAGTGAGGGGAGGGTTAATCTTGGAATTTCAAAAAATATTAAATTATAATAAAGTCATTTTAAAGAAAAGTGATTCAAAATAGAAATATTTTATAAAATAATGTGTGAATTTAGTGTAATGTTATTAAATAATAAAATTTTGACATTTTTATGTTCTATTTTAAACCTTAACTTTTGGTTTAACCCCTTAATTGACCCATTTTAACCTTAAACATGGTGACCTATCTTTCCCTCTTAAATGGTTATAATTTTAATTTTATGGTAAATATTGAATAATAAATGGATATGGAATGAAATTTTATATGATATAAAATACTATTTATACTCTTGATATATTATTATAATTTTTAAATAACTTAATACAATATTATTTCGATAAAACATCATCAATGTCAATTTTGACACTATTCATTTAATTGAATTAAAACACGCAAATAAAATGTAATAATTAGAATATAATAAATTTACACATCAATTATATACTATATTTATCTAGAAATATCATGTAACACTATAACTCACTCAAATAATATTACTTTTAATATTTTTAAAACTATTTTTATAATTTTTCTATTAATTATAGAAATATTTCATCGGTGTTTCATAAGAATTTAAGGTAAATATAAAATTACTAAAAATTATAAAGAAATATCCATAATGAAAATAAATTAATTATTCTAAATATAGACATTTATATTCAGTCATAAATTTCTTTTTCACATATTTGAAAACATAAGAGATATTTAAAATTAAGAGACTGAAATTTTGTTACCTTGTATGCTTTAAAAATTATATTTTTAATTTTCATGAAAAAGACTCCATTAAACAAATACATTTAGAGACTATGATGATAGGTTTGAATTAAATTCATCTAATAGTAATTAAAATAGAAAATTATGGCTTTATCTATTAGTTTTAACCTAGACTAACATGATTCACCCTTTACCACAGTGATAAATATTACCATCGTTTCTATTCATAATGCCTAAAAATAAAAGGGGACTATTATAAAAGTGTGAAACTGATGATTCAAAATATAGAATCCGTTTACCAAGTTTATCACCAATAAGTGGGAGAAATTAATTTTAAAATAAGTGTGAAAAACGTGATGAAAATGTATTTTTAGAAAAATACAGTTTTAATCATTAAACTATATTTCTTCGTATAAAATTCATAGTACAAAATACTATATGAATTTAATTATTTATATTAGATGCATGATATATAAATATCATTAAAATAATTAACTAATAGTTATAAATTTAATTTAGTAATATAAAAACAAATTTTGTGCATAAAAATAGTTTTTTTATAAAAATATTCTTTTACTTTTAAATGTTTTACATTTTTATTTATGATAAATGGACAATCATTGAATAAATATTAGAAGTGTGTAAAAAAAATATTTTTCAAGAATTATTTAGTCATATTAATTCATTCCAATTTAACATCAAGGTCATAACGATATACTAAATTATGGTTTATTTAGACATGGGGTTGCATATTTCGCAAGTTATCGAGGAGATTAAATTTATTTAAAAAGAACTGTATCGTAAAATATCTAGTGTAACAGAAAGTAACTCCTAAGAGATTATGGATTTAACTGGATGGATTTTAATCTTATGTGAACAATGTAATTATCATATTCAGGTGATTCTGTGATGAAATTATGACGTCCAAATATACTAACATGGTTTTTATATATTATCAATTAGATTTAATAGTTCCTATGAACTAGAATGATTTAACATAGTTCATGGTTTTTAACTCAGACGAATATTTTATTATGACACAAATCATGTTTTATGATATATGTTTTTATGGAAATGAATTAACATATATTATTCTCATGAAAATTTATTATATTCTCACACCCTTATTAATTTCTTATGGTCGATGATGATATTCAATTTATGTATATGTTTACCCTTATTGATAATTTAATATAATTCTTATTATCTTTACATTCCCCCAGGTTATAAAGAATTATTTTTTATAATTTATGTCCTAAAGGGTTTCATATGTGGATAAATTTTTCTAGAGATGTTTAAGACTTTTCATGGAATAATAAAATCTTTCAATGAAAAATTCTCATTTTAATGGAAATATATGGGTTTTTTTATATAAAAGGTTTTCCTATCTCTCTAAAACACTAAACTGAAACGATGTTTGGTATGTAAGTGTATCAATATTTTCTTTTGATGATGTAATTATGGATGGCTAAAATTGAGTCACATTTACTGGCATAAAATCCATAATTGTAAAAAATATGTTTTTAGTATTGGATATGGGTTTACGGGTCTGGGGTCCTATCGTATTTATCAGATCAAGGGTTTAAATAACTTTAAAGGTTACGATGTTATTACTTGAGGATTATTTAAGAGTTGTGGATATCATTAATAGTAAAAGATCCTAATTTCAATCATATTATTAAAGATGTATATTACCTTTTGAGGTTTTATGTAATATGATGTTATTAGGATCAATAATATTCTTGGTGTCATTTTATTGGGTTTTAATATATGATTGAGGTATGTGGTACTATTCTATTTAACATGTAATTTTGTGTGGAGCTCAATTTGAAAGAGTTCTATTAAATTTTTTGATGTAATATGAAAGGTATAAAATAACCTTTGAGGTTAATATATTTTTTGATATTGATGTAATTATGGTTAACTGGAATACAATTCAAGTTATTTATAGAATGAGTTATGTTGAACATTGTTTATTTTCATAAAAATTATGGAGATAAATTTATTACTTCTTCATATGAAGGTTTTTTAATTTTAGGTATTATCATACCTTGTAACAAACTAGGTTGGGACAAAATCCAACTCGGCACCCATCCTGGCCCAAGACAATGCTCTGGAGGAGTTCACAATCCACCTGAGATAGAGACTAGCACCGTTCATCAAATATATCCCAATTGGAATAATTAATCCCAAAACAAACCAGGAAAAAATACCCAAAGAGGATCCAATAACAAAAACCATGAATAAATAAATATCCAAAAATAACAAAATTGTATAAATACACCAATAATTGAATAGAAAAGAAGATAAAAATCAAACCCAATCCAAACTGAAAACAACTTGATCTCTACGTGACCTCTTTGTCACCACCAACTAGAAGAACAACTTGTTCTAATGAAAAGTCGAACAAGAATCATAACCCTATAAAACATCATGGAACTACCGACACTGAGTGTCACAAGTAGGATTTAAGAATAAAATTCATAATTTATAAGAACCACAGAGTCCATATGTTCCCTTTCCCAAAATATTCCATAAACACTAGTTTTGGAATAAATTTATAGAATAGGTTTTTATCTTTTAAAAGAACCAAAAATCGCGTTCCAAAATTCCAATTTTTAAAACAACACACACGTATTTCATTTTGAAACGTTTTTATATTCCAAAACCTAGTTAAAAACCAAAACCCAATTACAAATCCATACTAGAAAATAAAATGGGATATACTAGAAGTGTATGGAAAAAATAAATAATATACTAGAACAGCTAATAACAAACATGCAACAAAACTAAAACATAGCATACATATAGTAATCAGGGGAATTTCTTAAACATATCTAGAAGAAATACATGCGTGTACATAGTTCCAAATCATCTACCAGGGTATGGTACAACTTCGTAGTCAATAACCAACTCTTTTCTCTATACTAGCCAATCTAGTGGAACATACCACCTAGGCTCTCTACAAATCCAGGTGGTACCAACCCGTCTAATCGGAGTAAATAATTATCTGTCACCCTACCCTTTAGATGAAGACCGATAATCCCATGAAAATAGTATATAGTGAATGTGGAGGTCCTCACATGTTTGGATCAAACAAATAAACCACATCCACCATTCTTCCCTTTCCCAAAAAATGAAACCACTTAGCAATGACCCTCCCCTCAGTGGGTCCACCATATTGGTTCACATCACTCATTACATCATCCAAAGTGCCAACCGGTCCTACATGTCACATGATTTTCAAAACCAATTCTCAAAACATATAAAGATACTAAACATTCCTTCACCTAATATGATTATCACCACTAGTTTCTCAAACATTATAAAATTCCAATCGGTCCTTTAAAATTTCCAAAACCAATTCTATTTCCAAAACCATTTTCAGACCACGGTAACAAAAATACAACAACACAAAGCTTCCAAATGGACCTTTACACTATTTAGAAACCCAACCATGTTCTAAAGTACTATATGGGTAAAAAAATGTAAATTAAAATTTAAAAACCACCATTTATATCATTTAGGAACCATTTGATGGGAGGTTGATTAAGGATGAAAGGAAATAAGAGTGAATGTTATTTGAAATCCAAGATTTTAAAAGAAAAATTAATTTATAATTCCACATTAATTTGTGTGCCTATCCATATGTGAACCTCAAACACCTATTGAAATGACCAAATCCAATGTCACATCTAAGGAAAAACATAAAAACACCCTAGGAACCAATTTAAAGAGTCCCCCCAAATATCACCACTAATCACACAAGAAATAAACTAAAACAAACCCACACATATCCAAGTTTAAGAATAACACAAACACACCCTATTTTACTTTTAAATGGAAGATGACATTTTATTAAACACTTTACATAAAAATATATATAAGAAAAACCTTTTAAATACATTTGAAAACCATTTATACCAAATTAAAATCGAGGTAATACCAAAATAATTTATAATAACACATCATAAGTAAGGTAATAACATTTATAAATCATTATTGGCATTTTATTTTTGTTTATTATAAATAGTAACCATAGTAAATTTTTATTACCACTGTAAAGGTAAAATTAATTAATTAGGGTTAAAAATAATCTAATACGGATTAATTTTTTTTTAAAACATTCCTTTTGTTAATTGAGTGAGCCTATTTCATCAATAATCATCAAAAAACTGTAAAATGTGACCACTTTCCCATTTAACATTTATTTTTTACCTTTTTAATATTTATGTAAAGGACAAAGTGAAAAAGGTAACACTATTTCTTTTCACATCTATAATAATTTGTGATAGTGATAAAAACAACATATGATTGAATATAAATTATTAATTGGAATAATAATGATTTTTTTTAATAATAATTTTTTTTAAATTTTTAGTGATGAAATAATTAAATTAAAGGGTTATATAACACTAACTCAGTACTTGTTCAAGTAGTAGAAAAATGATGTTAATGGTTTTAAAAACTGAAAAAGTAATATTATTTTGGTGAGTTATAGAATCCTAAAAAATTATAGATAAAAATATCATATTATTGATGTTTTATAGGATTATATTCTAACTCTATTATTACTATGTTGTTTTGAAAGTAAAATTAAGTGAATAGTTCCAAAAATGACAAAATGATATTTTATAATAAAAAATATTTCATGTTATGATTTAAAATTCAAAAAATCTAATATTTGTACCATTGAATGTGATATGGTTGACAATATCATTCATGGTCCATTTATTAGACTATGTTCCTTTTATATTAACTTTATTGACCCCTAAATAGTAACTTTTTCATATCATGGTAATTTTCAAAAGGGTAAAAGAGGGGTTAAAATAAAAGGATGTGGCAAAAAATATCAATCATGGTCAATTTATTGTATCGTTTTAATTTTATAGTTATTTTCATCACCCATAAAAAGTATAAAATATTATTATAGTGGTAATTGTTGAAAGGGTCATTGGGTGAGACCGATATAGATCTCTAATTTATTGAGTAAAGGTTTGAAGTTAATTGGTTGGGTTTCTCGTAAGAGATTATTGGAATTTACCTCATATGTTATTACATTTGTAATAGTGATATTAAAATGATTTATTAAGTTTACTACATGATTTATCTATATTTTATTTTATTTTAATGTAAATATTATGATTTCGTATGGTAAGTTAATGATTTTATGTTAAAATAAAAGTATATGTTACATCTTGAGGCTAAAATGTATAATTTTTTGAAAAAAAAAATTCATGAGTTTTATATGATTGAAAAGAAAATGTCATGAGTTATATTTTTCTTATGATATGTTTTACGAAAATATTTGGATAGAGAAATTGATTTCTTTGGGAAGAGAATATTTATTTTGAGCTCAACGTTTATTTTGAAAAGGAATGTTTTTAAGAGTATTTTTAGACTAAGGGGTTTGTTTATTTATTTTTATATGACCATTACTGAGATTTTGTGACCATCCCACCTTTTAAAATTTTATCATAGATTTTGAAGGATGAGTAGGGTTAAATATGATGTCATGGAGAAAAATTTAGAAGATATTTTATGAAAATAGAATTTTTATATAATAATTATTTTTTTGTGGGGAAAATATATACTTAGTGGAAGTGTAAAATTTGAGATGTAATATTAAATTATGTAAGAGTGATGACCTAACTCACTAAAAATAAAAAGTTAAATTTGTAAGATTTGGTGTCTTAGAACCAACTAGTTTTACTTTGATTACATGTATATTTAATGTATTATTACATATTGTTCATTTTTCAGCATGATTATGATGTAATAATGTCCTAGAGTATTTGTTGCATTGATAAGGTGATGGAAGTTCCCTTCTATGATGAAAACCTTGAAATGAAATAACAATATTCTTACATATAGTTATGTGGTTGGATGACATGCTATGATGGGACACATAGCAAGCATACCGTCAGATGAGAGTACTCGTAAGTAGATGAGACTTACTCTCATGAAGTTCACACTTGGTAATCTACAACATATGAGATTATGAGAATAGACCCGCTAATAGTAATTCCACATTTTTTGTTTCATCGGATATTTCTATCTGTGAGGGTGTGTAATTATCCTTAGACTTCAGGATTCTCATTAATACGTGTCACGACATATGCACTTTGATTTATTGAAGAAAACTGTCACACAGATAGTTGGCGGGAAGTAGGGTATTATGGGTGCGTCATGAGTGACATGTTATTAATGGATATGTTGAGAAAGGATTTGTACCTTCTATTTAAGGAAGTTGATATCTCATCCATTTGATTGAAATAGAACCATTGTGTGAAATTCCATGGCCATGGTGTAACAACTAGTTTATTTCAGGTAGTCAAAGAATGATGTATCAAGCATAAAAGTTGAGGACACAGTAATGAAACCTTCTTGATGAGATATTTCGAAAAAGGTATTATATTACATATTGAGCATTCATATGTGGATGTCATTGTTGCAACTTTACATTATTTTTCATGGGTGCCTTGAAACGTTTATAGATAGTACTCTTGTACTTTAGGAAAACCCGCCTAAATCCAACGAGAAAGATTCCTAAAGGGTCACACACTAAGTGTTTTTGGTGTTCTCGGTTAAATTCTATTTGAATTTATTTAATAAAATAATTATTATTCTCAATACCATGGAATAATTTTATTCAAGTTAAAATTATCGTATAAATTAATTAAAATATAGTTATTTATTTTATTGAACATTTCATAAATATTTATTTACTAGTTTGTAAATAAAATATTTATTTAAGAGAATAAATTAATCAATTATTTATTCAGGTGTTCAATAAATGGAAGTGAAGTTTGAGAAGACCAAGGTTGGTCTGGTAGTAAAATAATTAATTTCAAGATAGACAATAATTATTTTACTAGTTGGCACAAATTAAAATAATACTTCTATTATTTTGTGACATGGAATTTTATTTATAATTCCATATTTGACAAGTTGGCACACCAAAAATAATGACGCAATATTATTATTAAATGCATGGGTTTTCTCTAAGTTCATGAATGTATTTAATTGTTACTAAGAAATTAAATATTTTAACTGAAATTCCATGTACATAAATAGGCAAGTATGCCTATTTTTCCATACACCACACCGCATGCCTGGTGAATTGAGATTTTTTGAGCCAAAAAAGTTCTCTCTCGAGTCCTTTTCTCTCCCCTCTCAAGAATGAGAAACTTTCTTCAAGGCCTAAGAACAGGTGATCAAGAATGATCGACAAAAGACATTCGATTTGTTGCGCTAGAACCCATAGAATGAGCGATGTCAATCGGAGGCCATCAGAACATGTGTGGATCACTGCTAGAGGGATTCTAGTTTGGATCCTTACAAGCGTAGTGAGATAATCTGGAAGGTTCATTCCAGATGATCAACATCATCAACGAAGAAAAATATGAAAGATTATAGGTATTATTTTTCTTTATGAAATTAATTAAATTAATTTTAAAGATGATGCGAAAGATCCTCTCTAAATATTTCGGGCATCTTTCTTATTTATCTAAATATTTCATTATATTCCATGGATACTAGTATTCCTCATCGTATCGATCCCGGAATAATCATTGATCAGAGTAAAAATCAAAATTGGGTGTTGTACCAACCACGCTTCTACTGTGCCAAGAACCTTCAAGTGCTATCAAAGCGGTTAAATCATAGTTTATAATTATTTAAATATTTTTTTGATCACTTACGCATTTAATAATTTAGCTGTTTCAATTCAAGTTAATCGTTCTATAAATATGAATCTCGAGATCTATTCCACCTCTGTTGTTTCTTGTTCACCTTACAAAAATGATCTTTTCTTTTAATTTTGATTAAATTAAAATAGAGGATCTCATCCGGAGGTGCCAAATCTTCCTGGTCATATGATACCAGAACACATGGCATGTATTTAGCATTATATTTCAGGTAGTCAAGATTAAATGCATCGGACTGGTCCGCCAAACCAAGCTATGTGTTAGAGTCTTTCTAAGTCTTAAATGACTCTGTTTGTTGACTAGGAATAGGTGGCATGTGGTTTCCAGATTACACATTGTGTGGCCCAATAGACAGGACATGTAGTCCGTTCAGGTTATGGTTTGACCATGTACCACGTACATGGATTTCCTGGCTGGAGACCATGTAATAAGGAAATACACGGCGTGTGTCCCACTAGACACATCGTGTACTCCGAAGATTTCCAAAATATACTCACACGCTGTTTCCCCGGGCGTGTATTTCGGATAAACGGTGAAAAATAGTACACATAATGTAGTTGGATCTACATTTCATGTACTCATCCAATTTATATAGATTTATACGGATTTATTATTATATTATATAAACCCTTGAGACATGTACCATCGTGCAAGTGTAAATTTGAGGCAAAACATGTGATAGGTTTTTTATATATATGTGTTTAATTTAACATCTCTGTAATGTTTGTTTCTACTCATTGGGAAGTTATGAATAAGAATTTACTAGGATCCTTCCAAGGTACAAGTTACATAAAAAAAATTAAATGAATTTATTTGTTTAAAAGATTGATGGATGAGAATCTCAAGGAAATTTAGAAAATTGTTTAAGATAAAATTATTGATTAATTAAAGATGATAATTAATACATTCTAGCATAATTCATCTTAAACAATAATGATTAAAGAATTGATTGCTAGTTTTATTTATTCGTAATTTTCATTGCATGTATGGATGATCCTGATCTAGACCAATACCTTTTTATTTGGATGGTTTCTTTCAATTTATATATTTTAATTAAATTTGCTGGCCTACGATCCTTCTCCTCATTAATATGTAGGGTCTGCGTGCTCAAGGATTATTTTATGTAAAACCCCTTTTTACCCCTCACCTAAATATGACATAAAAAGGGAATATGTAATGTATGGAACTCCAAATCTAGTGGTGGTGGTTCATGCTGGAGCTAAGACAAAATAAATACCAAGAGATACAGAGGTGGACAGGTGGAAGATGTAAACAAAAACCCAAAAGATTCAAGGTGTTTATCCCCTAGTTTAGGGTTAGTTTATCAAATTCCAGATAAACTTACCATTAGAAAAGCTCATGAGCATTCCATTTACTTTATTTTATTTCTTTCAGTTGCATGATTTATCATTATGGTTGTATTTTCAAGATCCCATAATTAATGAATTAAACAAGCATACAAGATGGAACTAAAATAAACTATGCTTATGCGTAAATATGATCAATACATTTTCAATAACTTAAGTAATTTCCACTTAATATTAACAAGCGTTTAATAATGATAATAAGAAATTCAGGCATAAGAGATAAAAATCCCTCGAATAAAATATTAAGTCATAATAAGCCTTATGTTTCTTGATTAAGGAAAAAACTCAATAAAACTATGTGTTTGACCTACCCTTGTTGGGACACTTACTTTTATAAAGGAATACCCTATGAAAGGTTTCAATTTGACTTAACTATATTACATCAAGAGGAGTATCCCTTGCTAGAATTGGTTAAATATTAGAGGCAAGAGTTAACTAAATAGAAATTCATAGTTTTAGGACTGGGGAGTCCACTCAACATATCAAGGAGCTGCAAGCCCACAGTTGGAAAAGACCTACCTACCTAAATACCTTCTAATATCTTGACCAACCCATGTTGGGTTTATGAGAAGGGGAATATGAATCCTAGCCACTAGAATGTCATTGAAACTGGAAATTCCAAGTTCAATGGTGAGGGATATATTGACTTGATAAAATAGTGGGAGACTTTATAAATTTTATTATTTCTTATAAAATGTTATCAAGAAATTAATAATGATATTCTCTATTAATTGAAGAATAAAAATGAAAAACTCGTCAACCACACTATCACTACAATCAATTCTGGATAAAGACTACATCCTCACACGTAGTAACTTCCATGAATGGTTTAGATGCCTTCGGGTTATCCTAATCCATGAACATAAGTCTTATATGCTAGAGCCAGCATTACCTGATCCACCTGCTAGAGGCGAGTGATGAGGCTTTCGTGGTCTATGATAAACATATGAACGACGCAGTTGACATATAATGTTTGATTCTATAATCAATGTCTATTGAGCTCGTGAAGTCTCATAAAAACATGGATTCTAATAGAATGATCGAGCACCTTCGTGTTCATTACTAGGAGAGAGCAAGATAAAAAATGTTTGAGATCTGTAAGGCACTATTTCACATTATGATTGAAAAAGGCGCCCTAGCTGGGCCTCATGTAGTCATCCTCATTGGCTACATTGAGTGCCTGGACGTTCTAGGGTTTAAACTCATGAAAGAACTGGGCACTGATCTCATTATCACATCACTCTCTCAGAGCATCTCTCAATTTGTTATCAATTTCAATATGAACAACATTTAGAAGTCTCAATCTGATTTTATTATCCTCATTCGCCATGTGGAAAAAGATATGAAGCATGAAAAGCCTTCTGTTCTTATGGTCAATAAGATGAATGAGAAGGTGAAGAGATTTAATCCCAAATCTTCTTCACAACCTTCCATGAAAAGGAAGATCAAAGGGGAGGCAAGGTAACATGATGTTGTTTTTTTCGCATGTAGAAAAAAGGGCCACTTGAATAATAACTGCACACAGCCTAAGAAGTAAGGGGAAGCATCAGGTGCATTTTTTATCGAATGCAATCTATCTATTTCTACAAATTGGGTATTAGATACAGGTTGTGGTGCTCACATATATATATATATATATCCAAATAAAGGAACCAAGTACATTTACGAAAATTGATCAAGGAGAGGTAGATCTAAAATTAGCAAACATAGTTAGACTTGCTAATGTAGCTATTGGGGACTACCACCTCACGTTGCCAACTAGGATGATCTTGGTGTTAAAGGGTTGTTTTTATGATCCTTTTGTAACCAAAAACATAATTTTTGTATCCAGACTAGATATAGATGGATTGTTTTTCATGTTTGGAAATGAATGTTTCTTCTTTTATATTGATATCATTTTTTGGTAGGGAACATTTATACAATGGTCTATGTGTTGGATTACACAAACTAGGTAATGGAAATCAATGACAAAGAAACTTCACATGACTCATACCACACCCAAATTTGGCATCACTAGCAAGTTCATGTAAATGATAAGTTCTTGAAAATGTTACATCAAGATGGATATTTAGATTATTTTGAACTAAAACAACATGGTGTATGTCATGCATGTTTACAAGGAAAAATGACCAAAGAACCATTTGGATGGAAAGGTGAAAGGGCTACAGAACTTCTTAAATTGGATCATAATGATGTGTGTGGACCATTTCCAGTTGAAGCATGGGGAGGGTACTCATTTTTCGTAACTTTTTCTGATGATTTTAGTAGATATGGATATATCTACATAATGAGGTATAAGTCAGTTTTTTTGGATAAGTTCAAAGAATACAATAATGAAGTTCAGAACCATATTGGTAAGAAGATTAAAAACCCCCGCTCAGACCAAGGTGGAGAATATCTTAATCAATACTTCATTGATTACTTATGGGAGTTTGGGATCCTATCCCAACTCACCCGTCCAAACATGCCCCAATGGAATGGTGTGGGCGAAAGGAGGAATCGCACCCTGTTGGACATGGTGAGATCAATGATGAATCAGGTGAGTCTTCCATTATTCTTTTTGGGGATATGTGTTTCAAACAGAGGCACACAAACTAAACCAAGTACCAACAAAATCAATAAATGGTATTCCATATGAGTTCTGGAGTGGAAGAAAATCCATGTTATCGAATTTACATGTGTGGGGTAGAGAAGTGTTTTTTAGGGCCTCTTCATGTAACAAACTTGCACCATGAGGCACAAAGTGTACCTTTATAGGATACCCCATGGAAACAAGAGGATATTACCTATACATCCCCATGGACAAAAAGGTTATAGTGGAAAGAAATTCCATATTCCTTGAGAGGGAGAACATCTCCAAATGAGATAGTGGGAGCGAGATAGACTTCGATGAAGTCAAGGTTCAAGGTACACAAGACATGGTACAAGAAGAGATTCCAAAAATCCCCGTGGAAGAATAATCTATTCCAGAGATACAAATACTGCGTAAGAGTACAAGAGAGGTTAGAGAATTGGAACAGTACAGTTTTATAGTTACTGAGGATGGTGACTCATTATTAGTTGATAGTAATGATCCTCTAACCTGCAAGTAATTAGTAAGTGGAATAGATGCTTCCAAGTGGCAAGAAGCCATGAATTATGAAAACGATTCCATGTACTAAAACCAAGTCTAGAATTTGGTAGATCATCCAGTTGATATAAAGCCTATTGTTTTCAAATGGATATTCAAGAAGAAACTGGACATGGTAGGACATGTTAGTACCAATAAGGCATGATTGGTTGAAAAAGGTTTTAAATAGCGTCAAGGAATTGACTACGATTAAACCTTATCACAAGTTGCAATGTTGAAATCCATCAGAATTCCACTTTCCATTGTAACTTACCATAACCATGAGATTTGGAAAATGGATGTGAAAAAAAATCCTTAATGGGAACCTTCAGGAAGATGTCTACATGACACAAACTGAAGGGTTTGGGACTCCAAAGGAAGCCAATAAGTTATGCAAGTTGCAGAAATCCATTTCTGGATTAATGCAAGAATACAGGTCATGGAACATTTGTTTTGATGATGCCATAAAAGAATTTGGTTTTATCAAGATTGAATGTGAGCCTTGTGTCTACAAACATTTTAGTAAGAGTGCAGTCATTTTCCAAATAGTATATGTTGATGACATATTACTTAATGGAAATGAGATACCAGTCATACATTCTGTTAAGGAATGGTTGAATCAATGCTCCCCATGAGAGACTTGGGTGAGGTAGCCTATAGTCTTGGGATCAAGATACATCGTGATAGATCTAATAGATTGTTGGGCCTAAGTCAAAGTACATACATTGATAAGATACTGTTTCTTTAGGAAATGTGGATGGCCTTGTTTTTTTAAGGTTCAAACTTTCCAATTGTTCTCTAACAAGTTTATTCATAGAAATGGAAACATCCAATGATTCTATATCCATTTGGACCTACTTTCCAAAGGTAGGTTCCCATTAGTTGTGGACTGATGAGACATAAAAATTTTCATAGGTCAAGAGGATGGGAGTTCAGACTCATCACGCCTTTTTGGGGGGAATTATTTTCTACTCTGGGACTCTCTTATATATTTTAGTTATATTCTTGAATCCTTATTAATTTACCAAGCATGAAAATGAGTTTTTCCTTTAGACATTGCAATAAATTATTGATATGTAGGGGATTTAGAGAATCTTTTATATGTATTTGAGGTTATTCATAAATAGAGAATCATCCATATGAATTAGTGATTCTTAGTCAATGTTATCCTTCAAAATATTATATATAAATCTCTTGGTCATTATGATGACCATACTGGTTTTAAAGCCACTCAATGGGGCACTTGAAGTTTATTGTCATTCAGAAAGATGAGATTTATTTTAGAGTTGGGATTGTACCCGCATATGGGCTACCAATGTATCCTTGTTAGAAAAGGAATAAGAACCCACATAGATTGAGTGAAGAATTATTAGGTTTATGCATGATTAATGGCTCAAAGAGAGATGTCATAATTACTTTTACACTCTAAGCTCACGTGAGTCATGCTCGGTGTGAGAAACAAGATGTATTAGTAAAACCTGATGATTGTGCCACGAAAGATGAAATCATAAGAAAGAATGATGTGGGGTTTACATATGTATGACTGCCCGAGTAAATGAAGACAGAGGATATTAGGAAAGAAGCCAAAGATCAGGGTCCATAAAGGTGTTTCTACTTTATGGGGATTTGGGGTTTTAACCTGGGACTTCCTCCAGAAAAATAAGCCAAAAATTTAAGAGGGAATTATGATTGGGTTTCATTACTGAAATGGAAGCCCAAATAAAAATAATAATACTGTGGATTACTCTTACGGAGGATGCCCAAAGTTAATGGAAATTATGACTGGGGATTACTCCGAAATAGGAGGCCCAAGTTAAGAGAAATTATGATTGGGGCTTACTTCTGAAAAGGAGTCCCAGGTTAAGAGAAATTTTGACAAGGGTTTACTCTTGAATAAAAGGCTCATGTTAAGGGGACTTGAGACTTGGGGATTACTCCTGAGAAGGACACCGAAGTTATGAGAAATTATGACTGGGGATTACCCCTGAAAAGGAGGACCCATCAAAAGAACTTTTCAGAATTATTTTCAAATAAGGAATCCAAGAAAGGAATCATGCCACAAATGGATTTGAAGAGGGTTTCAAAGGCTAAATCGTGAAGAGTAGAGTTGAATATGAGGAAATGATGTGAATTGGAATGAGGCGCACAATTCTTGATATGGTGTCCAAGTCCTGGCCGCGCAAGTATACTTGTGCACCATGAGTCAACTTGGGCGACATATAATCCATGAAGTGATACTTGGGAGACTTTGAATTGGAGCCCTTAGTATCATCCCTAGAGGTTTTTAGATGTTTTTCATGCAAGTTTCCCTGAAAGTGAAAGGAGGTGCAGAAGTGTCTTCATTTCCCTTAAGGGTTGTACACTTAGGCGCACAAGTATTGAAGAGTTTCTAAAACATAGGAATAATTCTTACACTTTAGATCTTCCATTCTAAAAAAAAGATTACCTTATAAGTGTTTGTAAGACTTCATATAGAGACTTGGGTGACCAGAGCTTGAATTTGAGTTTTGGATTTTTCGTCCCCAAAATGGGGGGCCCACAGGGGAAACTTATAGGCCACTGAGCACCTTGTGAGAAAAAAGAATAGGGCGTGAAAGTTACTTGTGCGACCCATATGTGGCGCACAAGTGACTTGAACGACCATAAAGAAACTTGCGCGACCCATGCTTACAAGGTTCCTTGTTCATGACTTTGTCAATTTTTGATGTTCTTCAAAGGATGACTCTCTTTGTTCTTAAATAATTTCCCTTTTCCATTTGTTAGACTCTGTGACGGAAAGGAGCGTCAATGAATGTCCCCCCTCAGAGTCAAATCCAAAAAAAGAAAGAGGATTTGACTATGAGGAAAAAGAGAAACAAAGTGTTGTGGTGTGCAAGTAGTAGTTGCACAGGTATTGTTCTGGCATGCAGGTTCCGATGCGCAGGGGTACCGCCTCGCCTATATATATGGGTGTCATTTCACGCAAATAATGAAGCTTTTGAACACTTCTCGCTCTCTTCGTGCAAGTTTCTTAGCTTTTTTCTTGTCCGTGCTTATGTTTTTTGTGCCGCGCTTCCACTGTCTGTTACTGACATGGGCACCAGTACTAGCATGGTAAAACCTGCACGGCCATCTTGGACTTGCGTTCCAATATTAGACTTGTGCACCTTAATGCCTTAGTCATTTTTTTCAATTTATTCACAAATTTTATGAAAAACCAACTCACTTAAAAGTTAATTATCTGATCTTGGTGAAGATTCAATGGCTCCTAAAATAATTGGATCGGCTGATTAGTTGTCCAAAAAGCGGATTGATAATATGATGAACAATGTTGGCCATGATTACTATGATATCTACGACATCACTCTCCTAGATTTGGCCAAGTAATTGAATAAATATCATGTCAATTTCCCACAAAGTGATTATTTTCCTTTATATGTCTATGGTCATCTGCAAGGAGTCAACATTACAGATGCTATGAAATATATGCCAAAGATGCAGCCTCACTAATACCCCACTATTTCAGTTATGTTTTACATTAAGAGCAGCAAAAATGGTGTGAACATTCAAATTTTTCTTCCATGCCATTTCCTTACAGATATGAAAATAGAAAACCAATGGGCTAATATGTTTTCCACTACCAGTTGGTGGAGAGAAGACTATCATGACATTATAGCAATATCTGAAAAGAGTATTCTCTTAAAATAGCTCTTTAATTCCAACGAACCATTCTCAAATCCATGTATCCATCTTCCAAGTCCCTTGGACAGAAACAGAGTCACTATTTGATCAGCATAAAATTTTCTCAAACCACACTAAAGAACATTCATTTACAATTGTTCCAAGAAAAGCAAGTATCACTGTGTCTCTTATTGTATCCAGTTTAATGAATGAATTCCAAGTGGCTGCTGATGAGGCTTGAGATGTCGTAAATCAAATAATGTGTTATGTTGAAAGCCTCTTGTAATTCTTGAAAAAGAGAAGAGACTCCAGTCTGTGGATGTCCTTCTAACTCTTTTGCATCAATAAAAAACACATTCATCTTCAATCATTTGTGCCTGCATTACCTTGCTAATTTCTTTCAATTTATACCTGATCTAATGGGCCTAATAATCATAGTATGATTTTTTCTAGGGTGATACAAACAACCCCACACACTTTGAATATTTTTGTTTCTCAATATTGCATAAATCATACAAAATGTATGTTTAGAGAGCTGGGACTCGACTTTTGTTCAGTGTTCCCTTCTCTTTTATGGGGATTTTAAAGTAATTCATGTCAGACATAAAAAGGCTAATGTTAAATTTCAAATAGCTTTGAACAAATGGATTAAAATTGACTCAATTCCTTGACAATTTATCTGAAAAAATATTACCACATTCATGTATGGGGGAAAACATATAAACTATGACTTAAGAAATTTTGAATCTGAGGAATGATATGAAAAGAAAGGTCTAAAAGGCATTAGAGGAAGTATTTCCTACGAGTGAAGTTACCACTATTTTTCAAACCCGTTAGAGGGTTGAATTATGCAGGGACACTTAAGGGCATTGGCTGCATAGTCAAATAATAGCATATTTTGGCTGATAGGTCCGTTATGTAGACTACTTATGCAAGGACACCTAGGGGCATGTTCTGCATAGTCAGGAAAAAGAACTCTACGAAATTTACATTTCTATTGCTAAAAATCTAGTGAAATATTATGGAGATTCAATTTTTCTAAAGCATAGAGTCTTCTGTATAGAGAGATGTACTTGAATATGAAGAGGATATTTCCAATCAATATTGTCAATGAATTTGATGAATGTCACTCATGCGAAGGTCTGACCCAAATGTAGGGAAGGAAAATATAAACCATACACTTAAATACTGTTATATCCTGAAAAAGAGTGTCGTAGAAATAGGTTAAGGATGGCTATTTTGTGGATCCTTAAATATTTTCGTTAAGAAAAATAAGGACAAAAGAGGTTTTTCCCTCAAAAATAAAGTTACCACTATTTGAAAAACCCGTTAGGGGGTTGAATTATGCAGGGCCATTTAAGGGCATTGGCTGCATAGTCAAATAATAGTATCTTTTGGATGATAGGTCTATTATGTAAACAACTTATGCAAGGCCACCTAGGGGCACATGCTGCATAGTCAAGAAAACTAACTCCTAGGTATCAAACATTTTGGGGCGAGAAGTCAAGAAAATAGTTATGGAGATCTGGAAGTATTTATTCTTAGGAGTATGACACATAAAAATGGGCATTGTATAATTCATGATGGAGATACACAGACCAATTCTAACCGTAATCATGTTGTGGCTGGGTCCTGAATTGAGATCTTGGACTTCACTACATATCTCATTAGAATGAAAATCAAGCCAAATGTAGTTCTTGAAATACAGTTTTATGTCATGTGGGACGAGAATGTACGAGATCTTATTTTAGGGACATAGAGTTCAGAACATAATGAGAGAGAAAACATGTGTGTTTGTTATAAACCTGATGTGAATAAAGACCAGGGTTTTCATACCACATTTTTTTGCTCATAGGGGGACTTTTCAGCCAAGGGGCTGAAAGTGGAATTTGGGGTTAGGACCAAAGATTGCGCCTGGATTCGAGGGATACTCGAACGTTCCTATATATCCCATAAGGATGGGAATCAATCCATACGTTGATCTTGAAAACCCCTCTGTACAGATTTGGTTCGTACAAGTGAAGGGAAAAAGGGGACTTTAGTGCAATGATGGTTTAACACAATATTAAATGTTCGGGCATTTCCATGAATGCATGTAGTCCTCGGAATATGACATGGTTGGAGATCAATGTCAATAATGATTCCCTCTCAGGTCAGGGTGTCAATGACTATGGTAGTTTATTGTCATACAGGACAAAAGTACGAATGTTTTAGGGTCATATGCATGGACCGGTGCTGCATAGTTTAGTGCCATGTATCTAAGACATATTGTTATGCAGTTTAATGTCTTGCAGTGAGAAAAATGGGGGACTGTATAGCTTAATGTCATATAGCAAGGACGATGGTGAACTAATGTGAAGATATTGGTTTTGGAGAGGGCTTCATGGATCAACATCATATGAGATAGAGGTGAACCTATGTGAAGATGTTGGTTTTGGGCTGCTTCACAGATCAACATCGTATGAGACGGAGGTGAACTGATGTGAAGAGATTGGTTTTAGGATGCTTCATTGATCATCATCGTATGAGAAGGAGGTGAACCGACGTGAAGAGATTGGTTTTGGGCTGCTTGACGGATCAACATCGGATGATATGGAGGTGAACTGACGTGAAGATATTGGTTTTGGGTTGCTTCCTGGGTCAACATCGTGTGAGACGGAGGTGAACCGATGTGAAGAGATTGTTTTTGGGCTACTTCATGGATCAACATCATATGAGACTGAGTTGAACCGAAGTGATGATATTGGTTTTGGGCTTGAACCTCGGGAGGTTGCCTACGTACCCAGCCTAGAAGGCAAGGATCAAAGTCTGCATAGTTCGATTAAGAATGAATTGATTATCATGTTGTACATGAGGGAAACCTGAAGATGATGTTGGGACTTACACTTGGTTAGCGGCCCAGAGAGGGTATTATGGTTGAAGTATACTCTATGATACTTTGGGTCATGATTGGTGTGCGAAAAAAGAGGTAACAACAACCCTAACGATTCACAGTTTATCTTCATGTAGCTAGGGTGTATTATAGTTTAACGTCTTGTAGTACATGTGCACAGTTTAACATCATGTAGGAAAAAGGGGACATAGTTTAACATCATGTTGGAAAATAGAACACAATTTAACATCATGTTGGATGATGGAGGGACCATGTAGTTTAAAGTATTGCATTAAAGACTAAAGGGACTATGCGGTTTAAAGTATTGCATTAAGGACTAAAGGGACTATGCAGTTTAAAGTCTTGCAGTAAGGACTATTGGGACTATGCAGTTTAAAGTCTTGCAGTAATGACTATGGGGACTATGCAGTTTAAAGTGTTGCAGTAAGTAATATGTGGACTATGCAGTTTAAAGTCTTATAGTAAGAACTATGGGGACTATACATTTTAAAGCCTTGTAGTAAGGACTATGGGGACAATGCAGTTTAACATCTTTATGTAAGAACTAAAATATTTTACAGTCATATGCATGGACCAGTGCTGTATAGTTTAGCATCATGTAGCTTGGACAACCTCTGTTTGATAAAGGTAATTCAGGCACATCAAGACTGAAATTGTGACTGGCATAAGGATCCGTTAAATGAATCATGTTAACAGAACCAAATATCCACTCTTTATCTGATGAAGACTCTACTTGATTAGCCATTTCACATTGTACTTTTTAGTGGGGAGGTTCCTGTAATTTTGAAGTAGATGGCATAAAATCATCCAGAGTCAAAGACAACATAGGCTTTGAAATGAGCTCATCCCTTTCTAACAGCTCTTCTTTTTTCGAATTATGCCACCTCTTTGAGGATTTTCATTCTGACAAAGGGGGTTTTGCTGTGGAGTTCATATCAGAAGACACAATTTGTTTTTCAATTGCGATCGTAAAATGGAATAAGTTTGGTTGATCCTTTTTCTGACCATCCAGTCATCATATTTTTGAGCATTTTTGATTTTTACTTCATTCCACTCACCTTCTTCCTCTGTATCTGTAGCAATAAAACATTCTAACTAAGCTGGAGAACCTTTCAGTTTTACTTGTCCAGAGCCCACCATCATTTGCAGGAGATCTTTGAAGAAGAAACAATCCTAAATGGGATTCCCCAACATCTGATGAAATGGGCAATAGTTGGTAAGGTCTTCATCTCTTTCCTTGTTCTGCCTTTTACGACTTGGCAACTGAACAAAATTCTTTTCTAGAGCCGAAATGAAGTAAATGGGAACTTGTTCATTTCGGAAAGAATAAACATTGTTCTTTAACTCCTAAAATTGTTTCCGTCTTTTATCTCTTTGATCATCTTGATGAGACGACCTCTGTTATTGACTCTCATAAGGTGGATCCCTTCGATAAGATGAAGGTTTTGAATTGGAAGCAGGTACAAGTGCTTGTTTATGTGTAACTGTAACAGTCCCTATTCTCCCCATTATCCTTCCTGGAGCTGATGGAATTACACGAGTTTTAGCATTAGTCTCTATAAGAGAATATTTGATTTGTTGAGAGATTGAAGTAAGGTCTTGAAACCCTCATGTGTATTTCACAGGAATCAACGGTGTGCATAATTCATCATGCAAATATTCCACATAGATTAGAAATAACATTTCTTGAGGGAGTGCTAATATTAAGGAATATATCAATCCCTTACAGCGAGAAATGAAATCCAAAACTCTTTAATTCTCCATTTTCATACAATTTGTAAGATCAAAAACTGTTGCCTTTAGTAATGTTCAGATAAATGGAAGAAGAAATCATTGATGGAGATCTTCCCACCGGGTAATTCACCGAGACTGCAAACTTTTATACCAGACAAAAGTAGGCCCTTGTAATGACTACACAAAACATCTGAGATTAACTGCTTCTTTTTGTTGAAGAGGTACCATCATAGGATGACAACGCAAATTTTTTTTTGTTAAGTGTTGTTCTGGGTATCTCGAACCATTAAAAATTGGGAATGTGGTATTCGCAAAATTTGATGGGGGAGGAATTTCATCAACCCATTCAGGGTAATCTTCCTTTTCCGGTAGAACATGTGCGTGTTTTCGCTCCATAGATTCCAACTGAGATGTTAAGGACTCAATGGTAGTTATTAACTTTTGAGAAACATATGGTTGATCTTGGACCTGAGTAGGTGCAATAACTAGAGTTTGGACAGGTGTGGTGACTGGTACTGCAACTGATGGTAGCACTACCAGTTGTGGTTGTGAATGACCCATAGGATTAGACCTGTGAGAGAGTAATTTTAAAGGAGGATATTCTTGATCCATTCCAGTAACTTCAACGAATTACCTTGACTGACTAACTCTATCCTGCTTTTGAGGAAGACTACCTTCAAGTAGTTCTACATTCAACCTCCACAACTCTTTCATTTCTTCCTCTTGTTGTGCAAACCTTTCCACTAATGAGAGTTATTTTACTTCTCCAGAGGTAGGGTGGGATGTAACCTGACTTTTACCCTTTTCCTTGGCATGTTCCTTTCTATAGTATAGAATGGAATTTCCCGAAGGAATATCTTTCCCTTGGGAAGCCCTATGTCTTATGGTATGCACACCTTCTTCATTTATTTATGTGTGTAGATCTTCTTGAATAGGAACTTCCTCATCTAATTCCTCTAAGTGAACCTCATGTTCTAGGGGATCAGTGAAAAAGGCATTGATGACATTTATCGATGCATAACGCATTGCATCTCTTCTATCAGAATTTATGTGATACTATATTTATTAATTTATTTATGAGACATTTCCTTTTGTTTAGTAGATCCCTCAGAAACTTCTTGATGAACCATAATTTGGAGGGAATCCCCTGATAATTTGGCTCTATGTTCTTCTTGTGACATCTGCCATAATCGAGAGAAGACTGACCTTCACTGAGGAAGAGATTGAGTATTTGAAGAAGTCCCTAGTCCGGTGGACTGGGGCATTTCATGCTTTCACTTCTCAACTCCTTGAATCCCATTTGTTGATCCCAAGGGTTGGGCTAAAAGAGTCCCCAGCCTAAAAAGATGAGGTGGTTCTTGAGCAGCTACATCTGAGACTTTCATAAAATCTCTTGTGATTTTGCGGACTTTAGTCCGGATATTAGCCGGACGCACCAACCTACATCCACTCATATCACTTGGCTCAAATGACCTTTGGATTATTTCTGACACTTCTGTCACCTGATGATGCACGTGCTCTAAACGAGAAGCCTGTTCGATATTCTCATTTGCGTGATGCAAGAGTAATTCGACAAATTTTTCTTTGTATGCATGACTTTGGGAAGAACAAGTTGAGGCATGTTCCTGAGCAAGCCTTTGATTACACACAAAACCAACTTACTATGTTCGGCCACGGGCAATAACATTGCATGAGAAAAATTTTGGCGGGCTTTGTTCACTATAGAGTACAGTGAAATGCAGTGCTCCATGAACACCCCATCCCCTGATATGAATACTAGATGGGGAATTTGTAATTAACTGGAGTAACATTTTTACTGCACCAAATCATGCATGTTGAATGGCTCTCTTCTACTTTTCATCCTTTGGATATCAGGAAAATTTCTCCAGTTTTTTTCTCATATTCATCACTTCCTTCTTATCATTCGATGAAGACTATTCTACCTGATGAGACGAAAGCTGGTGCTTCTTTTTTGTTTCATTAGATTCAACAAGATTGGTAAAGAAATAGTTTATCAAATTAGAAGATGAATGACCCATGGGTGGTTTAAAGAATGACCTACACCCCGGGTTATGTTCTGAATGATATAGTATTTCACCTGCTAATAATAAATCATCAAACATGACTGGATTCACATTTTCAAGAGCCTCATGATAAGTGGGCTTTAGCCTTACTGCACTGTCCTTTGAATAATTTTTCAGGCACTGTGAATTACTACTGCGAAGATGAATTTTGTAGCTAAATTCATCATCATGGGGAGGACCACCATGGTGGGTTATAGAAAAAGATGAAATATTTTTCTCCTTGATCTTCTGGCCACACAGAGGGTTATTGTGGCTATCATCAGGAGATGATAATTCGAGATTTACTGAACTTTCATGAAGAAATCCTTCATGAGGAAGTTTCTGATGAAGACCTTTGGAATTATTGTTGTTATTTCCAGAATATGAAAATGAAAGAGTAGAATCTTGAGTTTCAGTAGATAATTGTCTGTGGGCTTCAAGAACTCCAGCATCGAGCAAGGCCTTATTACAGGTTGGATCTTGATTTCTCGACAGTGTTGGGCGGGTCTTTTTCTTAGATGCCTTCTTACTCACTTTGGAAAACACTTTTTGAAGAAAGTGGTTATTATGGGTAGGTTTATGTGCCTCCTTAGGAGAAATGGTCAAGTTAGGCTAACTATCTCCATTCAAATCGGGTGTATGTGCCTGACTTGATTGTCCATATAACAAGGGGGAATATGCCCCACAACCCTCCTAGATTGGGACAGAGTTGTGTATCTGTTCCGGAGTGATTTTTTGATGAGTCACTCTAATGATAGGGATAGATTTATGATTCCTTCCCTATGATGCTATTGAAGTTGTTATAATATTCTAGCAGGCATCCAGAATATGGGAATGAATTTGCTTCTGATCTTTCACCTTTGTCAGAATGTGCTTGGTGACTTCATCCGTTGGAACAGGAATATACGTCCATTCCATGTCTGTAGTAGGTGTGTGTGCTAGCTCCTATCCTCATTTTCCTGTCAATGAATTCTGACAGTACTCATGTGTAGGGGTATAAAATTGTGTCTTCCTCATGCTTGTCATTGAATCATTCCAATTGACATCTCTGGGTGCTACCATACGATATTGTTGGTTATCCTGATGAATTGCAGGTGTATGTGCCTGCTTATTGTTACCCACCACATTTTATTGGTGAGTTTCATCGGTTGCAGTCATACGAGCCTGCTGACTAGCAGATTAATTATAAACAGGTGTATATTCCTGCCTATAATACTCCATCGAAATTAAATGGTGGGATTGTCATGTTACTGCCAGACGAGTCAGCTGGGCAGTAACATCAGGTCGGATGGGTGTATATGGTCGCTCATTGTTTGACATCAAGTTGGCTTGATGGAATTCTCCGGAAGGGGAAGAAGTAAGAACATTCTCTTTGTTGACCGGATTTTGCCTCTGACAGTTCTTCTTGCGTTCTCTGGTATGAGGAACCTGAGCCGAACCCCTAAAGACGATACCCTCTTCATGTTGAGGGTGCACTACCGTACGAGTCTGGCGGAGATTGTTGATGGGAGCCCTCAATAATGACTCCTGTCTTTTTGAATTAAGGCCTTGAGTGACCATCTCATTCACCTCCCCCTAATATGGGAGGGACTAGTGATTGCGTTCTGGGGATGAAGACCTAAAACAGTTGGAGACAGTGGTTAGAACCACCTGCTTCATGACCATTATTCATCGCTGTCTGGACAACCAGGGTGGATTGTTAACTTGGAGGGATTGTCGAGCGACCTCCAGAGTCGGAATGGTACCGTGTTGATGGTATTTCTTAACCAATGCACTTGAGACCCAATGTTGAAGACACTGAGTAGGTGATGTTGTCCTAATATCGGACGAGGATCCAGCAGGAGTAGGGGCCAAGGCATTCACAAGTGCGAACATTAAAGAATCCATTTCTGTAATGTATAGAGATATTGGAAAATAGTCCATTTTTGATATAATAGACATAATCAAGATAAGTTTGGCCAGACTACATCTTTTGGATGAGCACAAATGTTATTGATTTCTTTGTTGGCCCTCACATTGAGTTAAATAGTTGCCTAACAAATTAGTAAAACATCATTTAAATTTGTTATGGATTCACGTCGGGGTCACCATTTTTTGTTTCTTATGGAAATGGAGATGACCTTGTTTGTTTAAGGTTAAAACTTTCCAATTGTTTTCTAATAGGTTTATTCATAGAACCGGAAACATCCAATGATTCTATTTCCATTTTTACATACTTTCCAACGTTAGGTTCCCATTAGTTGTGGACTAAGGAGACTTAATAATTTTTATTGGACGAGATGATGGGAGGTCAGACTCATCACACCTTTTTCGGGGAATTATTGTCTACTCCGGGACTCTTGTATAGATTTGATTTATGATCGTGAATCCTTATTAATTTACCAAGCATGAAAATGAGTTTTTCCTTTAGACCTTCCAATCAATGATTGATATGTAGGGGATTTATAGAATCTTCTATATGTATTTGAGGTTCTTAATCAATAGAGAATCATCTATATGAATTAGTGATTCTTAGTCAATGGTGCCCTTTAATACATTATATATAATTATCTTAGTCATTATGATGACCATACTGGTTTTAAATCCAGTCAATGGGGCACTTGAAGTTTATTGTCATTCAAAATGACATGATTTATTTTAGAGTTGGGATCATACCCACAGATGGGCTACCTACGTATCCTTGTTAAAAAAGGAATCAGAACCCACGTAGTTCGAGTGAATAAGTATGAGGTTTATGCATGATTAATGGCTCAAAGAGAAATTCCATAATTACTTTTACATTATAAGATCATGTGAGTCATGCTCAGTCTGAGAAACAAGAGGTATTAGTAAAACCTGACGATTGTGCCACAAAATATTCAATCATAAGAAATAATGATGTGGGGCTTACATTTGTATGACCACCCAAGTAAATGAAGACAACAGATTTTAGGAAAGAAGCCTAAGAGCAGGGTCCAAAAAGGTGTTTTTAATTTTTGGAGATTTGGGGTTTTAACCCGGGACTTAATCTTGAAAAGGAAGAAAAAAATTTAAGAGGGACTTATGATTGGGTTTTCGTCCGGAAAAGGAATCCCAATTAAAAATAAATTAAGACTGAGGCTTACTCCTAAGGAGGATGCCCAAAGTTAAAGGAAATTATGATTGTGGATTACTCCTAAAAAGGAAACCTAGGATAAGAGAAATTATGACTGGGGCTTACTTCTGAAAAGGAGGCCCATGTAAAGAGAAATTATGACTGGGGATTACTCCTAAAAAGGAGGCCCAGGTTAAGGGGACTTGAGACTTGGGGCTTACTCTTGAGAAGGAGGTCCAAGTTAAGAGAAATTATGACTGGGGCTTACTGCTAAAAAGGAGGCCCAAATCAAAAGAACTTATTAGAATTCCTTTCAGATAAGGAAGCCAACAAAGGAAGCATGCTGAAAATGGCTATAAAAATGGTTTTGAAGGCTAAATCATGAAGAGGATAGATGAATCTGAGGAAAGGAAGTGAATTGGAAGGAGGCGTGTAAGTCCTGGTTTGGAATGCAAGTCCTGGTCACGCAAGTATACTTGCGCAACATTAGTCAACATGGGCGATGAAGAATCCATGAATTGATACTTTGGTGACTTTGAATTGGCTCCCTTAGTATCATCCCTAGAGGCTTTTAGATGTGTGACGCACAAGTTTCATTGAGAGGGAAAGGCGTCACGCAAGTGTCTTTATTTCCTTTAAGGGCTGGATAGTTAGGTGTGCAAGTATTGATGAGTTTCTAATACTTAGGCCTTATTCTTCCTCTTTAGAGCTTTCATTCTAGGCAAAGAATTACCATAGAAGTGTTTGGAAGACTTCAGACAGAGACTTGGGTGACCAGATCTTGAATATTAGTTTTGGATTTTTTGTTACCACATTTGGGGGCCCACAGGGGCAATTTATAGTCCATCGAGCACCTTTAGAGAAAATAGAATAGGGAATGAAAGTTACATGCACAGCCCATATGTGGCGCGCAAGTGACTTGCGCAATAATAAGAAAACTTGCGCGATCCATGATTAAAAGGTTCCTTGTTCATGCCTTTGTCAATTTTTGATGTTCCCCAAAGGATGACTCTCTGTGCTTAAGGAACATACCTTTTCCATTCATTAGACTCTGTGATGGAAAGAAGCGTCAACAGATACTGAAGAGATTTAGTATGGAACAATCCAAGAGGGAATTGTTTCCAACATCACATGGAATTCATATTTCCAAGAAAATGTGTATTCAGACACATGAGAAAGAAAAATAATGGTAAGGACTCTATATGCATCAGCGATTGGGTCAGTCATGTATGCCATGCTATGTACTAGGCTAGATGTCGCATACTCATTGAGTGTTGTAGGTAGATATCAAGCTGACCCAGGTAACCGCCATTGGATGGCAGTCAAGACTATCCTAAAGTATTTAAGGAATACTAAGGATATGTTCCTGGTTTATAGAGGAGTTGAGGAACTAGTCATCATAATATATGCATATTCTAGTTTCTGGAATGATCAAGATGACATGAAGTCACAAACAAGATACATCTTCACTTTGAATGGAGGTGCAATGACCTGGAGGAGCTCAAAGAAGAGTGTGGTCGTCGATTCTACAATAGATTTCAAGTATATATCATCTTCCAAGGTAGCTAAAGAATAATTTTGGTTGTAATGTTTTTTCCAGGAGCTAGAGGTGATACCTAGAAGTAAAGATCCCATCACATTGTACTGTGATAACACTGCAGCGGTGGCTCTCCTAAAAGAGACAAGGTCACATCATTGGACTAAGAACATACTTCAGATGTATAATCTCTTGAGGGATTTCTCTCAGAGAGGTGAATTTACAGTGATCAGTATTTCCACATAAGACAACATGTTTGACCCCTTGACTAAATCCATGAATCGGTAGAAACATGATCATCATTCATGGTCAAGCAGACTGAAAGTTGTAGGCAGTTGGCTCTAGTCCAAGTGGGATTTTGTAAGAGTTGGTATCCTAGATCCAACTAGTTTTACTTTGATTATATGGATATTTAATGTATTGTTACACATTGTTCATTGTTCTGCACGATTATGATGTAATAATTTCCTAGATTATTTATCGCATTGATAAGGTCATGGTAGTTCCCCGTTATGATGAGAAACATGAAATGCTATAAAAATATTCTTAAATATAGTTCCGCAGTTGGATGACATGCCATGATGCAACACATAGCATGCAGACCGTCAGGTGTGAGTACTCGTAAGCATATGAGACTTCCTATCAAGAAGTTCTCACTTATTAATCTCTAAGATATGAGATTATGAGAATAGACCCGCTAGTAAAATTTCACATGTTTTGGTGTAATCGGATATATCTATCTACAAGCATGTGTAATGATCCTTAGACTTTATGATTATCATTAATACGTGTCATGACTTGCACACTTTAATTTACTGACAAAAACTGTCAAACAGACAGTTGGCGGGAATTAGGGTGTGTTACAAGTGACATGTTTTTAATGGATAAGTGGAGGATAGATTTATCCCTTCCATTTATAGAAGTTGATATTTATGCCCTTTGATTAAAATAGAACTGTCATGCAAAATTCCATGGCCATGGTGTAAGGATGGGTTTATTTCGGGTAGTCAAAGAACAACGTATCAAGAAAAAAGTTGATGACATAGTTATGAAACCTTCTTGATGATATATTGAGACAAAGGGATTATATTACACAATGAGTGTTTGTATGTTGATGATGTTGTTGTGAGTTTACGTTCTTTATCTTGGTTGCCTTCACCCATTGCTAGAAAGTACGCTTAGAATTTAGGAAAGACCACCTAATGCCAAAGAGAAAGAATCCTATAGGGTCACACACTAACTGTTTTTGGTGTTCTCGGTTAAATTCTATTTGAATTTAAATAATGAAATAAATATTATTCTCAAGACCGTTGAATAATTTTATTCAAGTTCAAATTATTGCATAAATTAAATAAAATTTATTTATTTATTTTATTGAACATTTAATAAATATTTATTTACTACTCTGTAAAAAATATCCTTATTTAAGAGAATAAATTATTTATTTATTTAATCATGTGTTTAATAAATGGAAGTGGAGTTTGAGCAGACCAAGGTAGTTTTGGTTGTAAAATAATTATTTTAAAGAGGGAAAATATTTTTTTAACTAGTTGGCACAAATTAAAATATCATTGCTATTATTTTGTGACGCAGAATTTTATTTATAATTCTATTCGGCACAAGTTTGCATACCATAAAATATGACATGGTATTATTATTAAATATACGAGTTTTTTGTAATTTCATGAATGTATTTAATTGTTTCTATTCAATTAAATATTGTAACTGAAATTCCAAGTATATAAATAGGAAAGTACGCCTATTGTGCCATACACCACACCACATGCCTGGTGAATTGAGAGTTCTTGAGCCAAACAATTTCTCTCTCGAATTATTTCCCTCCCATGTTAAGACTGATAGACGTTATTCAAGGACAAAGAACCGGTGATCAAAAAGGACAGACACAAGACACTTGATTCCCCATGCTAGCACCTGGAGAACGAGCGGTGTCGATCGGAGGCCATCAGAGCACGTGTGGATCACCGCTATAGGGATTCTAGTTTGGATCCTTACAAGTGCAAGAGATTATCTGAAAGGGTCATTCCGGACGATCAACATCATTAACGAAGAAAAATACTAAAGATCCATGTATTATTTTTCATTATAAATTTAATTTAATTATTTAAAAACATGATGTACAAGGTCCAATATAAAGGTTTCAAGCCTCTTTCTTTTTTTTTGTAAATATTTTATTATATTCCGCGGAGACTGGCATTCATCGTCATATTGATCTTGGAATAATCATTGATCATGGTAAAAATCAAAATTGGGTGTCATCCCAACCATGCTTCTACTGCAACCAGAACCTTCAAAAAGATCTTTGAGAATAAAAGAAAATGAATTCTTACCAAAATATACAATTTATGAATTGTTTATGGAAAGTCCTTATTTGAGGTATGAGAGAAAAGGAAGGTATATGATCCTTGGGAACTATTACATGTGAACATTGGGCGAAGTGTGACTCTATTCCCAAGGGATTGATGAGAAAATAGTTTCCACTAGGTTTGGTGGTAACAGTCATTCCTAGGATGATTATCCACGCCTGGAGTGTTGTGATAGGTATCAATTATATCACACTAGTTATAAGTCCATATTTTTATAGTTTGTATCATAGTGAAGGTTTAGATAATATTAGAGGTCAGAATAATATGATAAATACCCTTAATAGAGTCTAATTTAGTTTTATAATCATATATTGTTTGAATATTATCATGTTTATTCATCTAAATTATGTCTTTTGAAAATGTTTTTCCATAAAGGAATCAGGTAAGATAAAGTAGGAAGATATCAAGAGAGAAATATCATTCCAAATCAGTAACCAGAATGATTAGTATTAGAATGGGGTAGTTTGTTGTAGTGATAGATTAGTTTATACAGGACATAAATAGTGGTAGTATACATGTTAGAGAGTATCCAAATATACCATAGTAGAACTTATTGAAAGTGAATAATTTTATGGGAAAACACCCTCCATAATTTAGTAGATATTCTGAATGAGTTCGATTTGAGGGATGGATTAAAGAACCAGAAAAGTTCTTTGAAGTCATCGGTTGTTCAGATCATCAAATGTTAGATCTTATCATTTACCATTTTAACGTCTAATTCAATCAATGGAGGAAAATGGTTAAGAATAATAGATATATAAAATACATTCATTCCATGGAATGGGAAAAATATAATAATCATTTCCTTGAGAAATATTTTCATATGGTTCTTATACTTAGGAAGGAAAGAAAATTCATGGAATTGTGGAAAAGGGATGAAGATTATATGAATGTGTGTGAAGAAAACTTCACCTGATTGGAATGTTATGTACATAATTTTATTCGGGATCATAATAGTAAAACTAATCATTTTTATTTAGTTTTGAAGACAAAATAACAATGGTAATTGGCTTTTGGTAAATTTAAATGTTTTTAGAAATGTATTTGATGTGTCAAGAAAGTGAAAATAGAGTTTACCAATGATTAGGTGTTTTATGATAGCAAGTATAAAAAGGGGTACAAGTGGTTATAAAATGGAAAAATAATTCAACGAAACATATAGGTAAGAAAATAATGTTTTTATTTTGTGATATGTGTGGTAAAAATCACCTTGGGGAATATATTATGAAATATGGTAAGTACTTCCAATGTGGTAATTTTGTTTTTATGGATTATTATTTCAAATAAAATTATCTTTGTATAGGGAATAAAAATATCAATAATAAGTTTTATGGTTTTTTAAATGTAATGATATGCGTCATTATATGTTGAAGTGTTATCCTTGTATGTATTGTGGCCTTTACCATTACGAATTTTATTTAATTCTTCTTATTGATTGGATTTTATTTTATCATATAAGATAGATTGTAGATCCAAATATGTTATTTTATGAAATGTGTTTTTATATGTATATAACAATCAATTAATACCTTTGATAACAAGTAAAGGAGTTGAGAAATTGTTAAGACATATAAATGAAAGTTACCTTGCTCATATTTTTGAAAATAAGGGATCAATTCAAATTTATGAAATGATATTATCAAAAGAATACATAGATATTTTTCCTAGTGAGTTTCTAGGTGTTATAACTAATTCAGAAGATGAATTCACTACTTACTTAGTTCCTAATGAAAATTAAATTTCAAAACCCCGTTATCGATTTGCTCAATTAAAACATCATTAATTGAAAAATAAGTTTCATGAATTGACTGATAAAGATTGTATTTGTCCAAGAACTTCACAATGGGGTGATCTTTTCTTTTTTGTTAAAAATAAAAATGGTTCTATAATTCATTCAATTGATTATAGATATTTGAATATCATTTTTATTAATAATAATTATCTATTAACTCATATCGATGACTTCTCTAATCATCTCTGATGAGATTAGTATTTTTCGAATGACAGTTAAATGTATGGGTACCATCATCTGAAGGTGAAGGATGATGAAATTCAAAAAAATTCATTTTTTAATAGGTATGGGAATTATGAGTTTGTAGTTATTCTCTTTAGGTTAAAAAATACTCAATATTCATTTGTGGATCTTTTGAAGATATTTTTTTTGTGAATATTTGGATATGTTTTTTTTATTAAAAATATTTTGGTTTATTAAAAAAATTATGAGGATCGTGAAAAAAATTATGGATTGTTCTAACAACCTTGAAGGAAAATAATTTCTATGTAAAATCTAAAAAATGAGATTTTTGGTTATAGAATATTTCATTCCTTGGATATACCTAAAATAAATATGACGTAATTATTGATCACATTAAAACTAAATTGTCTTAAAATGGGACAAGACCTACAAATAATATTGATATTTATAGTTTTCTTGGATTACCAGGCTATTATCGATGGATTTTTGAATTTTTTTGTTATAAATCCATATAACTAAGTTAATAAAAATGGGGTTAGGTTTATCTGTAAAAATTAATGTGGTGAATTTTTCAACAAATTGAAATGGTGATTAGTTAATGCCCCATTTTTTGGTTGGCTATCTAGAAATGGTCATTTTTTATACAAAGTGATACTTTACTGAAGGGATTGGGTTGATTTTTAATGCAAAATGATCATGTAATTGCTTATGAATCATTTAAATTAAAACCTCATCGTCATAATTGTACTACACATGAACATTAACTTTTGGTTGTAGTGTTTTATTTGAAAATTTGGAGACATCATTTTTTTAGAGTAATGTGCGCAATGTATAGTGATCATAAAAATTTTAAATATATTTTTAATCGGAAAAAGTTAAACGGGAGATATATGATATGGATGGAATTGATAAAGGATTACAAATTTATAATTCATTACCATTCAGGTGACGTAAACAGAGTATCCAATGCTTTGAGTCGGAAAAATAATGCATCATTAACTATGTTATGTCCATAACTTGAACTTATAGTTAATGATTTGATAAATATTTTCCTAGAAATTATGCATACAATAAATCCCTATATTTGTTTCAGGTGTCTGTGAAATTTTATTTTTTAGATTAGATTAATGATACTCAAAAGGAAGATATGGTTTTATAGGAAAATGTATAATTGATTAAAAACATTAAGTTACCAAAATTTAATATTAACAAAAAAGGATTTTTTATATTCAAAAAATTGTTATGTGTTTCATGTGACCCAAAATTGAATAAATACAAGCAATGTGAGGTTCATAGATCTCCATTTTCAATTCATCCCGAATGCATAAAAATTTATAGAGAACATGGGTAAATTTTATGGTGGGAAGCAATAAAGAAAGATATTACTATATTTATTATGAAATATTTGGATTCTCAACAGGTTAAGAAGAACTATAATTACCAATGGGGATACATCAACTTTTTATAATTCCTAAATGTAAATTAGAGAATATATTAATGGATTTCATGGTGGGATTACCAAAGAAATCTCGAGATAATAATTCCATTTGTTTGATTGTTGATCAATGAACAAACTATTCACATTTTATTCTTGTTCGGGATAATTTTTAATTGGAAAAACTACCATGAATTTATATTAAAGAGATAATTATATTAAATGATGTAACTATATCCATTTTATCTAACCCTGATCCCATAATTACTAATAATGTTTGGAAAAGTCTTCAGAAGTCATTTTGTGAAATATTAAATTTCATTACATTTTTTCATCCTCTATGTGATGGACATATATATAGAATGATTTAGAATATAGAAAATATTCTTCAAACATGTTCAATAGATTATCATGGATGTTGGGATAAATATCTAACTTTGTTTTAGTTTTCTTATAATAACAGTTTTCATTATAGTATAAATATTGATGTTTTTAAGCCTTATATGAAAAATGAACTTGGACTATGTCTTGTTTGGATAAAGTAGGAAAAATGAATATCTTGGGAACAAAATTGGAGGAATAATTGGTTGAGAAGGTGAACATGATTTAGTAGCACATGTGGATGTCTCAAAGATAGCATAAGTGTTATGTAGATAATTTGAGGAAAGATGTTTCTTCCAATATAGACTATTATGTATTTCTTAAACTTTTTCTAGGGAATGTGGTATGAGTTTAGGTAAAAATTTAAAGTTAAGTTCAATGTTTATTGGAATTTGTGAAAAATTAGATAAATTTGGATTAGTTTCCTATTAATTGGACTTTACTATGATTTTTTCTTAAGTACAAGACATATTTTATGTTTTACTATTAAGAAAATAGGTGCCAGATACATCTCATGTTTTGGGCCATGAATTAGTTTTATTGGAAGAAAACATTTATTATTAGGAAAAACAAATAAATATTATTAACCAAAGAGAGAAATTATTTTAGAATGAAGTTATTTTTCATGTTAAGGTTTTGTGTAAAAATATATGATTGAAGAAGCAACATGGGAATCATAAAATTATATAAATTAAAAATATCTCTAACTGTTTTAGTAATGGATAAAATTGCGTAGATGTAATTTTAAAAAGAGGGAAGAATGTAACTTCCTAGATAAGTTTAAGATAAATAATTTTCATATACTATTAATATACATTAATTTTATTTTATAGAATTATATTCACTATGAGATTATTATGTAATTTCCATGTCAAAAAGGAAATAGTTATTTTTTTACAAAACACATTTACATATATTATATGGTTATTTTGAAAGGACGTATTTCAAAATTTAATATTTTTAATTTGAAAAAATTAATTTCATTTTTCAATCAGAATGGATAAATTATGTAATGGTGATTTTTTTTATAATTTTCTAAAATGGATGATTTTTTAATAAATAATGAGAAACAATTACTTTTTTAGAAACTTAATTTTAGTTTATAGTATTTACAAAGTAACATTCTATTTTGGATTAATTTTAAAATTTAATTAGTTAACTTCTATTAAAATCAATCCAATTGTGGTCTTTGGAATTAATTTTATACTTTAATTTGTTATTAAAAAATTAATTATACTTAAAAGACATTTGTCTGAAAATGCAATTTCGTTCTGTTATGCGGGTTTAATTTTAAATTAAATTATTTCAATTAATGAAATTGAATCTCGAAAAATTGATTCCTTGTTTGAGATTAGGAGTTAAAAATTTAGTAAATAGTCACATTTTATTTTTGGTCATCATGAATAGTAACCAAAGAAATTTTTTGTTATCACGGTAATGGTAAAATGGATTAATTATGGTCAAAACAAAAGTGATAAGGCTTAAAATTAATTAAAAAATTACCTTTATTTTATTGGATTAGTATATTTTATTATTAATCATATAAAAATTTAATATATGACCATTCTATATGTTTAACTTTGATTTTGACCATTATAATATTTAAGTAAAGGATAAAATATAAAAAAGTAACTCTATTGCTATTAATATTCTCAATATTTTTTTATTTTGAAAAAACAAGCTTATGTTTATTTATAATTCACTATATTAAATAATAATAATTTTTTCATGTTAATTTACTTTTAAATTTTAGTGATGAAGTAATTACCATGTGTGCTTATACAACACTGATGTAGTGTATGCGCATGTAGTAGAAAAATCATGTAAATTATTTTTAAAACTCTAAAATTAATATTTATTTTAGGGGTTAAAGTTTCCCAATAATTTTATTAATAAAAATCATATATTAAGTGTGTGTTAATGTTCTATATTATAATACCATTGTTTTCAAAGCCAAATTAAATATATATTTAAAAAAATGACATTAATGAAATTTTATTATAAAAAATATTTTATTAAAAGATTTAAAATTATTAAAAATCCTATATTTTGAAATGTTTATGGGAGATGGTTTAAAATATCAATCATGGTCCATTTATTGGTCAATTTTACTTTTATAGTAACTTTCCTGGCCCCTAAAGTGTAAAAACCTTTGATATAGTTGTAATTTTCAAAAGGGTTTATGGGGGATTATAACAAAGAAATTTGGGTGAAAAAATATCTTAAACTTTTCAAAATTTATTGAATTATTTAATTTATAACATAAATCATCATATATTCTAAAAATGTCAATTTTGATACATTTTTCCATGAAAATTAATTTATATTAATTTAATACTTTAAGAAATTATAAGAGCTCCCTCCCCTAACATATAAAAGTGAACCTCATATCCTATATTACTCACAACTTTTGAGCACTCTATCTCAGAATATATCAGAAGAAATACCTTAATTATCTTCCTAGACACATCATAGAGTCCCTGATATGATCATAAAACTAACATAGAAAGGATTTAGGTATAAACCTAAAGAGGTTTTTTGAAAATGTAGTATTGTTCTTAACTGAGTTTTTTTCCAATTATTTATTATCCTACATCAATGAAATTTTATTAAACCATGATAAAATAATACCTTTATTATATTAAATATACTTATATTTTATTATGTTAATTTAATAACATATATTTATCTTCTCTTCCATCAAATGGGAAATGAAAACATCATATGTATGTATGACATACTACCTCCATATGAACAGATGCAATTAATTTCCATAACCGCCTCTCATGACAAGATATAATGATGGATTTAATGTATATGTATTATATTTGTAAAATAATTATCATTATTTATAGATAATATATCATTTACTTTCTTACCTTTCCATCCATTTAAAAATTATAATGTCATTCTTGCATATGTGTGGAATACCACCTCTACAAAGTAATGTGATTCATTTTTCATGACCAAATCACATGGATACTATATATAATTATATTTAAAGAAATAATTTTATATTTATTATATATTAATTATCATTTAAATATAATATAACACTTTATTTCTTTCTATATTGTTCTTTGAAAAATGGAAATTGTGGTCATTTTTACGCTCAACCTACCATCTCTATGACTGTAATGTAAATAATTTTTCATTAACATATTTCATGGTTGGTTTTAAAAGTATAATTAATGAAAACAATGATAATTTTGTCATTATTATTATTTTTGAGATGAATTTATAATGACCACTTTGACCTTAGTCAACTTACCAAAGTCATTTTGGATATATGAGTCGAATATCATCAAAACATCCAACATAAAATTAGTTGATTAAGTAATTGTGTATAACATGGTAATATATAAAATAAGAGGAATAATAAACCTAACTATGTTCTTTAAATAATTAAATAATTAACATAATTTTATTATTGAGTAAGACAAGGAACGTATGGGACAAGTTGTACTCGAGGTAAGGGACACTTTACTTTAAAAATATCATTTAAATTGTTTTAAAGGATTAATTTTTAAATCATTTTCTACCATATACATATAATTAAAATTATTTTATTGATGTATTAATATAGATATGACTGTATTTTAATGGTAATTTAATGTCACTTTTTAATTTCATTCAAATGTTTTAAGAGAAATTTTTTTACATATTTTTTACGGATGTTTTTGGAAAAAAAAGAATTTTTCTATTTTAAGATACACGACATCAAAGCTTTTTTCTTCCATTGTAATTGTAACTTGATTTTTTTATTCCTTTACAATATTTCATGTTTTCTTAAAAAATCATATTTCCATTTTTTCTAACTATTTTTTAAAATGGTTTTAAAAGTAATAGATATTTCAGTATTTAGAAATGTTTTTATTATGCATGAAAATAATATTTTTATACAAGATTTTATGTGTTTTGGTTTTCTTATGGTTCATGGGAAATGGTTATAATGATGGGTGGTATGTTATAAACCACATATGGTCAGTTCTATTATAAATCAAGTATGAGTATACCCTATATGTCTCTACAATTAATTGTGTAAAAGTATTAATTTAACAGATTTTGTTTCTCCTATGAGATTATTGGAATTTATTAGGTAGATTATTCCATTTTTAAAATTTATATGAAAATGATGTCCCAAGTTACATTGATGATTTATCTATGCTTTATATTACTTTTTATTGAAATATTATGATTTCACCAAGTATTCAAATTAGCATATATTTATGGGAATGTATATGTTGCCTCCAAGAGGAGAAATATATAACTTATTGAAAATGTTTTCATGAGATTTCCATGATTGAAAATAAACCGTTATGAGTTATATTTTTTCATTTAATATTACTTATAATTTTTTTATGAAAATATTTTGGTAGATAAATTTATTTCTTGGGTGAGAAAATAATTATTTTTTGCTCAAAGTTAATTCTAGGAAACACATATTTTTATGAGTATTCATAGACTAACGAGTTATTTCCTTCTTTTTATTTGTACCTTAGTATGCTTTTTTTGTTCAGGCTACATTTAAAATAATTCTTATGGTTTTAAGGAGGATTAAGGATAAAGATAAGGTCAAGATGAAAATTTTGAAGATATTTCATAAAAAGAAAAATTATTGTCACTAAAATTTTTTGTATTGTAGAAAAAATGTATATTGAGTTGAAGTGTCCAATTGTATTTGTAATATTTATTTTTTAATTTTTCTGAACTAAATATCTAAATTTACAAACCTAAAATATATATAGTAATAATATAAAATTAATTCTTGATTAAAGATACAATTTATTGATTTTTAAGTCTAGGTCCTTATAGGAAATGTTTGTTTCCTTTTTATCCATAGACTATTTCAGTTGATCAATTATTGGTCAATGTTTTATTCATTTAAAGAAGTTTGTATAATCTTAACGGTGAATTTGATGATTTTTTTAGAAAAAATAGTTTCCATCATGTTATAGTAGAGGTGTCTTTGTTGTAGTTTTTCTTTAGATTTGAGGTTATTCCCTAGATGAAATGACCATGATTTGGTGAATTAGATTAATGGTGTTTTCATTGTAGCCTTTTCTAGGGACGGATATTTTAGGATATTTTACACTAGTTAGTTATACCACATTTTAGATCATTATCTTTTTTATTTACAACTAGTTGGACTAGCTGTTTAGTCTTTGGGGGTGATGGCCTTAAATGAATCGTTTTTATTTTCATTGTGAGGAAGTTGTTTTAGAATATAAGAGGCCTAAATGAGTTGTTACCACATGGTTTAAGAACCTATAAATATTGATTCCACTATTAGTTTCTGAATCATTATAGGGTTCCAAAGGGATGAAAATATGACTCCATACTATAGTGTTCACCTTTTTTATTATCAGTTCGAGTTTCTACGTGGTTTAATAACGAAATTCCCCATTTTTTCATTGTAAAGGTTGACTTCAAATACTCTCTATTTCTCAATACTTTGTTCTATTTCATGGTGGTTCACTGACATTTTTCCCTCACCATAGTGGTTCATCTTATGCAATGGTGGTCTCTTATAGTAAACCTATATTCCATGGTGTCCCACTCCATGCCATGGTGGTCCACTCTATTTCTTTGTGGTTACTATTGTACTCCTTCACACCACAGTGACCATCTTGCATCATGGTCCCTTCCAGAATTCAAGGGAGCCTTGTTCCTTCACCACCATTCTATGAGATAATATTTTTTTTTCTTCCAACCAAACATTAATAACTCCATTTATGTTGCTTGAATTTTTTTAATAATTGGATCTACCATTTGTATTGTTCCCATTTTAGTTTCTTTAGAACCCATGTTATGTTGGAGGGAATTTTAACTAGTATTCCTTTATATGTGAGGTGTTGTGCTTTGTGTGAATGCAATATTCGAGTGAAAATACACCTAAAAAGCCTTGAGGCTGATATTAAAAACATTGAGGTATGAATTTACTTAAAAATTAGTGTTTTCCTATACAATTTTTCCATGGTATAATTATTATTTTTACATACCTTGATGTTCATGCTTGATTGTGATCACATGTGTTTTGTGTGGACCATGAAACCCATTATGATATTGATTCTATGAGTATTTCTAAAATCACTTATTTCCATGTTTTTTGGTGATCACAAAATTTTTGGTGTTTCTAATATATTATCATGATTATATACGATGTTCTCCTTACATATTTTACCCTTTTGTATTTGTTACAATTCCTTGTAGGTTGTGCATGGTTCTTGAGAGATGTGGACCATCATGTGAAGTTTATCTCTTAGAGGGGGTGAACATGGAATGTGCTGATGATGAATATAGACCTAATCATAGGGTAGGGTAATGTCTACCTAGTTCCATTTCCTAAAGTAGTATTTTTGGGCCATGAAGGCCTGGAGGATTAACTCGAGGTAGCGCATTTGGGGAATGATGGAAGGGAGACAGGACCCAAGGCACATATGGGGTATAAAAGTCTAGTGACTTTACCAATGATGAGTAGGGATACGATGGATTTTGCTCCTAATCCAAATTTATTCCTACAGACTAAAAGGATGCATGATATGAGTCTAGTGTATAGTTCTTTATCATTTATGACATCCCAAGATTATCATACCAATATGAGTTGAAGATGGTACGACCAAGGGTCTGTGGTGTCTTGGTTTGCACATGACCGATCGGGGTGTGTTGTATGATTGTTATGATATTTACACACTTATATCATCATGGCATAAACCTCTTATATTAGAGAAGACTAGTAAATTATGCAGTAGTGATTTCTTACTGGGTTTTGTTACTCACACCTTGTATGTATATTTTAATACACATTCAGATTTTATGGTTAGGGATCTATGTAAGGGAAAGAGGCTTATGGTTAATGGCCGAGTAGAGGATCATGGAGATAGTCGTGGACCGAGATGGACATAACAGGACTCCACAATTTATTGTTTTGTTAATTTTCCACACTTATACTCAGGTTTGTTTCTCCGCATTGGGATCTCATTTATTACATGTATGACCAATATCTATTTTTTAGTTAGTTAATTCATGATATTATTTTAAATATATTATTATTTAATATATTTTATTATTATTTGTTCTATGACATGATAGTTAGGGTATAGTCTCCCAACCATCCTACATAATCCCTAACTTCTAGTTGGCAGCCTCTTGCATATGGAGAGGTAAGCATGAGGTCATTTGCCACTTTGGTTTGGCCCTGGTGGTTCGGATCAGGGTGTTACACTTATCCCAAGGGTCATCACTAAATTTATCTAAACATATCCCTAAAATAACTATACACTAGTATAATACCAACAGATGTGACCCATGATAAACATAACATAAATAATACATTAATTTCATGATTTAGATAATACATCTCAAAAAAATTCAGATAACCCAATGACCGAAATGGTTTAGTGCTGGGAGACTCACTATGTAAATGTGTTATTTTAAAAAAAATGAAAAAAGTTCTAAATAATATCACTCCTCTAGACCCTTTTCTAGAAATCTAAAATGATATAACCATCTTTATAACTTATGTAAATGGAAACTTGAAAAAGGGGAGATCTCAGACACTCAGTAAGGAAAAATGTATTGTAATGTATCAAATCATAATTATAAAGGAGAACATAATGAAGGGATAAATATATTAATAAAATATAATGATACCATATAAGATAAAAATTCAACATTATTGAGAAACATAATATCATGAAAATATCATTAATTAATCATAAAATTTATATCATGGCTCAAAATACATATCAATAATCATAAAACATATGTTCATGATAAGAGTGAAAAATACATTAGATAAAATGTGTAATATAAAATAATAGCATAAAATGAAATGAAATTAATTGATTATAATCCTTATAATACCCCACCCATGATCATCCTTATATATTTTCTTCAATTATAATCAATCATCATTATATCTTAATGTACTAGTGGAAAGATTCAGATTCTTAATTTTTTAAATAAATCACATAAAATAATCTTATGAAATAATAGGATATCAAAAAATATCATTTCATATAAGGTATTATTTCATAATAAAATTTATATGGAAATAAAAACTTCAATAAATGGTAGATAAAAATTAGAGGAATAGAAGTGAAAATATAAATGTATTTATAAAACCTTTTAAACATTATTATAAATGAAAAACTAAAAATTGATTTCAATACAATTTTTAATATAGTGAATATATTAATTTTTGAATCATTATTAATAATATTTTGAAAAAAATTATCCTTGATGTGAAACAAAATAATTATTCTAATAAATATATAATGGTAAATACTGAAATGAAATTCATTTATTCTGCTTTAAAGTCTATTTAAAAAAATCAACATCAGGGAAATGAAAAAAGAATTTAATTTATTAAAATAGTTAAATTAAAACATGAATAATATAAAATCAAAAAATATTTTGATTTATTTAATGAAAACACTTTTGATAGAAAAAATGTGGACATGGAGGAAAAGACACATTGGTAAGAATGAGAGTTATTCTTACCAATGTTATTCGTTTATTTCAACAAGAAATTTATCACATAAGTTTTTATAAATAATAATAATCCATTTTCAAAAAATAATAATACGATATAACATATAAAATTGGGGAATTTCAAGATCAAATAAATCTTGAAAATTATATACAAGTAATAAAAACTACTAAATCAAAAATTAAGTAGATGAAATCCTTACAGTATTTGTAACAGAAGAATCAATAGATCTTGAGTATAATATCATGAAATAGAAATTAAAATATCATAAAATGGAATATATTTAAATATTTTAAAGTAACAGGGTTTTGAATACACTATATAATTTAAATGATGGTGTGAAATATCAAAAATGTCCCATGGAGTTGAAAATAAGAAAAAGAAACCCTATCTTTTTACCATCATAGTAGAATGCACTCTGAGGTTATGTATAACAACAATACAAACATAAATATTATATTATATAACCTTATTTATACCTATAACCAATTATGAAATTAATTTATAATTATTCTCTATATTTATATTAGTTTGTTATTATTTATTTTTAATATCACATGTCTGTAATCATGATCATTTTGGACTAGTATCATAAAAGTGGTTTTGTTCACTATCCTTATCCAATTTTAATAATTATAATATATTTCAAGGTGTTTCAATAGATAAATAATATTTATTTATAAATATGTTATCTCATTACATTAGTGTTTTAGTTATGTTATGTGAAAATGGAATCGGTTTCAGTTTATTTCTGTAATTTTAGGGATCAAACATGAGGTTTTAAAAATAAGTTAAATAATTAATATAACCATTACATAAAAATAAATAAATAAATATTTTATTATTAACATATAATAATATTAGTATTTAATTTCCCATATTCATCCCCAATAGAGTTTTATAATGTTGTTCAAGTTTGTAGATAGATCAACCCAAACATGAACATGCCATAATTAGAGGTTGAGTATGGTTATGAAGTGGGTTATTTTTATAATAATATCATTATTATAGAAGAATAATTATATTATTTATATAAATATAATGTTTTGAATCATAATTCAAGTGATTTTAATAAATAATAAATAAACTAGATGTAAAATGATACATGTAACTTTCTTGAGGTGGTAGTGTGCAAAACACATGGCTTACGTTTTAATTTCCCAACGAATGAGAGGGAGTAATGGTGGATTAAAATTTTTCACTTAATAATTAATATTATTTTATATATATCAAATTTATTCTTTAATTTCATCCTTATATGTAGTTAATAGAGGTAGTGGTAAAAATTGAAAGATATCTTCTTAGAGACGGTAGTCCGCACAAACGCATGATCGACATTCTTTTGTTTTTATAAGTGTATGGAATATAATAAACATGGGTTGTTTAATTAATACAGTAATATTTATAAATATAATTAATAATTAATTAATTATATTGAAAATTATATTTTTGTGAGGTAAAACAAGAAAATATGTAAGAAAAACTAAAGAGAAGTTAGAGACTTATATAGAAAAAATTAATCTTCTCTTGGAAACCTCCAAGAGTTTTAATGGAATTAAGAAATATTAAGGACTCAAAAACTCAATAAAATTATATATTATTCTAAATTAAGAAAAAATACATAGTTTAAATAATAATGTATAAGGTATAGGTGTTACATGAAGTGGTGAAAGTGTGTCCCTTTTATATGAGAAGAAAAAACTTTTGTGAGCACAAATTATTTTTCAATAATAGATTAAAAATATTCTAGGTAAAATGGTTAAAAATGTGAGAAATAGTGGATTTTATTATATATATATTCAATAAATACACAAAAAAAGTTTACGTTGAAATTTTAATCATATTTCAAGTCATTTACCTTAATGTTTTTATATTTTTCCACTTTTGTTTTTACCTTGGTTACTAGTTTTTAAATACATGGTTTATATTTGATTAAAAATATAAGGTAACCCCCATTACAAAATTTGGTTATGAGAAAATTACTTTAATATATATTTAATCCCATTAAATATCTAATAAATAACTTTTAAATTAAATATGTTTATATGTATAAAAATAGTTTTTTGTAGAAAAACAATGTTTTAACCATTATGTACTCTTAATTATATTTATAATTGGTTACTAATTATATTCATATTAATATAATTATATATATGGTTAAAAATAATTTTTTATTAATTATTTAAATTATAATAATTAAATTTATTTGATGAAAATTACATAACATTATTAAAAAAAGTAATTAAAAGTAACCCTTTAACCATTATCACAATAATTAACATAATCATAGAAGTCTCATTTTTATGATAAAAATTTTTCTTTGAAAAATAACATTTAAATTATTATTTCAAAAATGAAATCCATTTTTTTATTTAATTTCATAATGTGATGAAGTCTATTTTTTAATATAAGTATGTAAAAGCTATTTTTAGTGGGAAATATTACTTACATTTCCATAATGTAAATATGTGCTTTATAAATTCAAAATAGTATCTTTTTTAATAATTTATATTTTTTATTAAATATATATAAGTTTATATGATAAAGTATGCTTAAAATTTTAATTCATTTTTGTGTTAAGAAAATTTCATGAAATTCACTACTTGTTATAAAAGTTAATACTTTCACTATTCAATTAAGATAAATTATTTTTGAAAAAAACAAAACAATTCAACCAAATCAAATTTTAAAATGGTGAAATAATAAATGAAGTTAAATTTTAAAAATTAAAATTATAATTTTTATAATTTTTCCTTTTAAATAAAAATATAATATATAATGAAAAAATACTTTTTGAAAAATTTCCTTTAAAAACATTAAGTATTCTAAATCCAATTTTGTTTTCTTTTATAACTTATAAAAATATTTTTATCTACCATAGGTTTTATTGTTATAATAATATTCTTATCTAACTTATTTTAGTTTTTTGTTGCATATAGAACAACATAATATTTATTAATGGGAAAAAATATGGTGAAATATGACGTCGTTACATATTTGTTGATGAAATATTCTGGATGGGAAATGGGAAAGTAGTCTTACATTCAAGTAATATATGGTAGAATAAATGCTTGTTTTTGAAAGAATTAGGTGATGTGGTATATATTATAGGGATCAATATCCATTTACATAGATCTAAGAGGCTACTTGGGATAATTTTAGGAATATATATTGACAAGCTATTGAATAGATATTTTATGGAATAATAAAAGATAGTATGCTTACATGTGCCACATGGTATACATAAATCTAATAAAATGATTCCTAAAAGACAATATATGAGAAAAAGGATGAGTAAATACCTTGAAAATATTTAATTGTATTTATCATGTATTTCATGTTATAAACTAGTCCTGATATTTTATACTCCTTCAGAATGGTATGAAGATATAAAGAAGATCTAAGAGAAAAACATTAGGCAGTTGTAAAAAATTTCTAGTAGTACCTTAGGTGTGAAAGATGTTTTCATGGATTTTTGAGGAGGCAAGGAACTAGTTTTTATTGGATATACAAATTCTAGTTTCAAAACAGATATGAATTATTTAACATTTCAGTCAAGATATTTATTTTTCCTTAATGACGGAGATGGAATATATAATAGTTCTAATTGATCTTTTTATTATACCTATAAATGAAGATTTTATTACTTTTCATAGTGATAACACAACATTAGTGATTCTAGATAACGATCCCAGATCATGCTAATAGATGAAACATATAATTCAAATGTATCATCTCTTGAAATATTTTACTCAATGTTTTTATTCCATAGTTTTCATAGGAATCACATTGGAAAATGAGGAAGACCGATGACTAAATCCATATGTAAACAGAAGTTCAAAAATAAAGTGTGAGCAAGAGGGTTAAGATTTATTATAAGTTGTCTTTAGAGAAAGTGGGAGTCTGTTGGTTTTGGTTCGCTACAACCGACTAACATTGTACTTCTAATTTTCAGAATATATGTATATATTTCTTACCATATTATGATTGTTATTTTATGTAAAATTATTTTGATAATGTTCTTAGAATATTTATCATATCAAACTGTTAGAGGAAGTTTCTTATTATAATAATAACCAAGTTATGTTATGATAATATTATTATATTTATATTGTTTTTGTTATGACAAAGATAACATTTGACTATCAGGTTTCAGGGATTTATAAGCATCAATTTTTCATCACATGAAGTTCAAAGTCTGGGATCTTCTAGAAATTTCGGTTATAATAATAGACTCAACTTTTTAAAAAAATTATTTCTTAATGTATCAATGGATATTCCGATATATTTATTTTTTTATTGTTCATTTGACTTGAGGTAATTATTAATGTGTATCGTGAATCACATTATTTTATACTATAAGAAAAATGTTATTACAGATACTTGTGTTGAGATATCATATACTAGGTGTATCTCAAGTGATATAGTATTAGTTAATTGCTCAAGAAAAGATTTTCCCTTCCATATTTATAGATGAGTTCATTTTAGAAATTCAAAGAAACGTAAATCAATAATATATTGTAATGATGTAATTATGAATCATTCTTGAAGAGATATATCTAAGAACCTATGTTTTGGGACTCTGGGACATTGATTAATTTCTTGATATCATTCCAGAGCAGGGCTTTCAGACGTCGTGCAATTCCGATGTCCAATGTGCCCAGAATTAATTATATAAAAATGTTAAGTGTTTTTATATTATTCATGCGTGGTTAACTAAATGAAATGTGAAATATCTTAGATGGTTGATCGGATCAAAAATCTGAGACCACGGTTGGGTCCGGAATGCGGTGTTTACCCTAGGCGTGACATAAGATGAGTCAGCGCGGGACGTTCGGACCCCTCGCTCATGGACGGTGTGTTATATGGATAATTAAATTATCAAATTATTCATTTAATAGATCAAACCTGAATAAATCCCAAAAAGTTGCTCGAATGGGAAAACTAAGTGCACCGTTGAGTCCGGAGCGTGCCGTTTAACCTAGGTGGGGTATAAAAGTTGTGGGCGTGGGCCTTCTGTGAGAAATGTCACACAGTGGAAAAATGGTCATTTCGAAATGTCCACTTAATGATTTTTATCACTGGCATTCTCTTTTAATAACTTTCAAATGAAATCTCCAAATTGAAATTTGAGACTTCCATTGAGTTCGAAATGGGGTGTTTTTCCTAGGCGTGATATAAAATAGGTGGGCGTGGAGGTTTCGGAATCCGCACCTTTTGGGAGAGTTTTATTGAATTTTTATAAATTCACTAAGTGTTGAAGGAAGACCCATGTCTTCCTCCCTCTATCTCTCTCTCTCCCTCTCTCTCTCTCCAGCGTTCTTCTCTGTTCTTCCGTGATCCTTACTGTTCTTCGCCAAAATGAGGGGTAGACTCTAGCGGATCTAAGTAGGATCGAGCGGACGCGCCGCCAACAACGAACGAATCCAATGAGGTAGGATTGTTGTTGAATTTCACGCCCTCGCCGATTTCTTAAATTTCTCCATCAATTTCGTTTTTAAATTTTATTGTTTTTATAATTTGGGGAATTGGATGAACGAACATGGCCAACGCCCGATCCCCATTCAATTCGTAATTCTTGAATATTCTTAGTTCCAAATTTTTAGACGCACGTGAACCTCGACGGATCGATGATCAAGGGAAGGCGATGTGAAGATCTGGTCCCAGGGATCCCGAAACCATTGTCTGATAATTTTTTCGATCATCGGAGTGGTCGGGGGGACCGGATTAAGGTTCGGATCCAGCGAGGATAGGTGGCCAGATAATTCACCGGAGGCGGAGTGGGGAAACCGCGGATTGGAACTCAGTGGAGGCTCGGGATCCGGTGGAGGAGGGCCAGCGCACGACGACCGACAATCGAGCCGGAGGTGATCGGGCGGTTGTGGTGTATGACTGGCTCGGGTGTGTCTAAGGGAAGTCTGTAGTCGCGGTAGTGGAGTGTGGTGGTGCAGGTGTGGGTGTTGATGCTGGGATGGAGGATAGCAGGGCGGTGCTGCGGTTGTGGCGTCGGAGCAGTGCGCGGCCGAGGAGTGGGTACGGTGTAGAGCCGGGGCAGCGCGGAGGTGTGTTGTAGAAGCAGGCATAGACGCCGATGGCCTCTGGCAGAGGAGGACTACGGCCGGCATCCGGCACGGCGACACGGTCGAAGGAAGCATGATGCCTGGCCTCGAGCATGCGAAGGAAGCTAGGACCCACGCAGCGCGGGTCTTGCTGATGTGTCAACGAAGACCGACCGATGCCGATCTACTGGGGGAGTGAGGACACGCCAAACGCGGGTCCGGTTGGGTGACGACGCGGAGACCGGCCAAAAGGCCGGTCCATTTGTAAAATCGTACCCAAGGAGCGGGTTTGGTTCTAATGGGCTGGCCGTGGCCAGCGGGCCATGGCGTGACAGGCAGGACCCGCGGCTGGGCCGTGGGCCGGCGGTTCAGACCGGGCCGGCCAAGGTGAACCGGCCCGGTGAGGCCCCCTTACAGTTGAGGGGGTGGGGGGGTTCTCTTAAACGGCGTGTCCTTTTGACCCATCGTCTGCGACTGTGGGACTGTATCGACGATTCGGCCCTTTAAAAGTGAGTTTAGGGGTTTTTTGGTTATGGACCCTAAGGCGGGTAACCCGGAACACTTTAAATTAGTAATATTAAATTAAAGTTGATACTGACGTGGCTCGCGAGATGGACTTCCGTTTGACGTGCTGTTAGAGGCGCGTTGGCCCCGGAGCCGAGACAGTCTTTCCAAGTTGGTTTCGAACCTTTTGGGTTGGTTTTGTTGCTCGGTAGCACGAAATGCTAAATGTGAGTAATTAATTAATTAATTAATTGCTGTGTCGGACCTAACTCATGCTTGAGATGTCTGATTGACGCATCGTCAATGTCAGCGTGACCCTAGTCCTCATATGGAATTTTTTAGATGATTTCTAAAGTGATCAGCTTGGAGACAAAGCATGGGCTCCACATGGACTAGTTCACACGTTTTACGGTGAAACACCATTTTTTCACCTGACACCCGTTTCGGGTGTTTGAGTACTCGTTTCGGAGTGTTTTTTTGAGGGGATTGTAACGGCGCAATCCACCCAACTAAATTCGGGCCTGAAGTGCAGGCCTCATGGGGCCTTGTTTGCGAATAACGTGGGAAATTGCAGTTTCTTCATCCAAAGTCTATTTTAGGCACTGTTAGTGGCATTTTGACCCTGGCATCGACGCGAAATTGACCGGGGTGGTTTCATGCATTGAAACTGGAGTTTAGGGGTAGGCCCCACAAGCCTTCTCTTGATCTGTGTGCAGCGTACTTCACCTTTTTCTTCCGACACCCATTTGAGGTGTATGAGTTTTCATTTTGGCATGTTTTTCTGAGAGCATCGCGATGGTGTGTTTCTCCCGACCTCTTCTGGGACCAAGGTGTGGGCCCCATGAGATGCCGTATGGGTATAAAGTGGTGTTGAATAACATTCCCACCAACAGCCATTTCCAGTGAGTAGGTAGTCTATCTCACGTGATTTTCCACAAGATTTGAAACGGTGTGATCTGTTTCGGTGTGCATAGCCTTTTTAAAGATTTTACTAAATGTGGAAATATGAAAGGGCGTTGGATGGAGATCCCTTTTGACGCACACTGAACCAATGCACGGTGGTGTTTTTAGTGACACCTGGTGATGCGAGTACCAATGCGGAGCAATCGGGCCGATTCCGGTTCTACCCTCCAGCAGGGCTGGGTAGTTGGTCACCCGACGACTCTTTCGGGTCTACCCTCCAGCAGGGTGGGCCAGTGGGTCACCCAACGACTCTTCCAGGTCTACCCTCCAGTAGGGCTGTGCAGTAGGTCACCCGATGACTCTTGAGGGTCTACTCTTTAGCAGGGCTCAGTAGTGGTTCACCCGACAACTCTTGAGGGTCTACACTCTTGCAGGGCTAGGCAGTGGGGCATCTGTCAACTTCTTCCAGGTCTACCCACTAGCAGGGTTGGGCAGTGGGTCACCTGTCGACTTCTTCCCAGTCTACCCTCCAGCAAGGCTGGGTAGTGGTTTTCCTGATGATGTATTAGGGTTTACCCTCCAGCGGGGCTGGGCAGTGGGTCACCCGATGTTTTATTATGGTTTACCCTACAGCAGGGCTAGGTAGTGGGTCACCGTCGACTTATTTAGGGTTTACCCTCCAGTGGGGTTGGGCAATGGGTTACCCGATTACTTATTTCAGGCTCAGCCCTTATCTATGAGGCTATTGAGTGAATTTTTCTTCATGAATACTGGAGAAGAATCCATGGTTGTACGGATCGGTGATGTGACACCTTTGATGTGACCTTAGGACATACTAGGATGAGGGGCGCTTTTCCCACCGAGACACGTTCTTGCGACGCGAGATAAAAGCCATGTGGGTGAGTCAGTGCCGCCCAAAGATGATAGTATCGAGGTGAGGTGATTGATCCCCTTTGACTTGAACCTCCTAGGTTGATGTGCGAGACGTTTGGGTTCAGTGTTGAATATCCTTTGAACTATTGGAGACTCTTCTTGGTCTGATCTTGGAGATAGAGTTCCCCTTACACACTCATTCGGGTTTCTCGTTGATCATATATATACACCCTACTGTTGTTCCCACTCCTTGGTTTCGGTTACTCTCCTTCTGGGAGGGGCGAAGATGCACGGGGTATTCCATTTGCTTTCCGTGTCCAGCTCCTCTTGGTTGGACGAGTCTACTCTCCTGCTATAGGCAGCGAAGACTCGACGAGAAGTTCATCTTCTCACCGTTTCTAGCTCCATGCATCTGGACAAGTCTGCTTCCTTTCACTAGTTGGGTTGAGATGCACTCTCTCTCTTTTTCACTCTTACATTGTTCTTTGCTCTGTCTTCTGCTCACCATTTTAGTACCTTCCTTGTTTCTCCCTCGAGCTTTCAGGACATCCTACTGAGTATTTATATACTCACCCCTGTTTGGGCTTTGCCCGCACTTGGTGATCCCTTCTAGACGATGGACAGGTTGGTCGAGACTACGGAGGAGCGTAGAGTACACAGGAGCATGGGCTGCATTCAGTGACTGTAGCATGAATTTCTGGGCGTGACTCACCAGGGGTTTACTTCTGTTTTACCTGTTGCCGGGTTGTGGAACCTTTCTGGTTGGGCGTGTTTTTTTCCCCTTTTTCTATTCAGTTTACTTGTCATCACTTTACTTGTACTGGTTATAGCTTGATGCATGTATGTTGGTTTCCCTTTTTCTATCAGTGTTGTATCTTGTTTCTGTTCTCTCCACTTTTTCATTGAGTTTGATGCGTGTGTGTGCGTGTATAGTTTCTTAGGAAAAGGCCTCCCCTAGTTTGTTGTGCCTTCGATGTTGGTCGCCAGCCCCTGGCCTATAGAGGCGGGCTTGGGGTAGTTGCGGCTCGAGCCTCGGTAGGGGTAGGGTCGTGAAAAAGTGGAATCAGAGGTGGATCATTCCTTGGGGTGTTGTTCGAATGTCCCTAAAAAGGAATTTTTTGAGTTTGGGGCAATAGTGTCTACATGTCTTGATAGAGGCACACTAAGACACTTGTTGCAGGGAATTTGGTCCATGCATCCTATAGGATCGATTCTTTGACTGTACTTCTTGAGTCATCTCCCCATCATTGTTGATATATATATTCTCATTCGACCGTGGTACTCCTTGATCATATTCAGGATGTCTCTGTGATGATAGCTGGCTAGGATACTAGCTCCGGATCATGATGACGATTCCGTACGCGATGAGGTCTCAGTTCAAGATCCATCATATGATTACCCTTTCTACAAGAGGAAAGGTAGTAGAACCTCCACCTGTGGAGTAGTAGATAGTATTTGTAGTGAGGGCCGATGAAGAGCGTAGGTTGGGCGCGCTACGTGAGTTCTAGCATCGGATACCCCTGAGGTTCCACGTTGGGCCATACCCTCAGACAGTGAAGGGTTGGAGAGAGTCGGTGGTTCGCCTCTTCAGGATTGTTCGGATACTGTCATGTTGGATGGTGTCCTTGACAGCCAGTCTTTTTCCACCAAGAAGTTTGGCGTTAGTAGAGACAGGGTTACTCAGATGCACGATGAGTTGGTACTCTCGTGGGATGACTTCTAGCTGCTATTTCGTGAGGATTACTACCCCTCCTACTTATGATTTTTACGGTTTCATGATCTGTTGGAGCTTCAGTGGGGAGCGATGGTAGTGGCTGAGTACAAGACTGGGTTCATAGACCTTACTCCGTACTCTTTAGACGGGGATCATGATGGCAACTTCCGAGCATAGAAGATTGAACGAGATCTCTATGGAGGAGATTTGTGTTGTACCTCTCGAACCCCTCGAGGTTTGATTTTCATGATCACAATCACCCTCTTATGTTTCTAATATTGTGTTTTAAGTGTTTGTGATGATAGGCACAAGGTTGCCAAGAAGTTGGCCCAAGGATGGACAAGAAATGGACTGCAATTCAGTCCACCGGTGGCTCTGTCACCGGCCAGCCGGTGGCACCCAGACCAAACAGTGGAAGCTACTGCCTTCCCACCGGTCGACCGGTGGCTTCCCACCGGTCGACCTGTGGCACCCAGCCCAAATTATGTTTTCTACTGCCTTGCCACCGGCCAGCCGGTGGCTCCTCCACCGGTCGACCGGTGGAGCCTGGACCAGAATTCTCTCCACATTCCAAGGCACTGGCCAGCCGGTGGCCCTGCACCGGCCGGCCGGTGGCCCAGTCAAACTAGCCGTTGGAGCTTTGACCAGGCTGCTCCACTTGTCTCCCAACGGCTCCGAAAGCCTTCCCAACGGCTCCGAAGGCCTCCAACGGCCATATGAGGGTTCCCCATCTATAAATAAAGGACCTTGAAGCCCCGGAACAATTGCCGGACCATAATTAAGCATTGTGAAGCCAACGAACACAATTCTCCTCATTTGGCAAACCTCCGGCGGATTGCTCCAAGGGAACCACCACTGCTCCAATCCAATTCCACATCCAAGGAGCACCACCATAGAAGCTTGGGAGTGCACGTCTTCAACTCCATTCAACCTTTGGCGCCCAAGGCTTCTCAACAATACAGTTTTTATTGTTTCATTTATTTTGAGCTTTAAATTTGGGTTTGTGCCTACAAACCCCAAACCCTTTTCTCATCCCCTCTTTCTTTGGGTTCTCACACCACCACTAAGGTGTGAAGAGGTTTTCTCAAGCTTTTCCTTTAAAAGGCTTGTGTCTCGGTGAGCTAGTCTTCACCCGTAAAAAGACTAGTGGGTTCTTGCTTAACCATTAAAAGCAAGTGGGTTCTTGCTAAACCACAAAAAGCAAGCTGTAATAGGTCCTAGTGCTACCTCAAAGCCTAGTGGGTTTCTTGCTAAAACCATTGAAAAGCAAGCGGTAGGAATCTCTCAACGGTTGAGTTGGGAGCGGAGACGTAGGCCGGGTTTTGGCCGAACTCCGTTATCAATTTCTTGTGTCTTGCCTTATTTATTTCCGCTGCATTCTTCAACTTTGATTTTAATTGTTAATCAATTTTTTAAAAGGCAATTCACCCCCTTCTTGCCATCATTCCTCGGGTTTCTTCCGACCCAACAATTGGTATCAAAGGGAGTATTTGAGTAATTCCCTCACCCGGTTTCAAATTAAAGATCCTATTTTTTTGATGGCTTCTACCGCTTCTTCCTCTCAATCTCTCGAAGGTTTTTCTTTGGATCGTGCTCCATTTTTTGATGGGACCGATTATTCTTTTTGGAAAACCCGTATGACCACTTTCTTAAAAAGCATTGGTTATCCAATTTTTAGAATTGTTATGCATGGTTTTTCCCTCTCCTCTCAAGATGAATCTAAATGGACCCCCGCCGACATTGCAAATTTTGAGCTTGATGGCAAAGCCATGAATGCTCTCCATTGCGGGTTAGATAGAAATGTTTTTGATTGTATTTCTTCTTGCACATCTTCACATGATATTTGGAAATGTTTAGAACTAACCCATGAAGGTACTAGCATGGCTCAAAAGCAAGAACCTACTCAAAAGCAAGAACCCGCTCAAGAGCAAGAACTCGACGAAAAATTCAAACCCGCTAGCCCACTTCACAAGAAAAGGGCCAAGAAAAAGAAAGGAAAGAAGAAGGCTTTAAAGGCATCTTGGAGTGATAGCTCCTCCTTCTCCTCCTTCTCCTCAAGCGACCAAGGTAATAATTGCCTAATGGCAAAACATGAGGTATCTTCCTCCTCTTCCTCCTCTTCATCTTCAAGTTCTTCTAATTCTTTCAATCATTTGTCATACGAAGAACTCCAACATGCTCGAGATCAACTTGAAAATGGTTTTCACGAGCTTTCTTCAAAATTTGTCGCTTTGAAAAAATCTTTCAAAAAACTTTCCTCCGAAAAAGAACAACTTCTTAAAGAGAAGGAGGAACTCTCCCTAAAAATCCAAAATTTCTCAAATGTTGATTCCTTGGAATCAACCATTAAGGACCTTAGGGAATCCCTAGCCAAGTTCACCAATGGGGAACAAAACTTGATCAAACTCTTAGGTTCTCAACGAGTATCTAGAACCACCCATGGACTTGGCTACACCAACATAGCCTCCTCCTCCCATGCACCCACTGTTTTTGTAAGGGGGAGCTCCGATTTTAAATTTTGCAACTATTGTAAAAAACCCGGGCACATGCTATATGAATGTAATTGTAAAAATGCCCGGTACGGTCAACCCAAATCTTTTTTCTTTTCCGATGAATTCTATAGGAGAAGACCCGCCATGAAACAAGTTTGGATTGAAAAATCCCTCCTTGCGAGTCTCTCCGGGCCTAAAATTGTTTCTTTTCAAAATCCCTCTCCCCGGTAACTTATTGTTTTTATTTAGGGGGAGTTAGGATCTTTTAAGCCTTTTTTGTGTATTCAAAAATTTTTCATTTCAAACTCAACTCTTGGCTTTGAAATTCAAATTTTCTTTTAAATTTTCTTTTTTAAATATCCAACAGTTGGTATCGATTTTTCAAAACTCTCAATTTTCAATTCTAATTTCATTTGGTTTCAAATTTAGAATTTCAATTGATTTTTGATTCAAAACTTTCAATTCAAAATTTGATTCAAATTTTCATTTAATTTCCAAAATTTCAATTGATTTTTGATTCAAAACTTTCAATTCAAAATTTGATTCAAATTTTCATTTAATTTCCAAAATTTCAATTGATTTTCAAATCTCAATTTTTTTTCAAATCTTGATTTTCAATGTTTCCCTCAATCAAGTTTTATGCCCCACGCTATTTTGATAATCACAAAGGGGGAGAATTTTCTTGATTGATTGGGGGAGAATGGGAGAATCCTTTTTCATCATGCTTTGCATTTCCTTTTAATTTCATTTTTACTTTAATTGTTTTGGTGATTGTGATCATCAAAATAGGGGGAGATTGTTGTACCTCTCGAACCCCTCGAGGTTTGATTTTCATGATCACAATCACCCTCTTATGTTTCTAATATTGTGTTTTAAGTGTTTGTGATGATAGGCACAAGGTTGCCAAGAAGTTGGCCCAAGGATGGACAAGAAATGGACTGCAATTCAGTCCACCGGTCAGCCGGTGGCTCTGTCACCGGCCAGCCGGTGGCACCCAGACCAAACAGTGGAAGCTACTGCCTTCCCACCGGTCGACCGGTGGCTTCCCACCGGTCGACCTGTGGCACCCAGCCCAAATTATGTTTTCTACTGCCTTGCCACCGGCCAGCCGGTGGCTCCTCCACCGGTCGACCGGTGGAGCCTGGACCAGAATTCTCTCCACATTCCAAGGCACCGGCCAGCCGGTGGCCCTGCACCGGCCAGCCGGTGGCCCAGTCAAACTAGCCGTTGGAGCTTTGACCAGGCTGCTCCACTTGTCTCCCAACGGCTCCGAAAGCCTTCCCAACGGCTCCGAAGGCCTCCAACGGCCATATGAGGGTTCCCCATCTATAAATAAAGGACCTTGAAGCCCCGGAACAATTGCCGGACCATAATTAAGCATTGTGAAGCCAACGAACACAATTCTCCTCATTTGGCAAACCTCCGGCGGATTGCTCCAAGGGAACCACCACTGCTCCAATCCAATTCCACATCCAAGGAGCACCACCATAGAAGCTTGGGAGTGCACGTCTTCAACTCCATTCAACCTTTGGCGCCCAAGGCTTCTCAACAATACGGTTTTTATTGTTTCATTTATTTTGAGCTTTAAATTTGGGTTTGTGCCTACAAACCCCAAACCCTTTTCTCATCCCCTCTTTCTTTGGGTTCTCACACCACCACTAAGGTGTGAAGAGGTTTTCTCAAGCTTTTCCTTTAAAAGGCTTGTGTCTCGGTGAGCTAGTCTTCACCCGTAAAAAGACTAGTGGGTTCTTGCTTAACCATTAAAAGCAAGTGGGTTCTTGCTAAACCACAAAAAGCAAGCTGTAATAGGTCCTAGTGCTACCTCAAAGCCTAGTGGGTTTCTTGCTAAAACCATTGAAAAGCAAGCGGTAGGAATCTCTCAACGGTTGAGTTGGGAGCGGAGACGTAGGCCGGGTTTTGGCCGAACTCCGTTATCAATTTCTTGTGTCTTGCCTTATTTATTTCCGTTGCATTCTTCAACTTTGATTTTAATTGTTAATCAATTTTTTAAAAGGCAATTCACCCCCTTCTTGCCATCATTCCTCGGGTTTCTTCCGACCCAACAATTTGTTCCAGCGTAGTGCCCTTGTGCATCCTTACCCATCTTAGGGTACTAGAGCAGGAAATGGTGACAGAGAAATTTCTAGAAGAGGGACGTCGATTGGAGGGGTCTCGACACCGTAGCTTTTCACTTGAGGAGACTCAAGCACATAGTCAGGGACAGTATAGAGCATTGAGATATCCCAGGGAGGACTACTGCTATGTTTGTGATGTGTGGGATCATGTGGTGTGAGACTACTCGACCAAATGTGCTGAGTATTCCAGATAGTTGGTAGATGCACTGCCACGACGGAGGTAGTGTCGGGATAAGAGAAATCCCATGTGAGGATAGGGTGGTCCCTAGGGAGGCGGTGTTGGCAGAAAGCAGGAACAACTGTGGTAGGAAGACGACGTTTTGAGGTCCTTCCACCACCACTAGGTGGCCCATGTCAGGCTCAAGGAGCTGACGGATGGGGCCGCGGGCAGCTGTGTGATGTGGTTGTTTACAATCCTGCAGCGCAAGAGATGATAAGAGGTACACTCTATGTATTTTTCTACATATCTCAGTAGAACATGTTAGACACTGCGTGAGGTACTCTTTCGTCTAACTCTTTGCTCGAGGGGTTACCGAGAGTGAAACGGGGCGTCGGTGTAACCCTGTGTTGGTGCTGGTGGTGGTTGTTTTTTCCTACGAATGTGGAGACACTATATTCAGGGAGAACACTTTGTGGTTTGCATAGACCACCAGTTTCTCAGGTGCATCCCCACACAGAGAGACTTGAACCGGAGACGATGGTGCCAGCAGGAGTTTCTGTAGGAGGGTATCGATTGTCTGTAGTTGATGAAGCTAACTTCTTTGCTGGTTTAGCGTGTACAAGTGTCTCAGTCGTGATGCACCGACTGTGAAAACTTTTGTGACTGGATATCCTTGGGTGTTTCACCATATGGGTATTTTGAAGGAGTGAATCATGAGACCATGTTCCATGAACAAACCGTGATTTTAGTCGCGACGTGGAAAGTAGAGGTGCGGCTGGGAAAGACCCTATAGTTTCATTGGGCCGTTCGGGAATCGTGAAAATGGTTGATAGGTTGCCTACCATCTTTCCCTACCCTCCCAACAGTAGGATAGGGCACACGGTGTCTTCCATGTGTCGTAGCTGATGCGGTGCGTGCATATTCCTATGCATTCCCTCGAGAGAAGCCGACCTTATGAGTACGAACCATCCCTGTGGTTCACGTGTTGTGCCAACTTGGTGTTGTGGATGTTTTCTTGGGTACGAGAGAGCTAGCTGTGAGCTATGTATCCCAAGTTGTTTTTCCTAGTTTTTATTTTCGGGGACGAAAATCTTGAAGGAGGGAATGATATATGAATCCAGGTTTTGGGACTCTAAGACATTGAAAATTTTCTTGATATCATTCCAGAGCAGGGAGTTCAGACGGCGTGCAATTCCGATGTCTGGTGTGACTAGAATTAATTATATAAAAATGTTAAATGTTTTTATATTACGCACATGTGGTTAACTAAAGGATATGTGATATCTCTTAGACGGTTGATCGGATAAAAAATCTGATACCACGGTTGGGTCCAGAACGCAGGGTTTACCCTAGGCACGGCATAAAATGAGTGATTACGGGATGTCCAGAGCCCTCGCTCATTGGCGGTGTGTTAAATGGATAATTAAATTATTAAATTATTCATTTAATAGCTCAAAGCTGAATAACTCCTAAATGGTTGCTCAGATGGAAAATCTTAGGGCACCGTTGAGTCTGGAGCGTGCCGTTTACCCTAGGCAGGGTATAAAAGTTGTGGGTGCGAGCCTGCTATGAGAAATGTCACCCAGGGGAAAAATGGTCATTTCGAAATGTTCCCTTAGTGATTTTTATCACTGGAAATCTATTTGAATAAATTTCTAATGAAGTCTTAGAATTGAAATCTGATACTTCCGTTGAGTTCGAAATTGGGTGTTTTTTCTAGGCGTGATATAAAATAGGTGGGCGTAGAGGTTTTGGAATATGTTCCCATTGGGAGAGTTTTAGTGAATTTTTATAAATTCACTAAGTGTTGAGGGAAGACCCATTTCTTACTCCCTATCTCTCTCTCTCTCTCTCTCTCTCTACCTCTGTCTCTATCGAGCGTTCTTCACCTTTCTTCGGCATTCTTCGTTGTTCTTCACCGGAATGAGGAGCGGACTCTGGAAAATCGAAGCAGGATCGAGCGGACGCGTCGCCAATGACGAACAGATACAAAGAGGTAGGATTGTTGTTGAATTTCGCACCCCCGTCGATTTATTATATTTCTACATCAATTTAGTCCTTTAATTTTATAGTTATTAGAATCTGGGGCGTTGGACGAATGAACACGACCAACGCTCGAGCCCCATTCAATTCCTCGTTCTTGAACGTTCTTCATCCCAAATTTTCGGATGCGCATGAACCTCGACTAATCGATGAGCAAGGGAAGGCATGGTCGGGGGGGACCGGCCGAAGGATCGGCTCCGGCGAGGGGAGGTGGCTGGAGAAAAATCCGGCGGAGGAGCAGGGCAGCTGCGGATTGGAACTCGACGGAGGCTCTGGATCCGGTGGAGGAGGTACGACGCACGATAGCTGATGGTCGAGCCAGAGGGGATCGGGTGGTCGTGGTGTACGACTGACTCGGGTGAGGCCATGAGAAGCAGGTAGTCACTGCAGTGGCGTGCGGTGGTGCAACTATGGGTGTTGAAGCCGGGACGATAGATAGTAGGTCAGTGCTGCGGAGTTGGCGCCAGAGAAGTGTGCGGCCGAGGAGGGGGTGCGGTGTGTAGTCGGGGCAGCGCGGCGGTGCGCTGCGGCAACATGTGGAGACGCCGAGGGCGTCCGGTGGAGGAGGGTTGCGGTCGACGTCCGGTGCAGCGTCACGATCGATGGAAGCCCGAGGCCTAGCCTTATGAGTGCAGAGGAATCCAAGACCCACACAACGGGGGTGCTGTTGGTGTGTGAGCGAAGATCGGACAAAGACGGTCTGCTGGGGGAGCGAGGACCCCCAAACCGCGGGTCCTGTTGGGCGATGACGCGGAGACCGGAAAAAAGGCCGGTCCGTTTGTAAAACTGGACCCAAGTAGAAGGTCTGATGCTTCTGGGTGGGCCGTGGCCAATGGGCAGTGGCGTGACGGGTTGGACCCGCGGCTGGGCCGCGGGCCGGTGGTTCGGACCGGGCCTGCCAAGGTGAACCGGCCCGGTTAGGCCCCCTTATAGTCAGGAGGCGGTATCTCTTAAACAGTGCGTCTGTTTGAGGCGTTGTCTACGGTTGTGGGACTGTATCGACGAGGAGGCCCTATTAAAGTGAGTGTAGGGGGTTTTCGGTTATGCGCCTGAAGGCAGATAACCCGAAACTCTTTAATTTAATAATAATAAATTAATGTTGCGACTGACGTAGCTCGTGAGCCGGACGTCCATTTGATGTGTCATTAGAGGCACGGTGGCCCCAGAGCCAAGACGGTCATTCCATGTTGGTTCGGAATCTTTGGGGGTTTTTTTCGTTGCTTGGTAGCACGAAACGCTAAATGTGAGTAATTAATTAATTATTTAGCTAATTAATTAACTGTTGCGTCGGACCTAACTCCTTCTTTGGATGTCCGATTGACGCGTTGTCAGCGGCAGCGTGACCCCAGTCCTCGTACGGACTTTTTGAAAAGCTTTATGAATCATTTGGGTTGAGGAAAAGGTATAGGCCCCATAAGGCCTAGTTCGCATGTTTTTCGTTGAAATGCCACTTTTTCACCTGACACCCATTTGGGGTGTTTGAGTACTTTTTTCTGAGTGTTTTTTCTAGGGGATTGCATTGATGCAATCTGCCTGCCTAAATTCGGGCTCGATGTGCGGGCCCCACGGGGCCCCGTTTGCATATAACACGAGAAATTGCAGCTTTTACATCCGGAGTCTGTTTTAGGAGACATCGGTGGCATTGTGACCCTAGCGTCGAGGAAAAATTGACCGAGGTGGTTTCAGGCATTCAAAATGGAGTTGATCTATGGGCCCCATGAGCTATCTCTTGAGCTGTACACAGCGTACTGCACCTTTTTCTTCCGATTCCCGTTTGAGGCGTATGAGTAGTCATTTTGGTGTGTTTTTCCGAGAGCATCACTATGGCGTGGTTTGTCCAACCTCTTCCAGGAACGAGGTGCGGGCCCCATGAGACGTTGTATGGGTATAAAGCGGTGTTGAATAAATTTTCCACCAGGAGCCGTTTCCAGCGAGTAAGTAGTCTATCTCGCATGTTTTTCTGTGATATTTCCAACGGTGTGATCTGTTTGGGTGTGCGGAGCCTCCTTCAAGATCTTAATAAATGTGGAAATACTAAAGGGCATTGGATGGAGATCCTTTTTTGACGCACTCTGAACCAATGCATGGTGGCGTTGTTAGTTACACCTGGTGATTTTAGTAGCAGTGCAGAGCTATCAGACCGATTCAGGGTCTACCATCCAGCAAGGCTGGGTAGTGGGTCACCTGACGACTCTTTCGGGTCTACCCTCTAGTAGGGCTAGGTAGTGGGTCACCCAACGAATATTCCGGGTCTACCCTCCAGTAGGGCTGGGAAGTGGGTCACCTGACGAATCTTAGGGTCTACCCTCCAGCAGGGCTGGGTAGTGGGTCACCCGATGACTCTTGAGGGTCTACCCTCAAGTAGGGTTGGGCAGTGGGTCACCTGTCATCTTCTTCCAAGTCTACCCTCCAACAGGGCTGGGTAGTGGGTTTCCTGTCCACTTATTCCTAGTCTACCCTCCAGCAGGGCTGGGCAGTAGGTCGCATGTCGACTTCTTCCAAGTCTACCCTCCAGCAGGGCTGGGCAGTGGGTTTCCTGATGATGTATTAGGGTTTACTCTCCAGCGGAGCTGGGCAGTGGTTCTCCCCATATTTTATTACGTTTTACCCTCTAGTGGAGCTTGGAAGTGGGTCACCATCGACTTATTTAGGGTTTACCCTCTAGTGGAACTGGCCAATGGGTTACCCGAGGACTTCTTTTAGACTCGGCCCTTATCTTTGAGGCTAGTCAGTGGATTTTTTATCATGACTAATGGAGTGGGATCCTTGGTGGTACGGATCGGTGATGTGACAGATTTGACATGACCATAGGACAAATGAGGATGGGGGGAATTTTTCCCACCGAGACGCATCCTTATGACACAAGCTAAAAGTCGTGCGGGCGATTCAGTGCCGCCCAAATCATATAGTATCGAGGTGCGGTGATTGAGCCCCTTTGACTTTAACCTCCTTGGTTGATGTTCGAGACGTTTGGTTTCAGTGTTGGATATCCTTTGAATTGTTGGAGACACTGCTTGGGCTGAGCTTGGATATAGTGATTCCCTTACACACTCATTCGGGTTTCTCGTTGAGCATAAATATACACCCTACAGTTGTTCCAACTCCTTGGGTTGGTTACGCTCCATCTGGGAGTGACGAAGACGCGCAGGGTATGCCACATGCATTATGTGTCTAGATCCTATTGGTTGGATGAGTCTACTCTCCTGCTATAGGTAGCGAAGACTTGTTGAAAAGATAGTCTTATTACTGTTTCTAGATCATTGCCTTTGGACGAGTCTACTTCCTTTCTCTAGTTGGGTTGAGCTGCACTCTCTCTCTTTTTCACTCTTATACTGTTCTTTTTTCTGTCTACTTCTCACCATTTTAGTACCTCCCATATTGCTCCCTCGATCTTTCGGGGCATCCTACTGAGTATTTTTATACCCACACTGATTGGGCTTTTCCTGTAATTGGTGTTCCCTTGCAAACGACGGAAAGGTCAGTCGATACTATGGAGGAGCGTAGAGGACACAAGATCTTAGGCTGCGTTCAGTGGCTATAGTAGAACTTTCTGGGTGTGACTCACCAGTGGTTTACTTCCGTTTTACCATTTTCCAGGTTATGGCACCGTTCTGGTTGGGAACGTGTTTTTACGCCTTTTTCTATTTAGTTTACTTGTCATCACTTTACTTGTACTAGTTAGAGGTTAATGCATGTATGTTGGTTTCCCTTTTTGTATCAATTTTGTATCTTTCTTTCCTTACTCTATACTTTGGCATTGAGTTCGCTGCATGTGTGTGTACAGTTTCATAGGAAAAAGGCCTCTCCTAGTTTGTAGTGCCTTCGGCGCTTGTCGCCAGCCCCTGGCCTATGGAGGCGGGCATGGGGTAGTTGCAGCTCGAGCCTCGGTACGGGTCGGGTCATGAAAATATATGTCAAAAAAGGGATTACATTACATAATAGTATTCATAGGAAGTTTGTTATAGATTCTACACTAGCTTATTTCTCTATGGGTGTCTTAATGTATTGTTAGATATTCATTGTGGACTTTAAGTTTGTACTCCTATTTACATTTGAGAAATACGTGTATACATTCACACACTAAGTATATTTACAATCTCATTAAATTTTATTCAGTCTAATAATGAATCTATTCGCTGGTTTTTTAATGGTATTTATTCAAAATAATATTGATAATATAAATTCAATCACAAGATATTCATGTTTAGAATTTTTAAGTTGAATTTTATATATTTTTTAATTATTCATAAGGAAATAAAAAATATTTATTTATTAAAAATTTTAGTAATTAAAAAATAGTTATTTATTTATCTTATGTTAATATTAAAATAAATAAATATTTATTTTATTTTATTTTTAACGTTTGGGGCAGAAGCCTCAATTTATTATTTAAAGTAAAGACCTCTTTAGACTGGGTAAAGGGAGACCCATTACATAGCCCGAAGGACCAAGACCAAGTGGACTGTATACATGGCCTGAAAGCCCATTTTTTTACCCAAAGGACCCCTCGGTGAACAGTACTCCTACAGTACCCGTGCTGTAACAATACCTGCTAAAGTACAGCTGGCGCAACAGTTCCTGCTACAGTCCCCCCGCCACTATAGTGTTGTCGCTACTACAGTTCTACTGCTGCTACAGTACTGCTACAGTAACGGAAATTTTCCCCTTCCTGGATTTGATCCAGGGTCATTTTGGATTCCAAGCAGGAGCATGTACCACTAGGGTATATGCTCATTAGAAAATAATTATTTATTCACAATTTCATTGAACATAGTATTTTTTGGGAGGATATAGATCGAGTTTAATAATCTAAAGTAAATAATATATTTTAATTAATATCATTTACATATATATTAATTAAATTATTTAAATAATGATATTATAAGAAACACATGTTAGTTGATATAATAATAGTAAAATTATTATTATATTAGATAAAGGGGATAGATTATAATAATTAATTAGATAATAATTGTTAGAAAATTATCATTATTTTACCCTATGTATATATTCCTAAATATATAATTCTCCATGTGTGGATTTGTAGACAAAATTGAGGCATAATATATAATTCTACAAATCCATATATATAAATTTCCATCCCTCCCTCTTTAATACTTAGATAGGATAAAAGATTAGTTATTACAATCAATAGTGAATGATGTGAAGCACTTGACTCTTCTGTTCTAGCACCCAAAATATTTAGAACACCATTAAAATATTTGAGGATTATGTATGGGTATGTCTAGATGAATCATTATTTTAATTATCCATTTCAATGAAAACTTAACATGATCGATGATGAAACATTGATTACGGAATATTAACTAGGAAAAGGTAATTTTTAATTTAAATTAATTTTATGCTAAATATATATGATCCATTTATGTTATTTTGGGGTGTGCTTATCTAGTTTTTTGAATTTATCCATTAATTTTAGTGAAACCTAAAAATAGATACCAAAGACATCCATTGCGCCATGGAACCTTTACAAGAATATATTGGCCAAATCTCTGTTGAGGTCTTCTCATCTCTACCTACATAAATGGATAAGTGATTTTTACCCTAATTTCGTTGAGTTGTGACTTTATCCACATAATTTTAATTTTTGATCATGAAACCACAATATAAAAAAATTACATTATATTTAAGTTAACTTAATTTTTCTTTTTTGATTTAAAAAAATTAACCCTTTATTGATGTATAATGTAACTCTAGAAGTTGGCTCCCAATATATAATGTCACTTACCAAATCAAAATCTAAAAATACTTAAAGTTATAAAGATGTATTTTTTTAAAACAAAATAATAATAATTTAGAGTTCCTTTGATGTAGAATAAGATCTTATTTATTTCTATAATATGTGACTTTATTTGGGTTTTATTAGAATTAATAAATAAGTGTATTTCAAAATCTGACACATGATCTAGTCGTTTTTGAGTAATGTAGTTTTTTATAAGCCACCGAAACTCCTTTTGATCCAAAATAATTCTTTCTTCATCCAAGGAAAACTTAGTCCCATGTGTTATATAATTTACAACATCAATTGATTAATCCATTCTAAACCCGTTTAAAAAATATTTAGAATGTTTTTTATGAGATAAAAATATAATCAGATATGATTACAACTATAAATCCAAAACATATTATCATCTCACAAATCATAATTATTTCCAAAAAAATATTTTTTTGAAGAAAATTACATACAAGTATTCCCTTACATCCAAGAAAAAAATAATGTCATCAATATAAATAATCCAAATGATTGAGTTTATGTCACATACCCTGATATAAATATTATTATCCACTTTTACTTTAATGAAATTCATGTTCTTAAAGATATTTATAATTTTGAATAAAAAGATAAATTTAAAACATTATTCATATTCCAAACTCAAGATCCATTATTTTCAATAAAAAATCCTTCTATTTTTTCAATTTAGACCTCCTTCGCAAGATTTATATTCAACAATGCAATCTTTGCATCTATTTAAAACACGGTATAGTTAATTTGGGCACATACAATAAGATAAATCTCATTAATTTCAAGACTTGTGAATAAAAAAATGTGCCATAAAATTTTATATCCTCAATTTGTAAGAAACACTTGAACATTATATGCTTTTATTCTATGATACTTCAACCTTATCATTGAGATTAATTTCAAAACTATGTTTTATCCTTATGAAATTATTATCCTTGGGATATGACACTAACACTCAAGTATCATTATACTTTATTTTTATTATGCGCTTACACAATTGTTTTGCTATCATCCTAATTATATAATTCTTCATAAACACTATTCATTTCAACATACTCTGCTACATTCTATAAATAGAAAGTTAGGCTCTCCGTGATTTTTTAACCTTAAGAACATTAATACTCATTATTCAGATCCTTTATCATCACTGGAAAGTTGTATATCATTATGGGAATTTCATAAATTTTACTGCAACTGAATTTGCCTCAAATTTTCCGTTACAAAATATCTTAGATATTCTTTATGTAACAATATTGAAATTTAAAAATTAAATTCCTTTGTTAATGAGTAAATTCCTTATTATGAAATGACTTTGTAAAAACACCATGCACTAATTTGTTTATTTTGGATAGTTATATCATCTTTCATATTTAAAGAACTATTAATCATTATAACAATTAATAATATAATAATTTTATAGTTTCCATTAATATTAGTATATTAGGGGTAATGATAAAGTATATTTGACATGAAAAACAGAATCGATGGACTCGCCTAGTAGGATTGTATCGTATAAATCCTATCAATCAGAGATTCCAAAAGAGAAACATCAATGGGATTTCCCCTTAAATAATCCCATGACAAGATTCAATAAATAAAGCCTGAGAAAAACTATTTACTAGAGAAGTTTAATATCATCAAGATCATGGTCAAAACTAGGTTCACCAAAACACCCCATGAAAATATTATCATAAATAACCTGACCCTTTGGTAATTAACATGTTTAATAAAGGACTATGTAACTAGAACCTAATTGTATGAATTTTTATATTTTTTTAATAAAATAATGATTATCTATTTTATTCTATTATTATTTAATAATTACTAAATAATATGTTTGGTAAAAAATATATTTTGATATGATGAAACACAAATTTTATTTTTGGTAAATAAATATTTTCAATGAAGAATATTTTTTTGTTTAATTTATGATCTTTTTGAAATAAATTATAATATAATTTTACAAAGTTAAATGTAATTTTTATAGGAGTCAAAAAAAACTATAATTGTAAAAAATAGTATTTTTAAATAAATGGGGATTATTATTTTATAATATAAATTACAATATTAATAGAATTATTTTTATAAAATGAATAATATTTTTTAATTAGTATGTTTAAATTATATAAAAGTGAATTTATCATAATATTCTGAGATAGTCAGATTTTTTAGTAAAAATTTAATATGGTACGTATTAAGAAATCATAATGGATAAATGTTATTGTTATATATTACATAAAATATATCCACGATAAAAATTATGTTCCCACTTGAAAATAATTTGTTTTTAAGTTATTTTATAGGTTTTATAAATCCTTAATAAATCCACTAATACCTATATTATATTTTATGGTTTTAAAATCAATTCATTAGATACATGCCTCACTTTCACATCCCTAAGGTTATTATTTTAATATATTTTGTTCATAGACTTATTAAATAATTAAAACTAATATTATTTAGAAGAAAACTTGTGAAAAAACCATGTGAAGGTTTTCTGTTTTGATTACTTTATCATAGAGTCAAAAACCTATGTTCAAAAATTAACAAAGAATTCTCCCCTATTTTTCAATATAAAAACACAAACCTCCCATTACTCTTCACTAAAAACACATGGATCATAAATTACTCTACATATACCTCTTTATATACCCCCCCCAAAGTGACCAATTCTCTTAAAGAGATCCTCCCATGATTTTAGAAGTTCCCACTCAGGGTAAGGGATCCTCTCCTTCTCATCTTTCTTGAACAACCAACATTAAATTATACATTATATCTAACTGTTCATGTTTGGAATATTTTAAAAAATAACTCTTATCATATTTATGATTTAATAGTTATGAGAGATACCTTCCACTCTCATTTAACTCATCCACAAATTGTTATATACCAATGTTATGTTGCTAAAATCATCATGTGATTTTCCATGTGAGACATTTTTATAGTGAATGCCCAATCCCATTTCCACTCAAAAGTATTAAAAATATTTAATTATACTAAATTTATTTCATATTTCTATGTATGTTACCCACACTCCTTAATATTTGTTTTATAATTGATTAAACACATCCTTAAGTTGTATGATCTAGGTAGAACACATACACATGTACATGGTATGAAAGTGATGGGAGGGACTAATTATATGGCCCTCCAATGCATTGGGTTATTTGTTTATCACATGAGATTTTATTTTTGGTTCATGTGAGTTTATCCTAATCACACTATATTATGTTGTATTGGTGTTTATCCTTAACTTATGTTTATTATTTCATGTTTTATGTTTTTTCTACATTCATATGTTGTCTTTATGTTATCATGTTATATCATACATCATTGTTCAAGATTATGATTTTCTTCCCTCTTATTTTAACATGATGTTCCTCTTGGACCACATTTAGTTATATTCTATAATTTATTTATTTTTCTTATTTCCTTTCTTGTATTTATTTCTCACCCCATTATTACATACATCCTCAGGTTATCTCAAGGAGTTTTAGAGGAATCGATAAAATTTAATGGCATGTTTTGTAGATTATGTTTATGTCATTATAATTGATAGTAACTTGTTATAGTATATACCTAATTACCCAAAAAAACTAGGATTCATGGTCTTCAAGTTTCATATTAAGACTATCTTTATATAATAAATCATTAATTAAAGTGTATTAATATATGGGTTGTCTTTGTTGGTATAAGTGAAAAGACTAGTGATTTTTTGGGATTAGTATTTGAAATCTCTAGTAAAAGACTTAGTGTAACACCCCGACCCTAGTTACCTAGAGTCGGTGAATTATTATATAACATTATCATGATCACAAGGAAATCATGTCTCAAAATACCGATCAATTTAGTATTATTGGAAACAAGATTCATACATAAGTTCAAATTTACATCATGAAGATAAATACAACACGAATATATTTCATTTGAAACATCCAACCCTCCTAGATTATGCCTGAAAGTCACCCATAACTAACTTCATCATATCCTAGGAAAATGAAACATAATAAAGGGGTGAGATAAAATGTTTAGTAAGGGTAAGCAATACAGTGGAAGATAACATAAATATTAAGCATGGCGAATAATTGAAACTGGATGCCTTTACCAATAATAAACATGAATACTTTTATGGCAGGAATATGAGCAGAGTAAATAATGCCATAATAAAACATAATCATGGGTATCCTACTAGACGAATGACCACATAAACCATCAATATTATTTTCATTATGAGGGAATGTATAATTTCATACTTTAATTTCTGTGTCAAGACCTCGTGCCAGGACCTATGGGATAACTGTAACCGGACCCAAACCTGGAGAGCCTCAGTAATCGGACTTCATCCCGGAGAGACTTTATAACGAGACTCCAACCCGAAGAGCCTCTGTAACCAGACTCCATCCCAGAGAGCCTCTATAACCGAACTCCAACCTATAGGGTCTCCTATAACCAAACCCCAACCTGGAGGGCTTACTTTTACCGATCCCCAAACCAGAACATACAATTCCAATACATTCATCATAAAAAAAGTTGAAATATAACATGAAATTCATATTAAAACTAGCATATGAAAATAAAATACTTTAACCATAAACCATGAATGGTATAAGAATAGCACATCCATAGTCAAACATATCACAAAACCTTCAATATAATATGGAACTTTTTTATCATAATAAATCAACATCAAATAAACATAAAATCCATCAATGGATGTTGACATAAATGAAAATGATAAGTAAACTTATTTGAGATAAATACCCATTTTTCATGAAATTGATTAAAATTCTCACAATTTATAAAGGTAGTCATTTAAAAGGGATTTTTGAATCAAAGTGTCCCATACCACTTTGAAACTTTTGTAGATAATTATCATTTGAAAACATTAATGTCCATATAAATAAATCCTTAAAATCATTTTGAAAACAAAGACATTAATTAAAAGGGTTTAGAAAGATAAATCATTGAAACCTTTAAAATGATGATATAGTTTAATAGACCCTCCCATAAATCCTTAAAATATTCCTTTTTAAATCATTTTTATAAAATATTGGCATTTATGATAATTATGTCCTAGAAAATACTTACACATGAACAATCTCGGATAATAATGAGATTGAGGAAATAACCCTTACCTCGTTGTAATCAATCGATTAATATGAAAAATAGTCAATAACCACAAAATTAATCACATAATATCATGAATATAAAGATAATAATGATAATATATATCAAATGGTAGTACACAATACACCACATGCAATAAATAAGTAGTGAACAATGGAAATCTCATCGAATTAAAAGTGAGATATGAAACCCCTTACCTTGTACTTTTCCTTGGTCGAGGGTAAGTTAAACTCATGTATAATGGTGAAATAATTTTTATTAAATTATACAGGAATCATATACATTAATACTATATCATATATGATCTTTTAACATTGCTTTGTTAATAATATCTTAGTATTATTGTCGTTTCAGGTGTTAACAGATTCATTTTCCATTATATTCTTTGTTATGTGAGTCGTATTTGTTATGGATGGGATGTATATTATTCATATCAAGAATGATATGAATTATTTAAAAATTATTTTCAATCATCAAATGAAAATTATTATTTAATTGATTCGATGGGGAATGAATCTTATCGTGTTCATGGAGACGGTAATCTTTACATACGCATGAGCGACAATATCATTATTTTGATATTAAAATAATATATAATTGGATTGTATATAATATATACAGAATCATTATCATGTTATATTCATTATTTACATCAATTACACATCATTATTATACCCATCCAAATAATAATGTATTGAATAACAATTACACCATGACGTGGAGATGGAAAGTCGTACTTACGCACGTATAGTGACATGTCATTCAAAGGATGGATATAATAATGAATATGGTTGTACCATATTTATAATCACATCATAGTATATATAAGATACTAGAGTTATTATTTTAGAATGGAAATAACAAAGAAAGAAGAAGTGGAAGAAGAAAAGAACTTCAAAGAGGGTGGGGAAATTATTACCTCTTCATTGGGTTCTTCCTTTTTATTTGATCAAAAGGGCTCCTTAATTTGGCTTTATGACTAAATTAAGGCCTCTAGGATGAATTTAAGGAATTTTAGAGGATATTTGGTAAGGGTTTGGCTAAGCCAAATGGCTTTGAAGGTGTGAATTAGGTAGAAGGGGGAGTGCCCTTTCATAAGAGGGGTGTGGGGAATCTTAGGAAAAGCAAGAAATATTATTTTATAATAAAATAATATTCGGTTTCTAATGGCTCAAAAATAGATTATCTAAATACTAATGTTGGTATGGTTCTCTAAACACTCAACCAATAGGTTTTATAAAGGTTTGGGTCACTATATTAACTTTATCTTCAAGATTTAACTCTTAGTTAAATAGTTTGACATTTACCATGTCTCTTTGTATTTTTATAATATATGGTTAATAAACATACTATATAAATCCAAGAGAACCCCAATTGTTTAATTAAATATAAAACTATAATTATATAAGTCATTTTTCTATACCTTATATTTTTAGTAATAGAATATCAATTAATAATATAATATGTTTTTTAAAAACTCTTTTATGACAATTTTGAAAATATTTGGTATTTTGTTTTTTTTAATTCATAACACCGTTATTACTTCAAAACAAATCATCTAACCAACAATAATATGTCATATTAACCTATAAAATTATTTTAATTCATAAAAAGTCTCTAATTACATTTATCTGTATATTTATAATATTAATTATTTTAATATTTCATTAATTAGGTAATTACTGCATCTCTATTGTATCATAAATAAATTAAATTATTTAATGTCTAAAAATTATAAATAAAATAAAATTATGTAGGAAATATATTTATCTTTATAATAAATATTTATAATATAATTTATCTAATATATAACCCTATATTAAAAATGTTTTAGTTATTAAACATTGATTTTAACTCTTTTAACTCTTCATTGAATTAAATAATAATAAATGTCCTAATCTAATCCAAGTGGACGAGATAGGTTCATATTTTATTCCTAAGGTTGTTTTTGGTCGAATTATACTTATCCAATAGAATTAAGACATGTTTTAGGGTAATAATAATATCATTTTTACCCTTAATTACCCTATTTATTTTTAACCGTGGTAAATAAAAGTAAAAAGTTACTATTTACCCAAAATTATTTTTATCTTATTGAACCACATTTTTCTCCTTGATATTAACCCTTTCTATCGAATTTTTGAAATTTCACTCACAGAAGCGGTAAAATTATATTTTATGCAAACTTGAAAATTCTCCTAGTAGGTGTGTAAAAGGCGGTGAAAAGTTCAATAAAATTTTTATATATCTAAAATTATTATAAACTGACTCCAATGAATTAAATTGAACATATATAGGTATTATGTATCTATTTTGACCTATAATAAATTTAAATAAAATAAACTATTATTTAAATAAAAATTTGTTTTAAACTATAACTCAGTGTTTTTCACTATTTATCAAAAATTGAAAGTTCTCATAAAAATACAAAAAATTCACCTTAGGCTAATTTTGATATTCATAATCCAAAAATGATGTCCATTTTGAAAGATAAAATTTATTAAATTTCAAAAAGTGGGTATCACTATTCATAACTCATAGTTTGATTGGTAGTGGTGTGTTAGAACTCGAAGTTGCGTACAACACACACTACTCTACTATTCAGAGAGAAGAGTACCATGTAATCTTGGGGTGTTACACTTAGGGATAATACTAAAAATTGAAAACAAATCCCAAGATTTTGGTAGATTATAGAGTTAGTGGTTTTCGAAAAAAAAACATATCTAGATACTAATAGTGGATGTGGCTCCGGGAAAGTTATACATTGGAGTAATAAACCTGAAAAGAGTGCATTGATCCAGACTCAATAATTACCTGGTGTATGATAATGGGTCATGCTACACATCTAGTTTGAAAATCCTGGTGGATATGATTTGGTAAAATCACAAGCACCTTATGAACCATTATAAAGGGAACAAAAATAACCATAAGATTTTATGTTAGTAAATAGACCTTAAATAACATAGATTGAACCCTTAAAATTTATAGGTTAAAGAATATATATAATTTACTAGTTACCCAATTAATATTCATGGTATTCTATTTATGTCTTTAATAGTACGAAAATTGTCACCCCTAATTTTCCCTTTATTTCTCGTCAATGTCTAGAAATAAGAGGAACTAATTCAACAACCAATGTAAGGGGAAATATGACGACTACCCAAAGAAGATAATGTTTCAATTGATGCCTTTATATAAAAAACCACCAAATTTTAGTGGATATTTTGATCCCTTAATCATGGAGAAATGGATCAGCTACATTGAAAAGATCTTCTATATCCTTCAATGCTTTGAGTAAGAGAAGGTCATGTTTTTTATTTATCATATGGAGAGAGAAAATTATCAATGGTAAATGTTTGTCAAAAATAAAAAGTCCAAGGATGAGTTCAATGTGATGGATTGAAAGTAATTACATAAAAAATTTTTATAAAAATATTTTAATCACACTATCTGACATAAAATTGAGATGGATTTCCTTACGCTTCAGAAAAAGGATGATGAATCCATTGTGGGTGATTGAGGAAAACCTTACAAGACTTGAAAGATATTCCTTTATCTTTTCCATTACCCTTGAAAGTAAATATGATCTCTTATTTATTGGGATAAATATAAATCATTGAAAATAATTGATTATTTGAGACATTGAAAATTATGAGGAATTTTTCCAATGTGCCCTCAAATTTGAAATAGATATTGTAGAATATCAAGGGTCTCTTGGGACTTGAGATAAGAATCATAGAATGGATTTAAGTTTGGAAATTCATTTATGAAATCACATGTGGGTAATAAATTCCACCACACCACTTATCATAAGTGTGGGAAGAAGTACCATGGAAATTTATTGAAGTGGATAATGTGACTCTTTATGTACAAGATTTATAGAAACCTAACTAGAAAATTCTGATGGGAGAAACCCACCAATGCGATGTAGTAGAGGAATGAACCAGTAAACCCTCATCATGTCATCCAATGTTTCAACTATAAGGAATAGGTACGCAGTGTGAATCAATTCTCTATGCCAAGTGTTTTCAATGATATCTGTCGAAAATAACCACCAAGGCCTAGTGGTCAAGGGAGAGTGTATTTCATAAAAAATATTGAGGTTGATCCCAACACTAAATAGGTAATGGGTAAGCTAATTATTCATTAAATGATATCATTAATACTATTTGATTCTAGTTCTATGCATTCTTTTATATCATGGAATTTTAGTAGAACTATTCAATCACCACTTAAAAACCTGGAAGTTGAGTTATCAGTGAAGATGGTAAATGGGTCAACTATTGTATCCAAAGCATATAAATCATACCATATATAAATTTTAGGGTTGAACATACCAAAAAACATCATGGTACTCCCCTTATAATAATTTTATGATATTTGAGGAATGGATTGGCTTTCCCTATATAGAGCCAACATAAATTTCTAAGAGAAGGAAATCACCCTATATATCATAAATCATCCACTGATTCTTTAAAAGTGAAAGAAGAAAGATGAGTCTTTTGTTGTACCTAAATATCAATCATGTATATTATTAATTTATGATCAATAATATCTCGTTAAAATTATTGATACTAAATAAAATATCATCCTTTATTACATGACTATTATAAGGGAATTTTCTGATCTCTTCCCTAAATAATTGCCTGGTCTTCTTTGTACTTGTGATGTGTATTTCTAAATGGAGCTCATATCCAAATATTTTATAATTTCCAAGACTATATATATAATGGTTATTTATGAACTTGAAGAGATAAATAAAAAATTATAGGAGAATCTTGATAAAGGGTTTATATGACCAAATGCTTCACCATGGAGTGCACTAATCCTCTTCGTCTAGAAGAAGGATGAGTCAATGAACCTCTATATTGATTATCATGATCTTAAAAAGATAATGATAAAGAACAATTATCCTCTATCATTGATTGATGACTTCTTTAATCAACTATGTGGATCCTAGTACTTATCTATGGTGGATCTTTGGTTCAGATATATACAAGTAATGGTGAAGAAGGAAGATACCCGAAGACTAATTTTTATACATCATATGGGCACTAAAAGTTCATAGTGATACTATTTGGACTCATTAATACTCCATCAATATTTATGTACTTAATGAATATATTTTTTAAGGATTAAATTGAATAATTTGTGGCAATATTTATAGATGATAATCTTAACAACTCCAAAGAAAAAAGGAACTTTAGGAGTATTTAAATACTATATTGTAGACCTTGCAGAATAATTTTTTTTATAAAAAGTACAGTAATGTGATTTTTGGTTGGATCAAGTAACTTTCATGGGAAATGTTATCACCAATAGTGGGATATATGTGGATACATCCAAAATAGAAGAAATCAATGGATGGATCAGAACAACATATGTGATGTAAATCCATAGTTTTTGTGGATTACCTAGGTACCATTGTTTATTTTTTAGAAACTTCTGAAAATTTTCCATCCCACTAACCAAGATTAATCAAAAGGGAGTCAATTTTTTATGGAGATATTTATGTGAAGAAATATTTAAAAATCATAAGGAGAGGCTAATCTCTGCACCTATACTTACATTACCCACAAACAAGGAAGTTTTTTTATTTATGATAATGAATCCAAAAGGGGCTTGGCTTGTGTACAATTTCAAGATGAAGAAATTGATAGCCTATTACTCGTGATAATTATTTAACCATGAGAAGAACTACCCAATGCGATATCTAGAATAGGAAACAATGATCTTCACATAGAAGATTTAGAGACATTATCTATATATAGAAAAGTGTGACATATATACTGATCATAAAATTCAAATGTATATATTCACATAATAGGACCTTAATAAGAACCAATGAAGATGGTTAAAAAGGATTAAGTATTACTATTTTCAATCCACAACTATCCTTGGAATGAAAATAAAGTGGAAGATGCTACGAGTATAAAGGATATTGAAACCCTATACATGATGTGGATATTAAGGAATCCAATATTATTTGACATTAAAAGGATATACATTGGAAGAACTTCTCAAACATAAATTATTGAAATGATTTTGGAGGCCTAGAAAGATTATGAGTTGATACAAAAGAAGGTAGAAAATATTTCAGAGTTCATCTTTTCTGAGGATAGAGCTTATGGTTTAGAACCCTGATATGTTTCCTATAAAACCCAGAACTAATTTGGGAACATTTGGGTGATGTGCATAGCTCATTCTTCTCTATTAATACAGGAATCACTAAGATGGAATGTGATTTGAAGAAAAAATTCAGGCGGGGATAACATGAAGAGTTATATTTCAAAGTTTGTATATCCATGCATAATCGCAAACTGAGGATTACCCTGAGGTTTTGGAGAAGCCTTCAGAATGAAATTTAGATAGAACTAAGCTTTAGCACTGGTTACCTCCCTTAGAAATATGGTCATTAAAAAATAAAAAATTAAACTCCACATGAAATTTTAAGATCATGTTCAATGGATTTAGTGGGATTTTGGCATCAAAACATCCCCTTAGTAGGTTTATTATGTAAGAATAGTTTCCATTATATAATTAAAATGGAACCTTATGGGGCTATGTGTGGGAAGACAACTAGGAATCCAACACGATGTGATGAAGTTCATGAGTGGAAGCTGATAGGACTAGATATTATCTATGAAGTTATAGAGTAGTTTCAATCTATTCATCATCATATGAAATTAACACAAAGTCAATATAGAATCTATGCATACAATCATCGATGTATCCTAACGTTTGAGGTTATAAGTAAAGTGTTCCTTAAAATATTTCTCGGGAATAAATTCATGAGTTTTGGGAATAAGTGAAAGCATATTCCTAGACCCATTGTCCCCTTTGAGATCCCGAATCAAATCATTGTGGTGGCATATCGACTCTCACTCCCATAAAACATATCTCATGTATATGATGTGTCCCATGTATCCTTATTGAGTAAGCATATACCACACCATTAATATTTACTAAACCCATATTTGGTATCATAGAAGATTTATTATTAATTCAAGGAACATTTTGTGAAGATCCTAGATCATAGATAAAAATTTCTACGAAAAAAGACAACTCCCCTAGTCAAAGTGTTGTGGTGGAAACACAAGTTTTAGGAAGTGACATGTGAACTCGAAGAGGAAATGAAACATAAGTAAGATAATCCATTTTATTGTATGAAATCAAAATTTCAAGGGTGAAATTTCTTAAGGGTTGAATAATGTAATGACCTAATAATTTATAAATGAAATTAATTTTTTTGAATGAGTAAATTATTTATTAAAAATGATGTTATATAAAACACATGTACTAATTTGGTTACCATAGACTGTTATATCATCAATAAAAACTAAAATACCTTGATGAATCATGACCATTGATAATATATACATTTTATAGTGACCATTAATATTAGTATATTTAGGTTAATGATAAAGTCCATTTGACATATAAAAAGTAAGAGATGGACTCAACTAGTAGGATTGTACCCTATGAAGCCCATTTATCTGGTCTTCCCAGGGAGATATCATCACTGGTATTCTCCATTGACCAATCCAAATTTTAAATTCAGAAACAGAATCATGAGTGAAATATTTTATGGGATAATTTCAAGCTCATCTAAATCACTACCCAAACCATGCTTGCTAAAAAACCCCATGAAAATCTCTCGACCACACACCTTACCCTTTGGGCATTCGCTGGTCTAATAAAGGAATATGTATCTAGACACTAATAATCTTAAATGTTATATTTTTTTTATTTTTTAATAAAATAAATACTATATTTTTTTATTATTTCTTTATAATGATAAAAGGAAAAGATTGATAAAAATTATATTTTTGATGAAATGAGACACAAATTTTATTTTTTGGGAAATATGTAGTTTCAATCAAGACTCTATTTTTGCTGAATTAAATATTTCTTTCATATAAATTATATTTTTATAAAATATTAAAATTAAAAAAATTTATAAAATAAAAATGATTATATGATATTAAAAATTCAAATGTAGTTTTTATAAGAGTTAGAAAAACATGTATTATAAAAAATAGTATTTTTAATTAAATGTAAACATTAATTTAAATGTGTAAATTATTATATTTATAGAACTATTCTAATAAAATAAATATTTTTTTTAATTCATCAAATCAAAATTATCCAACAGTGATTTTTTATAATTTTTGGAGTCAGTTAAATTTTTGGGTAAAAATAAATTATGATATAAATATACTATATGTATTATGGCATCATAATGACCCAAAAGTGAGTAAATATATTCCATAAAATTTTTAAATTAAATAATTATGTTTCCCATTTAATATAATATATTTTTTAGTTGTTTGATTAATTTTATAAACACTTAATGAATACTCAAAACCCTATATTATATTTTATGTTTTTAAAATCAACTTGTTATAAATAGGACTCACTTCCACATCTATATAATTTATTATTTTTATGTCTTCTATTCTTAGCATAATAAAATAATAATAAAAATAATAATTCATAGAAACCATGGGAAGAATCATGGGATGTTTTTTTACTTTATGATATATATCCCAAAACCTATGTTTGGAAATTAATAAAGAATCCTACTCTATTTTGATATAAAAACCCACCCTAAATCCCATTCATCTCCACTCAAAACTCTTGGAAGATGAATTTAATTTGACCATACATATATATATCACACGCGAGTTTCCCCCAAGATCATAAGAATATCCTACTCATATTTTAGAAGTGATATCCCTATGTAAGTTAACCTATCATTCTCTTTTGTATTCAAGCACCTTCTTTAAATTGTGCCTTTTTTATTTTCAATTGTTCACTTTGGGATATTTTTTAACACATACCTATTAATTTAATTATGATTTATAAGTGGTGATAGACCCATTCCACTCTCATTTAACCCTTCCATGAATCTTTAAGTATCCTTGTTATGCTACCAAAAACATCCTGCAATTTTCCATACCAATTTGTTTTGTGGTGAATACCCATTATCATTTCCACTCAAAGGAATTCAACTAGTTATTATTTTCATTAATTTATTGGATATTTACATGTATTTAATCCTCACTCATTAATTTTTGGGTTAAATTGATGAAATACATCCTTGTGATGTATGATCTATGTGGAACACTTATGAATGTACATGATATGGAAGTGATGGGTGGGACTAGAATTATATAGTCCTCTAATGCATTGGGAGATGTTTTATCTCATGAAATTCCATGAATAATGAATGAATGGTTATCATAATCACACTATGTTATGTGTTCTTGGAATTTATCCTTGAATTATGTTAATGATGTCTTGTTTTATGGTGTTTCCACATTCCTATATTGCCTTTAGGTTATCATGTTATATCATACCTCGTTGTTCGACATTTTGATTATAACCCCTCTTATGTTACCCTTATATGACTCTTGGATCACATGTACTAATTTAAAATATTATATTGCTTTTTCATTCCCTTTCTAGGCTTTATAGAACACACCTTTCTCATGTATATCCCCAGGTTATCCCAAGATATTTTAGTTTAATGAACAGAATCAAAGGGAATGTTATAGATTCTATGTTTATGAAATTGTAATTAATTTTATGTAGTTATATTATGTACCTTATTACCCAAATACACTAGGCCACATGATCTTATACGGTTGTATTAAATGTATCTTTACATAATAAATCTAGAATTAAAGTGCATCAAAATATGGGTTGTTATACTTCAATCACATCATCAATAATTAATTATGCATATGATATACCACAATACTCTTTGAATATCACATAAAATTTATCAAATATAATTTTTATATTCTTATTATAACACCAGTTACTCCTTCCAGAGTGTGTATACCTAACAAATATCCTCTCATAATTTCATTCATTAAATTTTCAAAAATTGCTATATTTAATATTCTTGTAACAATGGCTACCAAACAAGATTAAACTATTAAACTTGGGATTCATCCAAAGACATGTATTATATAGTGTTTTGGTCGCATTTTTATGGTTTAATAACCTATTGAGAATGTAGAAAACCACTATTGTGGCTTGTCTCTAAAATAAATTTTGAGAATCCATGATCTGATCAAATGGTTATCCCTATATCCACTAAACTCTAATTATTACTTTACAATACTCAATTTTTTAGGGAATTTAAGGGGAAATATATTCATACATTATCCCAAGGTTATAAATATATTACAAAATGTATTTATTCTTATACTGGAATCTTTTATCAGTGTAGAACCCCTATATAAAAATATTTATTTTTGTTAACAGATCGATGAAAAACCTAAAATTTCTCAAGAGTGTGTTATTTTTTCAAAATGAAATATTCATAATTTTTATGAGTAAAATAAAAAAAAATTAATGAAATATGTTTCTTTATTTTAGACTTAAAATCATTAGGTAACACTCATATTATAGGATCAATTAAATTGGATTCTTTATTTTAATTTACACTAAAGTGTAGCTATTTTCGCCATATTTCTTTAGTTCAAGTCTTCATATTTATTTATTATTTAATGATTTATCTTAGGAATATTTTTTATAAATTCATATTGAAAATTTTCTAGCTTATTATTTTGACCAAAACTTATAATTATTATAGGAAAAAGATAAATCTTTTCCTTTATAATCATCTAGAAAGAGGTTTTATCACTAAAAATATGGAATATTTTTCACTTCTCCATTATCCCTTTCTAATGATAGTGTAATCCTTCAATATCCAAATCACATAAATTATTTCATAAAATCACCTCATTATAATTTTCACATTATTTTGAAACACTCAAGAGATTGTTCTTTGATCTATCAATAAAGAGAAAATTCTTTGATTTAATGTTATTTTAATGAATTTCCGTGCTTCAAACACCATTAAAATTCAAACAACCATTGTTTATAAAAGTAAAACATAATCCATAATGCATATTAACTTACAAATTGACTTTTTTTTCTTGTCATTTTTTATAAATAACAGTTCTCTAAGATCCAATAATTTTATCCTTTTGAATTTTTTTATGCCACCTCTGCCACCATAGTTTTTTCTTAATAACTAGTCCTATTAATAGATTATGTAGTTTTCATTGTTATTTAGTTAATATGGTAGTAATGTGAGACACTTATTGGATGGATATCTAAGTGGATTTCAATTACCAAAAACTTATTCCAGAGTATCAAATTAGTTATATAACTTCATCTTGTATTTTGGTTGATGTCTTGGTTTTCCTATTTTATCTTCAATTTGTATCCCCCCAAATCATTTCCTCTATTTAATTTAGGTAATTTCATATTGTACCAACACACATGTGATTTATATATGTACACACAATACCACTAAAATCTTCCTTAAAGTTGATATTTCTTTATCAGTTGAGAATTATTATTATCAAAATATAATATCTATATTAGTCACATGCATGGCTTATTTTAAAGGAATTTTGCATTTGATTTCCATTATTTCTTTTTTTTTGGGGGGGGGTTTCCAATCCATTTTTGTAGAAATAGTGGGTTATAAAAATTTAGTCCAAACTATGAGCACATCTCCAAATTTAAAAATAAATTTTGTTTCTTTTATGAGTCCTTTAATTTTTTAAATTTTACACCCATTACACTTCCCAATTGGAATCACCTGGTATATTAATACCACAACATCATTTTGTACTCTATATGAATCCATAATAATAATGTATTTGTTTTTTTATTAAGGTATTGGGCCAGCCCGTAATCCCATTTCCTATTTGAAATTATTTTTTTAATTTTTTTAAAATATCAGGCATATTGTACTATTTTACATTGATTCCACCTCGCACTCAAATCCAAAGACCTATGTCTCTCCCTCATTATCGAATTTTCGCTTTGGAGTTCTTATCCCCACCATATGAAGGAAATAGTTCTTAGTCTTTCTCAAATCTCCCAGATTTTAAGAGGTAAAATGTTTATTTCATAGCTCTTTCAATTTTCACTCTTTTTCCACCATTTCAGTCATCACCTGACCTACTAAAACTTATTAGAGACTCCCTACCAGATTTTTATGCTTTATGATTTAACCATTGGTGTATTTGGGACGATTTATTTAAGATCCCTCAAGTAAGTGGGTTTCCTTCCATCCCCCCTGATTTTCTTGGGGTTCTTCATTTTACTTGGGGTTTCATCCATGTTTTCTTTAAGATCCAAAATTACGTAAGATAGGGTTCGTACCTAGGGTTTAAACATGTGTCTTTTTGGTGAAATATTGTGTATTAGGGCCCGATTTCTATCCCTTTTGGTGCGGTGGTGGTGCGGTTGAAGTTCTGAACAATGGTTTGGGGGTTTTAACACAAATAGATGGTGATTCCATGTGTAATCATTATTATATGATTTAGTTTTTCATTATTTATATTTTTATCATGCTTATATTCTATGTTTTTAGTGAAAAAAGTATATTTGGTATCATTTGTTATGTGATTGATTTTTAAGTGGCAACTTTGTGCAAAAATGAGTGTTTGACATATGTATTTCATATTGTACCATGTGGGGTTGTTCCAAGGTTTATGAAATGGTTTTATTAAATGTTTCTAGGTCTATAAATTATGGTTTATGTTATATTGACATGCCATTGGTCTCAAAATAGGGTTTTTAAAAGGAATTTATGTACATAACATGGTTACTCTCTATGGAATTGTTTCATGAAGGTTTAAGGTGGTTTTTTAATCAATGTAAGAGGTGAAACTTTGTTTCCAGCCAGTTTTGTTAGGAGTGTACTTTTTAAATGGTCTATTTTAATGTCAAATGGTTTTTGTGTGATTTGTTATATCTTGGAAAGGTTTTATAAAAAAATTAAAGGATTTATTAAATTGTGAAGGAGATGTGAAATGTGTTGTGGGCTGTTTTCGTGTGAGTATGATTTAAAAATAAATTTGAATGAAAAAATGGATTATGTTACTTGTGTGATATAAATAAATGATGTATGGTGTTTTTTTGATTTTTAAATGTATTATTTATGGGTAAATGGTACCTTATATGATGTGGAACTCGTTTGAGCATAAGGAGGGAAACCCACCTATCTAGGTGGGTGGATGTGTACAGGTATGCTAGTGATTCAGTGGGGTTTGGACCCTATTTAATGTTGTAAGATTGACATTAAAAAACTAACTAAACTATGATGATGATTTTCGATGACCAATATTTTATGGGTATTCTCCTTACTAGTGTCTTGTGTGCACGATAACAGATATTTATTATGGTTACTTTCACCGAGATACGAGGTACTTGGGACCCACAACGAGCTAGTGGCTAGGCATATTTACCAATTCTAGTTATCATTAGTTAATTTACACTTATTGTTGTAATATTGTGTTTTTGGAAGGATAAATTCATTAGCATGTTAATTTTATTTAAAAGTGGTCGTTCTTTAAAATATCCCACTTGAAAACTGATTTTATGTTAGTTTCATTTTTAGAAATATTTACTAGCATTTCCTATTTACAAGAGTGGATAACTTTTTTATTAAAATTATTATCACATTAAATATTTTACTGGTCGAATCATACATTGATTTGTCTCACACCATACTTACTCCTTTAGTTGTATGTAGACTTGGTTATTTTGTTACCGGTTTGGGTAAAGCGTTTAGTTTCAGTGGTTTGGGTTTCTAGCGGTCCTTCTTGGTGAAGTGTCAAGGAGATGGCTTGAGGGAGGTGCCTCTTTCCATGAGGAGGTTATTTGGGTTTCGTCCTTTGCAGGCCATTTGGGATGTGGTGGATACAGATGGATGGCTTGCCATCGGGAGGGACCATGCTTGCATGGGATCGTCGAGTGGTCCTTCTTTGGAGTTAGCGGTCACTACTTTGGCTTGGATGAGGTTGTTTCTGATCTTTTGTTTGTCGTTTTTTGGTTCCTGTTGGAACTTATGGTTTCTCACTTTGACCTCAAAAGTGTCTTTATTTATAATAAAAAAATAATAATTTTCAGGTGGTTATAAACTTTGGTAAATCATTCCAAAAATTAATTTTATGATACCCAGGAACTTGTGCCTACCCATGGGGATCAGTAATGCCCTTATGAACGTTCCATGGGATGGGTCAGGAGCCGGTTTAAATGGAGACTAGATTCGGTTCGTGATTGTATTTTCTTCAAATTTGAACATTGATGGATTTCATTGACTTCATCATGATTATAATTTCTCTTGTTTACGTTTTTTATTCCCTTATACTTATCTAATGCATCCTTATTTTACAAAACTCACTAATTTTTTGATTTTAAGAATGAATATTTATATTAACAGTGGCTGTATAATTCTTCCATTGTAATGTTATCATCTTTTTTTCCTTCTTATTTCTAATATTATAGATTTTTTCCACAAATGATTGCCCAAAATGATGGAATGTTTTTTTAGGATAATATTAAAAAAATTGAACTAAAAAACATTATCTACTGATATAGATAATTTTCCAATCTCCTTGACCGAATTTTTAAAGACATGCTATAATTTATTGAAGGTGTTCTCAACATCAATGAAATTTCACTTGGGGTATTTCAATTCTACATTACTTTCAATGAAATGTTTTAATAATATCAATTACATAATGTACTAATTAAATAATGGAATTAAGATCACTAATCTTACTCAAAAATCTAGATTCCTTCTCATAATGTTCATTAACATTTTATTTATCAATATATTTCTTAAACATTCATTATACTTCTTGAAATATGATTTCTCCATCTCATGCTTCTAATTTTCTTTCATGAAAACCATGATTCCCATTCAAAACTGGAACACCTTTAGTGTCTCTTCTTCTTCTTTATTATAATCATTAATATACTCTTCATCTTCACTAGAGTGATCATTCAAATACATTAATTATACCATGAAGGCTTGAAAAAATATAACCATTAATTCATTATCTAATCTTTCACTCTTATCATCACAATATGAAATCATATTTTCAGAAAAAAAAATTAATTTTATATAATGAATTATATATTCCTTTTCCTTTAGAGAATTTTTCTCCACTTTAACACTCAACACAAAATTTTTCATAATGATATTCAATATTGATCATCCTTATAATATTCTAGATTCATCTCATGAAAAATATCATATTATTATCCAATCATTACAAAATTAAAAAACATAAATGGTAGTATTTTTTTATATTTACCTTTTCTAAATTTCATTTTCATTGAGATAAGTGATATAAAATAGTTAACATTCATCGAAGATTCTTTAATTCTCAACTCCACTTCATGATATTTTTCGCATTCAATCACCTTTGATTCTTTAAAGGTATTTGAAATATTATCCTCTTAAAATTTTTATTTCTTACTAAAGTCCTACCTCTCCTAATATCGTAAGTTTTTAAGATATTATGGAGTTTTTAATTATAAATTTTTTGAAGTATTGACACTCTAAATCAATGACTTTGGCATAAAACATATATGGTATATTCTATATCAATTTCCTAATTAAATTAGAGTCTTCATTAATTTATATGTAACTATATATTGATCTAATAGTTTTGTTCACTAAAATAAAAAACAAATTCACTTAATCATCTTCATTCATTAATATATACTCAAATTATGAATGAAATGTTTATAATTTTGAGTCTCTAAATTTATTATCTTCGTTATAAATGTCAGGAATTTTTCCCAAATATAGGTTTCAAAAATTAAGATCTCATAACTCATTTAAACTATCATTAAAGGACGTATGGGAGTAATATATTGCACACTCACCTATTACATTCAATATTATTCTCATCCTATAATGTAAGTGATATAATAACTTCTAGGATATAAACACCACTCAGGGTGATTTCAAGAATGCAAATGTTATGATATATGAGATATTAAATCTTAATCTCTTTTAACAAGTGAAAATTTCATACATAAAACAATATAAAACCCTTTTAGTTGATAAAATTCTTACTCTCCATTGAAATTATCTATTAAAATATTTAATAAATTTGAAAAAACTCTAATCATTGAGAATAAAAATATTCTCAAATAAATAATGAATTGACCTAATTAAAAGAGGGATGGTAAATTAGTTCTACCCTAAAAGTATTTTACTCAATTATCACTTGTGTTACCATACCTTCTAGAGCATAAAATATATGAAACATAGTAAACATGATGAAAATAAATAAAGAGTGAGATAGAAATTTCTAAATAAAAAATTTATCTTTATAAGATTTACTATCTTTTTATCAAGTGGCTACATCATTGGTGCTTAGATGTTGAAATCCCACTTTATATGTCCTTATATTGTGATAAATAAGGAAAATAATAATGGATTAGGAATATGGAGTTGAAATCCAATGCAAAGAAAACTAAAAAACATGTTTCTTCCATAATGACCAATCTTATAAATTTCTACTCAAGTTCCTCTTTATTTTGATTAATTGAATACCATTTTTCTTATCTAAAAACCCATCCAAGATTCTCCCAACATGAACCTATAAAGGTTTAGAAGTTATCCCAAATTTATTTCACTCCTCTTGAAGTTTATTTCCACATATATTTATTAGAATATAGAAACCATTATATATTTATGTTCATCAAGGTGTGGTTTGTTTGCATAATTCTTGATTAGACAACCACATCTCGAAATCACTATTTCTCCCCAACTCATGATCTTCCTTTTTACTTCCTCAATCCTAAATTTGAGAACCACTATAGTATGTTGAAATATAGACATAATGTGTTTTCCCTGTGAAAAAAAACCAGTAGCCTCCTCATTAAATAATGATGACGGAGACACCAATTTAATAATTCCACATCATTATTTATATAAACAATGATATTTTACCTCCTTGTGTTAGATCATAAACTATATCCTACATATCTATAGAAACTATGAACAAATAAACTACTAGAATTATCTTTGAAAAACATGAAATAGTGAATAAAACCATGTCATGGTTTGAATTCCATTGGACACCCAACAAACCAGTAGAGAACCAAGACAACCAAAAAAATTATTTACCTTAAACTATACAAAACCTATTTTATTCTAACACTAACCATGATGTTTTTTTAATCACTAAAACATGGTTTTTTAATATAAAAAATTCTCTATTCATTATAGTCTCTTAAACTCTAATGAATCTTTCCTCAGTCAATGAGCATGTTCACAATTATTACAACATAAAAACCATATTTCAAACTCATGAATAATCATCGCATGAAACTAGTCTTAGAAAAATACAAATTTCATTATTTTCTAAATACAACACAATTGCATAGAATAATGGTTTTTTAGTTATCCAACCCTTAGTGTAAATATCAATAATATGTTGACCATGTTTCTATAAAATTCATCTCATTCCCCCTTTTTAATTCTTTTCATGAGGGTTATTTAATATTCCACATGTTTAATGGATATTCATTATTTCATTGTTTACCTATATGTTAAGTTTTTTTACGTATATTAAAAGTTATATGGTCAATGGTTTTATGTCATTTTTTGTGAAAAATATGTTTTGTCAATGATATATGTTGTATTTAAGTTGATGGAAATAATGGACTAGGATTGGGGAAAAAATTCCTTAACAGTCCTTTAAAACATTTACTAAAAATAATCTATCAAATTTTATTATTTTATGAAACAATAGTAAATTTCATGGTTTAGAATGTAGTGTAGTGTAAATTAAAATATGACGATAGTATTTTTTGTGGTTCAGATAACCATGGTCCTATTATACTCTTCAATATTATTGACTTTATTTGAATATTGATTCCTTTCAATGAACAAGAATTTTTAAGTTACGATAACCTGTTTAGAGACCCTACCATTTACAATACCTAGAGGCACAACCCATAATTTTTATAAGAGTCACAAGCTAGTCTGACATGACTTTTCTTTGGGAGTCATAACCCAAGAAACTTCATTTTTTGGTATAATAACAAAAAAAAATACATTCTTTTGACTGGTAAAATTATTGAATCACACAAACAATTAAAAAATGAGTATAAGATTTAACAAATAAAACCAGAATGAATTTAACAACAGTAGTGGAGAAGAAGATATTTAATGTCAATGCAGCTCAAGAGATTTCATCACCTCCATAGTAGATGATAAAATTATGAATTCCTTCAAGATTAAACAAAAAATGAATGTTTTATCAATTATGGGGATTCATCACTTGTGTATGATATATTAGTTTTGCATCACTCCTTATTGAATTAACTATATCGAGTTTACGTAATCATCTCCCCATTGATTGCATTCCATTTTATTAATACCATATCATTAACTTCAATATACTCTTGAGTAATAAGGATCATCTAAACATCCAATCTTTGTATTCCATGAGTTAGAGAAAAATAATACTTAGAATAATAGTGTTTACCTATAATTTGAATTATGTGCCTTAGTATATGTTAATTATCATTACGTTTTACTCATTAATGAAATGAATCTGAAATATTTCCAATATAATTGTTAATAAAAATATTTTTACACAATTAATAAAACAATTAAGAATAATTGAAGTAAACATATATTTTATTAAGAAAAAATACTATTAAAATAGTGCATCAATATTGAAAGTATATGTATAATGAATTTATGATTAGACTATTTAATCAAACATCTAACTATATTTTTAGAAAAATATAATCCATTAATTAAATAATAATAAAAATAAATACTATATAATGAATTAATAAAATAATAAAACTCATCTATTATTTTTTTTATCAAAACAAATTAATCAATCACACACTTTATAACTAACAAAAGAACATATCTATTTTAACCGATTGTAGCATATTCTTTCAACCACTACCAATAAAATAAAAGAACCAATACTTATATTATTCCTATTGCCATTAATATTTTTCTACCATAAAATCTAAGGTGTTTCTACCATTACTATTGTGCTGCCACAAGAAGGAATAGGTGCTACCATTACTGTTCATGGGACCATTAACACAAATGGTTTCTACTATTAGAAGAAAAGGTGTGTTACCAATAGTTATGAGAAAGGTTTCTACTATTACTATAGGATCATGGTGTTTTAATCATCTCATGGTGATTCTGGAGAGAGTTATATAAGATGATACCATTTATTAAGTAGGCGACAACTATTGAAAAGGAAAACACAGGATGCAAATGGATTTGTGGAAACATGTGTGGTATTTATATATGGTGTCATGGAATCTTTAGGAAGAGGGGTAGGGTTATTTATACCCTTGGATGTAAAATTATATGATTATATCTATATACCTAAACCCTTATGTATTCATACTTTTATATTGGTACCCTTATACAGTTTACGCCTTTACGTGTGTATTATTCTACCCTTACATGAGTAACAGGACATACTGATTACCCTTACACAAGGTTGTTGGTACCTTTGCATAAGAAATTAATACATGATTGAACCTTTTCATGGGTAAAAATTACAAAGTGACAGGGATTCTATTTCACAACATGGGTTAGCCTTACATATCTTGGGTAGTACCCTTACACAATTATGGTACCTTCACACATCTACCCTTACACATGAGTACAAAAAGAGGTTTTACCATTACGAAATAGATAAAAAAATAAAATTATATTTATTAAAGGGTTATATTTTCAAATATATCATTATGTAATAAAGTGAAATTTTATTTTTTACCTTTTCATAGTATGTTCAAAATATAAAACAAAAATTATATCATACAAAACACATATAAAATTAAATGATAGAAAATAAAAAATATATATTTAAAATACAACATTTGTGAGGTATTTAAAATTTAACACATCAAAAATTATAAAAAAAATGATAGGAGTTTTTAATTTAAAAAACTAATAAATATTAATACCCGTGTTCAAATACTCACAATCTCTCCCCTTTTATAAATTACAAAATCTAACATTTAGTTAAAAAATATTCCTTTAATTAAACATTCAATAATATTAACCACATTTTTGAAATTTATCAAAAACCTAAAAATATAAATATCCAAAATATTATCCCTATTAAATAATGAAATAGTTACTAATACATACTTTTAATATACATAGACCCTCTTGAAAAAATTTGAATATAAAATTATTATAATTTGGATATATACACAAATTTTTAAACAAGTAGAAAGTAATAATTTATATAACATTTCTTTTATTTAGAAATGTGTTTGACCTAAAAAAATAAAATTAATAGCATATGTATCAAAATATAGTGGCTTTAACATACTATTTAGAAATTTCATTATATAAAATCTTACAGAATCTATTGGTTTAGTTAATAATTCAATAAGTTTTATTTCACTTGGATCAAATTGAAAACTAATATATTATTTATTTATAAGACCCCTCAGAAAATATAACATAATTATGTATTTTTAGAGTGTTTCAAAGTATTTTTATAAATTTAAATAGTACTATAATTATCATTGAAAATTATACTTTTATCAAATATACTTTTAAAATTACATAAGGATTATTTAAACCAAATACTTTGATAACAAAAACTTGAATAAGTAAAATACTCATAAATAGTAGTAGATAATTCAACTGATAGTTTTTTCATAGAACTCTATTAAATGAAATTATTACTAAAAAAATTACCCATAATTTTTGTAATATTTTGGTCAAGAATACAAACCAACGAAATTAGAGTCATAAATTTAGAGTAAATCTAAAAAAATATGATATAAATAAAATAAACAAGCACTAGATGTTCGTTTAATATATCTAATAACTCTCTTAACACCGTCAATATGAAATTAATTAGGATTTGATTAAAATATACAACAACAAAAAACTAAAAACATTATATCTAGTGTAAATGTCGTCAAATAAAGTAAGTTTTCGTTAATTCCTCTGTGTAGTTTAATATCAACACACTTTCAAGAGAAATCTAAATCTAATTTGGAATATGTAATAATTGGTTTTTTAGTTGAATTTCAGGAATGAATGTAAAAACATTAAACAAGTCCTTTAGCAGACATAGATTGATTTAAGAAAATTCCATATTTTATTTTGATTAATTTGTAAGATAGGAAAACTATTAATTATCCTATTAAGATCATATCAAACTCAGTATTCATAAAGTTAGAAAACTATTTCAAAGTAAGTCCTTTTTAGAACAATATATTATGTCATATATATATATATATATGTGTGTGTGTGTGTTAAATTAAAATACCATTTGAAACTTTATTAATAAAAAATTTAGATTTAAATTTCCTTTTGAAAATTAACATTCCCAAAAAAATTTAGTTAGAAATTCATACCAAACTCCATGAGCTTGATTAATACCATAATTATGTTTATTAAGTTTAAAAAAATTATTGGGAACTTTTTCATTTTAAAATCTAGGGGTTTTTTAACAAATCCTTTTTTAAAATTATTCCTTTTAAAAATGATTACTTTACATCCATTTGAAATAGTCTCATATTTTAAAAAAATGAAAATGATAATAAAATTATAATAGATTATATACTTGAAATATGAGTAAATTAATATTTAAATTAAATTCCCTAAACTAGGGAATATCTTTGAAAAACTATCCATGCTTTAATTTTAACTATATTTCTAGCTTCATCATGTTTATTATAAAAATTACACTTCCTATTGTTTGTTTTTATTTTGTTAGTTCATCCAAATTCAACACTTTATTTATTTCATATTTATTTAATTAATTATTCAGAGCATTAATACAGTTTGAATCAATTTGAGCATAATCAATATTAACAGTCACAAAATCAGTAACAAATGCATAATTGGTATAGTAATGTCATACAGAATATCTTGTTTGTATAGCAGATTCATAATTTCCAATTAATTTTTCAATAAGATGATCTTTAAGAGTATTAAATTATTTAGGATCAGTTTTATAATATATCTTCACCCCCTCAGCAGATGCATTATCATTTTCTTGATCATTCTCTTCACCAAAATTACATTTTTTAAATTTATGAACATCTTTATTTAAATATAAATTGGTCATGTTATTATTATGTTCATCAAATTTAATGTGAACAGACTCTTCAAAATTTAATGTTATATTATTGAAAACTCTATATACCTTACTAGTATTATAATATCATAAAATTATTCCTTTATGAAATTTATAATAAAACTTGTTAAAATTGGATTTTGTATTTAAAATAAACACTGTACAACCAAACAACCTAAAGTAACAAAATTTATGTTTAAACCCTTAAAATAATTCATAAGGGGTTTTATTTAAAAATATTATGATAGAAACTCAATCTAAAACATGGATAACTATATTAACAGCCTTAGCCCAAAAATATTTAGGTACATTAAACTCAATAATCATTGATCTATACCATTCTATAATGGAAATATCTTTTCATTCAACTGCACCATTTTTTTCATTCTGACCAATAGGAAAAAAAAGTAATGATTATATAAATTTTCTTCGTAACACACTAATATTCTATGAAAAAGGTTTTTTGGAAAAATTAAATTTATTTAATATCTTCTGTTACACTTATAATCGAGTTTTAACGAAGCCCAACCAACTATTAGTATTATTTTTTAAATAATATTTTTATTAACTAACCGTTAAACTTAGTAGAATAAATAAAAATTAAAAAAATTAAATATTAATTATAATGGTTTTATATAAATAAAACATATTGACAAAAAAATCTTAATTTTTGTAAAATTATTTATATGTTTTAGAAATTCTATTTTCTCAAAAACTGTTTATTTATTTATTTTTGAGAAGAATAATGAAATTACTTTTCATAAAAATTAAAAAAAATATTTATAAAATTAAATTCTTTTTTTAAATCATCATTATCTTAGGGTGAATATTTCGTATTTTTTTAAAACATTAATTATTCGATGAATAATGAAAACACTAGTTTTTTATAGAAAATATAATTTTCATTTAAAGAATTTATAAAATTTGTTTTTTTAATGTGTATAAACATACAATTAGTTAAATTATATATAAATTTATATAATTTATGTCATTTTAATCATTTTCATATTGAATTTTTATATAATATGTTTTAAATTTATGAAAATTTTCTTATTTGAAAACCATTTTCCCATCAAGTTTATAGGATTAAATTTTAAATAACATTTTTCCACTTATGTGAATTTAATTTCTAAAAATAGATTAAATATTTGGAAAAATCATAATTTATATTATCTAATAAGTTCAACTTAATTATTTACCATAGAGGGTAATAAAAATAGTAAAAATTATTTATCACACTAAAGGTAAAAATGTGATTAGCGGGGGTTAGACTAAAAATATAAGGGTTCAAAATGACCCAAAACTATGGTAATTCGGATTTTATGTCCATATTTAGACCATATAATTTCTAATGGTATATAATGGTCTATTGGTAACCCTTGTATCAGGTGAAATTCATTGGAACTCCTTTTTAATTTCAAAAAATTGTATGTGTGTCACTAACCTCACTTATAAAAGGCCACCCATCTCCTCTCCTATTGACACTTATAAAACCACTTATTTCAAAAAGTAATTATAAATATATCTTCCTTAAATTCAAAATATTATCCTTGAATCATTATATTGGTCATAAATCCATCTTTGGAAGGGTTTTGGCGCAAACCTAAGGAGGTTACAAGAAGAAGGTGTAATGTCTTTCAATGAGCATTTGTATTTGATTTCTTCCTCCACCACATAAATTATTATTTATAAATTACGATATAAGAACCAAATTATATTCCATACACTAATTTGTATGTCAAATTGATGACCTAAAACCATCTCCACTTCCATTAAATGAGATAAAAAATCATCATTCATGTGTATGGTGGACTACCATCTCCAAACCAATGTTATTCATTTTCCATCACCACCTCTCATGAATGGTTATAATAATGGATTTTATATTTATATATATTATATTAAAGATATTATTAAAATTATGTAATTTTTATAACAAATATAACTTCTTACTTTTCATTCTGTGGGAATATGATAGTGTCTCCCATTTGTACGACAGGCTACTGGCTCGCAAAATAATGTTTTTCGTTCATGCTTTACGTTGGAGGTAATAAGGTGGGTTTAATGAAAATATGTCATATATATGAAATAAAAATTATTCTAAAATTTTAATATATTACTTAAATTTTATTCTTTCAATCATTCTAGAAAAAAGGAAATAGAGTTCATGTGTACGTAGGCCGGCCATCTCGATTAACGGTGAATTTCATTTTCCATTAATAAATTTTATGGATTAATTTAAATACATATTTACTAAATATATGTTATATTTATATCATGGTTAAAATTATGCATATTATGGAACCTGGATCAAATTAATATGACCAAAAAAATAACAAATTGGAATATAAATGAAAAAAGTAGTTATTGCCTCAAACGTGACATTAACATGGAATTGTTAATAAACAGGTAGTGAAATGAAAAAAGTAAATCATATATGGTATTATATATATAATTATGGATCTGTAATATAGATATATATAATAAATTTATATTTATTATAAAATATATTTGAATGACTATGAAGGAATTTGAGACTTAAAGTAAGGTATTTCCATCTCACTTTTATGTTCTGTGAGACACAAGTCATATTCACCATGTATTAATTTTTTATGGTGTATATACTTCCCATGAATTCATTTTATGATTATTACCCTTAAAATTATGTGGATTTACATATCAATTTTATGATATCTCTATCATGGGGCTTGCAATTCAAATTTATCAAAGTGGTAATGGTTTTTTGTTACAATCTCAACATTTTTTAGGATTTATCATGATTATGATTCCAATGATGAAATATTATGATATATCTCATAAAACACTAATTATTTTTATCCACCTATGTTTATTTCTAGATACTACTTTTTTTCCCTTCACTTTCCACTCATTATGTACTAAATAGTTCAAAAAAATATTTTAAGGAATAAACGTATTTATTTATCTCTTCGGTTAAAACCATTTTTCATCCAAAACAATGATTTATATAAATACATTAAAATTTTATTTTTATAATTCTCCAAATTATTTATTAAATAATTTTTTAACCATGATTGAATTTTTGTACTAATTATTTTAAGAGAATCATCAAGTATTTTTAAAAAAAAAATCCCATTTAGCTTTTACCAAAAATGTCAAATGAATCATTGTGATAGAGTATACGACATGAACAATATTGTCCACCATAATAATAAATCAATGTTTTAAATATTCCATTATAATTTTAAAATATTATTTTCAAATAATATGATATAAAAAAAATTTGTTTTAAGAAGTGTTTTCAAAGTGGAAAAGATATTTTCCCCATGAAATTTTCCAAGTGTATTATAAAAATAATTTTCCTTATATGATGACATCTATTGATGCATTTTTTCTTGAATAGGGATATAATACAATTATAACATTTTTACATCCCAACCCAAACCATCGGGTCTGAACTAGAATTTCATGTGACCTCATGCATGTGTCCTCGTATGCATGAGACTGCCGATTAGAAATAGGATTATGAATCCATCAGTGGAGAGATTTTATCCTCAATATGATGTTGTAGTATCAATAATAAATCAGACGAATAATATAAATAATTAGAGTAATTATTTGGAAAGATAAAGATGTCATAAATTTGAAGTAAATAAAGGAATATCCCAAAATTGGAAAGTCCATTTAGGTTAAATAAATCCGGCAAGTAAACAAATGATAACTCCAAGTCTAGTCAGTGTACTTCTTAGCCCACCACTAGCTCAATTCTACCAAGCTCAGTAGTCTTCCATAGGTCTGTTTCTCTTTTTCAGATCCCTCATTAAGTCTGAAAGCACACCGAAATTCTTGAGTAGGGTGTCAGTAGTAGACTCAGTAAGACACCACCAATGTTTCATTAACGTGATGTGATCAAGTATAAAATTGTATTCCATAATAATAATATGTCTGTAATAGACAAAGTAATACATAGTCCAAACCTAGAGGATGTGCACTAATGAAGCCGCCACAAACCCTCAACTATACCTTCTTCAGATGTATGATGGTAATGTATTGTATGTTAATATATAATGAAAAACAACCACTAGGCTATTGAAGATCCACTCAGAATCCATAAGGCTTTGAGTGAAAACAACCTACCTAGAATCCACAAGCCATCGAGTATCTATAACCTTCCAAGAATCCACAAGGCATTAGTTGACACTCAGAATCCACAAGTCATCAAGTGTCGGTCATCTACTCATAATACACAATGAATCAATTAAATTCCAAGTTACAAGGTTATAATGTTTCACAATTTTCATTGTCGCACATATTGCACGGACCCCATAAAGAGATATCACACTACGATGGAAAACTGTCAAGTATACACATGAAAATCCTCCAATAGAAAACATGACAAGTCATAGCATGATAAAAACCATATCATACTTCATGAGAAATATAACATCATCATATAAATCAATGTATGAATCGAACATCATCATGGAATAAAGTTATCACATCAATCTTAGGGAATCAATTCATACCATTTGTGGGATACACACATATAAATTTGATCACAATTAAAGAACGATAGCAAGTTAGCCAACACATAAATCATATATAGAAAAATGTGTAAATAAGAACCAAAAAAGATAAAGATCTTCTTACCTTAAAATTCATTGATGTAAAAAGGTGGGGATAAACTAGTCAAGAACAACTCTTAGAAGTCATATTATCGAAACATCGACACTTGAGGTTCACCAAGGTTTCCTAGAACCAAAACCAGTTATTTTAGTTCAAATGAAATAAAATATATCATGTGATGATACAATATCTCTGTTGGATAATTTCTAAATTACTGTTTTATAATTTTATTATGATAATTTTTCATTACATATCCTTTTGTAATTATATTTTGATAATTTATCTTATATTTTACTTTTAAAATATCTTTTGATTAAATCTCATAAATAACCCTTTTATAATTTTATTTTGATAATTTCTATTAAATTATTCTTTTATAATTATATTTTGACGATTTCCCATAAATTATACTTTTATAATAATATATTGATAATTTCTCATAAATTATCCTTTTTATATTATATTTTGATATTTTTTTTAAAATTAGCTTCAATAAATATCTTTTGATAATTTCTCATAAATGATCCCTTTATAATTATATTTTGTTAATTTTTTTAGATTATCCTTTTATAATTATTTTTTGATAATTTCCAATAAATTATCCATTGAAAGATCCATGTGATTATACTTTAATAATTTTTAACCCAAAAATATCCTTTGGTAATATAGAAATTATCATTTGATAAATTTTATAATTTTTCCACATGTTAGTTACCTTATAATAATCCTTTAATAAATTGAATAATATTAAATTCACTAAACTCAGGCAATTATTCTTTAATAATATATCATAATTATTAATTGATAATTCTTGATTATCATCCTTGGATAATTCCTCATAATTATCTTTTGAAAATTATATTAATTCATCCATTGGTAATTTATTTAATATTTTCATTTGATATTCTAGTGTAATTATCATTTATAATTCGATAAAGTTATCATTTGATAATTCTAATAATTATCATTTGATAAATTGTACAATATTAACAATAATAATAATTTTTTAAAAGAATATCATTTGATAATTTATCTTAAATTATCCATTTAAAATGTCAAAAGATCTAATTTAAAATACATCACAAACATGAAAATCAAAGATAGTATTTAACTTCTACTAATTGAGATAAACTCAAGGACTCTGATAACGCATTAATCAGATCAATATTGGAGAAGTTATCAAAGATAGAAGATTTGAAAAAAAATGAGAATCAAATTAATAGTTTTTCTAAAATAAAATAACCCAACTTCAACCCCAAGAATGACACACTAGGGAAGGAATCATTCATGCATCTCTTGGATCGACATGACTTGAAAACGATGGGGGATTCCCCAAACACACACAAATGACTCATAAGGTTGCTTGAGCTCGATAAGATCAACCAATAATGAAAACCAGGTGGTTCAACCATTTGAGGGTAGACACTAACATATCCTTAATGCCCCAAAAAACAGTATCCATTTTAAATTTAAGATTCAACCAAAAATAGAATTTGGAGTTATTAGTTTTACCCAACTAAGCTATTGCAATGATATTCAAGTCAAACTGTGTAGAAAACCAAGATTTTGGGAAGTAACAACATCCAAAAATCGGAATGATGTACCCTTTGAGAGATATTGATTACTTATTATTTAAAAATATGAATAATAAAATTATTCATTATAAAGATGGTATTGTCTCATACGATTTTGTCAAACACCCGACATGCATAAAAGTTATACTCGGACAATAGATAACCCAATGTTAAGGAACTAAATATAGTCTCAAATTTACCATGAAATGAAATACTTGAGAAATATTAATTTATTATTTAAAAATTTATATAATAAAAATATTAAATAACGTATCCTTGTGAGCAACCTAACCAAATTTATGACACTTAGAAATGTTATACCCCACCCAGGTAAACACTGCGTCCTAGAACTAACAGTGGCCTTGGATTTCTCATATGGCACACCATTTGGAAGATATTTAAATATTTTTTATTAAATTATGCCCACATAATATAATATATTTTATATTTTTATTTCATCCGGGTTGAGACTATATGGACCTCAGAGTCTCCCACTAACTCAGGGCCTAACTTTGAAAATAATTCATAGAATATTCCAAGATGTTAACTAGAAATTTACCCTTACACAAATAATTTAAAACATTTATTAAGTCATTTTTATTTAAAAATTGAAATTTCAGATAAAAATACTTACAAATTATTAAAAAGAGGTCTTTTATCAACATTTAAAAAATTCATGATCACATAATATAATTTTTTTAATATTTTTATATCACCTGTATCGATCTGATATGGGCCTTAAAGTCTCACAAAAACTCGTCACATAACTATAAAAATATTTCATAACATATTCCAAGATTATAACTAAAATTTACTCCTACAAAAATAATTTAAAAATTTTATTAAGTTATTTTATTTTAAAAAATTTATTTTCACATAAAAAAATAAAAATTATTAACAATATGGTTTTTACCATCTTTAAAAAAATAAAGATATAACAACCATTATTATTCTTTCTCTGAGTGGTTTATGTTTATAATGATGAGAATTTTATGAAAATAATTTCATTTCCATGACTTAAACTATAATAAAATACTTATGAAACCTACTTATTTTTTCATAAATCATGTTATGATGAAATGATGAAATGATTATGAAACCTAGCACTTCTTCATAGGTTATCATATGATGAAATGTTTATGAATGACATTTCATTTCATAGTTTATGATTAGATAAATGTTTTTTGATATTGTGGAACACATAAATATAAATATAATTATTTTATGAATGAAACCTACATCTCCCTCCATTATGTTAGGTAAATATTTATATCTCATGAGATTGATAAGACAAGAATGGTAAGTGAACCTGCTTTAGTAAGGGACTTTTTCTACTATGTTGGTCTTGGGATTGAACCTTAACTAATATGATTGTTTTGTGAGTGAACCCATTCCAATATGATATACTTGTAAGTGAGACTTGAATAATATCGAAATGATTATCCACGATTATGTGTATGCAACAATTCTATGTCTTTTTTCAATGTTAGGATTTAATGGATAATGTTCTTTGATTTCCATATGATTCATAACATATGAAATACCAATATTTATGCCATTAATCAGGATTTTGATCTTTTATATTTTGGTTATGATCTTATAATGTTATTATTATGTTCCCAAACCATTATATCCATGATATGCTTAAGTATTTCCCTTATTAACCCTTAATGTGAATCTGATATCACACTTTATTTTGTTTCATTTCCACAGGTTATGAGAAAATTTATTATGTATAATATGTCTTTGATCGGATATAGTTATGAATAACATAGTGAGAGATTCTTTAGTTCACACATAAATGTTTTGTTTATGTTTCCATGATTTCAAATGAATTTTTCCTTATGATCCTCAAGCACATGTTTGTATAATATAATGAATGTTTATCTAAAATAGGTAAAATAAATATATAAAAATCCTAGGTTATTATATTTTATATCAAAGTATAGGTTTAGTTAATATTTAGAAACAAGTATGTGAAAACGTTAGTGACATGCTTAAGGTCATGTTTAAAGATGAGTCTAAGGAGGAGTTAGATTATAGGAGAATGATTTTGAGTTTTTGTAATGGATAGAGTGAGTGGTTTCAAAAAAATTACATAACCATCTGGAAAACACAAGTGGATGTGGATCTGTAACAAAGGTTACTAGGGTTAATAACTCTAAAAAGGGATCATTGATATGGGATCAATCGTTACCTTGTGAATTATAATGGGCCTTCCCACACACATGGTTTGACACTCTCGGAGTTATGATTTGGAAATTCGAGGAACTCTTTAAGAACCTTTATGAAGGATTTGAGTACATGATTACGATAATTAACCTAGGATAAACCTCATGTGTAATATATTAAAATGAAGGGGTCATTATTGAGACATTATATAAGAAATTTTTTATGAGTATGTGGTTCCCCACTATGATTATTGTTGATTATAATGTTCTATTTGGTTTTAGTCAATTACTAGAAACCTAAAGGAAAATGTTAATTCTAAGTGTGATAGATAATGTAATGATTCTCCTACTAAGAATCCGAACATAATAGGATCTAGAATTAAAAAAACTATGCTCATGAAACTTTATCATTCCATAAATCAGGATAAAATTACAAAAGAAAAAGGGGGGAATAACGTTTTGTTGGGTCCTTCATGAGGCAATGTCCACCTATATTCAGTCGATATGATGATCCAATAGTTTTTTATCAATGGATTAGTACCATTAAAAATATTGTTTCTATTCTCCACTACTTGAAATATGGAAAATATATTTTTTCTATCAATCGTTTAGAAGGAGAAGTAAATAAATAGGGTACTCTCATAAATAATATAAGGGAAAATGATGAAATTATCTCTAGGGATTGGGGAAAGTCCAAGAACTAATTTTTCAAGAATTAATTTCCTCATATTCTTCATACAAAGATATAGGATTTCTTTGATATAATCCAATAGTATGATTAATTCATGGGTACGTATGAGGAAACTTTGACAAGACTTTTGAGGTATGATTTTTGTATTATCATCCAACCTAAAAGTAAGGATTATTGATTTCTTCAATGGATTATAACCATGTATATAAAGTGAATTATCCATAAGAGTCTTCATTAAGAATGGAAGATGGAATTCAAATTAAAATCACAAAACCATGGAGAGTAGAAGAAGATATTCTTTTTATGCTCGAAGTGTGGGAAGAATCATGGATAAATGTTTTTGAGAGGGAATAATAAATCATTCAAGTGTGGAAGGGACGTTCACCGGGAAATTTTTTTTTGATATTATGGGAATAAGTTAACTAATGATGAAAATAGAGATAATGATCCATAGAATACATCACCCAAACTCCAATGTTTTAAATTAAAGGAGTGTGGGTATTATTCTAACTAGTTCACAAATATGAAGGTTAATGATGATGATCAACATTATAAACCCGTTAATATGAGAGACAAAGGGGGATCTCATGTGATGACTATTTCTGATAAGGGGTGCGATAAATCCTTTGTGAAAGGTATGAATACCTTCCACTCTATAAATGATAATGTCTTATTCGACTATGGATCAACCCATTATTTTATATTTGAAGAATTTTATAAGTGTATAAATATTCCACCAAAATTATTAGATATAGAATTAATAGTGAAACCCCCTAATGGTACTACATTGGAATCTCAAGTATTTGATTCCTCTCCAGTTTAAGTTTTTCAGAATGGGCTTAAATAAATTATAACGTTTTTCCTATGGTTGAATTTTATGTCATCTTAAGAATTGATTTTATTTTTCTACATAAATCCCACATCAATTATTGAGGAATGGAAATCATGTTTGATATTTAAACCAACCTATGATCATCTATCAATGTGATGATAAGTATAAACTTATGATGGATATCACATCCATTGTATGGGTCTTAATTCCAAATAATAATCTGTTTTTATCTCAAATGTTTGGAGTGAAACATGAAATCAATGATAATTTGAAAAATAATTCCTGAATAACCTTAAAAAGGGATCCATTCATCCAATTCTGTCACCTTGGGGTGCAACTATTCTTTTTGGTAAGAATAAAGATAGACCATTGTGAATCGGAATTGATTGTCAGGAGCTGAATAAGATCATGATAAATAAAAAGTATCATCTACCCCTAATTATTAAATTTATGGGGATCAATACCTTTAAAATATTGAGCTTCATTCTATATATAATCATTTGAGTGTCAAGAGGATGATATAAACAAGATAACATTCCTGACAAGTTATGAACACTATGAATATATAGTGATGTCATTAGGTATTACTAATTCCCCCACTATCTTCATGGATTTAATGAATAGAGTATTTAGATATTACCATGATCTGTTTTTGGTAGTATTTATAGAAGATATTCTAATCCATTCAAATATTATGGAAGAGCATGAATATCACATAATAATTTTACTAATGACCCTACGGAAGGAGAACCTATATGAAGAATTTTAAAAGTGTGAATTTTGACCGTAAAAGGATTTATTCTTGGTTTATATAATCTCATGAGAGGTTATATCGATAGATACATCAAATATAGAGGATACTGAGTGTTGTACCAGACCATCCATGGGGACTGTGATCCATAGTTTTCTTGTTTTAGTAAGATATTATTGATGGGTTGTAGAAAATTTCTCCAGAATACCTAATCCACTCACCAAGTTAACTCGAAAGTGGGATAAGTTCTTCTAGATATATGAGAGTAAAGGAAAATATCAAGGAACTAGAGATAATATTATTTAGCGCATCTACCAATACATTACCCTATAGAGGAGAAGGAATTGTAAACTATAGTGATGAATCCATGAAGGGATTGAGATGTGTTACTATACAGAATAGCATGGTTATAGACTATGCCACAAGACAATTTAAGATTCATGAGAAAAATTACCCAACTCATGATTTGGATTTTACTACTGTAATTTTTACATTAAAATATAAAGTAATTATCTTTATGTAAGAAGTGTGATATATATACTGATCACAAAATTTGAAGTATATATTCACATAGAATGAGTTGAATATATTCCATAGAATATGTTAGAGATGATTAAAGATTATGAATACTCAATAAATTACCACCTTATGAAGGAAAACAAGATGGTTTATGCTTTGAGTCGATAGAATCATGTTATATTATCCATGATGAGGATAAAAAATACCAATATATTTTGGGATTGAAAAAGGATAGATCTGTAAATCCCAGAGGAAGAGGAAAAATTATTACTTTTTTAATTGAATGTTAAACCATCTATCCAAGTGAAGATTAAACAGACACATAATGAAGATGTAGAGAAGAAAATGAAGGTTATAAATGTTATTGAGTTTAACCTTGATCAGGATGTAATGAAAAGGGTCAAAAATCAAATATATGTTCCATAAAAAATATATTTGAAGATGGAGTTATTATAAAAATATCCTAGTTTTTCTTTCTCTATCCATCCTTATTTATGATTCTTTTTTCGAGGCTTGACTACCTCATGTGATGATGCGCGCCGACAACACATTTTTTTTCTCTGCATGCTCGCTTTCTAAAGGTAAAAAAATTCATCACTTACAATGGTGATTTATATCCTTGATAAAAATGGGATGATACAATGTTGGTTCTTCCTTCCATGGACTAATCCTTAGAATTCTTCACCTAGTATGGGTCTATGTCATAGAGTTATGTTATGTTCATGGAACTCATTACCAGTTTCATCTCTTTATGGATGCCTATTAATTATGTTGCTTATGTTTGATCATTCCAAGGGGTCTTCATAGGGTAGATTCCTTTGGTCAAGAAAGTAGTCACATTGGGCATTTCTAGCATGTACGGACACTAGGAACATTTTCACATGTTTTCTTCCTTGTAAGAGAGAATCCCATGGTTTAATCTTTAAGTACAGAACCCAAGGAATCTCATGTAAATCTAGAGTTATCTAATTCTAAAGGAATATCTTCTAAGGCTTTCACCTCATACATCCCATGTTCAGAATCAGGTAACTAAATCCATAGGATCATATCTTCTAAGGTTTTCACCTCAGTAATCCCTTGTTTAGTTTGGGGTAGCAGTATGAGATAGTTCATGAGTTTAACATCTTGTAGAGATAGAATGAGACTGGTCAAAATTCCTAGCATAGGTGGATCAATAAAGTGCATCCCTAGAATGAAACACTTGGAAGGTTTTTCAGTGGATGGATTGGAACACCCTCGAGAGCCAGTTCTTGGTGTTGTGTGCCATAAAGGGAAGATGTCACACCATAAAGGTTGATCTGAATACTTGAGTGGGTAGACCAAAAGAGGTACACCGCTAGGAGTAAAACCATGGTTTACTGTTGTTTTGGATTGAACCTTAGAGATTCATCCTACATACCCATTTTAGAAGGTAGGGATAAAAACCCATGTAGTTCTATGCCACATTTTTTGTTCTTCTGACAGGCCTGCTCCATACAGTTTAACATCATGCGATATAGACCCTCACGTCATGAATGGAGCTTTGGCGAGGGATGGCGTGGGGCATACAGATGGAAAATGACCTCTCAAGAGGACTTATCTTGTTTGGATGGTGTGTGGATTACTCATAAGAGCTACCTCAGTTCTTCTTGAAGTAGTGATGAAGTATATGGGTCTTACCCATGGAAGTTTCCCAAAGGGACCTAGAGGAGATGTGACCTCTGGGCGGGGGCATGATCTTACCGGGATATAGAAGACTAGGTAAAATCATGATGGATGTGGATGAGGTGGATGTATTGGATGGAGTTTTTGGAGTGTTTGGTGAATGGAGCATTGTGTTTGGATATCAAGGATGCTTCCAGCATGTCCCTATTAGTTGAGAATCAAATACTACATTGTTCGAAATGGGATGAGACATATATATAAGCAGGAGGTACATAGAAGTGGAGAATATTATTGGGGATTACACATGGAATATTCAAATTTTTTTTTGAGATAATTCATAGAATCTTCCCATTGAAGGGATATGATGTGGTTGGGCCTAGGCATTGAAGATTTTAATAGAGAATGTATAGTCAGGGCTTACTACACTAGGGATTCCCATGGATATTATGATGTGGGCTTATACCTAAGGAGGTGTCCCGTTGTATAGGACATGATTGGGGATTTTATATAGAAGAATCCCATGTAACATGTATAGTTGGGTCTTACGCATAGAAGATTCCCATCGTAATATGGAGACTAGGGTTTAGTCTAGGAGGGATGCCCATAGAGGTATAAGTTGAATGTCCTGGATGCTATTAACCTCTAAGCCCACATGAATCATTCTTTAGGAGAAAAATAAGAGGAAACCCTAGACCTAATAGTTGTGTTGTGAATGATACACCAATCAAAGATGATGTGAGGTATACACAAGGATGCTAGCCTAGGAGGATGTCATTCCATGTGGGGAGGACCTAATTCCATGTGAGGGAGATCTCATTCCCAATGAGTTATTCATAGGGAATCCTATGGTTGTGGTGTAGAGTGTGTATGGATTATGAAAAGAATCTTCCCTATATGTGAGTATTTTCCAATGTGGTGAGAGGATAAGGAATCCCATGGTGCGCATACATGGCTAATCCCAAGTATGATTCATGAGGGAAGAGCATAGTTTAACATCGTGTTGAGGATGTTGGTACTAGGAAGTTTTATGTTATTCAACATAGACATGGGGGACTCACTCCTTACCCCTTGGGCTCACATAAAGGAAGATCATTCACCTCTGGGTGGGGAATGACTTTATCAATACCAGGATTCAATGGTTTAGAGGAGTCGTTGATCATGAAGTACATGTTAGCATGCCTATACATGGAAGGAAAAGGTGTTAACATACCTATGTTGAGAAGAAAAGGGTATGTGGTAATCTTGGGCCACAAATTAAGTGGAGTGTTCCATAGTAATAGGTGACACATGTCACATAACGAATTGAGATGCATCTAGAATACACCTGGATGGATGTGGAAGATTTTAGAACTCAGCATTCATGAAGAGGTGTTTGAGTAAGGGAGGAAACGTGGAGGGGGAAGGATAGAGGATTATTGAATCATAGAGCATCAAAAAACAGTACTTCATGAATATCAGGTGATTCATGAAGGTCCAAGGATTGGAAAAGTAAGAGGATTGGAGAAACATGGTAAAAAATCCTTTTGATTATGTCCTGGTTCTATAAAAGAGTGTTTCATGAATGCTTAATGTTTCATGAAGCTTCATGTACCCCAGAAGGCCTTATTCCTTTGTGAAAGCCATATTCCTTCATGAAAGGCATCTCCACCAATGGTGGAGGCTCTCAATAATAAATGAATGGGTGTTTCATGATGCTTAAGTACCTTGGAAGATCCATTTTTGCCCTGGTTCACGATTCATAGATGCTTTTGGAAATGGGATCAATTTTAAAGTTGAAGAGTTGGGTAACTATTTTGCTGAGGTCGGAATTAGGTGGATATTTAAAGGCAGAGGGTCTCTCAAAGCTTCCAATTGGGTAGAGAAGTAATTTTGGTCTTTGAAACAAGTGTGTCTCCATCGAACACAAGAAGGGACTTCATTCTTCTCTGTGCTTTCATGAAGCACTATCTCACTTGCAGACACAATCCATCTAGATTCATTCATTTATGAAAGATATTACTCATTCGGGAGCTCTGCGAGATCTAGTCATTCATAAAGAAGAAGGGATTCTTGAATTTGACCCCTAATGGGGGGTTTTGTGCCACTTTATTTTACTCTTTTTCCATAAAATCAACATCTCCTTCACCTATTCTTGTGGCATGTCTTTCGGTGCCAACAAATGTCCCCCTCCCCTCAAAATGGGAGCTAACAAAGAAAGAAAAGGTGTTAAGTTATAAGGGATAATCATCAAAAATATTAATTATTGTCTTCATTAAAAATGTCCATTTTTTATTCCTATTCATGATGGGGAATCGTGATGGCATCAAGTGTGAATTCCATTGTAAAGTCTGTCAAGGTTGCACACCTATAAATAGTGTTAGGGTGCCCTCAAATAGTATCAAACCATTGCGCAGAGAAAATATCTTTCTACCTAATCTCTAAGTTCTTCACCTATATGAACATGCTCCGCAAATACTATTTTTAGATAACAATACCTTCTTACCTACTCCGTGAACACTAATTAGAAAATTGGACCTCCTTGAACGGTTCTTTAATGAAGCGAGAATTTTGAACATGATCTCAACAGTCCTACTCCATGAATGAGCTATGTGAACTACTTTCATGAACCAGTACCCAAAAATATTCAGTCTTTAATTTAATGGATACACATGAAGTCTCATGGAATCATTGTTGATGATTCCCAAAGGGAGGAGATAGCAAACAACATCATGATCGGGGTGTGTGTCTGAAGTGCCTCAGACCAATATTCATTTCCTGAAATTCTCTCTAAGGATAAAAAAGAATACCCTTTGTGAAATTGGATACCACTCTATCTATTTTTCTTGATAGATAATTTCTTCATTATAGAGTTTATCAGGGATTAACTCTCCTATTAGTTTTGGGTCTTACCAGGGATGTATTAGTGGAACATGGGCCGCTATAGCGTGTATTTGGAAGGATCATAATACCATCTTGTAGAATTTATCTATATACACATTGAAAAATTACATGGGGAGAATCTAGACGATGAGGAATCCCTTCCACAATATCAGATTATTTTCATGGTGGGTTCCAAATAAGGAATGGAATGATGGAAAAGATGTACGCCGGGGCAGAAACTTTATAGATAAATGTCATGAGCCTACTGGTCGTGTGCATCGTGTACTAAATTTGAGATATATATGAAGTAGGTTAGACCCTATGAAGAATCATGGGATTCATAGTTCCATGTTTACTATATTATGTAGATCATGACTGATCTACTGAGCATATGGTCATCAGAAACCAACACATTCAATTTTCACCACAAGGATGTCAACATCAACCTTTAAGACCTTTACCAAATCATTGGGATCCTAATAATAGGGGAAATGTATGATGTGTTTCTCCTTGTAGAGAACATTGGGGAACCCATAGATAAGATGAAGTCTTTGGTAAAGGTGATATTGGATATGGTTAAGGTTACCAGATAAGAGAAACTGGGGATGAGGGATATACACTTCAAACAATGGTAAATATTCTTTTGAATGAACTGGTGGCAGAACTAGTTGATGGAGAGGAGCTAACAGAGAAGTTGTTGATTAGTCCTTGAACATGTCTTGAGGGATACCAATGGAATATAGAGGGATCCTAATAGAAAATATTGGAAATGAGTTAGTGGAGGTTGTGTTGTTACAATGTCAAGATCGAGCCCCAACCCATAGTAAGGTTGGAATGATTCATTACGTGACTCATATTCGGGTGGATTCTCTCGTCGAGGGATGCATATATGGGGGTGAGTCTAAGCACTTTAATATTATCAGGGATTCTAGAAATAGGGAAACATGTTATATTTAGTATCCTAGTGCTGGAGAACTTATATAAGGTACGTCATCAGGTCAGCGAAGGAAAGACCTTTCTATGTGTCTGAGATGTTCCATTTTCTGTATAGATGGGTGTTTGCACACATAGGGGCATATAAAAATCCGAACCCCATTTCCACTCCCATGATTAACTATCGTTCGATGATTCTGTATATCATTGGAAGTATCTCATTCAATTTGGATTCAATGGAAGTGCTGGATAAGGTCGTGCTGGAAGATCATGTCATTTTCATACTTTCTCTATGTTTATGGGGGTGGTGACTGATGACGGTTGAGAGACTAGGGAATAGATATTGTGTCTCATGGCCATTTGAGGTAGTGTATAGGTAGAAAGAGTTGAAAGCGAACCATTTTTCAAGACATAAAATATGTATTGTTTTAAAGGGTATTTCAGGTGCCTACCGAGGTTAACTCTAAGGGTGCAATCAGAGGTGTGTCATGAGGGCCACCCATTGGTGATGAGGATGCTTTGGATTATGTTTAGGCATGAAGATGAAAATATGTGGGATGAGTTTTTTCCACCCACTACTGCATATGGGTTACTCATGTCTATTTTCAGAGTTTATTAGACACATACCCGATGAAAAATGATGAGATAGAGGGACACCCATGATAATGAAGGGGTGATCCCTCTACCGTGAGTCCATGGATGAACATTGTCTAGAGGATGCCATGGAGGCAGAGCTGGTCCAGAGGGCAGGAAAAAATAGTGGATCCAATAGTTCATGGGCCAAAATAAGAAATAACTTCATTTTTAGTAACAAAATTGTACCCAAAGATCATGGGAAAGAGTTGGTATGAAGTTAGTGGGACGTTTAATGTGACTCTGAGGGAACATGTTGAAGGGATAGGTAAGTGAGTTCATAACATTAATTTCCTAGTCAGGCTATTTATCTGAACTCCTGGGAGGCCTGGGGAATGAAAACGTAGACCACCACTCTTCGTGGGGTTTGGAAGTATCTCATTACTAATGGGATATTGTTCACTGGTATAGGCCATGCAGAGACAGGATTCCATGCTTCTCATGCTTAAGTGATGCAGTACATGGAGGAGTTGGATCATGTAGTGTACTCCTAAGGTACTAGATATTTTTTCACTAGTCAAGTGAGGATGCTGCTAAGAATTTCATCCCTTCCAGATTCCCTTGAGATCCGTTTGGCTGAAGGTGAAGGTGAAGATTCAGAGGAATCCTAGTGGGAGGATTCCCACTGAATCTCATACACATACTGGCTTCTTTTCTTTGACTAGGTAAAATCATCGATATTTAAATATTCCCAAACAACATATGACCTCTAAGATCATTTCATGATCATATCCTTATCTTTTTTAGGAATCAATTAGTGATGAAAAGGGGTAAATCCATGAAATACCTCAAGAGGAAGGTGTGGGAACCTCAACTCAAGAAGAGGAGTGTGTGGGGACACTGCCCGACGTTGTAGTTGTGGGAAATAAACCATTGACACCTGCTACAATGAAAAATGAGGTGATTATGGAGGAGGTTATCCTCCAGACAGAAATAGACGATGTGGATATAATGGTTGATACAACTACATAGGCACCTCTGGAGGGAACAACTGAAAATAATCCTTCAGTGAAAGGGGTCTAGGATAGAACTATAATGAAATTGGCTGAATAAACATTGAAAACACATCCATTCAAATCGATTCCACTAGAAAAAACAAATAGAACCAAAACTACCATGTAAGGGGATGAAACATGGACCACAATAGGGATGCCTGAGAAAGCAATTGTGATAGAGCTTGTGGTAGTAACATTAAAATAAGGGATTCTGGGGGTGTAACTGTAATGGTAGAAGCATCAATATAATTAGCATCTGAGGTGATTGGGGAGGTGGAGTTGGGCATTCCTAAAATATTATTGCCACTAGTGGTTCATGAGAGAGCCTAACTTGAGGTCACACCACCAGCAGGAGTAGCCAAGGGAACTGGAATGACAACATACACCTCTATGGTTCCATAAGATGCAGTGGAAGCTTCCATAAAAGGAAGAGAGGATGATAAGGAATTATTCCCTCGGTTGGTTATCCTACCCTATACACTTGAATATTTGTAACTGGAGACCCCAACAAAGATAATATGATCGATATTTATTCCCCATGATCCAACACCACATGTATATTTTGAGGATTCTATACCAGAAGCTACTGATAATAAGGAGTGGATGAATGTGTTGAATTTCATTACACACATATAGATAGCTAAACATCCACAATGAGTGGAATCTCTCCAACCTTTTTGGTCAATCTAGGGTCCTTCGGGATGGATTATTGTGATTTTCATGCACTCTCTTAGGACTTCTTCATCAAGCATGCATGTATGGAAGGGAAAGTAATTCACTTAGCCTGGAGGAAGAATAAGATCGAGGTCTCCCAGTTGTTTTAGAAGGCTAAAAAGAGATCTCCTAAATGAAGGTGGTAGAATAGGATCTTGTGATGGGTATTGATGCTCAATATAATACCAACATTATTCTGAGGGACAAACTAGAAGTGTCAAAGGAAAAAAGAAGAAGAGATTAAGAAGGTGGAGGTAGAGTGCTGAGTTGAGTAGGTCTTACATTGAATCAGGGCCAATGATGTTCGCTACAAAGACGATGAGGAGAAGTAATACCAGAGAGAACTGTAACAGGATTTAGAGATTACATAGTGAAATATGGTTGATCTAAAGCATTTTATCACAGTGGTGGAGCCGTGGGGGAAATTGTTTCCAATGTATAGGCTCTGATATGTGCATGGGACTCTATAATTCCATTTCATTTGTGTTATTGAACTGATCCTCCAACCCTATTGACTTATTTTGGTCATATTTTTAAGTCCCCTTACAACTAATCCCTAAGTTCACATTGTTCATTCCTGATGATAGAAACAAGGTATGGTCATATGATTTCTCTACATATGATATTTATAAACAATCACCAAACACTCAGGGAGAGAGGGCATGTGGCTGGAGAACGTGGCTCTTATAATAGGTGACTTTCATTTCCAACTTGCTCTAGTGAATGAATATGATAAGGCCATGGGACATGAATTCAACCCAAATAAGTGGGAGTGGAAAGTTTAAATCACCATGCCTAAAATCTGGAATATAAGGTGTGTGGAATGTCAAAACGAGTTAACTACTAACCATATTCATTATACAACATTTGTACCATTATCATAGAATGGGGGAAAAACAAGGATTGACCCCTAATCATGTTTTAAATAGATAACCTGCCCTACAATGGCATCTGAAATCTTCTAGGATGTTGGCCCAAAATGTTAGGTGAGATAAAAATGGAATGGGAGGGGTCCCTTCAGATGAGGATGAGATTGGGTATCCAAACAAGGGGCACGTGTATCATGGGAAAGGAGTGATTTTATTTTCGAATGGATTCCAACACTCTTGCAATTACACCACCATGGATTGCAACACATTATTATAACTTTACGTTTTCGAACAAATATAAAACCTTTCTTTTCAGGAAGCACTATCTTTTATGATGAGCAATAGGTGAAAACCTAAAAAAGGTGGTAGGCGACCACCACTAGGGAGGAGGACCTCTCAGGCGAGGTCTTGACATGTTTTACAGTTTTTTACCATGCAACTAAGGATCAGTGACACACAATTTTACATCATATGATGAGGAAATTGGACACATAGTTTAATTTTATATGGTAAGCAAAAATCATTGTACATTTTAACATCATGTGATCAGTATGAATCTCATAGTTTAGCGTCATGTGACCAGAACATTTCACATAGTTTAATGTCATATTTCCTGAAACCTATCTAAAAGTTTAATGTTTTGGTTCATTGACCAATGTAATGTCTATTACAAGTATATTTCTGGCACATAGAAGAAATAAAACCATCATGAATGACCCAAAAGAGGCTTGTGTACTACACAAGTATCAGGAAAGAGAGGGATTTCAATGTGAATGAGGACCAAGAAACCCTATACCTCACTTTGGATCACTTAGAATATTAACATGTTATTAAATTCAAGCCTGAACATAGACTCCATGTTTAAGGTTGTATTGTTTAGACCAATGGAATGAGGCATCCCAAAACAAGCATATTTGGTGCGGTAGAGTGATAAACCTAACGTGAATGAGGACATTAGAGGCCTAATGCCCCCACCAAACTTTCCCTGCGAACCTCTTTGATTATGTTCATCGAGTTTGGACCTAGAGTCCCCTATGTGGATCAATAAAATTGGTTCACAACCTACCATAACTCCTAATCCCGCGTGAGGCATGCTCGGTGTTGGAAATGAGGAATGGTATAAGGAGTCTACCTGATATGTGGAAGAACACATTAAAGGTGACACTAGATGTGAAATTCAACTACGAAAAAGGGGAGTAAAAATGAGGTAAGTCGAGACTTTCAAGTTCAGGATGAAGGGTCGATTGGTAAGTAGGGATTGACTATTGACCTTGTTCAAAACAAAGGGACCACAACCATGTCAGTCAAGAATTTGGATATTAAATGTAGGATCAACTATTAAACTAATTCAAAATAAAGGATCTATTGTTTGCTGATAGAGATCCATTAGGGCATTCAACCGAAATATTACGTGAGCCAAAATTACATGAGACCATCATCGTTAGGGGGTACGTACTGATTAGAAAGATGAGACAAATCCAAATTGAGAACGGGTCAAAGTGTATAATGGTGTCTCACTCTCCTGGCTTCTCCTGAGCCCTTGGCTTGTCTCCAAGGGTTTCGACGTTCTCCGATGGCGATGTTTCCTCCGCGCTGCTCCTCTTGTATTTCATCGGCATCGATGCTTCCTCCATGCTGCTCTTTCTCAGTTTTTCTATCTCTCCCGATTGACTATTCTTGCTCTATTATGGCGCTCTAGTTTTCTTTCATCCACCTCTTTTCACTCTGATCTTGCATTCATTACCTCCTCTCTAGGTTGGATTTGGAGCATGGGATACCCTGAGGTTTTGGGATCGTGGTTTGGCGGACGACAGGTCTCCAGGAGTTATCGGAGTTGGACATTCTTCCTAGGGTTTCAATCCCATGTCATGTTCGGGTTTTGTCCTTCTTTCTTTTTTCTTGTGCTGGTTCTCTGTGGTTCGGGATATCCTTCACTGTTTCCTTTATTTCGAGTTTATCCTTAGGGTTTCAATCCCAAAACCTTATTCGGGTTTTTTCCTTCTTTATTCATCCTTTATTTCTTGTTTTTTGTACTCATGTTCGTTGTCGATGTTGTTTTCTCGGTATTTTGTGATGGTCGTTTATCTGGTTGTTTTCGATGGCGTGGTCGATGTTGATCATGACGATCCTCTATGACACAGTGACGAGGATGATGGCTTCTCTGGGATAATCAGATGGCGTCTCTCGATGGTGGTGTTCTTATCTGTTCGACGGTGGCGTTATTATCTTTCGACGGTGGCTCCTGGTTTTCCTATGAGGTAAAGATTATGGTGTTCTTGGCGGCGATAAGGTTGGCGCCAACGATTCCGGTGGTAGTTCTCTTTCAAACGGATGTGGTTATTGGAGACAACGAGGTTGATTTTTTGTGGATTTTTTAAGTCTGGGAAGCTTCTATAATGGTTGTGAAGATATTGTATGGTTGGCTTTATGGTATTCTATTGGGAGTTTCTTCGAAGACAACGTTGGATTCTAGGGGGAAGCTCTGCAGGCGAGGATGGCTCAATCGTCTCCGTCGATCGTCGTCGTACTAGTGTGATGTTTGGAAGTCGACGAAGACGGTGGGATGGGATGGTGTCGATGACTGTGGCGGTTCATAATGATGATTGGCAGGCGACGTGTCACCACTAACGCGAGTGAATCCTGGATCATGATTTTCTCTGTTTCGGATTTTACAATTTTTCATTTTAAATTTTGAATTTCTAATAGATATGATGTATCCCGCCTGATGTATCCCTCTTGGGTCCTGGTGTGATGTTACCGCTCTTCCATACAGTGGGTTTTTAGAAAATCAAATAAAAATGAATTTTCAGTACAAACTGGACTCTGAGACTAGTTTATTGTTGCATTGTGTGGACCATACGGTTATTACTAGTTTAGGGTCCCAAATCTTAGACTGTGTGTTCATAGTTTAAGGTTATAGAATAAAAACCAAAAGGATAATCCAAACAAAGGGAGATGTGTATCATGGAAGATTGATAACCTGAGGTGAATGGGACCAAGGAGTCCAAACACCAAAAAACACATTCTTCAGAAACACAACATAATTTTAAACGAAATGATGTTTGGACTATAACTGAGGGAAAAGGCCAAAAGGTTGATAATGCTATGTCTATGCTCGAAGGTGAACTTTTTGGGAATTGGTACATATCCCATGAGGATGGAAATCAAGCCACACGTAGGTCTAGAAAATAGAATGATGAGAGACCAACACTGGAGAGGAAAATCCTCTCTCTCGAGGGAGATAAGGTGTCCCACAATTAATGTGTGGCCACCTGAATTTTCTCAGGGAAGGGTCACAGTTTAATGTCAGGAATAGAGTACGTTAAATCCTAGTTTAAGGTCATATTGTTTGGACCATATGGGAGAATATTATAAATGGGTATCTGTTTCATAGAGCCTTGATAGACCTGAGGTGAATGAGGACCTAGGAGGCCTGACACAACATGACATGTTCTCGAGAGATTCCTACATGCATTTTAAAGTTGTGATGATTGGACATGGTGTAAATAGTTTATGGTCACGTATCCTAGACCGTAAAATCGTAGGTTAAGGTTATAGAGTTTGGACTATGGTGTGATCACTCCCAAAATGTATATACATAATGTGGTGGAAAAAATATTGATTTTAATGAGGACTAAAGGTCCCACTAACAATATATTAATTACTGAGTAGGCCTGCATAAAATTTAGATTCATGATTCTTGGAATTGGGAACCTCGTTTAAGGTCATAGAGGTTAGAACATAGATATATTGAATGAATATATATAGAATGGAAGATTAATATACCTGACATGAATGAGGGATAAACATACCCAACACCACACCACATATTTTTTAGGAGAATTTCATACTGTTTAATGTCATGATACTTGGACTGAGTTGAGGCTAGGGGGGGATAAAGGTTTGAAAAACATATGAATGGACCCGAATATAAAACTTCAAGGAATCACTATATATATCATCAGGATGAGAATAATTCCACACATAGTTCTTGGAAGAAATAAACCTATATATGATTGATCTGTACATATAAAGGGGGTCTTTTTTTTTGGGATGCCTATATTTTGATGTTTAAATATAGGCACTGCTACTTATCCTGTATGGACAAGAATCAAGATGTATATAGCTCTAGAATGTGGAATGGAAGATGAATAGTTCCATGGGAAATTTCCTCTCAAGTGGGAACATTATGGAGATGTGTATATTCTCATCATGTAACTAGAATGTGTGGTGATTATGTAATTTAACATCGAGCAATTAGGATGAAGGATGGAAAGTGTTTCGAAAGGAATGTTCAAGATGTGGCAGAGAAAGCCTGATTTGATTGATGAACAAGGGGCCCATGACACACCATACACTACCAAGGAATACATGTAAATAGTTAAAATTCAGGATTTCTGGACTTGAACTTTTAGTTTAACATCATGTAGCTCATACCAAGTTTAGAGTTTAACAACGTGTGCCTGAGATGTTAGTTGTAATGTTTTTTAACATCATGCAACTAGGACACTGATATGTGCCTTTTATGGTCATTCAAAGAGGACAACCAATAATAAAATTTTAACATCGTGTACCTATTATTCAATAATCCTGTAGTTTAAGTACATATAGCTTGGACTATAGGGGATGAAAAGAGTTTAAGGTCAGAATTCTTAGACCTACTACAAATAGTTTAAGGATGTGTATTATGGACCATAGACTATTATTTTAAGGCTCTAAAGTGTGGACCATGGGGGAATGGCGTCATAAAAAGGGTAAGGTGGCATGGTAGAGTAAAAACATGACTTGAATGATAGCCAAAGGGGCCCAATTCTACACTACACATTTCTAATAAGTCCTGTATATAGTTTGGATTCGTGATGTTTGGATTGTGATTCCTTAAAAAAATTAAATCTTTTAAAACATGTAATTGGTTGGGGGAGTGATGTTCTTTCCATCCATAGTGATTAAAGAGTATGCTCTATTGTGATGGAACATATGAATGATCTAACGTCCTCCATGCTTGGCTTCCAAAATTGGTGGATTTTAGCAAGGTATCATCTGCATCCTAAGAGCCAGTACCATGCCACCCTGGATAAAGGAGAGGAGGGAAACTCCCATATTGAATTACCTTGCTATATTTTTTGTGCCTCTCTATATTTTGAAAGGATTGAATCATAATATCTTCAAGGGCTTCCATCTCATATAGATGGAATTCTACCATTATTTTTGTTATCTTCTAGTCATAGATATCTTCTCGTAGTAATGGAAGAATCATGATTGGTTGGACTAACGCTGTTCCTTACACTAGGGAATAAGGAGTCACCTGGGTGGAATTGGGGGTCATCATCCGATAATATGATAGAGCATTGGGGATATTTTTCAAAGAATTATTTATATTCTATCCCAACATATTATGTAGAATATTGGAGATGGTTTTTTTCTGCCTCAATATTATTATTTTTCTATGCATTATATCAAGAAGTTTGGTTGAAAAAGATGTTGTACTTATCGTACATCCTCTTCAGCTTAAATTCCTAGAATTTGGTGTCATTTTCTATGAGAATGGGGAGGGGAAAATTGAATAGATTCGTGATATTGGATATCAAAAATTCAATAAATAATCAGGCCTTGACTTCTTTGAGGGGGATCTCTTAATCCCACTTGGAGAAGAAATATATCACAGCCAGAATGAACATTCATTAGAAATCTATCACAAGTGGATATAGTCCCACAATACTGATCCCCCATAACATAAAGGGCTCAGAATACATTATAATATATAGGGTCTCTCGCAATTAGTGCAAAAGGATGGAATGAATCTAACACACGTGACACCTCTTGGTGAAATTGATGCAGTCATAGACTATAGGGGGCAAGAAGAGAATTTTGTTATAGATAATTGATGAAAGGGTTTACCCATTCTATGATTTATTCTACTATTGGGGGATCTAGAGGTCTCTATGTGGAGGCACCGATAGTCAAGTAGTTTACCTACTGGATGTTATCATCATCTAAGATAATGGGATTGATAAAACCTCTATGCTTAAAATAAATTAATAAATTATCCAAGTCAGGATATGTAAGATATGTGGCTAAACTAGACAAGGCATCGACTCGTCCATTCTGTGACTGGGGAACATGAGTCAACACTGGCTGAAAAGGGAACCGGGCCATCAAATAGTGAGTGTGCTCCAGTATGGGTATGAGCTCATGATTCATGGTGATTTAATCAGAATTTATCTTCTTGATGACTAACTTGGATTCTACCTTTACATGCAAGATGGGGACATCAATCTCAAGGTATAGATCAATACCGGTAATGAGATCCTGATACTCTACTTTATTATTAGTGTAGCCTTCTGAAAGATTGAATGAGTAGGGAATAATATCCCATATAGGGGTAATGAAGATGATCCCTAGGACTAATTTTTTGAGCTTAAGATCTTTGAGACTTCTACTAGTTGGGATCTGGGAGTAACCATCAAAATGCATCTGCCAACACAAAATATCCTGGTCCACTAAGAGAATATCCTCGTCTAGGAAATCAGCAACTAGAATCTGCTCAATCGGAGTTGGATGGGTGACCATAAAGTCTTCCAATGCATGAACCTTGATGGATTTATACAGAAAGAACCAGATGTCGAACTACCAAAGGATTACTATCCATCATGTTAGTTTTCCTATCTGCATCAGTCAATCCAAGATATACTATAGTAGGTCCACAAGAGACACAAAATTTATCTCACGATGTTGCAGATAATTCAAAAACTTTTTAACTTCAAATACAATCACAAGTCATATCTTCTTGACAGGAGAGCATCTGAACTCCGTGTTGAGTAGAATACAAATGAGATAGTATAAACTATTTTCTGTGCCATCATTATTCTTCTGGGTGAGAATTTTTCTGAGGGATCACTCCATGATGTCTAGATAGAAAAAACAATGGATTACCTGAGATGGGAAACATTAGAACTAAAGTTTGTAGAAGATACTTCTAAACTTCTTTGAATTTCTCCTAGAACTTTCTATCCCATTGGAATATGGTTCACTTATTTATGATCTTAGAAAAGAGATTACACTAGAGAACTAGGTTTGTGATTTATTCGTGTATATAGGATAAGTGGATTTGGAGGACTTGATGCTTTTGTAGGTAATATGAGGGAGTCATCTAGATGATGGATTTTATTTTATTTGGGTCCATGTTTATTCCTCTATATCTGAGGAAACATATAAGAAACTTCTTATAGGTAAACCCAAATGCACACATTAAGGGGTTCATTATTAGATGATTGGAGTGGAGGAAGTCTAACACCTTTCCAAGATCTGTAATATGGTCCTAACACTGGAGGGATTTTACCATGAAATTGCCCACAGATCATTCAAATATCATCCTGAGAATCAATTTGACGATGTGATGCACGACCCACAATAAGTGGCTCTTGCATTATTTAGACTGAATAGAATCACCTAATATTATAATGTTCCTTACAATGATCTAAATGAAGTAGAATCCCCAATTTGGGGTATATCTAGATATGGTTGTATCTGGATTATCCATATAGGATGGAGATATCCCGGAACCTAGTTGTGGAATTAATCAACAACTCCATCACTAGAAGGGGGAAATCATCCATCGTACAATGGTGGTTAAGATTCTGGAATTTGATACATACACTAATCTTTCTATTCATTATACTGACTAGAACAATTTTTGTAGCCACTTGGGGTACTGAACATCCTTAATAAAGTTTTATTTGATAGGATTATCAAACTCAACCTTCACCATGGCACCATGAGAAGGGTAAATTTTTATGGGAGGCTTCGTGAACCCATGATGATTCGCTGGCAAAACAAGAAGGTGGATGAAAGGATGAGGGTCTAGTCCGAGAATCTCGTGATAAACCTTGGAAAATAATTCATGATGTTTCTTCTAGAAATATATGTACTGTTATTGTTCCTCCGAAGTTATGGATTCACTGATTAGAATCAACCTCATATGTGCTTCAGTTGCAAGGATAACATGATCTAACTCATCGATCGTGGAGGATACACCCTCTTCAAATATGGTAGGACAGGCTTCCAAATACATCTCATTGTCTGAGGTAGTGGAATTAGATGGAGGTCATTATTCATCCAGGCTAACTGATTCTGGTTGAACACTAGTTCTGGATTGGATACATATGGAATCCTTACTCAGAGATTCTGGCTCTGATGAAACAATGATGAAAAAGGCTTTCTAACTGATTCCATCATGCCTTTTACCATGATCCCATGCTTGATATCAAATAAATTGTAGTGGGTTATTTTTTTTGTTTCAAACTAGGTCAAAAAAATAGGTGGGTGTGATGCATATTTGTAACCATGGGGAGATCCTCTCAATACCGTATAGGGGTAGGAGATTCGGGTACCACCCAAGCCAAGATTGTATAAGAGTATGAAGTAATTCTACAACATTCCTTATACTTACGGAAGTGGAAAACATTCCTCCTTGAAATGAAAAATAAATTTTACAAGTTTAACATCATGGATTCCAACTAGTGAATCAGGAGGATGAAAATTTCATCCAAATCTTTCCACAGGCTGGTTGCAATAGTAGTGTTCTCAAACTCGTTTGTCAGAACCTACTTGTCCTTGATTTATTAATAGATGACATCCAAATAAAATTCTTCACAAGAGTCAGTGGGTGATGAATCACCTTAGAGGACACCCACTCGGCCGTTTAGGGAGTAATTGAGGCATTGGTGATATGAGTATGGAACTATTGCATGCAGGTAAAGCTAGGACCTACCCATTAGTGTGTTGTAGGAGGTATCCCATGAAAAAACCATGCATGCGGAGTTCTCTATCAAGACACCAAACATGGTATTTTACTGGATTTTATCACATGGTCTCTCCTCATTCATATCATAACCTTAAATATTTTGGTTATGGAGACTCAGATATTCCTTAGTCAGTGTCAACTTACTGAGAATTCAAGTCTAATGAGATTCATCTTGGAACCTGTGTCGACTAAATAAAGGTATACAAACACATCATTGAAATTTTTAGTGATGTATAGTGGATGATGGTTCCTCTACATGAGGGTGCCCTCATCTTACCTCCAGAATGAGAGGATTGTGTGGAATTAATCTCGTCAATCTTCCTTAGTATAGAAGTTCTACATGGTCACTACTTTTATTTAGAACTACATGGGTCATTTCAAGGATTCTGTGATGGCCTCATGGATCTATTCTGATAGAAGGAGGGCATATAGGATCGATATATTCACAGTATTGCTGATGAGGTGATTCATCTCATTGTACTTCCATTCTAGATGAACATTCCAACATATAGGGGGTTTCTCTTTGGAAGGAGGCATGGTTGGTTTTATTGGATGAACCATTAAATTATTTTTGGTGATAGAAATATATATTTTTTCATCTAGTTACACTCTATGAAGCACTACTAGATGACTCTTGGATGAATGAGGCTTGGCGTTAACTAGATGAGGTCGATTATGATGCATCTGTGACTATTCAAACCACTTAATTCGCATGGTCAGTTGTGGCAGTGTTCCCAATAGAGAGGGTTGGAAAGACTGTGCTAGCTAAGCTATGCGCAGAACCTAATATCTTGTCTCAATTTCATGAAAGGAATGTATTGATTCACTCAATAATTTCTTTATTAATATGACCATTTATTCCATGGAATCATTCAAAGGAAATGGAGAGATTTCATGACATTCTTTTTCATTGGGGTCTATGTATGGATCCACCATCTCAATGATATTTATAGAAGAATCTTCCAGATCATCATCAGAGGAGTCTTCTAATTTTTTGGGGAATCTGTGAGCGATTTCCTTCTCTAGAGGCATGAAATCACTGATAGTGTGAGAATTATTTAGCATTGGAGGGATACTTTTTTATCCCTTATGACATCGATGTCTACTCTTATGATATGTTGAAGGCTATGAAATGGGTGTATAAGTAGTAGAAAGGGAAGGAGCAAAGGCTTCAGGAGGTTCACGATAACCTAAGCAGGTATGGATGACTCCATGGGCCTGAGTGACCACTCTACGGGCCAACCGGTTTTCATACTTTTGAGTCTTTTGATTGGAAACCTGTTTCTATTCACCTTCATCATTGTTGTCACTATCGACCTCGATGGAGACATGTGACACCTATCCCAACGCATGGACTAAATTGACCATTCCATTTTCCACTTGGTCTTAAAGATAATCCTAAAACAAATATCATTATTTGATGGTATATCTAAGGATCCTATTGTAATGGAAATGGTCTGGGTGATTAGTGAGATCTTCCTCATTTGGCTTATTGAACTCTATCAATTTAAGAATCCATTGTTCCAAGGCACTACAGAAATAACTTATAACATATTATTCCTTGAAGGAATAAGTGGGGTTTCTCCTCTCTAGGAAGGGAGCTATAGGATTTAGGATGTGGTGATGGGTTGGATCAGGAAGATAGGATAGATCAACATTCTCTCATCTAAGAAACAATACTTGTTGAGGAGGTGTTTATCAATTCCGCACTATGATAGGTTGAGTTGGATGAGGATGATGCTACTAGTGAGAATATGCTGGGTGAAACTCTATTGGTAATAGTTCTAGTGGATCTGAGGCCTCCACTTATACTACAACAATATCCTCTTCCTTGGTGTTCCTTCTTACTAGAGTAGGAAGGGGTAGTGGGAATGCCTACTTGGATTGTTACAAGGCATCCTGCACGCATTGGTATTTGTCAAATAAATTACAAAATCTACCTGGGATTTTTTGATTGATGATGGTGGGGATTAGTTCAGTCTTTAAATTCCCCAAAACATCATTATTTTATTCTCTTGGGTTAGTGGAATATCTAGTGAATATTTGAGATCCTTCCATCAGCATTCATAGTCTGTGATGTGCTAATTTAGAAATTTCTTATACCTGAAGTGGTCGAAAATTCTTGTATTGTTCATGGTGGAGATAAACTGGTAGACAAAATTCATGTGAAGGTCTTCTCAGTCAGTAATAGACCCAATGGATAACGGGTTGTACCATATGAATGATTTACCTTCCAATTTCTACATGAAACATCAGATCTTGGAAGCCTCCTACCGCTATAGGGTTCCCAATATGGACCTATACCTATATATGAAGTGGGAAAGATGTTTTATTGGGCCACCCATCCCATTAAAGGGGGAGAATGTAGGATTAAAAATAAATGGGTTTACTCATATTCCATCCACCCATGCTAGATATAGACTCCCATCATGGGGAATTGACACATGTCGCATATCAGGGGCTTTGAGGTGAGCAGTGAGAGAGGCTATCAAATCTTCATGGAAGGGGTTACTATCTTGATGAGGATATCTAACCACCAATGAATTTACCAGCTAATCAAAATGTTGGGAAGTATTAGTGTCCCATGTAGTGTCCTATGGAGAAGACTGATCTGGGTCTTGATAGAGGTTATCACTCGGCTCTGGAGGGTTTGGCAATGCATACTATTTTTATTTTCCATAAAATCATACATCTACTCTTTTGGGATGTGCAGGATCACCAGGCTCAATTGGGATAAATTTATAGAGAAGGACTTGTGGATTCCCCTACTGCCCTTGTGTTGGAGGAATAGCATCCTATCTAGGATTTCTATAATCTTATTGTCGCTCAGTAAGAAGCTCATCAATGATCCTCTTCTATTCTGTGACATGTTGGATCAAGGTGGAAATTATGGGTTTGACCTTTGTCTTCTGTACAACATTAAATGGATCATATTCCTTAGAGGCCTCAATTATCTCTTTACCCTAGATTATATCATGTCCAACATACAATAATGTAGAGGGATCCCCCTGGCCATGTTTTTTCCTTTGCAAGTGAGTGTAGAAACTTTTATGAGGATCCACCTAACACTTCACTACACCTGGGGGTGGGTTCTCACTATGGGACCCTGTGGTAGGGTCACCATCCTTAGATATATTAGGTAAAACCATATATACTGTCATGATACCTAGAGGAACAACCTCAATATCACCGAGTAAGTTAGGTTATCATAGGATTCGACTGAAGTGGAGAGCAGTTTACAAACCCCATCCCTAGATCTGCACATATGGAGATTCCTCCTCAATAATTATATAGACAACTATAAATATCTTGATGCCTCTATTTTGGAGGGTCTGGTAGTAACCAGGTGACGTGCTGTACTGAGTCACTAAGAGTGGTTCCAACTCGTCTATGTGGAACTATTGATCAATGTTGTCAAAATTCTTATTACCTATTGGGTAAAATAACTGGTGGTCATAGAGGTAAAACACAACATCCAGATTGTATAGCACAAACACATTTCATGGTCCTCCATGAGTGACTCTGGGGTGTCAAAGTTGGAAACCAAAAAATACCACTAACAACTGATTAAGAGTCAATGTACCACAGATACATTCTTTTTTATAACTAGGAACCATCTCCTGGTTGTAAAAATAATGAATCAGTGTTTAAAAACAAAATGGTGGTGACACTGATGTGGATATGTGTGGAAATTGGATATTCAGTGGAAGAGTCATTGCATGGGCTGACTGGTCGTGACACATTGGATCATCCCTCGAAGGTGATACCAAACACATAAAGAATTCTCCGTAGGACTTATTTATTACCACCTCCTCTTGTGTGAGGGTGGATTCAGTCATTATAGGGTATACCAAATGCTCTTCTTCAATAAAATTACATAATAACTCTTAGTGATCTCAAGTAGAGATAGATAATGAAACCGGGGATGACAGAGATGACTACATTGTGAGACTCTATAAAGAGCCAAAGCTTCCTCTATTATCATGTACCTATGGAGGGATTTAGGAAATATATAAATCTTACCTTCTGGGATAACAAAATTCACCTTCCATGATCATTCCCCAGACTATGATGTAGATTATTAGGGTGAATATTCCTTCTTCGAATCACTTATCCACTCGAAGTCTGAAAGTCGAACAGGATTAAAAGTGGCCTGGCACATCCCAACATTTTTCATTCATCATCGGTGGTTCTCCATTCTTACCCAGGGTGTTATTTAATGCAGATAAGTTCTTCAGAGATAGGGGAACTCCATGATGGTGGATGATAGTGTGGGGGGAACCTCAAATTTGATTAGTTGGGATATGGTGAGGTCCTCTGTATTGGATGTTATCAGAGAGGGGAGGACCTCCACACTAACTGATATAGGAGTGGGGAGGTCATCCACTTTGGATATTGACAAAGCAAGGAGGACCTATGATTTGGTTGGGGGTAATATGGGTTGGAACTCTATATTGAATGATGAAGATGGAATGGGGAGGGCCTCTGTACTAAAAGTCTGAAACCCAAATAGGGCTTTCACGTAGCTCAATGCTAAAGTAGAGATGACCTTTTTTGGGAAACAATCCCTAAAGTTAACATTATATTGCTTTGGATTGAATGTTTTTTTTGAAAAAGAGTGTTTGCAAAGATAGTTGTAGAGCCCATAGATTCTTTTTAAGAGGAATGCTGACAAAGATCTAAGATAGTGGGATAGATTCCTTGGAAGTAGTACATAAAATCACGAAAAAGTATATTTCCATGCAAGACTTTTTAATAATATGGGAAAGGAATGAGTTTCATGATGATAGTCTTTGCAATGTGTGTTTCATGAAGGATCAATGAAATATGATGGTGATCTACATGATAACAATGATCATCTTGAATGATGACATTGTGGAGCATTGCGAGTGGAGCATCGTGATAATGAAATGGTTTTTATGGAAGCTTCGTGATTACGAAAAGCATCGTGAATGGGAAAATTTTGTAGAGATTTTCAAAAAAGTGAGCATCAAGACGAAAAATAGGGATCATCACAAAATTTTGGTGATGTGTCCAGAATGTTCTGGAATTTTTATAAATGCCTATAAATATACCTTTTCCCCCATCATAAAAGTAGCAAGACTTAATGAAGATCTTAAGGATCTGGATTCAGGTGGGTGGTTCCAAAATGAGTTTTATGTGAATAAGTTTGCAAAGGATATGATAGCCAAACAAATGTTCGGAGCATAACGAAATTGAATTAATTTGAAAAGGCTAGGTAAGTTTCATGAAAGGAAGGAGCTTTGCAAAGGCTAGTTGAGTTTTGAAATAGACGTGTGCCTTTATAAGGATAAGTGATCTTTTTGAATGGAAGGTGTCCTTCACGAAGGCTATGTGAGCTTCTCAAATGGAAGGAGCTTCAAGAAAGCTTATTTGAGATTCGTGAATGACGATCTTCGTGAAGGTAGTGAGCATACCAATAGTTTTTCAAAATTAATTTCCTAGTATATTTGTGGTAAATTGGTATTCATATATTGGATGAAAGTGGAACTTCAATATAGAATCCATATGTAGCTGAGGATGTATTCACTAGAAAATATTTAGGGTCCTATAAGTATATAAACTGTGTTTGAATCCCTTCCAAGAGTAGTGAGAAAAGGAATAGGAATGCAGTAATCCTTTCCACTGATAGTGATCCAAATAAATAAACATAGGGATGGACCCTTGAAAAAGTAGTGAGCTATAAATAAACCCTGTAAAGGTAGTGAGCCTAGGTATAGATGAGATCTAGCTTAAACCACCATTCTTGGAAGTGATCCTTAGTGGATTTGGAACAATTGAAACATTGTCATTGTATGATAGTTGGATGTATTCCAGTAAGGGTGATCCAAGTAAAATTTTTATCTCATTCATGATTTAATTTACACTCATACTTTTCCATGGGAAAGAGAGAGAAGAGTGTTTTGTTCAACAAAAAAATGGATTTTAAGGGGAAATAGTTTGAAATTTTCATGACCTGATCCACCCCCACCCCATATTATAGTATTTAACATAGTTGGGATGAAATCCTCCACCTGATCTAGTGGAAACATGGGTAGGGCCTTTATGTTGGAAATTAAAGGAGTGGGGAGGACCTTCACTCTGGTTGTCTATAGTACAGGGAGGACCTCCATGTTGTCTTGGGGTTATTTCATGGGGGAACGTCTATACTATTTGGTGCTGGAGTAGGGAGGTCCTCTTATTGATCTAGGAAAGGTATGAGGAGGAACATTTCACTAATGGATTTTGATACAGGATAGTCCTCCATATCAAGAACCATAAGTACAGGGAGACCCTTTTCACTGGATGTTGATGATGTGGGGGGGGGGGACCTCTACCGTGACCGATGTTGGGACCATGGGGAAGACCTCCATGTAGATTTATAGAGTAGATTGTGGGCCCATTTTGGTTGTAAATTTCACTTATAGGGCCTCCTTATTGAATATCATCATCAAATATTGGTCAGTAATGGCTGCTGATGATGCTAGAATTAAACAGAGTCAAACTAACCTACATGTAAGGAGGATGAGGTTAGGATCCCAACTGGCTATGGAGAGATCTATGTTCATTAGTTCCATGGACCTAGATGAATGTGTCATTGTTATAAGGATACACTTGAGATAGGGAAGAGGATTCCCCTTTTCCATAATTCTCCAAATCCTATTCCTGAAATTGGTGTTAGGTGGTCAAGACCGGGGCCAGCGAAGAAGGTGTATAATCCACCTATTCTTTGGCTAGAAAGGCACGTCATTTTTTGTGCTAATGAGTCCTGGTGGGTGACCTCCTTATTGGATCATGGGTAGTATCTCTATCCATGAGGACTCAGGCATCATCGACCTCCTTGGTGTTGGGGAAGGATATTTAATATCTCCCTTGGGAGAGGCTCCTGAAGCAGATTTTTGTTGGAGTAGAGAGTAGTGGTTCCCTGGGCGGCCCTTGGGGGAGGCAGTTTCATTGAGGCATAGAAACATCTGGGTCTGGTAAAGACATGTAACTTATAAAAATGACCCACTCATTATCATAAAATCTTATAAGGGTTTTGATCAACCTCCCTTGGATAATTTTAGAGGGTGAGATGGGGCATGGATGCTTGGTAACCGTAGTCGTATATGAAGTTGTGGAAGAGGTCGAGTCGCACAGGGTTAGCGTATTGATATTTATCCTACCCCTGTATCTATATTATTATTTTTGGATGGTTTCCTCTATCATGGTTCCTAAAAAGCATCAATATTTAACTTTCAGTATATATATAACAAAATTAATTTCCAAATTCCCTTGCATTTTCCAATATTCCATGGTTATAGAGAGAGATACACACTGACAATGTCGTTGTCCGGAATTCCCAATGTTTAAGTAGCCCATATATAGAAAGTTTTATGTTGATCCCACTATTTTATTTGTGGGTCCTATTACAAGATAACTATATCTCATGACATTCTAATCTATTAATGTCTCGAAAACTATTAGTACACATGGTCAAAGAGAAGAGTTTCAAATTGGAAACCAATCCCTAATATGATGGGAAACTTGGATAATCACCATGGTTTAAGTAGAAAATTTTCAAATCTATTTCACTTTTTAATTTTTTTATGCTTTACTTAGGGCGTTGTCACCTTAAGTGGTGATGTGTGCTGGAATCACATTTTTTTCACTTCATTATTTATTTCTAAAGGTGGATGGATTTCATCAATTTCAACAGCAATTTCTTCTCTTTTAATAAAAAGGGATGATGGGATATTGGTTCTTCCTTCCATGTATTCCTCCTTAGAATTCATTTCCTAGTCTAGGTATTCCTTATATAGTTAATTCATTTTCTTGGAACTCATTCTCGATGCAATATCTTATTGGATGTTGTTTAATTACTCTAATTCTATCTGTACATTCCAAGGGGTCTTGACAGGGCAGAAACCTTCAGTCTGGAGATTAGTAATTTTTTGAATCAATAGAATGTCTATATTCTTGGAAAATTGTTCACCTATGTTCTTCTTCATAAGATGGAATCTCGTGTAGGGGTATTTAGGCATAGAACCTATGTTATCCCTTGTCGATCACAAGCTATCTAATTCTAAAGGAATATCTTCAAATGATTTCACCTCAGGAATCCCTTGTTTAGCATGAGGTAACTGATTCCATAAGTACATATCATTCATAACTTTTACATCAAGCATGCCATGTTTAGTATGATATATATTTATGAGATAAGTCACAAGTTTAAAATATTATGGTGATATAATGAGACTTATCAGAATTCACTATAGAGGTGGAGCAAGGAAGTGAATCCCGGAAGGGGAACACCTAGATGGTTTACTGATGGATGAATCAGAACAACTAATAGAGGTGGATCTGGGAGGTGTGTCCCATAAAGAAAAGAAGTAACACCATGATGGTTGATTTGAATTACCATGTGGGAGCACCAAAATAGGTATTCGCCTAGTTTGGGGCACCGTGGTTTACCATTGGACATGATTGAACATCGGAGAGGCATCCTACATATCCTTATTGGAATTCAGGGATCAAAACCCACAAAGTTCAATGTTGTAGTTTAAGGTCGTGTGATAGAAAAAGTCCATGAAATTTAAAATCATTTAGTAAGGAGTATAGTGTCGTGCATAGAGCATTAGAAATGGATGGTATGGGGAATACATATGGAAGCTACCCTTATAATAGTATTTCTCTTGGTTTGATGGTGTGTGTATTACGCATAGGATCTTCATGAGTGCTACTTGGAGAAGTGACGAATTGGATGGAGATTATACTTGGAAGCTTTGAAAAGTGACTCGGAGATGATGTGACCTCCAGGTTGTATGATATTATCAAAATATGGTTGCCCAGGGAAAATAAATATTGATCTGGATGGGGTGGATCGAGTGGATGGAGTGGATGGAGTGGATGGAGTGGATGGAGTGCAGGATGGATGGTGTGCTGGGTTTAGATCTCAGGGAGGCTTCTTATGAATCCCAATTTGTTGAGAATCAAAGCCCACATAGTTTGGAATGGGATGAGATTTACACCTAAGGAGGAGGACCATGGAAGTGGAGTATATGGTTAGGATGTATGCATCTAAGCTTCCAATTTAGTTAGGGCTTTTACATGAAAGCTTCCCATTGAGGGGATATGATGTGGCTAGGTATTACACATTGATGCTACCTGTATAGCTTGAATGGTTGAGTAATAAAACAATAAGTATTTCAATAGTGATTATGATTGGTGCTTATACATAAATAAGAGGACTATTTTGTAGGACATGATTAGGTCTTATGAATATGATTGTCCCATGTAACATGTATGTTTTGGGCTTAAACATTGAAGTTTCCTATCAAAATATAGAGGTTGGGGATTAATTCGAGATGGATTCCCATAGATATGGATGTTGAATTTCAGGGATGTGTCTAAACTATAAAACCATGTGAGTCATAATGATATTGAGAAATAAGAGGAAGAAGTAGATATGACATTCATGTCACAAAATATATTCCAACAAAATATGGTGTGGTTCCTATGAATGGAAGCTTCCCCTAGAGGATTTAATTTCATGTGGGGAGGATCTAATTCCTTATGAGGATGATCTCATTCCCAGTGATTCATATATGTAGAATAATATTCTTGTGGAACATGGTATGTAGGTATGAATCATATAATCTACCCTATATTTAATGATTTCCCAACATGGTGGGAGGTGGTGGTATCCCATGATGAGCATACATGAGGGATCCTATGTAAATTTCATTCAGTATGACCACTGTTTGACATCATGTGTTGAGGATGTTGGTACTATGAATTCTTAGGTCATACAATGAAAACTTCGGGGACTCACTTTTAACCCATTAGGCTTATATAATCATATATAATTCATCTCTATTAGGGGAATGGTTTTAACAATTATAGGATTCAAAAAATTAGAGGATTGGTCTATCACGATGTCTACATTAGCATTCCTATGCGAAGAATAAAAAAGTGTTAACATACCTATACTGAGAATAAAAAGGTATATCAGAATCTATGTCCCCACATAAAGTGGAGTTAGCCTCATGAATAGGTTGAAAATGCCACATAAGGACTTGAGGTGCAGCTGTACTAGTCCTTGATGGATGTGGTGGTTTTGGGAACACAACCTTCATCAAGAGGTGTTAACAGAAGGGAGGAAACATAGAGAGTCCAAGGAGAGAGGTTTCGAGAAGCATATCGCATTATAGAGGGGTACTTCATGATGCTCATGTTCTTTACAGATGTAAGGTCCTTTGAAAAGTATGTGGTTTTGTGAAACATGGTCAACCTGCCTTAGGATGATGTCCTGACACGAAATGAGTGCTTCTTAAAGGCATAATGCTTCGTGAAGCCTCATGTACCCCAGAGGGACTTCTTCCTTGGAAAAGAGAAAAATCTTTTACAAAAGGAATATTAACCATGGGTACATGATCTCAAGAACACATGAAAGTGTGTTTCATGGTGGTTAAGTACCTTTTATAATCCATTTTTTTGGTTCATGATGATCAGATGCTTGGTGAATTGGGAGCAATTCAGAAGTCAAAAAGTGGGGTAACCATTTTTCTAAGGTCGGAATGAGGAGGATATATATAAGAAAGGGATATTGTGAATCTTTTAATCAAGTATCAAATGAATTTTGGTATTCATGAATGGGTGTGGCTCAATTGGACTCACAAAGGGACTCTATTCAGCTCCACATAGCCACAAAGAACCATCAAACATGCAGAATAACTCCATTTTAATTAAAACGTTTTCAAAGGAGAATCCTAATATAGATGCTCCATGAGATATGGTTGTTTTCAAAGAAGTAAGGCCTTGAGATGCAGACCCATAAGGGGGGTTTTGTATTGTTTTGGATTAGTTTTTATCTGAAACATTCGTGTCTTGTTCACCTATATCTGTGGCACAACTTTTAGCACAAAAAATATTGGATATAAAAATAGTTATAGAGATTTGAAATAGTATTTCCGGTGGGATGGAATGAAGATAAATATCAAAGATTGTATATCTTAGTTCTTTTCATGTCAGAAAGTCAATTATAAGAGTTAAAGTTCTAAGGAGATGTTATATCCATTATCCATACAAACAAAGAAATGGGAAAACATCACAATGGATTTTGTCATCAGAATCTACAAAAAATCTAAATGGAATAATTTTATATGTGTTTTAGTATAGAGACCTTTTTTAATAATTAACATTCAATAATTTATTCCAGAATACATAACACATTACCAAAATAGACACCCAAATACTATATTATCCTAGTGCCTTTGGATACATGGAAACATAAACACAGGTATATGAGTGAGCTAAATTTTATCCCATTATGTTCTTCATGACTAACACCCTTCTCAAACATATCATACTTAATGAATATATTCATAAGCTATGGAAGGAAACATAAACATGGGTGAGATCAGATGCCAGGTAAGGGTAATCAAATGGGATATATAAGCATAAACATGATAATAAGGGTATGAGAATGTGATCATAACTTTAGAAGATAATAACATGTCTATCAAAGATCATAAACGTAAATCAAGGAATAAATATTGGTATTTCAGATGACATTAATCATAAGGGAATAAAGGTCATGATCCATGAAATCATTACATAGGAATAAGACATGGAATTGTGGAAGACACATAAATATGTAATATAATTCCCTATAAGTCATGGTGCATTGGAAAAACTTATTAAGACACTTAATGGGACAATACCAACTAGTTGGGACACACCATAATCCACAATCACAATCCTTTCCTTGTAGGGGATTGGGTTTCCCCATCTTCTCATAGTAGATCAGTTTTCCACATCTTCCCATTGTGGATCGGGTTTCCCTATCTTCCACAATGGATCAATCCTATCGACCTAATTTCCATCATTATCTCGTGAGATATAAATCTTTACCAAATACATTAGAGGGAGATATAGGTCCAACCCATCTAATAATGAAATCATAAATAAGTATTCCAAAAGATAATAATCTATGATATCATAAACATTGAAATGAAATGGGTATCATAAACATGTAATCATATCATAACCTTTGGAAAAAATAGGTAGGTTTTATAGTCATTTCATTAAAAAAATAACTAGTGAAAAGAAGTGGTGTCACAGGCATATAACCAGTGAAGAAGAAATGGGTCTTATAAAAACCTTGACATTAAAACATAAACCATTCAAATAAATAATATGAATGGAACCTTTGGTTCATTTCCCCATAAATTCATGATTAATACCAACAGATGTCTTCTTACATGTAAAATAATGTTGAAATATATTTTAAAAACATTTATTGAGGAAAATTTCAATTATTATTTAAAAAAGATTTTTAAAATATTAAACCTTTTGAAAATAATATTCATTGAAAATATAATTTGAAACATATAAATAAATGATGAAATTTTTATGAAACCCATTTCTTAGAAAACACTTTAAAAACATTTAATAAAGGATTTAAAATATTTTGAAAGTCAATTTTCTGAAAAACACTTTTAAAACATAAAAATTAATATTTGAAAACCATAAAACATTTTTAAAATCATTTTTCCATGAAAGGAAGATTAAATTAGCATATTTGAATGAATGTTTTGAAAACATTTTTGAAAACATCGTTTTTTTAATTTATGGCATGTGTCTCAAAGAAGGAAACCTGGGACAAAGCTACTTTCTGATTTGGTAACATTTGAAACATAAACCCCATGAAAGAGGGATAATAAAATTGATATGTAAATAACAATATAATTAAGGATAATAATAATACAATATATTCTTGGGTATAATATACACCACACAAGATACACTAGTGCTGAATAAGACATAAATCTCCATAAAATAATAGAGAGACTAAAAATCCCCTTACCTTATCTCTTGACTCCAATCATACTCATAAAAACCACTTTTATAATAATTATAAATTTATTATACGTATTTTACAGAACCATGTTCTTATATATAATACCATATATGTCTTTATATCACTCTCTAATTAACAATTCCATGTTAAGGTTATGTTTCTCGTAATATTCTCTTTGTTCTTTTCATGTTTCTTAATTTGTTATATTTTTTGTCCTCATACTTATATAATGATTTCAAGAATATAAAACAAGATATAATTATCATTTATAACTATTATATATTTATTTATAATAATCTATGAAATTTATAAATATGAAATTGAATACACCGTTCATGCAGACAGTAAGTTGTTTGTACGTATGAACATTTTTTCATTTAATTATCATATTGAACAAAAGAATGTAAATAAAATATATCAATATATATATATACTAATTACAATATAATTATTATTTTACATATATATAATTTAAATTTAATAAACCAATCTTTAATTCATTCCATGTATAGTGCGAACAAATCACATTGTTTTGAGGAGGTAGTCATTCACATTTCCCCAAACAAAATTATCATTTTTACACAAATTGGATAGAATGAATGTATGAGTTATATATTAATTATAGAATAATAAATACATAATAAATATCATATATATATATATATATAATAGATTTCCAATCATAATTCTGAACCAATATAAGTGGTAATGGAAAAAATGAATAACATCATTTCATGAAGAGATAGTTTACCATACACAAGAATGGTAAGTTCATTTCCCATTAGATGGAAGTTTGTGTAATTTTTGGTCAAAACCTTATAATAACAACATATTAGTATAATTATGATACTAACTGTATTATATAATCTTGTAATAAAAATATATTATGGTGTGATAATGAAAATAAAACAAAAGGTCTTGAGGAAGGATGTTACCTCTTCTTTGGGTAACTCTTTTCAGTTTGCACCAAAGGTCTACGTTGAATGTATTTAGGCACATAGGTATTATTCTAATATAAAGGTATGGATTTTGGGAAGATATTTATCCAAATTTTTTCCAATAAAAGGATCTTGAGAGGTGTGAATAAGTGTGAGCGGTGAGTTCCTTTTTATATTGGAGGAGGGGCATTCTTGTAAATTTTTGAAAAGGGAATTTTACCCACGTTTTTCTATGAAAAGTGGATAAAATAATGGTTAAAATCAGATAAAAATAATTATAACGTATAAATATGACCATATAAGGTATGTTTCACAAGTTTTTATGTAATTTTGGGCCATAAGTTTATGGTTATTCCTTTTTAAGCGATTTTTTTTCTTCATTGGTGTAATTAATTTTAATCACATTCACTTATATTTTTGGAAAAAAACTACGTTGAAATTATTAGACATAATAAATTATTATGATTCAAAATATTGAATCCATTTTTCTAAATTTAAAATCAAACAAGTGTCGGAAATTAATTAAAATTTAATCCTAAATATAACACGCGAGAGTGAGTTTTTTAGAATTTTTTTTAAAATTTTGGAATATTTTGACAGCCAATTTCAGTATTAATTTGGTTACAATGACATAAATTTTCTTAATTTATGTAAAAAAAATATCATTACACTTTAAGACCAAATGAACCAAAATAAATAAATAAATAAATTATATGAAAACTCATTTTTGAATTAAAATTTTGTATTTTTCACTATTCATCCAAAAATAATGTTTTCCAATGAAATCTATAAAATTATCCCTGAGCTAATTTCGACATTAAAAATTCAAAAACAATTTTTATTTTTTAAAATTAAATTTTTAAATGTGTCTAAAATTAATTTTGATATATTTCACATAAGGACATAAAAATCACTTGATTTGGGAAAATAATATTTTGAAACATATAAATACTTTTCCAATATTACATTTCTTTATTATTAATATGTTTCATTTATATAGAACCATTATAATTAATATTTAAAAATTATATATTTGTATTCATATTAATATGTATAATGGCTAGGTTATAACTCTATTGTTTAAATAATTATAACAATAAAATGATGTTTCATAAGAAACTCAATGCTTCATGTAATGCTAGACAAGTTGGCGTGAAATGTAGCGAAAACATATCATGGTGTAGAATATAATGAAAGATTCACTTACTGTATCATGTAATGGATGACATCAAAGAACATTAATTTGTTCAAAAATGGTTTCCCAAAAATATTTGGGGTGTTACATTATCCACCCATTAAAATGAATTTCTCCCTAAAAATTCATCATTCAAGTAAAAAATGAGGATATTTCTACCTCATCATATCCTAACATTCCCACGTAAATAACTATAACTGGTGATTTATCCAAAAAAGTTTTACCACGTGAGTGGTCTTGTTTCTTAGAAAAATCTCTATACGATCCATAATTTCAATAGGTTGTTCCTCGTAATAAAGTTCTTGTTCTAGTGGTATGATCTTTGAGATAAGTACATGTGAAGGGTTAGGTATTTACTTCTTCGGGAGAGATACATGGAAGACATCCTGTGCATGGGAGATATTGGGAGGAATTTCCAAGTGATAGGCTACCATTCTGATACGATCCAGAATCTCAAAGGGACCGATATACCTAAGGCTTACATTCCCTTTTTTCCAAACCTCATAACCTTCTTCTATGGAGATATTCATAGAAAAACCTACTCAGAAACTTCAAATTCAAGATGATAAAAAATATTATCCCCAAAACTTTTCTGTCGACTTCTTGCTACCTTGATATGTTGTAGAATGGTTCTAACCTTATCGGCTATTTCTTCAGCTATCTAAAGTCCCAATAGATTTATTTATATAACTTTATCCAAAATATTTGGATCCCTACATTTCTTCCCATATATATCTTCCTAAGGATCTATATAAAAACAATTTTGAAATATATTTTTGGAAGAAAAATCTATGATAGGAAGGTGTTGATCCCAAACGTCATTGAAATCCAATGAATAAGAAATCAATATATCCTCTAGGGTTTAAATTGTTCTTTCAAACTGACTATATATCTGAGGATGATAAATAATTTTGAAACTGAATTCAGTATCAAATTCTTGTGGAATACTTTTCAAGAACATTGAGGTAAACCTCATATCCCAATCAGATATAATATAATGTAGTACTCTGTGAAAACTAACCACATTTTTATATATCCTAGAAAGCAGATCTCGGGAAAATTATTCACTGATAGCGATGAAGTGTGATGACATAGTAAGGAAATTGACCACCACCCATATGACATTAAACACTTTATATGTTTTGGGGTGTTGAATGAAAAAATACATAGTGATGTTCTCTTATTTCCATTCTGGTATTGGTAATGGATGTGAAATCTCTGTAGACTTTTTTCTTTTAGCCTTAACTTATTAGCATACCAAGAATAGAGATATAAAATATAACAACCGTACTACTTATTACAAACATAAACTTGATTTATTACATAAACATACACTTAAGAAAACTATGAGGATCTATAGGTCTATTGTCTTGGAAAATTAGGTACATTGCATAACAACTTAGAACATAAAACACAACAACTTTATTGAAAACTTATTTTACATGATGACAACATTCCTTCGTACATAGCATTGCATTGGATAACCTGAGGACATGCATAAGAAAAGGGTGATCTATAAATCCTAGTAAGGGAGTAAACAAGGAATAACATAAAGAATACGGTACATATTAAGAAATAGGCATATCAATGGATCATAAGAGAAACATGTACATAAAGGCATGATATAGCATGATTATCATAACATGGAAACATGGAAACAACATTTAACATTATATTAGCATGACCCAGGTCTCACTGAAAATGGAGTCATAGTAACCATCATTGAACTTTAATTATCATGATTAAACCCTTGTTTCACAAGTTGTTTCATGATACTAACCTTTACCCAATGCATTGGAGCGCTATCAGGGTGCACCCTTCTTAATCATTTCATTTCATGCATAAGTGTGCCACATGGATCATACTACATAGAATCATTCAACACCGTCATTTATTTCATGATAAATGAATGTGGAATAAATACATGAATCTATATAATCAATACGTATATGTTTATAAAGTTGAATAACCTTGATAGCGAAAGGGGCATGGTATTCACTACACAATGAATTTGTCTTGGAAAATCTTGGTGCAATTTCGGAAATAGAACGGTGTGACATAAGAATTCATAAAAATGGTTGATGAGAGAGAAAGGGGTATATCAACACATGTACATGAAATGGACAGTAAGGGGTTCATATGGATACATTTCCCAACATATGTAATGGAATTTATATGCATAATATAAAATAATTGATTGAATGTAAATGATGAGAGAGAAATATCTTACAGAAGTTTGGCATGGTAACAAGTGTACATGGGAGGCATCAATGAGAGAGAAATGGGTCTCCAATCATTCAAATATAAGGACGTAAGTGTAGGGAATGTTCAAAATCATACCTCAACATTTGAAATTGAAATTAATAGGGTATAACAACAAAAATAAACATGGAAAAAATGGGAGAGGAAGAAATACCTTACATGGAACTTTGAACCCAATGGCTTGGGAGGGGCTTAAGAGAGGATTATTGGGAGATAGGGGTGGCTTGAGAGGATTTTAGAGATAATATGACAGAGTAGGGTTGTGCTCCAAAGGTTTTGAGTGAAGTGAATTGGTAGCATGGGTGGGTTTATAAAGGAAAAGGGATGGAATTCATTATTATTTAGGTTTTGGACACCACATATTAAATTAATCAAAACCACAAACCAAACCACAGTCTTTCCCATGGTTTTTTCCAAAGGGGACTGAGAAATATTATTTTATAAGGCCAATGTCCTGTCTTATTTAAATATTATGCAAGATTATGTGGAGGTGAGTCACACTCTCAAGGAAATCATTTTAAAATTTTAAAATGATTTATAAGTCTTGGAGGGTCTACTAAGGAAGCATAAAATTAATCAAAAAATCTAAAATCCCTTTTTATAAATGTAAAACATATTTTGGAAGAAAAACCCTTTTATATAATTTTATTATATTATTAATGGGTCATTATGATGTCATAAAAAATATTATATATTTAAAGGTTGTTTAATTTTTTCCCAAAATTTTGACTATCTCAAAAAAAATTGGAAAATTCACCATCGGATAATTTTGACGTCTTGATTACAAAAATAATATTCATTTTACTTAAATAATTTTCAATATATGTGAATTTTACTTTTAAAATAAAAAATGACATTTATCGAAAATGTATGGGTTATGACAAAAACAGCTTTCAATCCTTAATAAAAATTACAATTGTATTATTAAAAATTATACAATAATTTATATTTAATAAAAATTAATTTATTAATAATATTTTATTGAAATATAAAATAATTCAAAAATCCATTAATTCACCATAATAGATTTATTAATTGAATATTAACTAATAAATAATATTTTTGATTTAAAAACTATTTACAAAGTAACAATAATAAAATTAATGTATGTTATTTATTCTACACAAAAAAAATTCTCATAATCATAGTGGTAGAGTCTTGTTACATAACCCCTTATAACAACTTCATAAGACCTAAGGGTAAGGTATGCGATGTTGATAGACTTTTGGGGAGGCTGAGATAACATTCCTCGGGTGGTGATCTATATTAACTTGCACATCTCTTATATGAGATTCCATTCAAGATTAATGTGTTTAAGGTGTGCGATGATTCCACCTCCTTTCAAAGCTCTAATAAATGGACTTTGTATCGAGAAAGTCTACTAGATGAGGCCATCTCTTCCTTTTTCTAAGTAAATTAGATTTGTTAAAGCCCTATATTTATACTAATAATGTGATCGCTATTCAATGGAAATATTTACAACGATAAGAATTATTAAATGAATTTTGAAATCTAAAAACATAAAACCATGGAAGTGAATATTTTATATAATCATTTTACATAATAATTCATTTAATTAGACCAATAGGAATTTTCATTAATAAAGGTTTAGTTTGTTAAAATCTTCCCCCATTAAGAAATTTCACCTTAGAAATTTATTTTTTCCACACTAAAACAGATGAGGGTAACTGTACTTCATGACTTCTTCTGATTCTCATGTTGCTTCTCCAAACTTTTTGTTTCACCACAACACCTTGACAAGGGACATTGTCCTATTTTGTAGTACTTTTTTCCTACGATCTAAGATCTTTACGGTCTTCTCTTCATAAGAGAAGTCATTAACCAATGGTATAACCTATGAATTGAGTACATGCGATGGTTCAGGTATGAACTTCCTCAAGAGTGATACATGGAATACATCATGTACTTGAGATAGGTTCGGTGGGAGTACTAGTCAATAGGCCACTACTCCAACGCAGTCAAGGAACTCAAAAGGGCTGATGTACCTTGTAATAATCTTTCCCGTCTTCCAAAATCTTATAACTCACTTCTACAATGATATGAGGAGGAATAAGAGGTCTCTAACCTCAAACTCTAGGTCTCATCGATGATTATCAGCATAGCTCTTTTTTTAACATTGAGCAGCTTTAATGTGATGTTTTTTGGTTCTAACCTCCTCCACTATTTCTTCGACCATTTCTAGACCTAACAGTTTCAGTCTCCAAATTCATCCCAACGTGTCGGTGTTCTGCACCTCTTCCCATAAAGGGATTCATAAGGAGCCATTTGGTTGCTTGAGAGGAAACTGTTATTTTAAGAGAACTCAACCAGAGGAAGATGTTGATCACATCCTCCTTTGAAGTCCATTGAGCATGATCTCAAAATTTCCTCAAGTGTTTCAATAGTCCACTCATCTTGGCCATTAGTTTGAGGATGATAAGTCGTACTGATGTTCATCTTAGTATTTAGAGCGTGTTAGATACTCTTCAAAATCATAGAATTGAATCTTGGATCTCAAACGGATATAATCGATAGTGTTACCCTATGCATACTTACCACTTCTCTAATGTATATCTATTCCAGTAGATCCAATAAGAAATCTTATTGAATTGTAATGAATTGTGCAACGTATGGAAGACGATCCACAACAACCCAGATAGCATCTTTTCTATTGGATTTCTTCGGATGTCTAGTGATAAAGACTATGGTGATGTTCTCCCATTTGCATGCTGGTATGGGTAATGGTTGCATCATCCACTTAAAATTTTGCCTCTCATCCTTCACTTTCTGAAAAACAAGACACTTTAATGTATACTCAGCGATATCCTTCTTCATTTTATCCCACCAATAATGCTCTTAGAGATATTGATAAATCGATGTGTTTCCCGCTGAACAATGAAATTCGAACTGTGTGCATCATACAAAAGTTATTTCTTAAACAATGGACTTGATAGACCACATAGTGTTTACCCAAATCTCACAATTCCTTCTTCATTAACATCGAACTCTAAGGATTTCCCTTTTTTGATATTTTCCACTTTATTCTGGATTCCCACATCATCATTTTGAGCATCCTTTAACCTTTTCAAAAGAGATGGTTAAGCAATCATTTGTGAAAGGATTGATCATATTCCCTTTTTTTATGATTCCCATGTTTATCTTCAACAAATATAAGAATATTGGATATTTTTCAATTCTCATCAATGATAGAATTGATGGTTCCTTTCTACTTAGAGCATCTGACGCCTTATTATTTTTCCCAGGGTGGTAATGGATTGATCAGTTATAGTCTTTGATCAGCTCTAACCATCTTTATTGTCACATGTTCAACTCTTTTTGTGTGAATATATATTTGAGGATTTTTTGATCCGTATATATTTAAAACTTCTCCCCAAATAGCTAATATTGCCAAATTTTTTGAATTGAATATTACTATATCCTAATCCAGATCATGTGTTGGATAGTTTTTCTCATGAAATTTCAATTTTCTTGAATCATAGGCAATGAATTTTTCATTTTTAATCTACACATATCCCATTTCCTTCATTGAAGCATCACTAAATACAAAAAAAAAGTTATCTACTTGTGTGTAGTGTGAGAATGGGTGTAGTGATAAGCCTCATTTTAAACTCCATGAATATATCTTCTCATTCATCACTCCAATAAAACTTTTCTCCCTTTTGAGGTAGCTTGGTATGAGGGTTGGACAATCATGAGAAATTTCTCACAAATCGGCGATAATATCAAGATAACCTTTAAAAGCTATGGATATTCGTCACCGATGTTGGCCTTGACCATCCCTCAATTTTAGCTATATTGGAGGGATCCATAGATATCACATTTCTTATGATGATTTGACCCAAGAATGAGACCTCTTTCAACCAAAACTCATACTTTTAGTACTTTTCATAGAGCTTCTCCTTTCTCAAGGTCTCTAGTACAGTACTTAGATGATCCTCATACTCCTCCTTGGTTATGGAGTATATTAGAATATCTCCTATAATGACTACAACAAATTTGGAGAGTTAATCCCTAATGACTATATTAATCAAGTCCATGAAAATTTATAGAGCATTAGTGAGTCTGAAAGGCATTACTATGAATTCATAGTTCTAGTATCTTGTAAGAAATGCAGTCTTGGGGATAGTATCCCTCTTCACCCTTACTTGGTAATATCCCGACCACAAATCCAACTTGGAGAAGTATTGTGCTCCATGTAGCTGATCGAACAAGTCATTAATTCATGGCAGAGGATACTTGTTATTTATCATGACTTTATTGAGCTCATGATAATCAATTCAAAGGTGCATTGATCCATCCTTATTATTGTCAAACAGTCCTTGTTCACCCCATGGTGAAGCAGTTGAGCATATAAACCCTTTATCCAGATTTCCTATAGTTGTTTCTTCATCTCCTCAAGATCCAAAAAGGCCATTCTATACAGTTTCTGGGATATTGGAAACACCCCAGGTATATGATCAATTGATAATTAAAGATCACTTCTAGGAGAAATACAAATAAATTCCTCGGGAAACACATCAGTGAATTTTCTCACAATATGCATGTATTCAAGGAAAGTTTCTTCCTTATACTCTATCATCTGAGAAAGATACGTGTGCTAATAGTGTAGTAATATCCACACTTGAGATTATGTTTTAAAAAAGATTCATCCTCCTCATTTCACTTGTACATAATCGAGGGTTTATTCTCTATATAGAGAGTGATTTCCCTCTCAAGGAAATTCATGTTGGCTCTATATAAAAAAGACAATCCATTCCAAGAATTGCATACAATTCTACTAGAGGGAGAATTATGAGGTTCGTTGGGAATTTCAATCCACAAATTATGATAGGGTAGGGGTTATGTTCAAGGGATGCAATGATTTCCCCATTTTCTGTTCTCAATAACATATTTACTTCAATTATTTGGTGTGGTGTTGGGATTGTTCTACTAAACATTAAGGATATAAAAGAATGTGTAGAAATAGAATCAGAAAGAATATTTCCTATTCATGAATGAATAATTATCATACATGTCACCACATTGTTGTCGGGGTTCACCTCAGAAGTATTGGTGGAAAAATCTCTCCCTTGTTGCCTTGGAGGTCATTGGTTGCCTATGAAAACCCTTGTCTTAGGGCACTAGTTTGCAATGTTCCCCAGTTCTTTGTAGTTTAAGTAATGAAGAATGTGTTCCAGGTTGAACAGAGTGTTCCTATCCTCTTTCGTAGCCGTCTATTTTTTATGTCAGTAGTTAATGGTTAGGTTCCCTTCTCTTCCACACCTAAAGAATTTACTCTTCCCCTTCAGGAAATTTTCGGGCTGCTTCTTTCTGCACCTTTGGAAAGTGGGGTGCTGTATTTTCATATCACTATTGGATTTATCCATCGGACAACCAAAATTGAAGTCCACTTTACATTTATTATCCCCATGATACCTATGACATTCATCGATATTTATGTTGACCATGAGGGTACATCAAACTATTTTCTTATAGCTCTCTAAGTCACAAATTTATAGGTATTTCTGTAGGCTTGGTTTAGCCCACTAACTAGGTGGTCAAACATGCATTCGGGGGTAACCAAAAAACTATAGGCGTATCATGAAATCCTTGTGAAGTTTTCCTCGTACGCTCCATTGGATTCGTCGTCTTTTTCTTGAGGTAAGGAAGTACCTTTCAATATTAATTCGCAGGGTGCGTGGAAAATATTTATCGAAAAACATTTTCCGGAAATCCTTTCATTCTCATGCCTCAATATCCTCCTTAGGATTTGTATTTTTTATTAATGTACAACATTTATCAGCTTCACCCTCCATACAATAAGCATCCATAAGTACCTTCTCTTGTTCAAAACATTAAAGGATGGAGAATATCTACTCAATAGAGTTGATCCATCATTCGATAATTGAGGGATCAGATGATCAATTAAAAGTATGAGGCCTTTGTCTCGTGATTCTCTCAATTGTGGATTTTCATTTATTATGGGGGATGAATGTTCCTCTTGACTCACGTTTCTATCCAAAACATGAGTTAACTAAGAGAGTATCATGACAAATATCACAATTCTTGCTCCCAACAGATTGGGCATCTCATTAGAACATTCATCACATTGATTTTCACATCGGTAGTTATCTCGAGTCCTCCTATTATCAGCCATTGGCTGGAATAAATGGAAATTTAGGGGTAACACATAAAGGGGAATCCAAATACAAAATGGGGTAACTTATAAATTACTTTTATTTCCTTAACTTATGAATTAATAGAATTTAATCTTTTTTATCCATGATCTACTTCCCAAATATACATTCTTTGATGAATTTTCTGTATTCCCTTAATAATGGTTCTTACTAAGATTATGAATTTCCCAAAGCATATCCCCCAGGATTTTTATAACCAATAGTAAAGAAAGTCATATTATCATGCACTGTTTCCCGTTCGATTCAAGCTCAAAGCAATGTTTTCAGGTTTTACCCCTAGATAAATTTGTGATAGAGCCTCATCTACCTACTTGTATCTAGACATGGATTTATTTTCTTGATAAACCACTTACTCAATACTCATGAAAATTTTGGGATGTTTTTTTATTATACTTAGTGTTGACCCTAAGGCTTTCACTTGGGTTTTTCTAATTCTAATCTGAGAAATAACTAAATCTATCCTCTCATACAAACTATAACAACCCTTCTCTTTATTACACACATAAACATGATTTATTACATAAAAATGAACATAATCCAACTATTATGATTGATAGTTCTAGTTTATTCTGAAATTAGTAAAATTATATAAAAAGATAGAACATAAAACACAACATCTTTATTTATTACTTCTTTTACATGATCAAAACATTCCTTAGTACCTAGCATTGCATGGGATAACCTGAGGACATGCATAAGAAAAGGGTGAGATATAAATCCCAATAAGGTATTAAAAAAAGAATAACATGAGAAATATAGTACATGTTAGGAAATAGGCATATCAATGGAGCATAAGAGAAACATTAATATAATGGCATGATATAACATGATTATCACAACCCATAAATGTGGCAACAACATTTAACCTGATTTGAGCATGATCCAAGGCTCATTGCACATATTTCATGATTAAACCCTAATTTAACTTGAATTATAATGTGTAAACCATCATTTCACTTGAGGTATCATGATACTAATCATTACCCAATTCATTTGAGTGATATCAGGGCATACCCTTCTTAATCATTTCATTTCATGCATAAGTGTGCCACATGGATCATACAACATGGAATCATTCAACATAAAAAATTATTACATGATAAAGGAATGTAGAATAAAAACATGAAAGTATATAATCAATAAGTAAATGTTTGTAATTATGAATACCATTGATAGAGAAATGGGTATGGTATTCACTACACAATGACTTGGGCTTGGAAAAACATAGTGCAATTTCAGCAGCATAACGGCATGACAAAAGAATTCATAAAAATGGTTGATGATAGGTAATTGGGTATATCATCATATATACATGCAATGGAATTTAAGGGATTCATATAGAGACATTTCCCTACAGATGTAATGGAATTTAGATTCATAATATAAATGAATTTCTTGAATGTAAATGAGGATAGAGAAATCCCTTACAGAATTTCGGTATGGTAACAGGGGTACAAGGGAGATATTAATAAGAGATAAATGGTTATATCATCATTAAAACATAAGGAGGGAAGTATAGGTGAGGTTTTAAATCATAACTATATATTTTAAATTGAAAATAAAATGGTATGAAAACATAAAGAAACATGGAAAAAAATTAGAGAGGAAGCAATATCTTACTTGGATGTTTGATCCCTTGGGAGGGGATTGAGGGAGGATTATTTGGAGCTTGGCGCACCTTGGGAGGATCTTAGAGAGGGGAGGGAAGAGTAGGGATGTGCTCCAATGGTTTTGAGTTAATAGAAGTGGGATCTTGTGTGGGATTATAAAGGAAAAGAGAGGGAATTCTTTATTATTTAGGTTTTAGACACCACACGTTAATCTAATAAAAAACATAAAAAACCCATGGTTTTTGCTCATGGGTTTTCTAAAGGGGAGTGGAAAAATTTATTTTATAATTCCAATGTCCTAACTTATTAAAATATTAGGCTTTATTATGTGGAGGTGAGTCACACTCTCAAGTAAATCATTTTGAAAAGTTAAAATGTTGTGTATAAGTCTTGGAGGGTCCTCTAAGGCAACATAAAATTTATCAAACAAATATTAAATCACATTTTTTTAAATTTAAAACATATATTTTATTAAAATCCATTTTATATTATTTTATTATATCACTATTGGTTCATTATGAGGTCATAAAACACATTATATATTTAGACGGTATTAAATTTTTACCTAAAAAATAAACTATCTCAGATAATAATGAAAACTTCACCATTGGATAATTTCGACGTCATGATTTTAAAAATAATATTCATTTTATCTAAATAAATTCATAAATATTTGAATTTTAATTTTAAAATAAAAACTGTCATTTATCGAAAATTCATGGGTTTTGACAAAAACGGCTTTCAAACCATAATAAAAATTACAATTGTATTCATAAAAATTATACAATCATTTATATATAATAAAATGTAATTTAGTAATAATATTTTATTAAAAAAGTATTTAATTCAAAAATCCATTAATTCTTCAAAATAGATTTCTAATTTTAATATTAACTAAAAAATTACTATTGTGAATTGAAAACTATTTACAAAGTAACTATAATAAAATGAATTTATGTTCCTTATTATATAAAAAAATAATGCACATAAGCATAGTTCTAGGGACTTTTATACAACCCCTTATAACACCTGTATAAGACTAAAGGTTATGGTCTGTGATGTTGACAGACTCTTGTGGTAGCAATGATAACATTGCTCAGGTGGTAATCTATACTAACATCCACTTCGCCCATAGGTGATTCATTTCATGAATAACATGTTAAATATCTTCTTGGGGTTGTTCAAGAGGGAATCCCAGTGATGCCACATCCTTTTCAAGATCCAAAAAATGGTCTTTGTATACAGAAATCCTACTGGATGAGGTCATCGATTCCTTTGACTGAGTAAATTGGATTTGTTAAAGCCCTATATTTATATGAATCATGTGATCACTCTTCAATTGATATATTAGAAATGGTAATAATTCATAATAGTATTTTAAAATCCCAAAACATAAAACCAAAGAAGTGAATATTTTATATAATCATTTTACGTAATAAGACATTTAATTATATCAAGATAAATTTTCATTAATAAAAGTGTTGGGTTATCACACAAAATCAGTTATATTCCTGTTTTTGTAACCCACTGGATGTATTCTTTCATGTACCTATATATTTTTTTACTTCTTGGATGAATAAAAAATGAATAACTATGAGTTTCCTCTAACCTCTCCTTCTTTATATTTGATATGGATGGAACACAGACATATTCCTTGAACCATATCATTCCATCATGGTCATGGTTAAACATGGGAACGTCTATAACCTTCTTTTTTAGCATTAAATCTTCTTTCTATGCCTCGTTGATATTCACTTGGATAGAGGGACAAACATTAGTTGAGAAAGATAATATTTTTCCCCTTATATTAATATTTCCAGATCCATCCTTTTTAAATCCATAAATATTGGGTCTTTTTTATCCTCGTCATAGAAAATCTAGCATGATCCTTTCAACTCAAAGAATTAGCCACCCTGTTTGATTTTTTGGGGTGGTAATATATTAATCCATAATAATCCATTATTAGCACTAACCATCTTCTCTGGTACATGTTCAACTCCTTTTGTTTGAATTTATATTTCAGACTTTTATGATCGCTATATATATCTCACCCTTATTTATAAAGATAGTGTCTCTATATATTTAGTGAAATATTTACAGCATATAACTCCAAATCATTATTTGGGTAATTTTTCTCAGGAATCTTCATCTTTTGTGGGGCATAGGCTATAACCATGTCATTACACCTAATAACGCATCACAATCCCTTATGGGATGCATAACTATAGAGTATAAACACTTATCCACTACATAGAAATGTATTTATAGGTGTGTTGATGATATTTCTCTTTAGTTGCCTTAAATTTTATTCACATTCATCTTTCCAGAGGAACATGTCACCCTTATGAGTTTACTTTGTCAAAGGATTAGATAGTGCTGAGAAATTTTCCACAAACCATTGATAATATCAATATAGACTCAGAAAACTAAATATATCAATCACTATGGTTGGTATAGTCCAAAATTTAATAATTTCTGTCTTTGATGGATCTACTATTATACCATTTCTTGAGAGTATTTTTCTTAAAAATGAAATATTTTGAAACTAAAAAATCACATTTTGTAAATTGTTCATATAGCTTCTCATTCTGTAGGGCCTTTAGTACAATTATCAAGTGGTCTTCATGACCATTATTTTTCTTTTAATAAATAAGAATATCATCGATAAATACTACCATAATTTGATCAAGGTAATATTTAAAAACAATATTCATCAAATCCATCAAGATAGTAGGAGCATTAGTAAGATCGAAAAGAATCTCTATATAGTTATAGTGTCCATACCTTGTATAGAATTTCATCTTGGGTATATCCTCTTTCTTGACCATCAATTGATGATATCCAAAATTATGTTCAATCTTGTAAAAGTATTGAGCTCTATGCAGTTGATCAAACAAGTCATCAATACAATGAATATGATACTTGTCCTTGACCATGATCTTGTTCTTCTCCCAATAATCAATTTTGAGTTTCATTGATCCATCTTTATTTTTCAAAAATATGAAATGCTGATTGGCCAATAAATGAGGATAATATTCATTGTCAATATATATAATATTCATGTGCCTTATTATTAATAAACACCATTTTAGTGCATTTTACACTTTGAACATCATTTCACATTATGATTGTAATACCTTCTTAAATTACACTATTACGTGGTACATTTTTAAACATAATTTGAAATACCCAATGATTTATCTGATTATACATATTTTAATTTGATATTTTTGGAAATTTATCTACACTCCAATATGAAAATGTTTCATTCAGGGATCAATAGAGAATTCATGGAAGAAATGGTGATATTTTGTGATGAAAGGAAGCAATTCTAGAGAAGGCAGATTGGACACTAGCCCACTGATGAGACGGTGGGGCCCAACATAAAGGCCCAATGAATCCCAAATGTTTCTGGATTCTATAATACATTAATAGGAACAAATAAATCTTCATGATCCAATGCTAATTCGGCCTATATGGTGGTCATTAAGGTGGCCCAAGTTAGAGATACAATTCTGGGCCAGATTCTGCCTCCCAGAAAAACAGTCCACTAATTTTATCATATCCCGTAATCAGCAACTCCAAATGGGCCCAAATTTTACAGAGGGTTATAATACATTCGGGGATCTATTTTAATATTCTATGCCCCACTCTGATTCGGCCATCTAGAAGGTCTTTCAGATGCGTCTGTTCGGTGAAAGAAAAGTTGGCTGCCACCTCGGGTCAAGGGTGGAAAAATCAACTCTCCCTTACTTTCCACCCACCTATGGCCTACCACAATTAATTGAGGAGACTTGGACTATTGGAGGCTCGACCCAAGGGCTCAAAAATTTCTATTTAAGGAAGTGGTTTTGGAGGATTTAAGGATATTTGGAGCTTCCTTTCATTGTAATGTTATGCTGCGGTTTTGTTGTCTCAAATTTATCTTCCACGTGTAAGTTGTTTTAAATCATCCTTGTTTCTTAATAAAAGTTATTCTTATCTTATTATTCTGTTCTTCTCCTTATCAATTTGATAACATTGGTTCAAGGTGTGAACTTTTTTATACCAAACCTTGTGAGATTATCACACAACGGTGGAGTGATTGTTATTTTATTGTGTTTTTTTTTACTTTTCCATTTCCTCCCTTATGAGTCTACTTTCTGCTTCCATTGAAACCATGGGATCCATGGATGGATAACCCACTTATGGGTTGATCCAAGGGAGTAGAAAGGGGCTGGATTAGATGTTATTTATCACCTAATTAATGTATAATCACTTCTTTAATTGAGATTTTTATTTTATGGGTTTTAAACTTCATCATCCTTGTTTAATTTAAGGCCACACACTTCAAGTGCTAATACGAACCTTTACCTTGAAGTGCTCAAAACCTTGATCCTTCAAGTGTATATGTGATTAGTATTAAAGGGTTTAGGCATTAAACCAGTAAGTTATGATGTTGTTTTATCTCCTTAAATGAACTCGTCTCAAATTTAATAAATTGAAATCATTAAAAAGAAAATACGTCTAATCCACCCCAAGCGATAACCTAGGATCAACTCATTCTTTTAATTTGAATTCACTTAAGTCTCTTAGATTTCACTTAAACCCATCTAAAATCAACCCAATGATGGCCACTTCATAGCCAAAAACAATCCTTAGAATGTGTGTGTCTATAGGTTACTTCTTAGGTCTCTGTGGATTTGATAACCCAAGCTAGACTACAAGGACCGTTCTACCTTCATCTCTTGGGTAAATTGGAGCGAGAATCAAATTTTGGCACCATTGACAGGGACCTAAGTAATTTATCTTAGACATTATCATTCTTTTTCTTCATCCCTTTTCTCTTTTCTCACCTCTCACTCCTATGGAAGTCAATTTTGAACAATTCCAAACATGGGAAACTTATCCCCACCTTGATCACTCAACCCCATGTGTGATGTACAATGACCATCCTAATTTCTACATGTGGTATCATCAAAAAACTAATGAACCACATTGTTTTTACCCCTATTATCCACAAAACATCTCAACATATAATGAGTTTCAATCCCCACAATGCCAATTTGAACATCCTCCTATGCAATTCCAACAACATAGTTATCCTCCTGGAATAGACCATTTGTCTCAACCACTTATCCATCCTGATCCACATCCATTACTTGAAAAACTATGTCAATAAATGGATATAATTAATTTTGAGGTTTTATCATTGAGTCTAGAACTACAAAGAATTAAAAAAATTTAGGAACCCATCCCTACACAAACTATCCCTTCCATAACCTTATGTGAAGTGTTTAGTTTCCAACAAACCTCTCATGAATTTACTGAAGAGAAAATCATTGGATATGGGGAAGATGAAGACGATCAAGGAATTTTTGATTGGTGTTTAAATCAAGAGGAAAATGATTTTTTGTATTCACAAGAGGGAAATTTGACATCATGGATTGAGTCTCATAAATATAACTCCATTGACGATTTTTCAAAAACACAAATCACTGAACCATTAAGAGAAATCCCAAAATATGAGTCCATACCCATTCCTGAAACTAGTCTTTCCAATTTGGTGGTTGAATCTTCTATTCAAAATGAACCAATTCTATTGAGAAATTTAGAAAATTAAATTGAGTTCAATTCAAAGTCCCAACCTAGGTTTGAAAGTTTTAGCCTACCTGAACTTGAACAAAAGGACATTCCATCCACCCTTAAGTTTCCATTCATTGGGATAGCCAAAAACTTCCAGTTGTCACTATTTCTTATATTGAAACCAATAAAGATGTAATGATTCTTAATGTCTTAGAAAACACTACAAAAGAAATTGAATCTATCATTTCTGATATTCCTTGGATTTACCTGCTCATTTTAGAACAGAGGGTTATACATGAAACCAATTCTAAATATAGAATCAATTTCAACCTAGTAGAAGTGGTGAAACATGTGGTCCTTAAAATGTTGAAAGTTGGTATTGGATAAGTTGGGGGGTTCAAGTCAAGCTAATGACGTTAAACAAAGCGCTGCATGGGAGGAAACCCATGGTTTTTCAAGTTTCCTATCATTTTGTTGTTTTAATAAAATTTATATATTAATAAATAATTTTTATATTTAAAAATAAAAAATAGATTGTTGACTTGTTCTTCTATTATGAGTATGGATGGGTATGAAATGGGAGCACCATATTCATCCGTGTCACGTGGTGTGATCCTTGAGTAATGCCTTACCCAGAAATTTAAAAAGAAGACAATGTATCATCAGTTTATTTTATTTTATATATATAATTATATTTTACATATATATATATATATACTCTTTTGTTTTGTTTGTTTGTTTTCCTTTTTCCACTAGGGAACTCTGCAAGCGACATGGATATCAAAGGACTAAATTGGAGCAGCAAGAATTTCAACTTCAACCACAAGGTGACCTTATTCCATGATCCTTATTTTCAATTTCATTATTGATCATTCATTCTCTATCTCTACCCCCTTCTAAATTTTCTTTTCTTTAAACACTAGGGGCAGTGTTATTTTAAGTTTGGGGGGGGAGATAAAATAAAAAAATGCTTTTGTGTCCAAAAAAATGAATGATTTGAAAAAAAAATTAAATGGAAGGAAAAATTCCTTTAACTTTAAACAAGGTAATACACATTTCACACTTTGAAACTGAATATAAAATAATTTAGCATACCCTGATTCTGATTTTAATCCTTGTATAATTTCATGAGCATAGATTTTGGAAAGTGTGGCTGTCCAATGTGATATTTCATCGTTTATATTTCCATCCAAATTAAAAAAATTCACAATGCACGTCCTTTGGATAGTGGGGTATTAGTTTAAGTTCATGGGGTCCCCTAAATAAATAGCATAGGATTGGTGATCATTTTAGTTTAATATGAGTATTCAAAAAAAATTAATTTTTTTGGCGTGTAGAGCAATGAAATGACCTAATGCGTGGCTTTCGGCACTTGGGGATCGTGACTCCATAGTTGTCTGACCCAGAGTTAGTAATTTTATCTCTATTTTTGGTAATTTGAATTTTGTTTTTAATGAGTTAACTCGAGATGATGCCCGATTATGTGGGCTTCACTTTGTGCCCTAAGGTCTTTGAGCCTGGGAGTCATTGGCAAAGTCTCGCTATAGGGGTTGACTCTTTTGAGTGCAACTTAAATTACCATGGAAAAATTTCAAAAACAAAAAAAAACAATAAAAAAACAAAAAACAAATTATACAAAAAAAAATGAATACTCATCTTAATATTGAAATGTGATTCCACCTAGCGCTTCCGTAATTTCCCCCTTGAATAAAGACGAACCCCCATGTCTATTTCGATGCACAACACATCCTCATACTTAATTGATATTGGATGAAATATGGAAATGAATTTTAACAAAGGAATGGGCTTGTGATTGGGATATGCTTATGAAAATATCTTGTATTAAAATATTTTGATGGGTTTCATGATTTTTTGGTATAAGGTTTTTTGGTGATCATTGTGTATTAAAATGTTTTTGGAAAATGGAATTCGAATTTAGTATTGTTGAGATATATTTTGCTCGGGACTAGTAAAACTCAAGTTGGGGGGGTGTGATTAGCCACTAAATGAGGCTAATATTCATTGTTAATATATATAATATTCATGTTCCTTATTATTCATAAACACCATTTTAGTGCATTTTACACTTTGAACATCATTTCACATTAGGATTGTAATACCTTCTTAAATTGCACTATTATGTGGTACATTTTAAAACATCATTTAAAGTACCCAATGATTCATCTGATTATACATATTTTAATTTGATATTTTTGGAAATTGGTCTAAACTCTAATATGAACATGTTTCATTCAGAGATCAATAGAGAATTCATGGAAGAAGATGGTGATATTTTGTGATGAAAGGAAGGAATTCTAGAGAAGGCAGATTGGACACTAGCCCACTAATTAGACTGTGGGGCCCAACATACAGTCCCAATGTATACCACATTTTTCTGGATTCTAGAATACATTAATAGGAACAAATAACTCTTCATGATCCAATGCTAATTCTGCTTATATGGTGGTCATTAAGGCAGCCCAAGTTAGAGATACAATTCTGGGCATGATTCTGCGTCCCAGAAAAACTGTCCACTAATTTTATCATATCGCGAAATCCGAACCTCCAAATGTGCCCAAATTTTACAGACGTTTATATGACATCCGGAGCTCCACTTTATTATTCTATGGCCCACTATGATTCGGCCATCTAGAAGGTCTTTCAGACGCGTCTGTTCGGTGAAGGAAAGCTGGCTGCCACCTTGCGTCAAGGGTGGAAAAATCAACTCTCCCTTGCTTTCCACCCACCTATGGCCTACCAAAATTAATTGAGGAGACTTGGACTGTTGGAGGCTCTACCAAAGGGCTCAAAAATGCCTATTTAAGGTAGTGGTGTTGGAGGATTGAAGGATCTTTGGAGCTTCCTTTCATTGTAATGTTATGTTGCGGTTTTGTTGTCTCAAATTTATCTTCCACGTGCAAGTTGTTTTAAATCATCCTTGTTTCTTAATAAAAGTTATTCTTATCTTATTATTATATTCTTCTCCTTATCACTGTGATACCTTTGGTTCAAGGTGTGAACTTTTTCATACCACACCTTGTGAGATTATCACACAACGGTGGAGTGATTGTTATTTTATTGCGTTTTTTTTACTTTTCCATTTCCTCCCTTACGAGTATTCTTTCCGCTTCCATTGAAACCATGGGATCAATGGAGGGCTAACCCACTTATGGGATGATCCAAGGGAGTAGCAAGGGGCTGGATTGGATGTTATTTATCACCTCATTAATGTATAATCACTTCTTTAATTGAAATTTTTATTTGATGGTTTTTAAACTCCATCATCCTTGTTGAATTTAAGGCCACAAACTTCAAGTGCTAATATGAACTTTTACCTTGAAGTGCTCAAAACCATGATCCTTCAAGTGAATAGGTGATTAGTATTAAAGGTTTTAGGCATTAAACTAGTAAGTGATGATGTTGGTTTATCTCCTTAAATGAACCCATCTCAAATTTAAGAAATTGAAATCATTAAAAAGAAAATACATCCAATCCACCCAGAGCGATATCCTAGGATCAACTCATTATTTTAATTTGAATTCACTTAAGTCTCTTAGATTTCCCTTAAACCCATCTAAAGTCAACCCAAAGTTTCCCACTTCATATCCAAAAACAATCCTTAGAATGTTCATGTCTATAGGTTACTTCTTAGGTCTCTGTGGATTCGATAACCCAAGCTAGACTACAAGGACCGTTCTACCTTCATCTCTTGGGTAAACTTGTGCGAGAATAAAATTTTGGCACCGTTTCCGGGGACCTAAGTAAGTTATCTTAGAAATTATCATTCTTTTTCTTCATCCCTTTTCTCTTTTCTCACCCCTCACTCCTATGGAAGTCAATTTTGAACAATTCCAAACATGGGAAACTTATCCCCACCTTGATCACTCAACCCCATGTGTGATGTACAATGACCATCCTAATTTCTACATGTGGTATCATCAACAACATAATGAACCACATTGTTTTTACCCCTATTATCCAGAAAACATCTCAACAAATATTGAGTTTCAATCCCCACAATGCCAATTTGAACATCCTCCTATGAAATTCCAACAACATAGTTATCCTCCTGGAATAGACCATTTGTCTCAACCACTTATCCATCCTGATCCACATCCATTACTTGAAAAACTATGTCAAAAAATGGAGATAATGAATTTTGAGGTTTCTTCATTGAGGTTATAACTACAAATCATTAAAAATTTTGAGGAACCCATCCCTACACAAACTATCCCTTCCATAACCTTATCTGAAGTGTCTAGTTTCCCACAAACCACTCATGAATTTACTGAAGAGAAAACCTTTGGATATGGGGAAGATGAAGAGGATCAAGGAATTGTTGATTGGTGTTTAAATCAAGAGGAAAATGATTTTTTGTATTCACGAGAGGGAAATTTGACATCATGGATTGAGTCTCATGAATATAACTCCATTGATGATTTTTCAAAAACACAAATCACTGAACCATTAAGAGAAATCACAAAATTTGAGTCCATACCCATTCCTGAAACTAGTCTTTCCAATTTGGTGGTTGAATCTTCTATTCAAAATGAACCAATTCTGTTGAGAAATTTATAAAATCAAATTGAGTTCAATTCAAAGTCCCAACCTATGTTTGAAAGTTTTAGCCTACCTGAACTTGAACAAAAGGACATTCCATCCACCCTTAAGTTTCCATTCATTGGGATAGCCAAAAACATCCACTTGTCACTATTTCTTATATTGAAACCAATAAAGAGGTAATGATTCTTAATGTCTTAGAAAACACTACAAAAGAAATTGAATCTATCATTTCTGATATTCCTTGGATTTACCTGCTCATTTTAGAACAGAGGTTTGTGCATGAAACAAATTCTAAATATAGAATCAATTTTAACCTAGTAGAAGTGGTGAAACATGTGGTCCTTAATATGTTTAAAGTTGGTATTGGATAAGTTGGGGGGTTCAAGTCAAGCTAATGACGTTAAACAAAGCGCTGCATGGGAGGAAACCCATGGTTTTTCAAGTTTCATATCATTTTTTTGTTTTAATAAAATTTATATATTAATTAATCATTTTTATATTTAAAAATAAAAAATATACTGTTGACCTGTTCTTCTATTATGAGTATGGATGGGTATGAAATGGGAGAACCATATTCATCCGTGTAACGTGGTGTGATCCTTGAGTAATTCCTTACCCAAAAATTTAAAAAGAAGACAATGTGTCATCAGTTTATTTTATTTTATATATATACTTATATTTTACTTATATATATATATATGCTCTTTTGTTTTGTTTGTTTGTTTTCCTTTTTTCACTAGGGAACTCTGCAAGCGACATGGATATCAAAGGACTAAATTGGAGCAGCAAGAATTTCAACTTCAACCACAAGGTGACTTCATTCCATGATCCTTATTTTCAATTCCCTTTTTGAACATTCATTCTCTATCTCTACCCCCTTCTAAATTTTCTTTTCTTTAAACACTAGGGGCAGTGTTATTTTACGTTTGGGGGGAGAGATAAAATAAAAAAAATGCTTTTGTGTAAAAAAAATGAATGATTTGAAAAAAAAATTTGAAGGAAAAATTCCTTTAACTTTAAAAATGGTAATACACATTTCACACTTTGAAACTGAATATCAAATAATTTAGCATACCCTGATTCTGATTTTAATCCTTGAATAATTTCATGAGCATAGATTTTGTAAAGTGTGGTTGTCCAATGTAATATTTCATCGTTTATATTTTCATCCAAATAAAAAAAATTCACAATGCATGTCCTTTGGATAGTGGGGTATTAGTTTAAGTTCATGGGGTCCCCTAAATAAATAGCATAGGTTTGGTGATCATTTTAGTTTAATATGAGTATTCAAAAAAAATTACTTTTTTTTTGCGTGTAGAGAAATGAAATGACCTAATGTGTGGCTTTCGGCACTTGGGGATTGTGACTCCATAGTTGTCTGGCCCAGAGTTAGTAATTTTATCTCTATTTTTGGTAATTTGAATTTGTTTTTGAATGAGTTAACTCGAGATGATGCCCGAGTATGTGGGCTTCACTTGGTTCCCTAAGGTCTTTGAGCCTGGGAGTCATTGGCAAAGTCTCGCTACAGGGGTTGACTCTTTTGAGTGAAACTTCAATTACCATGAAAAAATTGCAAAACCAAAAGAAAAACAAAAAAAAAAACAAAAAAAAATTATACAAAAAAAATGAATACTCATCTTAATATTGAAATGTGATTCCACCTAGCGCTTCCGTAATTTCCCCCTTGAATAAAGATGAACCCCCATGTCTATTGTGATGCACAACACATCCTCATACTTAATTGATATTGGATGAAATATGGAAATGAATTTGAACAAAGGAATGGGCTTGGGATTGGGATATACTTATGAAAATATCTTGTATTAAAATATTTTGATGGGTTTCATGATTTTTTGGTATAAGGTTGTTTGGTGATCATTGTGTACTAAAATGTTTTTGGAAAAGGGAATTCGAATTTCATATTGTTGAGATATATTTTGCTCGGGACTAGAAAAACTCAAGTTGGGGGTGTGATTAGCCACTAAATGAGGATAATATTCATAGTTAATATATATAATATTCATGTGCCTTTTTATTCATAAACACCATTTTAGTGCATTTTACACTTTGAACATCATTTCACATTATGATTGTAATACCTTCTTAAATTGCCCTATTATGTGGTACATTTTTAAGCATCATTTGAAGTACCCAATGATTCATCTTATTATACATATTTTAATTTGATATTTTTGTAAATTGATCTACACTCCAATATTAACATGTTTCATTCAGGGATCAATAGATAATTCATGGAAGAAAATGGTGATATTTTGTGATGAAAGGAAGCAATTCTAGAGAAGGCAGATTGGACACTAGCCCACTGATGAGACTGTGGGGCCCAACATACAGGCCCAATGAATCCCACATTTTTTCGGATTCTAGAATACATTCATAAGAACAAATAACTCCTCATGATCAAATTCTAATTCGGACTATATGGTGCTCATTAAGGCGTCCCAAGTTAGAGATACAATTCTGGGTCTGATTCTGCGGTCTAGAAAAACAGTCCACTAATTTTATCATATCTCGTGATCAGAAACTCCAAATGGGCCCAAATTTTACAGAAGGTTAGTAGAAATCCGGATCTCCATTGTATTCTTCTATGGACCACTCTGATTTGGCCATCTATAAGGTCTTTCAGACACATCTGTTTGGCGAAGGAAAGCTGGCTGCCACCTCGGGTCAAGGGTGGAAAAATCAACTCTCCCTTACTTTCCACCCACCTATGGCCTACCACAGTTAATTGAGGAGACTTGGACTATTGGAGGCTCGACCCAAGGGATCAAAAATTCCTATTTAAGGTAGTTGTTTTGGAGGATTGATGGATCTTTGGAGCTTCCTTTCATTGTAATGTTATGCTGCGGTTTTGTTGTCTCAAATTTATCTTCCACGTGTAAGTTGTTTTAAATAATCCTTGTTTCTTAATAAAAGTTCTTCTTCTATTATTATTCTGTTCTTCTCCTTATCACATTGATACCATTGGTTCATGGTGTAAACTTGTTAATACCAAACCTTGTGATATTATCACACAACGGTGGAGTGATTGTTATTTTGTTGCGTTTTTTTACTTTTCCATTTCCTCCCTTATGAGTCTACTTTCCACTTCAATTGAAACCATGAGATCAATAGAGGGATAACCCACTTATGGGTTGATCCAAGGGAGTAGAAAGGGGCTGGATTGAATTTTATTTATCACCTCATTAATGTATAATAACTTCTTTAATTGAGATTTTTATTTGATGGTTTTTAAACTCCATCATCCTTGTTGAATTTAAGGCCACACACTTCAAATGCTAATACGGACCTTTAACTTGAAGTGCGCAAATCCTTGATCCTTTAAGTGTATAGGTGATTAGTATTAACGGTTTTAGGCATTAAACCAGTAAGTGATGATTTTTTTTTATCTCCTTAAATGAACCCATCTCAAATTTAAGATATTGAAATCATTAAAAATAAAATACGTCCAATCCACCCTGAGTGATAACCTAGGATCAACTGATTCTTTTAATTTGAATTCACTTAAGTATCTTATATTTCACTTAAACCCATCTAAAATCAACCCAAAGTTGGCCACTAAATATCCAAAAGCAATCCTTAGAATGTTCGTGTCTATAGGTTACTTTTTAGGTCTCTGTGGATTCGATAACCCAAGCTAGACTACAAGGATCATTCTACCTTCATCTCTTCGGTAAATTTGAGCCAGAATCAAAGTCCCACCTCAAGGTTCTACAATTGGATGAATTAATCACTTATTAAGGTTTTCTTGGAGTTTCTTTTTCTATTAATGCAACTAAACTTGTTCCATTATATAGAGAGTCTTTGAAATTGGTGTGAAACTAGGAATGAGTTATATCGAGAACTCAACTTCAAATTTTGGTGGAAGGCTAGGGAACTCTTTCAGGAACACATCCACAAATTCTTAAACAATAGAAATATCACCAATGTCAAGTTTCTCCCCAAAAATTTGAGACAAACATGACTTATTAAAGGGAATTAAGACCCATTAAATGGATTTATTCTCCATATAAAGTTCATATTTATCATCACATTAATATAAAATCATAGGTTGGTTTGAAATCTCAAATGTAACTTCTCTTCCTTGAAAATTGATGTGTTATTTATGCAGATAAAGCCAATGAATTCCTAAGATGACATCAAATTCAACCAAGGGAAGAATGACAAGATTTGTAGGAAGTATATTCCCACAAATGTAAACTGGAGAGGAATCATAGATGTGAAATTCAACCATTATACCATTTGGGGTTTGTAATGCTAATTCCATAACTAATCATTTGGGTGTAATCTTAATACACTTATAAAATTATTTAGATATGAATGAGTGGGTAGATACAAAATCAAATAAGACATTATCAATTCCATATTGGATGGTAAGTATACCTCTTACCACATCATTATTACACCCCTCTTTAGAAATACTGATTGCATCAGAATTAGCCATGTACCTCGGTTTAAGAGGTCGATGAAGTTGATCATCATCACAAACCCTTGGGTTTGATCACAGGGTAGCATAATTCACATCTTCCTTACACTTGAATCCCTAATGTGTGTGAGTTTGATTCTGTGTAGATTTCCCTCTATTTGTATCATTGACCAAATTCTTCTCATCCATACGGAAATACATTTCTCAATGTCCTTCCCTACCATACGTAAAAAAACTTATTAGACACTGTAAAACCATTTCCTCTGTACTTCTTTCCACACATAGAGCATAAAGGAATTCTCTTATTATTCTCTATATGGTTTTTATATTTTTATTTGAACTACATCTTCCTTTTATCGTTAAAACCATGATATTGATACGTAAAATACAAACTCCATTTCAAAATTGATTAAAAAGTGAACAATATTTTCATAGATACTAATGTCTCTTATGGAGAACTCCCTTATGAGACTTGGCATTATGCCATTGAAGAACCTATAAACTTTACTTTTAGGTTGGATGGTAATTCTTGATTTGTACCTCACAAGTCTTGTGAAATTATCCTTATAGGTGTCTACATATTCATCATCCTATTACTTCAACTTAATGAATTTATTTCCCAACTACATATGTGGAACATGAGTAAAGTAATTATTTAAGAATAATTTCTTGAACTCGTCCCAATCCATATATTAATTTTTATCTTGCTTCCTATCATTCTTTATAATAGTCCACCACTAGTATTCCTAACATTCTTACTAAAAAATATAAAAAATTATTGTCTCATGTTATGAACATTGGATAATGGAGAATGTATTTTTAGTGGTACTCATCTGGTGTTCATAAACAAGTGGGTTAGAAGACCCGATGAAAGAATTTAGATATTGCCTCATGAAGGACTCAACAGATCATTCTTCCATCCTTTTCTCATTTGGAAGCTCACTATGATTCATATCTTGAGAAAGTTGGGTGAGTATAGAAATAATATTTTTCATTCTAGCTCCCATGTAATTCTAATGATCAGGAAGAAAATATTTTCACTTTCTATTTCAATCACCATTAATGTGGTTCCTTAGGGTTATATCCATTGACTAAAAGCAAAAAACATAGAGTAAGATAAAATTATCATAGTTAGGAACAACATAATCATAAAAAACAATTAAAAGATGTCTAAATTATGACACATTTCATAATATATGACACCATTGGTTTATCCAAGGTTATTCATAGACAAATTATTTTTAAATTATTTGTGATGGTTTGTGAAGATTTTATGAATTAACAAATAATATCCCTTGGGAGTATCAAACCAGGTGCGAAGTAAGGCTTGTTTTCACGTACCAGTTTATGCTCGAGTCAGGCCCGATGAACCTTGTCAGAGTTTTTACTCCTAGGTACATCTATTCCAGAACCACTTCCACTTGTAGTATCCAGACAAGGATGTATTTCTAGAAAACCAATTTCTTTATTCTTTACAATAATTCTAGGATATTTTCCAATACTTTTAGTTATTCTTAGACTTATCCTTAAAAATATCCATAGAGTTCCCACTATGGTTTTCTCATCATAGTTTCCAATTGTTAACTAAACCATTTCTATGATACCAAATTTAGAAACCCTCGGTTTTCTTAAATAAAAATTTCCTTACTTTTTTATAATACTTAATAAATTTCACAAACAGAATACCAAAGACCATATTATCATAGTGCATTTTGAAACAGGGAAACATAAACATCGGTACATAAGTTAGCTACAATTTATCCCACTAAGTTCTTCATGACTAGCACCATTACTAGAAAAATCATACTTAATATATATATTTATAACATGGGGAAGGAAACTTAAAAAGTGGTGGGATCAAATTATCAGTAAGTATAAATACGATAGATTTGTAAGAAAAAACATGAGCTCAATTTTTTGATAACATGATCATAACATTATAAGATCATACCCTATATATACCGAAAAGTTAGGGAAAATCCCTTTTTATTAAGAAGAAAAGAAAGAAAATAGAGGGTGAATGGGGTCATACAAGCAACATTCCCTCATGCCAAGCAATGAAAAAACATAAAAAATCATATCCACAATAGGCAGAATCATAATCATCATCCCAATCAGACTCATAATCAAAAGGTCCATGAGACCGGGTGACCATAGTTGGCTTCAGATGTCAGTAGTCTTTCCTCGGTCTTGCTTTATTAGGAGGAACAGGTTGGAATCCTTCGTCATTCACAACCGCTTTTCCTTTGGATAATGTCTGGCTACAAGTTAAATTTCTTGTGGAATCATCCTTAACATCATCCCAAATCCCATGGATGCCCTATGTCTCCCTTAATTTGGTAATTTCCTCCTGAAACATCGAAACGCCCCTTGTATTTTTTTCCCCTCGAGTGTAGGACAAAAGTCATGTTGTTCTATTCTTGAGATCATTCCTCCCTCAACACCCTTCTCAGGAATGAACACCAGGGCCAAACCTAGCTCATATCTAGTCAAGTCAGTCCTACCTTCCCCTGCATGCATAAGCAATCTTGATTCATCCTCCTGAACCACCTGAGACCCCTGTGCCAATTCACAAGGAATATCTTCCACTGCTTGTGGAACACCAACATCTGTAAAGATTTTATCATTTCCAGCACCATTGTCCTGCAATGTTTCCTTCTTCAACTTCTTCTTACTCATACCCTATATATCAAAAATTATAAACACAAATCATGGAATAAATATTAGATGTCTATAATACGTGAATCATAAAATAATCAAGGGAATGAGACATTAAATCATAACATAGGAATATGACATGGAATTTTTTTAGACACATAAACATGTAATATCATTCACTATAATTCAAGGAACATTTCCAAAACATTTTTGGGAACTACATGGCACTACACTTACTAGGAGGGACACACTACCATCCCCAGTCACAGTCCTTTCCTTGTAAGGGATCAGGTTTCCTCATCATTATATAGTGGATTAGTTTTTCTCATCTTCTTATAGTGGAACTTTCTTCCCCATCTTCCACAGTGGATCAAGCCCAAAACATGAATCCCATCATTATCTCATGAGATATGAATCTTTTCACAATGCATTGGGGAGAGATATAGGTCCCACTAATCTAATAATTAAATCAGACAAATTCATTCCACAAGATCATAAGAAATCATATAATAACCCATGAAATGAAATGAGTATCATAAACATGTAATCATATCACATCCTATTGGAAAATAGGAAGGTTTCTAAATCATTTCATCAATAGTATAACCCATGAAAAGAAGCAGGTTTCATAGACATATAACCCATGAAGAAGAAATGGGTTTCATTAACACCATAAAATAAAAACATAAATCATTTAGATATATAATATGAACTTAACCTATGGATTATTTCCCAATAAAGTCATGATTAACATCAAATCAAGTGGTCTTATAACGAAAAGAATTTTGAAATATATATAAAAAAAATATATTGAGGAAAATAATCTTTATTCATTGAAAATTTATTTTTAAAACATAAAACCTTTTGAAAACCCTTTTCATACAAATTCAATTTGAAAATTTATAAAGAAATCTTGAAGACATTTTAAAAACCATTTGTTTTAAAACACTTTGACAAGTTATAAAGAAATATTAAAAAAAATTTAAAAATAATTTCATTGTAAAAACATTAAAAACTTAAAAAATATAATTTAAAAAGCATAAAAATATTAAAATCATATTTCCATGAAATTTATCTTGAAATACAATCTTTAAAAACATTTTTGAAAACATGGTTTTTTTAAAGTTCATGGTATGTGTTTCAAATAGGGAAAACTGATACAAAACTAAATTTCTGATTTGGTAAAATTTGAAACATAAAACCCCAAAAATAGATATCATCAAATGGATATGTAAATACCCATATATTTAATGAAGATAATCATATAATATATTAATGGGAATAATATACCCAAAAAAATAAATCATTGGTGAATAAGGCATAAATCTTCAAGAAATAAAAATGAGACTAGAAATCCCTTAACCTTATGTCATGACTCACATCGTACTCGTAAAAAAATCATGAATAATAAATTTGAATATATTATATGTCTTTTATAGAACCATATTCACATATCTAATATCATATATGGCTCTATAACACCAACTTATTAACACTTTCATGTTACGTTTCGGGTGATATCCGCTTTATTCTTCGCATGTGTCTTAATTTATTATATTTTTCATACTCATCCTTATATCATAATTTCAAAAATTTAAACCATGCTATAAATATCAGGTATATTCAGTATATATTTATTTATAATATTCTATGATATATCAGAATATGAAATGGAATACACTATCCATGGAGATGGTAGGTCGTATGTACGCATGAATTTTGTTTCTGTTTAATTATTATATTGAAAGAAATAAATTAAGTAAAATATATGTATATATGTATATATAATAATTATAATAAAATTATTGTATCATATATATAATATATTTTTACTTAACCCATCCTTAATACATTCTATGTAACGACCCAAACATTCATTAATGAAAATTCCTCTTAATCTAACTAAATGTATTATTATGGTTATATGAAATGTGAACATCATTGGTTTTATGTTTCTGGATTTTAAAATACTATTATGAATTGTGACTGTCGCTAATATAGACATTTAACAGTGATCACATGATTAGTATAAATATAGGGCTTTAACAAATCCAATTTACTCAGACAATGGAAGCGATGGCCTCATCTAGTAGAATTGCCCCATACGAAACCCATTTGTCAGAGCTCATAAAGGAGGTGGTGTCATTGGGCTTCACTCTTGACTAATCCAAAGTTGGGATTGAACACGTTAAGCTTGAGCGGAACAGACTATGGGAGAAGCGGAAGTTAATAGAGATTACCACCCGAGCGATGTTATCCAAGACACCCCAAGAGTCTGTCACCATCGCACACCTTACCCTTTGGTCTTATGCTAGTGTTATAAGGGGTTATGTAACAATACCCTAGAACTATGACTATGTACATTATTTTTTGATAAAGAATGTGCATTCATTTTATTATTGTTACTTTGTAAATAGTTTTTAAAGCACAAATAGTATTTTTAGTTAATATTCAGTTGAGAAATATATTTTGATTAATTAATGTATTTTTTAATTAAATAATTTTTTAATAAAATATTATTATAATTAAATTAATTATTATTATATATAAATGATCATATAATTTTATGAATGAAATTGTAATTTTTATTAAGGTTTGAAAACTATTTTTGTTAGAACACATGAATTTTCGGTAAATGTCAATTCTTGTTTTAAAATTTTAAATTCACATATTTATAAAGTTATTTATATATAATAAATTCAATTTTTGGAATAAGGATGTCGAAATTATCTGACAGTGAATTATTCATAATTTTCAGAGATATTCGAATTTTTGGGTAAAAATTAAATACCGTATAAATATATAATGTGTTTTATGACATCATAATGACTCAATAGAGATTTAATAAAATACTGTAAACATTATTTAAAGACAATATAAGTTTTATCATTAAAATAATGTGATTTTACATTTTTTTGATTTAATTTACAAAGATTTTGTGGACCCTCCAAGACTTATAAAACATCTTGTCTTTTTAAATTGTTTTCCTTGGGAGTGTGACTCACCTCCACATAATAAACCCTATTATTTTAATAAGTTCTTCAATTTTCCTTATAAAATATTTTTTTCCACTCACCTTTTCCAAAAACCATGGGCAAAAACCATGGTCTGGTTTGTGTATTTTATTAGTTTAATGTGAGGTTTCCCAAACATAAATAATAAAGAATTCCCTTTTCTTTCCTATATAAACCCACCCAAGCTCCCACTTCCTCTTCACTCAAAGCTTTTTGAGTTCGTCCAACCCCTGCCCTCCTCTCTTTAGAATCATCCAAAGGTGCCTCAAGCTCCCAAAAATCCTCTCTCAAGCCTCTCCCAACCCTTTGGGATCACACTTCCAAGTGAGGGTTTTCCTCATTTCTTATTTTTGTCCAAAATTCATTAAGTTCTTATGCCCTTTTGTTTTCAATTAAAAATGTTGGGGTATGATTTTTCACCTTGCCCATACTTCCCTATTTATTTTTGGATAATGTTAGACCCCTTTCTCTCTCATTAATTCCTCTTATGTACACCTGTTACCATGCCAAAATTTCGTAAGGGATTTCTCTCTCCACTTTTACATCCAAGTAATTCTTTTGTATTATGCATCTAAATTTCATTAGGTTTGTTGGGAAATGTATCTATATGAACCCCTTACTATCCATTTCATGTACATATGATGAGACACACTTTTCTCTCTCATCAACCATTTTCATGAATCCTTATGTCACGTCGTTATGCTGCAAAAATTGGACAACGTTTTTTCAAGCCAAGATCATTGTGTAGGGAATACCATACCCATGTCTCTATCAAGGGTATTCACCTTTATGCATATATACATATTTAATGGTAATTAAATGTTTTTATTCCACATTAATTAATCGTGGAAAAACTTATGATGTTGATTGATTCCATGTTATATGATCCATGTGGCACAATTATGCGTGAAATGAAATGTTTTAGAAGGGTGTGCCCTAATATTGCTCCAATGAATTAGGTAAAGTATAGTATCATGATACGTCATGTGAAATGGGTTTTGACTCATGATAATTCAATTGAAATGAGTTTTTACCCATTCTTCATGTGCAATGAAGGTTTACTCATGTTCCATGTTCAATGACCCTTGGCTCATGCTAATTCCATGTTAAGTGTTGTTGCCACATTTCCATGTTATGATTATCATGATTTATCATGAATTTATGTTCATGTTTCTCTTGTGCTCCATTGATATTAATATATTCTAACATGTATTTTATTACTCATGATATTCCATGTTTATTCCTTTACTAGGCTTTATAGCACACCCTTTTCTTTAGCATTTCCTGAGGTTATCCCATGCAATGCTAAGTACAAGGGAATGTAGTGGTCATGTAAAGGAAGTTTTCAATAAAGAGACTGTGTGTTTTATGTTCTAAACAGTTATATAATGTTCCTAAGCCCCAAATATACTAGACCTATCGATCTTCTATGATGTATCAAGTGAATATTTTATGTAATAAATATGGGTTAAGTGTGTAATAAAAAGCAGGGTTGTAATAGTTTGTATTAGAGGATAGGTTTAGTTATTTTGGGATTAGGATTAGAAAACCCTAGTGAATACATCGAGATAATAATATGTATGGTAAAACATCCCTAAGTATTGGTGATTATTGAGTAATATATTTTTCAATAAAATATATCCATGTCTGGATACGAGCAGGTAGAGGCGGCTCTGGCATAGATGTATCCTAGGGGTAATACCCAAAAACACCTCTTTGAGCTAGACTCGAATGGGAACTGGTGCACGAAAACGGGAATTTCTACACTCTTGGTTATGACACTCTCAGGGGATATGCTTTGGTAAATTCACAAGCTTAGTATTAACCCTTATTGAGGGAATTAAAAAAAATTCCCCTAAGAATATATGTTATAAAGTAGATCATGGATTGCATAGATTGAAGCCAATGGATTCATAAGTTAAGGAAATAAAAGTTATTTATAAGTTATCAGTTTTTTCCTTTAATTACCCTTTATGTGTTACACCTAAAATTCCTTTTTTTCCAGCCAATGGTCGGTAATTAGAGGACTCGGTCTAATAACCGATGTGAAGATCAATGTGATGATTGTTCTAATGAGATTCCCAATCCGATGGGAGCGGGAATTGTGAACTTTGTCAGAATTTTCTCTATGTTAACTCAATATTTGAATAGAATCATGGCTCAAGAAGAACGTTCAACCCCCCCCCCCCCAAGAAAGAACAAGTCGCTATCGAGAGCTTGATTAGACAAAGGCCTCCTAATTTTAATGGATTGTCTTATCCCTCAATTTCTGAACATTGGATAAACTCAATTGAAAATATCTTATCGGTCCTTCAATGTTCCAAACAAGACTAGGTTCTTCTAGTTTCTTATCTTATGGAACGTGAAGACGATCAATGGTGGAAGTTGATAAAAAAATATGAAGCCTGAGGAGGAGATCGGGGCATTGGAATGGATGGATTTCCATAAGATATTTTTCGATAAATATTTTCCGAGAACTCTTCGACTTAAGATAGAAAGTTACTTACTTGACCTCAAGAAAAAAAGATGAAGAATATGTCGGGGCGTACAAGAAAAACATCACAAGGCTTGCACGATAAGCCTCTGGCTTTATCTTTACCCCCTAATATAAGGTTGACCACTTCTTTGGTGGGATAAAACCAAGCCTGTAGAAAGCGCTGGCGATCCGTGATTTCCACAACTATGAGGAAATAGTTCGATGAGCCATCAAGGTCAAAATAGAGATCAAAGAATCTCAGGGGTATCATGGGGACAATAAGCATAAGGTAGACTTCAATGCTGGAAGTCTGATTGATAAATCCAAAGGTTCTAGGAAGATTCAACACCCCACATTCCAAAGGTGCAGAAAGAAGCACCCTATAAATTGCTTGAAGGGGACTAGGAAGTGATTTAGGTGTAGAAGAGAAGCACTCCTAATAATTAATTTCCGAAAAGAAAAACCCACAGCTGCAATACAGAAGAGTAACACTCTGTTCGAACCTCAACTGTTTGTTCATTGCTACAACTGCAAAGAACCATGGAATCCTGTAAATCAGTGCCCTAAGCCAAGGGTTTTCGGAGGAAACCAACAACCTCCAAGGCAGTAAGGGTGAGCTTTTTCCATCACTACTGCCGAAGTGAACCCAGACAACAAAGTGGTGATAGGTACACTAGTTATTCATTCCATAATAGTGAACATACTTATTTATTCTACTTCTACGCATTCTTTAATATCCCAAAAGTTTAGCATAACAATCCCAGCACCACGAGAAATCATGGAAGTGAAGATGTCGGTGAGTATAGAAAAGGGGGAATCATTGCATCCCATAAATATTACTCCTCCCATGCCATAATCCGTGGATTGAATTTCCCAATGAACCTTGTCATATTCCCCTCTGGTAAAATTTTATGCAATTATTTTCATTGATTGGTTTTCCTTATTTAGATCCAACATAAATTGCTGTGAGAGGTAAATCACTCTCCATGTGCAGAATCGACCCCCGATTCTATACATGTGCAAGGAGGAAGATGAATCTTATTTAGCTCCATCATCTCAAGAATGGATACTACTACTCTATGTGCACATGTATCTAGCTCAGATGATTGAGTTTGAGGACGAACCCATCCTTGAAGACATGCCTATTGTGAGGGAATTTGCTGAACTGTTTCCCGAGCAATTTCCGGGTCTTCCTCCTAGAATAGATGTTGAATTCTCAATTGATCTTATACCTAGGGTGTTTCCAATATCCAAGACTCCATATAGAATGTCTATTGTGGAGCTTGAATAGCGGAAGAAAAAACTACAAGAGAATCTGGATAAAGAGTGTATGTGCCCAAGTGATTCACCAGGGGGCGCACCATTCCTCTTCGTCAAGAAGTATGGGTCAATACTCCTTTCCATCGATTATCATGAGCTTATCAAAATCACGATAAAGAACAAGTATACTCTCCCATGAATTGATGACTTGTTCAATCAGCTCTTTGGAGAACAATACTTCTCCAGGGTGGATTTTTGGTCGGTATATTATCAAGTATGGGTGAAGAAGGAAGATATCCCCAAGACTTCTTTTCGTATAAGATATGGGCACTATGAATTCATAGTAATTCATTTCAGACTCACTAATTGTAATGACCCATAAATTTCAAGTAAATTTTTTTCTTAAATTCTTTGGGATTTTATGAGTACGCAGTTTCTAACGGCACCTGATTCCGAGGCCCGGTGTTCCCGGAATCAATTTCTAAACTTTAGCTTGAGTACATTCAGTGAACAAACGAGCGGGTTTTTATATCGTTTGAACTGGTGCTTGGAATTGAAATCGTAGGGCACCAATGGAACCAAAGCCCCAGTAATTTCATAAGAGGACCTTTACTGAAGGTTTGTTTTCTTGGGAGGAGTTGTAAAAAAAATGTGGATTAAATTAAAAGTAAATTAAAATTGTGTTACAATTTTATTTCTTTATTCTAAGTGGTTATATCCTAGGTGTGGGAGTTGGGGTAGAACCCACTAGTTACTAACTAACCTTGAGAGGATAAAGTTGAGGTGGGGCCCACACAAGCCCCAACTCTTCACATTCCCTAACTCCCTAACTCACCCCATTATTTGAGTAACTCCCCTCTCTCCCTCTTTAAGGCCAGCCAACTTAACACATAATTATTTAGACAACTCATGTATAATTAATTAAGTGATTTGGTTTTGAATTTTGTAATTTGAAATGCATGCCATGTTTTAATAAAATAAGAGGAGTCTTATTTTATTTGGGGTTGGCTCGTTGTGTTGAGGATTAGAGGAGAGCGCTCTAGTTCCTTGGGAAGAACATCATCCTTCCACGAAGAACGTCACCCTTCGACAAAGAACGCCGTCACCACAAGGAGATATGACGTGACATTCCTTCGTCTCATCGCAACTAGTGTGAGACGTTGTCCTATCCTTGGACGAACGTTAGTTCCGTCTTCGAAACCGTACCCCATGGTGTCATCTTCCGCGTTGCCGGTAAACGGCATCGTTAAATCGAGATAGGGGTTATCTTCGTTCAAGTTTAATTTAACGTTCTTCATTGATTAATTTGGCCAATTTTTATCATCATAATGGGGGAAGATCGAACCGCACAAACACGACCGATCCTCCACCCCCTTTTCATGATGATCCTTGTTGAACTTTGCGGCGAATGCGCTGCTGTACCGTTGCACTGCGCGGGAATGAAGAGGACTGTGGTCGGAGTGGGCCGCGACAGTGGTGCGCGGTGCCGTCGCGCCGTGCCGGTGAGGCCAAAGGAACCGTGGCCGGAGCGGGCCGTGACGGAGGTTCGTGGTGCTGTCGCGCCGCGCCGGAAAAATCAAGGGAGGCCGCGGATAGAGCGGGCCGCGCTGGAGGGGCATGGCGTCGTCGCGCCACGCCGGTCGAGGAAGAGCCACTGCCTTAGGCTTTGGCGGTCCAGCAGGGGTGGCAGGAAAACTGGCCGTTGGCGCTCCAGGAGGCAAGACCACCAAAGGTCCCGTGGCGGATCAACTGGCCGACCATTTTATAGAAAAACCGGGGGGTTGAAACCCCCGATCAGCACATAGGGCGGACCCCCTAGGGTCTGCCGTTTCAGAGACAAGGGGGCCGTGCCCCCCTTCGTACCCCGCTCGGCCGCGAGCCGAGCCGTGTCCAGCCTCTGAGCTGAGCCACAGGATGCGCCCAATCGGGACAGACCCGGACTCGGGTCGGGTCGCCCCGGTTCGGGCCGACTCAGGGGGTATTGGGCTGGGTCGGATCGGGCCCAAACCCCATACTTTCGGACCAGGTTCGTTCAAACACCCATATCTTGGGTTACGGTCCTCCGATCGACGTAATGTTAGTTGCATAGGGATCCTTGGATAGAGACGGTCGTTTAGGTATATAACACTCAAGCTTTCAGCGAAGTTTGTTTATGGGGGGGTTGGTTCGAACTCGAAACCAACCGGGCCCTCGGAGCAGAAACGCTCGTAACTTAACGACCGGACGTCCGAATGAATTTCCATCAATTACGTTGAATTTCTCTTAGTGATACGGTTCTTTTGTCTTACTCCACATGTGGTTTGGACGTAGCTGGAGTATGGTCGGGCTGGTTTTAGCTTAAAAACCAACCGGGCCCCTGGGACGGAAAAGCCAATATCTCTCAGACGGGGCGTCTGATTGACGTGTTGTCTGTTGCGTTGAGTTCCTACTGACGAGACGGAACTTTTTGATACATCAACTCTGGACTTCGTGACAGTTGATGTATCAACCCCTTGGCTCGTGGAGCAGACCCTACCAGAATCGAGCGTACTGTGTGCGGGAACCCTAGAGCTGGCTGCGACTGTGACGACGATGACGACTATACTTTGCTCCTACGTGGGATCGGCGGCGAGGAGGAATGTACATGGATCCTACATAGTTTCGGCAGAGAGGACGAATGTACATGGATCCTACGTGGGTTCGGCAATGATGGTTACTCTACTAGAATTCTACATAGGTTCGTTAGCGATGACTTCTATACTTGGATCCTATGTGTGTTCGGTAAAGGAGATGATTAAGAGGCTACATCTAATCATCTCCACCCCTCTTCGTGAGTAGTATACCTCTATGAGCTGAGTCTTGACATTCAATCATTATCTTCGATAAAATTGACTTGCTTTCTTGTGTGGATTGGGTTGTGCTTTCCTGTGTGGACTGGGTTGAACTTTCCTGCGTGGACTGGGCTATTCTTGGGCTCGTGAGTTGGAGCCAAACAGTAATTTATGACTTAGGTATATGTAGGGGAATATACCTAAGTAGAGTTGTTTGATACTTCGTTTTTGTGTCTTTCCTTTGTGGATTATCCTTTGTGGATTCTGGGAGACCTTCGGGGGTCTCGGGGTCCTTACTGAGTATCGTATACTCACCCCTACATGGGCTATGCCTGCACTAAGTTGTGTTGGTTGTAGACGATGGACAACACTGAGCGTGGTTGAGGCTTGTGGAGCGAAACGGTATCCTGAGGAGGACTATCAGGTGGGACATACATGGAGCGTACAGCCGGACCCGACGAGCAGAGGAGACCATTTGTACCCACCCTTCAGGTGGGATAGCAGGAGGACGACTCAGTGGTTGCTAATTTACTTTACTAATGCTATAATTTTTTTTCAGTTGTACTGTACTTTCAGTTTGGTTTGTATTTTGGCACATTTACTTTTCAGCACTTACTATTGTACTCAGTTTACTTTGTGTTTACTTTAGTTTGCGTACTCTGGTGTTTTTTACTTGTATAAAGGAAATTCCTTATTTTTTTATCGGGATTTACGCCTTTGGTGCTAGTTTCCATCCCCTGGCCTATGTAAGGAGGGCTTGGGGAAGTCACAGCATGGGCTCCAAGGACGGGTCGTGAAACATTTGTATCAGAGGAGTCGGTTCTACCGAAGAACATAGGACTCTGATAATTTTTTCTCTGTAAAGCAATAATGTTTAGAGTAATGAGTGTGGTTATCAGTCTAGGGAGTCCAGTGTTGGTGTAGTGGTTGACATATCAGTACACCAGGACCCTGACTTCTGATTTCTGACTTAGTGCAAGAAAACATTGATTGCATGTGTGTTTCAAAAGTTTTCATTGCGATTACTTTGTGTCAGTTCACCAGGTAAACTTTATTAACCATGGCGCACCTGTTTCTTTTCAGGATGGCCCCACGATGGCATCCAGCTAGGGTTCCGAGCTTTGTGCGAGATGGCAGCCCACCGAGCGATGAGGCCTCGGTGCATGGCCCCATTACAGTAGAGGCACCGGTGGTACCTCTGCCTGCCGAGCCACCGACGCCACCAGCCCCAACATCTGAGAGTGCATGTCTCCTGAGTGCACTGCACGAGTTTCAGCGTTAAAGACCACCCAGGTTTCATGGGGAGACGGACCCTCAGGCAGCCGAGGACTGGCTGGAGGCTATTGTCCGAGTGTTCAGATTGGTAGGGACACCATCAGACCTCAGGGTGATCCTTGCGGTGAGTCTCCAGCACACAACAGTAGGTATATGGTGGATCTTGATGCTCCAGGTGCACGACGAGGCATCTCTACTTTGGATGGACTTCGAGAGCCTCTTCCGCTCGGAGTTTGTTCCAGACACCCTCCGTGTGGTGCACATCCAAGAGTTACTGTAACTGCAGAAGGGCAACATGACAGTAGCCCAGTACTCGGTGAGATTTTCTGATCTCTCGTGCTACTCCACGGACATGGTACGGGACCCATTTTTTTGGGCCTGAACCTTTGATCCTGGAATGAGGCATGAGATCATATCTTTGATGATCTCCCTCAGTATTCCGACCCAGGAAGGAGTACTGGAGAGAGACCTTCTAGTGGAGAGCTTTCTTGCTGATCCTACACCTACGGCGAGGCCAACAGTAGGGAGACATGTAGCGGATTCTTCTCCAATCAGCAGTAGACAGATGTCACAGAGGTCCAAGCGGACCAGACCATTAGGCTGACGACCTCATGATACTAGTTCGGAGGTGCGGGGAACACGCAGTAGAGCCAGTCATACGAGAGGCAGACAGTTCTATGCATGCGCCGGGTAGGGCCACATGGCTTGTGACTGCCCGACCTGCTATGTAGAGGAGCATCAGAGGGTTGAGGGACCACCCAGGCAGAGGAAAAGGTTTAATCGTGGCGGTCTGCAGGGAGTAGGCGGACAAGGTAGGGGAGCTGGCCGAGCAGCAGGTGGTGGATGATGCTTCGGGGCTCTACTGCCACCACCACCAGGAGGTCCACCGCAACCACATGGAGCTAGCGGATAGAGTAAGGCTCAGCTTCAAGCAGTGGAGGCCTACGACCACGATGCACCTGAGATGATTTCAGGTAATATCTGTGTCTACTCCACCCTTGTTGTAGTTATTATAGACACAAGAGCGAGTCATTCTTTCATTGTCAATGCCCTTGTTCGGATCTCGGAGATTCCGACGGAGCCGTTGGATCGATCCTTACAGCTAGAGACTCTAATGGGAGAAGACTCGATGATTACGCACTGGTTTTGGCAGTGTGAGATTACTCTAGGAGGTGAGAGATTCAGCTGGGATCTTTTTGTAGAGTTGTCGAGGCCTTACGACGTCATCTTGGGCATGGATTGGTTATCTACGGTCCATGCTCAGATTGACTGTATTAGGCGCAAGGTGCGATGTGTCCATACCGATGGGAGCAGGTTCACCTTCACCAGTGAGAAGGGAGCCTTTGCAGCATAGGATGGACTCACGTAGAGGAGTGGACAGCTGATCACCCATCAGTTGGATAGTCTCATCATGGGAGCAGTTGATGTGAGGAGTCTGAGTTTTCCTATTGAGGTGGATCAGTATGCGGACGTTTTTCCTGATGACATTCTAGGACTACATCCATGTAGAGAGGTAGAATTCTACATTTACATGTATCCCGAGAAAGCTAGATATCTACTCCAGCATATTAGATGGCTCCCGCTGATCTTCATGAGCTACGGGTACAGTTGGAGGACTTTCAGGGCAAGGGATTCATCCGACCTAGTGTTTCACCCTAGGCTTCTCCGATTTTATTCGCCAAGAAGGCGGATGGGAGCTTACGACTATGTGTCGACTACCATCGCCTGAATTAGGTGACCATAAAGAACAAGTATCCACTCCCGAGGATTGATGACCTATTTGACCAGCTCAAAGGAGAACGATGGTTCTCGAAGATAGACCTCAGGTCAGGCTATCATCAGCTAAGAGTTCGAGATGAGTATGTGTAGAAGACGACCTTCAGGTGTCGTTATGGACACTATGAGTTCTTGGTTATTCCTTTCAGCATAACCAATGCTCCAGTAGTGTTCATGAGTCTCATGAATAGGATCTTCTAGCCTTACCTCAATCGATTTGTAGTAGTCTTCATCGATGACATACTGATTTACTCGACTACTGAGGAGGAGCACACCTACCACTTGCGGGTTTTACTAGACACACTTTGAGAGCACCAGCTTTTTGGTATGATCTTGAAGTGTCAGTTCTGGATTCGAGAGGTCCACTTCTTAGGGCACATCATCTCTGAGGCGGGAGTTGTAGTGGATCCTGCAAAGATCAAGGCAGTACTAGCTTGGGATCCACCCATGAGCATTACTGAGGTGTGGAGTTTCCTAGGTCTGGCTGGGTACTATCGAAGAATCGTGCCAGACTTTTCCATAGTTGCAACACCACTTTTATCTTTGACGAAGAAGGAGAAACCCTTCATGTGGGCAGATAGATGTCAGCAGAGCTTCAAGTAGCTGAGGCAGAGATTGACCAGTGCACCCATCTTGAGGATACCAGAGGAGGGAGTAGGGTATGTAGTTTACTGTGATACATCAGGGACCGGACTTGGGTGTGTCCTGATGCAGGAGAAGGAAGTGATCGCCTATGGTTCATGACAGTTGAGGCAACATGAGAAGAACTAAGCTACCCATGACCTGGAGTTAGCAGCAGTGGTCTTCGCCTTGAAGATGTGGCGACACTATCTGATGGGTGGGAGCTTTATAGTCTACTCTGAGCACCAGAGTCTCAGGTACATCTTCACGCAGAAGGACCTGAACCTGAGACATCGGTGATGGCTCGAGTTCCTCAAGTAATATGACTTTGAGATAGTCTATACTCCTGGGAAGGGGAATGTTTTAGCTGATGCTCTCAGCAGGAGGTCGGGCATTCAGCTAATTGGAGAGGCGATAGAGCAGCTAGTCGTGTTGCAGATATCCTTCGTGGATAAAGAATGGGAATCCTTTCTACAGTCACTCACAGTCACTCCTCCACTAATTCAACGGGTCAGGGAGGCACAATGTGGGGATGTTGGCTGTGAGACACGACATGCACAGATATCCACCGGACAAGCACCTGATGGATTTTTTGTAGGAGGAGAGCACATCATCCTTTTCAGAGGACGTACCATGGTACCAGTTGCTTTACAGGAGGTGCTGAGAGAGTTTCAAACTTCCCCTTTGGAGGTACATCTAGGAGTAGCGAAGATGTATTAGGATCTCAGACAACAACATTGGTGGCCAGGTATGAAGAAGGTTGTGGCTGAGTTCGTTTCACGATGTCTCACCTAACAGCAGGTGAAGGCGGGGCACCAGGTACCAGCAGGCTTGGTACAACCCTTACAGGTACCAGAGTGGAAGTGGGAATGTATATCTATGGATTTCATGACGGGACTTCCACATACTTCTAGAGGAAATGACTCCATCTGGGTTTTTTTGGGTAATGCCTCGGTCAAAGACTGAAGCACCATTTATTAAATAAATAAACAACAGTTTACATGAGTCGAAAGGATTGGATTTTATTACAATCTCTTTCAAAGAGGTGAAGTAAATCAGCTGGCAGCGCATCCAGCCACATCATGCTCTGGTGGACTCCTTTGTTGGAAAGGGCATCAGCAACAGCATTCGCTTCACGGAGACATGTGTGGCAATGTAGTCAATCTTCTGAAGCGAATTCAGGAAATTCATCCAACGCGTAGTGAGCGGCCAGGCGAGATGAATAACTCCGTTCCAAATGGCTTGAACAATGGTGGTAGAATCACTTTAAATCCACAGTTTTCTCTATCCTCTTTGGAGAGAAAAATGAACAGCATGGATGAATCCTAGCATCTCTGCTTCAATGGATGAGGCAATCCCACACCCACTGTAAAATCAACCTTGGCAATGGTCAGCAGAATCTCTAGAAATGGCCCTACATCTGGAAGGTCCAGGATTGCCTTTTGAAGCACCTTCGACATTCACTTTAATCCAACCCAGCATCAGAGGTTGCCAGAATACCTCAAAGGGGTGCTTGGTCTTCGATAAAATACCCAGGACACGGATACGTCTGATGATCTCGAGGTCTCCAATATAATTGCTGCAAAAATCTTTTTGAATTGAGGCAGCTTCATGTATCGCAATGAGAATTCGAGATTTTCCTATATGGAGACTAAATGAGTGATTATTATGGATAAGATCATTTCTTACATACCAAATTTCATGTAGTAGTTCCTCCACTTCCGTAAGAAACAAATTTTTGACTTGCTAAGAGGCCTCATGTTTAGTAAATTTCTTCAAAAGTAAAACAATTGGGTCAAATAAGGACCATGAACAATTAAAAATCTCAAAGATGTACTTCCATAGAGCCGAGGCCATAGCACAATACAAGAAAAGTTGATCAGAATCCTCCCTGTGCTAATTACATATATGAAGTTTTGAGCAAAGTTGAATGACAAAGGCTTGAAGTTGAGTTTCAGTGAGAAATATATTGTGATAAATACGCCAAATAAGGGTGAACCTATAGGGTTTGATCGAAGTCTTATTGAAGGTGCTCACCCATTTATAATTAGGTTCATTTCTAGAGAAGTTGTGCGTGTAGAAATTTTTCGAGTCAAGTATGCCATTGGGAGCAGGTTCCCAAACAATGAAGTCCCCAGAAATGGAGAAGGAATAATTTTCAATTATTTGAGCAATGATGTTGGGGAGATCATGCCTATGAAGTCACATAACATATTTAATATTATGGCTGGTGTCTACAGGAGTGTTATTATGAGGCAGCATAGAAATTAAAGGATTACCCATCCAGTTGTCACACCAGAATTTAATGTTGGAGTCAGCGCTGACCATCCATCTAGAGTTAGCCATAATCTTCTGATAAGAGTTTATAATAGAGGGCCATATCGAGGAGTTAATGAAATTAAAATTTCCTTTTAAATGTTTATTTAGGAATCTATGATTTAAAAATTCATAAGATTTAGAGTTTCTATTAATGATACGCCAAGTGAATCTCGCTTGTAGGGCATCACTGAACAATTTTAAGTTTTTGATGCCAATGCCTCCATTATCAAGAGGTTTACAACAGGTCTTCCATGGGATGGTGACGAGTTTCCTTTCAAAGATACTTCCCGTCCAAATGAAATTTTTTATGTAGGTATTGATTTTCTTCAAAGTACCTATGGGCCATTTATAAATCATGAGCGAGTAAACCAACTTAGAGAAAATGGTTGATTTGACAAGAACAATTCTACCAGCCATGGAAAGGGATTTCCCCTTCCAAGTAGAGAGTTGATTTATTATTTTATCAGTGATATTAGAGAAATAAAATGATTTATGACGTCCCCAGAAAATCGGGACACCTAAGTACGTGAAAGGAAAGAAACCTTCTTTAATTCCAAGGTTACTAGTGATAGTGGTTATCCTTCTAACAGGAAACTTTTTTCCAAATAAAATATGAGATTTGTTCCAGGAAATAGTTTGGCCAAAAATGTTCTCGTAATGAGAGATAGCTTGCTTAATACATTGAATATTTCTTTGATCTCCCTTTAAAAACAAAATGATATCATCAGAATAGAGGAGGTGAGTGGGGACATTGAGGTTTCTAGCGGCTTGAATGGGTTTAAGTTTATTTTGATCGACTAGATTATGAATGATTATGCTAATGTAGTCTTCCTCAATAACAAACAGAATGGCCGAAAGAGGATCTCCATGTCTAACACCTTTAGAGCATTTGAAGAAACCTCGAGGGGTTCCATTTATTAATATGGAAATGATAGTAGATTGAAATAAGGTCTTGATTCTCTTGATAATAATATCATGAAAACCAAAGTTTTTCAAGACTCCAAATATAAATCCCCAATCAATGGTATCAAAGGATTTTTTAATATCAAGCTTTATGGCAACACAAACTCCTCTATTTTTTTTATTGAGGATGTTGGTACATTCTGAGGTAAGAAAAATGCAGTCTTGGATGGATCTATTTTTTGATGAAGCCAAACTGATTCCATGATACAATTTTTTTGCAAATCAGAACCAATATGTTGGCAATGATTTTTGTAATAACCTTGTATAGGGTAATGATAAGAGAAATCGGTCAAAATTGATGAATTTCAGAAGCATTATCAACCTTAGATATTAATATGAGGAATTGAGCATTGATACCCTGATGAAGATATCCGTGAGTGAAAAAGGACCTTACCAGTTTACAAACATCTGAACGAAGGGTCTCCCAGTGATTTTGATAGAAACCATTGTTAAAGCCATCCGGTCCGGGAGCACTATCTGGATTTAAGCTGAAGATAGTGTCTTTAATTTCATGCTCTAATGGAATAGCTAAGAGAGAGTCATTGTCTTTCTTATCCACCATTAAGGGAATAATATTGGGATCGAGATCAATGTTTATCTCAAGGCCATTGAAAATGTCATTAATATAAGAGAAAACATGATCCGAGATGGCCTCTTCTGATTCAATGATCTGGTCATTGTGAATCAATCTAGTAAGTGGGTGATTGGTTTTTCTGGTTCTTTGGAGAGAGTTATAAAACTTAGTATTTCTATCCCCATCATCCAGCCATCTGGTCTTAAACATTTTCTTCCGAATTTTATCCTTGAAGGTGAGTAAACTGTTTAGCTTAAGATCTATATTGACCTCCAGTTGAGGGTCAAGGGTAAAATCAGAGTTGGTACTACGAGTTTGGATTTGATTAAGCTCATCTTCAAGAGAGGTGATGTCAGAATACATTTTTAAGCTCTTGGTTTTACACCAACCTTTGAGAGCTTGTTTTAAAATTTTCAATTTGACGATACAGGAAAAAGAGTCATGATGATGGTTCATAGAATTCCAAGTGTTATTAATCAATGTGACACAGTCAAGGTCTAGAGACCAAGTATTATTGAATTTAAAAGGAAGGGGAGTTCTGGGTTCATTAGATAGGGAGCTGAGTAATATGGGATGATGGTCAGAATTGAGACTGGGCAGCGTTATACAAGATACATTATCCCAGATGTCCAGGGAATTCATGTCAACAAAGGCCCTATAAAGCTTACTGGAAACGGTTTTATTATAATGTCTTCCATACCAAGTGTATTTCTCCCCAGTAAGGTATACTTCAAAGAGATTACAGTCTTCAATAGTAGATCTAAATTATCTTGTGGATATAGAAAGATGTGAGGGTCCAATTTTTTCAGTGGGACTAAGAATAGCATTGAATTCAACACTAATCACCCATGGATCCTGAATTGAGTTAGCCATGTCAAGAAATTCTTGCCAAAGATTTATTATTTGTTGATACCTATTATTGGCATAGACCATCGTGCAATAGATGTGATGATCATTCTAGATAAAATCACAAGTGAAATGTTGTTCATCGGTTTTAAAAACATTAATTTTTTTAAGGGAGGAGTGATAAAAGATCCACATAGAGTCCATCAAAGGACCATTTTTTTAGGATCCTAAGAAGTTTTAATGAAGAGATCCAAGTCTCATGAAATTTGGATTGAAATTGACCTTGGGTTCAGAGATGGAAAACAGCTGAGGTTTATGAGTGTTTAAGAGCTTCCTAAGAGTTATGGAGGTGTCATTGTTGGCAATTCCTTGGCAGTTCCAAAATAAGAGATTCATTGTTACTTATGTTTTGGGTTAGAACCCCTTTTCTTGGATTTCCCATAATTCTTATTCCCTTTAGATCTTCTAATAAGAGGGCGGGAAGTAGATTCCGATTTTTTCTCAATTGATTTGACATTGGAAGTTGAGGAGTTAAGCATAGCAGGCTCAACAGAATGAACCGAAACAGTGGTATCAGCAGTTACAGTTTGAGTAGAACAATTCTGAGAGTGTTCTGGATCTATTTTTTCAGCAGGATAAGCATTAGGTTTTAGTGCTCTAGTTGAGTCCATAGCAGATATGTTTTTATTGGAAAGGAGATTAAGGGATTTAGTCAAGGGAGAGGGGGAGTCATCCAACATAGGGAGAGAAGCAGGGGTGAAAAGTTGTAACTGTCTAGAAGTAGAGTCCTGCTGCCCTAAAGGGGTGTGGATGTATCTATGTGGGGGTAATCAGAAAGAGGTGAGACATGAAAAGATTTTTCTGTATAGAGGGGGTTAGGAGCATGGAAATAAGAGCTTAATACAATAGAAACAGTGTTTAAATTTGCCTCAATCTGCATGCTTGAAACATGATATACAGCCCGATCAATCATATTCTATTTTTCCGGGACAGTGATAAGTGTTTTAGTAGTAGAATAATTAACATCAGTAAGAGTTTCAGTAGAGACATTATTGTGGTTATCATTGATGTGCATGTCAGAAATAGAGTTTTTGATCTTGGCAGTCATATTAGAGTTCACACAGGAAGTAGTATTACTATTATCAGCAGAATCATGTGGAATAATAAATGAGTTACCTCTTTCTGGTGATTTTTCAAAGTTACCAGGTAAATTAGTGGGGTCATCATGAGAGGAGGGGTCCTCTTGGTGACTTCCTGGAACATTTAGATATTTGAGATCTGTCCTAGCCCCATCCAGACCAGATTCAGTTCCAGAGTTCTCAATGATCCTGCAAAAGGTCATCTTCGAAGCAGAGGCATTATGTGCAGGGTCATTAAGAGTCAAAAGGGGGGAAATGGGGGGCTTATTGTTGTCAATAGTAGTTCCATTTACGAGCAATTTTTTAAAAGTATCAACACCCATATTTTCTTCTTCTTCCACTAATTTTCCCCATGATTTCCCCTCAAGGGAGGAAAAGATATTAGATTTCATGACCCAAACATCATGTTTCTTATTAGGTGGGTCAGTTTTCTCTGTCATAGCTTTACCTTTCTTATTATGTTTGATTTCTTCCCAATCATTTGCAATAGTGGGGTCAACTTGCTTTATAACCACTCTACAGTTAGCGACATTGTGCCCTATCAATTTGCAGACCTCACAAAAAGGAGGTTTCCTTTCATATTCTACCCTGATATCAGTTCTATAGTTGGGAGCATTGAAGTTTATGACCAAAGGCAGTTCAGAAGCTAAATTCACCTCAACCATGATTCAAGAAAAATGTCCAAGGTCTCCATTCAATGTTCTATGGTCAATTTTAATGGGAGAACCTATCTAAGAAGCAATGTCATTTAAGATCCTAGGGTTCCAAAAGAACCAGTTAAGACCATGAATACGAATCCAGACTTGTTCCAAAGAGTTCCTATGTGTGTGAGGATTAAAAGTGACATCCCATTCTGAAATTCTAAGTAGACCTGGTTTAAGATGAATATTACCTAATCTCCAAAACTATTCGAGTTTCTATTGAGAGTTGAGAAGAATATGATAATACCCTTTGCCGATGGGGATCATCTTCCAATTGGTCGAATTCCGGCAATGTGCAATTCTTCTTTTGAGATCTGTTAGAGACCAAGTTCGGTCACCTGTGATATAGACGACATGACCAAGAACCGAGTATTTGCACAATGATTTCCTTTTGTTCAGCACTTCGAGATCTGCCTCAATGGAGAATCCATCATCCTCTAGTTTTTTGAAGAGTATAGGTCTATGATCCTTCACGCTACTGAGATCTGAGCCTTGAAGTGCATCGCGGAAGGAGACAGTTAAAGTCCGAAGTGGAACCTCAAGATTCCCAACTTCAATTTTTGAATATTCAGCATCTGAAGTCTCCATACTGTCCAAGGGGGGATTCCCATTGTAGATAGAAACCATCCATCGACGAAGATTAGGTCGAAACCAGGTTTAGGGTTTTTCGCCACAGCGCTTTCGCGAGCTCCATCCATGACTCCATCTGGGTGATTGTCGACTGACTCACCAAGTCGGCCCACTTATTACCCATCAGAGAGTAGGGCTCAGTGGAGAGCTTGGGACACCCCTACATTCATGAGATCATATGTCTTTATGGTGCGTCGTCTTCTATCATCTCCGATCGAGATGCTCGCTTTACTTCCTGGCTTTGGAAGGGGTTGTAGGAGGAATTTGGGACACAGCTATGCCCGAGCATCGCCTTTCACCCACAGAAGGAGAAGACCATTCAGACACTCGAGGACATGCTCTGTGCATGTTTCCTCGACTTTGGTCATAGCTGGGAGGATCACCTTCCCTTGGTGGAGTTTACGTACAACAACAGCTACCACTCAACCATCGGGGTGGCACCATACGAGGCATTGTACGACCGACCTTGCAGATCACCTCTGTGCCAGACAGACCCTGGGGAGGCAGCACTTGTAGGACCAGAGATGGTCCGGCTATGACAGAGAAGGTTCAGATCATCCAAGAATAGATGAGGACTGCAAAGATCTGACATAAATCCTATGCTGATAGGAGGCGGAGACCACTACAGTTTGAGTATGATGACCACATTTTCATACGGGTCTCACCTTAACGTGGATTACGGAGATTTGGCCGGGGCGGAAAGTTATATCTGCGCTTCATCGAACCATTCCAGGTTCTTAGCAGGATAGGAGAGGTGGCTTATCGCCTGGCTCTTCCACCTCAGTTACACCGGGTGCATGACGTCTTCCACATATCTCAGCTGAGGAGATACATGCACGACCCAACACATATCATTGATCACGGGGAGTTGGACATCGATGACAGGGTGAATTTTGCAGAGGTACCAGTGGAGATCGAGGATCAATAGGATTGGGTCCTACGCGAATGATTGATTCCTCTATTGTGCATCAGGTGGTAGAATGGGAACCTCCAGGAGAGCACATGGGAGCGAGAGGATCAGATGCATTCACAATACCCTCATTTATTTCCCTAGTATATGATGTATCTTGACGGGGACGTAAATCCCTGAGGTGGGAGTAATGTAAAGACCCATAAATTTCAAGGAAATTTTTTTCTTAAATTTTTTGGGATTTTACAAGTACGCAGTTTCTAACAGCACCTGATTCCGAGGCCTGGTGTGCCTGGAATCAATTTCCGAATTTTAGCTCGGGTATGTTCAGTGAACGAACAACCAGGTTTTCTATCTTTTGAACCGATGCTCGGAATTGAAATATGAGGGCACCGATGGAACCACAACGATGGTAATTTCTTAAGAGGACCTTTACCGAAGGTTCGTTTTCTTGGGAGGAGTTGTAAAAAAAATGTGGATTAAATTAAAAGTAAAATTAAAGTGTGTTACAATTTTATTTCTTTATTATAAGTGGTTATATCCTAGGTGTGGTAGTTGGGGTGGGACCCACTAGTTACTAACAACCCGTGAGAGGATAAAGGTGAGGTGGGGCCCACATGAGCCCCAACTCTTCACATTCCCTAACTCCCTAACTCCCCCCTTTATTTGAGTAACTCCCCTCTCTCCCTCTTCAAGGCTTGCCAACTTAACACATAATTAATTAGAAAACTCATGTTTATTTAATTAAGTGATTTGGTTTTGAATTTTGTAATTTGAAATGCATTCCATGTTTTAATAAAATAAGAGGAGTCTTATTTTATTTGGGGGTTGGTTCATTGTATTGAGGATTGGAGGAGAGAGCTCTAGTTCTTGGAAGAACTTCATCCTTCTGCGAAGAACGTCACCCTTCAACGAAGAACGCCGTCACCACAAGGAGAGATGACATGTCATTCCTTCATCTCATCACAGCTAGTGTGAGATGACGTCCTCTCCTTGGACACACTCCATCTCCTTCTTCGAAAACATACCCCACGGTGCCATATTCCGCGTTGCCGGAAAATGAAATTGTTAAATTGGGGTAGGGGTTATATTCGATCAAGATTAATTTAACATTCTTCATTGATTAATTTGGCCCCTTGTTATCGTCATAACGGGGGAAGATCGGGCCGCACAAACACGACCGATCCTCCACCCCCTTTTCTTGATGATCCTCATTGAACTTTTCGGCGAAGGCTATGCGGTGTTGTTGCACTGTGCGGGAATGAAGAGGACCACGGCCGGAGTAGGCCGCGGCGGAGGGGTGCACCGCCGTCGCGCCGCGTCGGTCGAGGAAGAGACGCGGTGGTTCAGCAGGGGCGGCCGGACAACCGGCCGCCGGCGCTCCAGGAGGCGGGACCCCCGCAGGTCCATCGGCGACTCCACCGGCCGACCATAATGGCTGTCCGTTTTCCAGAAAAACTAGGGGGGGTTGAAACCCCCGACTAGCACATAGGGTGGACCCCATAGGGTCCACCGTTTGAGAGACAAGGGGGTGGCGCCCCCCTTCGCACCTCGCTCGGCCGCAAGCCGAGCCGCGGCCGGCTTCTGAGCTGGGCCGCAGGCCGTGCCCGACCGGGGTCCAGGCCGGACCGTGCACAATCGGTTTGGACCTAGACTCGTGTCGGGTCGACCCGATTTGGGCCAACCCATGGGGTATTGGGCCGGGTCGGACCGAGACCAAACCCCCTATTTTCGGACCAGGTTCGTTCAAACGCCCATATCTTGGGCTAAAGAACTCCAATCGATGCACCGTCAGTTGCGTAGGGATCATTGGATCGAGATAGTTGTTTCAGTATATTAGACTCAATATTTCAGTGAGGTTTGGGTATGGGAGGGTTGGTTTGATCTAGAAACCAACCGGGCTCTCGGAGCAGAAACACTCATAACTTAACGACCGGACGTCCGAATGGCGTTCATTCCATTAAGTTGAATTCTTCTTAGTGAGGCGGTTCTTTTGGATTACTACACAAGATGTTTGGATGCAGTTGGAGTATGGTCGGGTTGGTTTCAGCTTAAAAACCAACCGGGCCCCTAGGACGGAAAGGCCAGTATATCTCAGACCAGGCGTCCAATTGAAGCATTGTCTATTGTGTTGAGTTCCTATTGACGAGACGTAACTTTTTGATACATCAAACATGGACTTCGTGACAGTTGATGTATTGACCCCTTGGATCGTGGAGCGGACCCTCCCAGAATCGCGCGTGCTGTGTGCGGGAACCCTAGAGCTGGTTGTGACTGTGACGACAATGACGACTATACTTGAATCCTACGTGGATTCGGCAACGAGGAATATTGTACTTGGATCCTACATGGGTTCAGTATAGGAGATGATTTAGATGCTACATCCAATCATCTCCACCCCTCTTCGTGAGTAGTATACCTTTTTGAGCTGAGTCTTGACATTCAATCATTATCATCGATAAGATTGACTTTCTTTCCTGTGTGGATTGGGTTGTTCATTCCTCTGTGGACTGGGTTGAAATTTACTATGTGGACTGGGTTGTATTTGGGCTCGTGAGTTGGAACCAAACAGTAATTGATGACTTAGGTATATGTATGGGAATATACCTAGGTAGAGTTGGTTGATACTTTGTGTTTTTATCTTTCTTTTGTGGATTATCCTTTGTGGATTCTGGGAGAACTTCGGGGGTCTCAGGGTCCCTAATGAGTATCGTATACTCACCCCTGCATGGGCTATGCCCGCACTACGTTGTTTTGGTTGTAGATGAAGGACAACTCTGAGCGTGGTTGAGGCTTGTGGAGCGGAACGGTATCCGGAGGAGGACTATCAGGTGGGATGTACACAGAGCGGACGGCTGGACCCGAGGAGCTGAGGAGACCATCTCTACCCACCCTTCAGGTGGGATAGCTGGAGGACGACTTGGTGGTTGCTGATTTACTTTACTACTGTTGTACTTTTTTTTCAGTTGTACTGTACTTTCAGTTGGGTTTGTATTCTGGCCCATTTACTTTTCAGAACTTAATATTGTACTCATTTTACTTTGTGTTTACTTCAGCCTGCGTAGTCTAGTGTTGTTTACTTGTATAAAGGCCATGCCTTCACTTTTTATCTGGATTTACACCTTTGTTGCTAGTCTCTAGCCCATGGCCTATGGAAGGTGGGCTTGGTGTAGTCACGGCATGGGCCCCGAGGACGGGTCGTGACACTAATGCTCCATAAATCTTCATGGACTTGATGAATAAAGTCTTTAGGGATTACCTCGAAAAATTTGTGGTAGTATTTATAGATGATATTCTAATATACATTTAAATAAATGAAGATCATGAGGAGCATATAATAATTGTACTAGAGACCATGCAAAAGGAGAATATCTATGCAAAGTACAACAAGTGTGAGTTATGGTTAAAGGAGGTCTCATTATTAGGCCATATCATCACAAGAAATGGGATATCTGTGGATCCATCCAAAACAGATGCAATTGATGGATGGTCGAGGCCAAAATCTGTAACGGATATCCATATCTTCATGGGGTTAGCTGGATATTATCGATGATTTGTGAGAAACTTCTCATGATTTTCCAACCCTCATACCAAGCTAACTCGGAACGGAGTAATGTTTTCTTGGAGTGATGAATCCAAAGAAAGCTTTAAGGAGTTGAAAAGGAGGATTATCATTGCTCCCGTGCTCACTTTACCCACATGTGGAGAATTCTTTTTGGTATTCAGTGAATCTTTGTAGAAGATCTTGGGCTGTGTGTTGATGAAAAATGACAAAGACATTGCCTATGCATCAAGGAAATTAAACGTTCATGAGTAGAATTATCCAAAACATTATTTAGAGTTGGCTACGGTGATCTTCGCTTTAAAAATTTTGCGGCATTATCTCTTAGGGGAGAAGTGCGAAATATATACGGACCACAAAAGCCTCAAGTATATATTTACACATAAAGAGTTGAACAAGATCCAATGACGATGGTTAGAGATGATCAAAGTCTATGACTATTCAATCCATTACCACCCTGGGAACACAAAAACAGTGGTAGATTCTCTAAGTAGAAAAGAACCATAAATTATTTCATTGATGAGAATTGAGAAGGACCCAATGTTCGTAGATTTGATGAAGATGGAAATAGTAACCATAAATAAGGGATCATCATCAATACTTTCACAAATGATTGCTCAACTGTATCTTTTGGAAAGGTTAATGGATGCTCAAAAGGATGATGTGCCAATTTAGAAGAAATTGTAAGCTATCAGAAGAGGGAAATCATCAGAGTTCAATGTTAATGAAGAAGGAATTGTGAGATTTGGGAAAAGACTATGTGTTCCATCATGTCTGGAGCTGAAGAAGGATCTTTTTTATAATGTGCATAGTTCAAATTTATCTATTCACCCCGGAAATACAAAGATGTATCAAGATCTATGAGAGAATTATTGGTGGGATAATATGAAGAAGGAGATCGTTGAGTATACATCAATGTGTCTGGTGTGTCAAAAAGTGAAGGCAGGGAGGTAGAAGTCTAAGGGGATGATGCAACCATTTCCCATACCAGCATGGAAATGGGAGAACATCATCACGGACTTTGTCACCAGACTTCTGGAGACATCAAAAGGCAACAATACAATCTGGGTTGTTGTGGAGGATCTTACAATGTCTGGACACTTCATTGAAATTTGGGAGGATTTCTCATTGGATCAGCTGGCACATATATATCAGGTAAGTGGTAAGGCTGCATGGAGTACCACTATCTATTGTATCCGATCGAGATCCAAGATTAACCTCTATGTTTTGGAAGAGTTTCAACATGCTCTAGATACTGAGCTGAACTTCAGTATAGCTTTTCATCCTCAAATTGATGTCCAATCCGATCGGACTCTCGAAACACTTGAGGACATGTTGAGATCGTGTTCTATGGACATCAAAGGAGGGTGGGACCAACATCTTCCAACGGTTGAATTCTCATACAATAATAGTTTCCACTCCAGCATCTGAATAGAACCTCATGAATCCCTGTATGGGAAGAGGTGCAGAGCACTGACATGGGGATGAAGTCGGTTAGCGTAAGCTTCTAGGACCATAAATGGTCAAAGAAATGGTGGAGAAGGTGAAAACCATTCAGCAGCATATCAAGGCAGCCTAGAGTCGACAGAAGAGTTATGCAGATAACTGTTGATAAGACCATGAGTTTAAAGTTGGATACATGGTATTTATATGCATATCTCTATGGAATAAGGTCATGAGTTTTGTAAAGAAAGTTAAGTTAAGTCCTAAGTACAATGGCCCCTTTGAGATTCTTGATCACATTGGGGTTGTGGCCTATCAACTAGAACTTCAACCTACCATGTCCAAAGTACATGATGTATTTCATGTATCCCTCTTAAGGAAGTATATACCAGACCCTTCACATGTACTCTCTTTAGAGGTAGTACAATGATAGGATGATCTTTCTTACGAGGAATAACCAGTGAAGATCTTAGATCATAGAGAAAAATTTCTATGAAATAAGACAATTTCCCTCATCAAGGTGTTGTGGTGAAACCAAAAGTTTGAAGAAGCGGCATGGGAATCAGAGGAAGTGATGAAGTATAGTTACCTATATTTTTTTAGAGTGGAAAAAGGAAATTTCCAGGGTGAAATTTCTTCAGGGGGGAGATTGTAACGAACCAAACATTCATTAATGAATATTCCTCTTAATCTAATTAAATATTTTATTATGGTTATATAAAATGTGAACTTCACTGGTTTTATGTTTCTAGATTTTAAAATACCATTATGAATTGTGACTTTTGATAATATAGTCATTGAACATTGATCACATGATTAGTATAAATATAGGGCTATAACAAATCCAATTTACATAGACAAAGAAAGCGATGGACTCATCCAGTAGACTTTCCCTATAAGAAGCCCATTTTTCTGAGCTTGGAAAGGAGGTGGAACCATTGGGATTCACTCTTGACCAAGCCCAAGCCGAGTTTGAACATGTTAAGCTTGAGCGGAACTGACTACTGGGGAAGTGGAAGTTAATAGAGATTACCACCCAAGCGATGTTATCCGAGCAACCCCAAGAGTCAGTCACCATCACCCACCTTACCCTTTGGTCTTATGCGGGTGTTATAAGGGGTTATGTAAAAAGATCCTAGCACTATGACTATGTACATTATTTTTTTATAAAGAATGTGCATTCATTTTTTTATTGTTACTTTGTAAGTAGTTTTTAATAAACAAATAATATTTTTAGTTAACATTCAACTAAGAAATGTATTTTGATCAATAAATGGATTCCTGAATTAAATAATATTTTAATAAAATGTTATTATAATTAAATTAATTTTTATTAAATATAAATGATCATATAATTTTATGAGTTCAATTGTAATTTTTATTCAGGATTGAAAACTGTTTTTGTCAGAACCCATGATTTTTTGGTAAATGTTAGTATTTATTTTAAAAGTAAAAATTCGAATATTTATAAAATTATTAAGATAAAAAAATATTATTTTTGGAATCATGAAGTTGAAATTATCCAATGGTGAATTTTTCCTAATTTTCAGAGGCAGTCGAATATTTGGGTAAAAATTAAATATCGTTTAAATATATAATGTGTTTTATGACATCATAATGACCCAATAGTGTTGTAATAAAATACTATAAACATTATTTTCGGCCAATATATGTTTTATCATTAAAATAATGTAATTTTAGATTTTTTATTTATTTTTTTTTACAAAGATTTTGTGGACCCTCCAAGAGTTATAAAACATTTTGTCTTTTTAAATTGGTTTCCTTGAATGTGTGACTCACCTCCACATAAGCAACCCTATTATTTTAAGAAGTTCGTCCATTAGCCTTATAAAATATTGTTTTCCACTCACCTTTGGAAAAATAAATTGGCAAAAACAATTGGCGGGATTGTGGTTTTGATTAGTTTAATTGAGGTGTCCCAAACATAAATAATAAAGGATTCCCTCTCTTTTCCTATATAAACCCACCCAAGATCCCACATCCTCTTCACTCAGAGCCTTTGGAGTTCATCCACCCCCGTCTATCCGCTCACAAGAATCATCACAAGGTGCACCAACCTCCAAAAACTCTTCTCTCAAGCCTCTCCCAAGACTTTGGGATCACATTTCCATGTAAGGGTTTTCCTCTATTCTCATTTTTGTCCAATTTTCTTTAAGTGGTTATTCTATTTTGTTTTCAATTACAAATTCTGGGGTATGATTTCACACCTCCTCATACTTCCTTATTTATGTTTTAGGAATGAGAGACCCATTTATCTCTCATTAATGCCTCCCATGTACACCTGTTACCATGTCGAAATTCCATAAGGGATTTCTCTCTCCCCTTTTACATCCACGTAATTCTTTTGCATTATGACTCTAAATTCCATTGTTTTTATTGGGAAATGTATCTATATGAACACATTATTGTCAATTTCATGTAAATATGATTATACACCCTTTTCTCATTCATAAACCATTTTCATGGATCCTTATATGACGCTGTTATGCTGCCAAAATTGCACCACGTTTTTTCAAACCAAGATCATTGTGTAGTGAATACCATACCCATGTCTCTATCAAGGGTATTCACCTTTATGCACATATACATATTGAATGGTAATTTCATGTATTTATTCCACATTACGTAATCATGGAATAACTTATTATGTTGATCGATTCTGTGTTATATGACCCATGTGGCACACTTATGCATGAAATGAAATGTTTAAGAAGGGTGTTCCCTAATAGTGCTCCAATACATTTGGTAAAGTATAGTATCATGATACATCATGTGAAATGGGTGTTCACTCATGATAATTCAGGTGCAATGAGATTTTTCTCTTGCTTCATATGCAATGAGGGTTTAATCATGCCTTATGTGCAATGAGCCTTGGCTCATGCTAATTCAATGTTAAGTGTTATTGCAACATTTCCATGTTATGATTATCATGCTTTATCATGCCTTTATGTTCATGTTTTATTGTGCTCCATTGATATTCCTATTGTTTAACATGTATTTTATTCCTCATGTTATTCCATGTTTATTCCCTTACTGGGATTTATAGCTCACCCTTTTCTTTTGCATGTCCTTAGGTTATCCCATGCAATGCTAAGAATGAGAGAATGTAGTGGTCATGTAAAGGAATTTTTCGATAAAGATGTTGTGTGTTTTATGTTCTAAACTGTTATGTAATGTTCTTAATCCTCAAAGACAATAGACATATCCTTGGTATATATTTTATAAAGTGAATATTTTGTGTAATAAATCAGGTTTAAGTGAGTAATAAAAAGAAGGGTTTTTATATTCCATTTATAGTGTTAATTAATCACATCATTTTTAGTGGGAGGTAGTCCACATTTCTCCAAATGAAATTATAATTTTTATACAAAATGGAAAGCATGATGGTATGTGTTATATAATGAATTCAAAATCCTAAATATATCCTAAATAGCGTATAAACATGCACAAAAAAACACATACACACACACACATATATATATTTATATAAATGAGTTCCCATCATAATTCCAAACCATGACAGGCGGTAAAGGAAACCCGAACAATATCACTTCGTGAGGCAATAGTTCAACGTACACAAGAACTGGAAGTTTTTTACCCAATAGATGGATGTGTGTGTATGTGTAGGTAAAACAATTATAATAAAAAAATATTAGTATACTGAGGAAACTTATTTTTAATATAGACATATAATAATAATATTTTTTTGGTGGAGAATGAAAATAAAACAAAAGAGATTAAGGAAGGATGTTACCTCTTATTTGGGTAACTCCTTTTTGCTTTCACTAAAGGGTTTACTTGGACAGATTTATTCCAAAATTTAGGATTATAAGATGAAGTTAGGTATGTTGGGAGGATATTTAGTCATAATTTTTATAGAAAAAAGGACTTTATATTTGGGAATTCGTGGAATGGGTGAGAGTCTTTTTATATTGGAGTAGGAGCGGCATTCTTTTAATTTTTTGAAAAAGAATTCCACCGACATTTTTACTATGAAAAGTGGATCAAATAATGGAAAAAAATAAAAGATAATGGTGTATGGGTTCTAAATATGGATATATAATGGATTTTGGACAAGTTAATAGGTCATTTGGGGCCTTTGTATTTTGGTTTAGCCAATTATTAATCTAATTTTTCTCTTAATCACTAGAATTAATTTTAATCACTTTCATTAATATCTTTTGTAACAAAATAAGTTGAAATTATTATAAATTATAAATTAAGATGATTCCAAATATGGAATCAATATTTCCAAATTCAAATCACATAATTTGAATAGATTAATGGAAAATTAATCATGTAAAAGTGTCACGACAAGAAGTTTGTTTCAAAAACAATTTAAAAGTTTTGAATTTTTGGAAAAGAAATTTCAATGTTAAATTAGTTCCAATGAACTAAATTGGGTTCATTTATGTAAAAAAATATCATAAAACGTTAAAACAAAATTAAAATATAATTTAATTTTATAAATATATTTGATGAGAAAGTAGTTTTGAATTAAAATTCAGATTTTTTCACCATTCTTCCAAAAATGAAGTTTTTTTAGAAAAATCTATAAAATGCACTCTAAGATAATTTATACATGATAAATTCAAAAATTATGTTTATTTTACAAATTTAAATTACTAAAATTTTCAAAAATAAATTTTATTATTGTTTTTATAAGGACATAAAATTCACTTCATTTAAGAAAAATGTATTTTCAAACATACAAAGTCTTTACCAAAATTATGTGTTTTGTTATTATTAAGTTTTATTTATAAAAATAAATTATAAATAATATTTAAAAATTATTTATTAGTGTTCATATTAATATGTTTAAAGGCTCGGATATAACTATCTTGTTTAAATAACTATAACAATAAAATGATGTTATATAGAAACTCGTTGTTGCATGTAACTCAAGTCAAGTTGGTGTTGTATGTAGAAAAAGATTATCTTGGTGTACTATATAATAAAATTTTGACATACTGTATCATGAAACATATGAAATAATTGAAAATCAATCCATTCAAAAAAAAATTCACAAAGAACTTGTGGTGTTACATTTAGTTAATTGCTACTCAAATTTATCACTCTTCATCAATAATAGAGAAGAATTATCTATTTTTTATATTTCTAGGATATATGTGATGGATGTGGTAAGGTTTCATTGAGTACCACATTCAATTGTATCTTATCAGTATTTTAAGTATACCTCGAAGTTCTAGTGAAGTATTCAATAGGCTCTTGTTATATTGTTAATTTTTAGAACTACATATCATATTTGGAAAGACAGTCAGTCTGAGTGAATAATTGAAACCTTAGAGTACATGTCGATATATTTTTCTCTAAATTTAAAAGTTTGTTGGGATTAAAACCTTTTTCTAGTCAAGTTTTATTACAAAAAATATATTTCACTCAAGAATTTTGATGGATCGTTGTAAATCCCTATATATAAATAAACATAAACATCTAACATGCTAGAAAGTAGTTGGAGAAAGAAAGTTATTAAGGTTTGAGATAGATTAATAAATTGCAGAGAATTTTAGATCCATTTAACAACGCATCAAGGAAGCTCGAAGTCATCATTAAAGTTATACTGACTATCACTAGTGTGATGTAGAATTTGAAGATGGTGATAAGTTGTTTCAAAGAATTTTTACGTAGAATATGTTGAAGTGATTCGGAAAGAAATGAAAATAAGACCAATATATCTAAATAACTTTTAATTTATTGATCATATCATGATGGTATCCTATCAGTTGGCACTTCTTCTAATCCTCTCTCAAGTCCTTGATGTGTTTTATGTATATATCCTAAATAAGTACATACCTGACCCTTCACCTATACTAAACTAAGTTGTCATATAGTTGGAGCATAATATTTATAATGGGAACAAATAGTAGAGATTATATATCATACAAATAATATTTATAGAAATAATACCACTCCCATAGACAATGTTTTTTTAGTGAAAACACCAATTTGAAGAAGCTATGTGGAAACCTGAGGAAATGATGAGGTTCAATTATTTTCATTTGTTTTTGTCAGACTGCTAAATTTAGAGGTAAAACATATTTTAAGTGGGGTATAACGTCATACCATGGCATTTTATAAAATATTTTTTTATGAATAAATTTAATTTCATTGATAGCTTGTGTTACATGCAACACCGAGTTTTAACGAACCTTGACAAACTATTAATATTATTATATAAAAAATATTTTTATTAACTTGAAATTAAAATCGGTTTCATGAATATTAAATACCACATTTTAAATATTAATTATATTGGTTTTATATATTGAGAACATATTTATTAAAAATACATAATTTTTGGTAAAGTCATTATATGTTTTGAAAATACTATTTTCCCAAAAAGTTGGATTTTTTATTTATTTTTGAGAAGAATAATGAAATTATTTTTTGTAGAAATTAGAAAATTTATTTTATAAAATGAAATTTATTTTTAAATAATAAATATATTTGAGTAATTTTTTGTGATTTTTTTTTAAAGATTAATTTTTTTATGAATATCTAAAATGCTGTTTTTTATTGAAAAGTGCCCTTTTGTTTAGAGAATTTATAAAGATAATTTTTATTTTAAATGAATTTAAAAGTAAAATTATTAACATTATATATAAATTAATCCAATTTCGTTCATTTTAATGATTTTAATTTTGAATCTTGATATAAAAACTTTTTACACTTTTGAACATTTTCCCTTTGAAAGTTCTCTTTCGCGTCGATTCTATGGGTTTAATTTTAAATTACTCTTTTCAAATTATATGAATGGAATTTTGGAAAAATGAATTAAATATTTTGAACCATAATAATTTAAATTATCTAATAGGTTCAAATTAAATTTTTACCATACCGAATAGTAAAATAGTAAAAATTATTTGATGTGGTTAAGGTAAAAATGGGTTTATTGGTGGTTAAACTAAACAGATAAGGGTCAAACATGACCCAAAAATTGTATAATTATTATTTTCTATTAATTATGGGAATTATAATATCTAAGGATATATAATGGTCTATTTTGGATCCTTTTTTATGTGAAATATTTAAGTACACATTTCACTTTTCAAAAGCATTACCAGTGTGTCACTCACTTCCCTTATAAACATCAACCCCTTATTCTCTCCTATTCACACTTAAAAAACTGATTTTTTTCACCAAATAAATTCCCATATATATTACTTAATTCCATAATATCATACTATAAATCTTATTTGGGTTATGAATCTAAACTTGTAAGGATTTTAGTGCAAACCAAAGGAGGTTACATGAAAAAGAGGTAGCATTCATCAATGAATGTTTTTATTTTATATATTCATCCACCAAATTCAATTATTATTAAACCATGATGATATAATAATATAATTATCTTCCATAAAATAAAACTTTATTATGTTACATTCAGGACTAACAATCATCTCTACTTTCATATAATGGAATATAAAATCACTATTCATGTGTACGACAGACAACCTCCTCACGAACTGATGTTATTCGTTTTTCATCACAACCACTCAAGGATTGTTATAATGACGATTTATATGTTTATATATGATATTAATGATATTATAATAGTTTTATAATAATTATATCACATATAACTTCATACTTTCTATTCATTGGAATAATATAATGTTGTTAGTGTGTACGACGGACTACCAGCTCCAGACGCGATATGATTTGTTCACGCTTTACATAGAAGGTAATAAGTATGGTTTTGTGGAACATATGTAATATATATGAAATAAAAACGATTATATAATTTTAATATATAATTTTCCTTTATTTATATGAATCCTTTAAAAAACTGGAAACAATGTTCATGTGTACGTATAACCAATTGTCTCCAATAATAGTGTATTTCATTTTTTATCTCTAAATTTTAAAGACTAATCTAAATAAATATATACTGAATATATATTATATTTATATAATGTTTAATATTCTAGATATTATTGATCCATGATCTATAAAATAGGACCACAAAAATAAAAAATCAAAACAAACATGAAAAACAAAATAGTTATTACCCGAGACATGACTTTAACATGGAAATATTAATACACGGGCAATAAAAGGTTATAAGTGAATCATATATTCTATTATATATATAATAATTCTTCATTATATTTTTTTATTAAAAAAATATATTTTTTTATAATTTAGTTTTTATTTTGTATGAAGGTATTGAAGACTTAAGTTAATGGATTTATGTATCACTTTTATGTTCTCTGAGACACAAGTCATATTCCCCATGTGTTTCTTTAATATGTTTTAAATAATTCACATGAATTTATGTTATAATTATAATCCTTAAAATTATCATAATTTAAATATCCATTTCAGTATCTCTCTTCCACGGAGCTAATGATTCCAATTTACTAAAGTGGTGAGTGTTTTATGTTACACTCTCGTCATTTATCAGGATTAGTCCTAATTATGCTTGAAATGATGAAATATCATGATCTATCACTCAATAAAATCATTTCTTTTCATCTAATTTTGTTAATTTTTAATAATACAAGTTTTCCCTTCATTTTAATCTCTTTATGTACTCAATATTTTAAAATTATGTTTTTAAGAAAAATCATCTTTATTTCTCTCTTTGGTCGAAACCCTTTTTCTTCCAAAACCATGTTTTATAAACATGTTTTCAAAAATTTATTTAACATTATAAAATTTATTTATTAAATAAATTTTTACCCAAGATTGAAATCTTTTTATTTTTATTTTTTGAATCAAATCTTCATTTCATTATTTAAACAATGTTTGTTTGGGTTTTACCAAAAATGGGAATGAAATATTAGTTTCAATGTATAAAACATGAATGGTATTTCTTGAAATGATTACCATTAATTTTTTTACAAATTATTTTATAAGTTTACAAGATTTTTTTCATTGAAAATGATTTTAACTTTTTTTTATATTTAAAAAATGATTTCATAGTGAAAAAGGGTATTTTCCTTGAGATATTTTCCAATGGTATTTTCAAAATCAATTTCCATCTATGATGAAATCCTTCATTGTTAATTTTTATTTAATAGAGATATGATCCAAGGATACCATTATTATTATTTCTCTAAATGGTTTATCTTTATGATGATGAGAATTTTATGAAACCCATTTCTCTTCCATGGGTTATACATTGATACAATGCTCATGAAACCCATATCTTTTTTTAACAGGTTATTCTATGATGAAATTATTATGAAATATATCTATTTTACATAAGTTATGATATAATAAAATGTGTATAAAAAACATTTTATTTCATGGGATATGGTATGATTAAAATTTTATGATCTTTTGGAACCCATACATATGATTTTCATAATTTGATGGGTGGGACCTATATCTACCTCCAGTGTTTTGGGTAGATATTTATATCTTCTAAGATATATAGGATTTTAATGGGAAGTAAACCTAGTTTAGTAAGGTTTTTGTCTGCTATTATGGTCTTGGGAGTGAACCATGACTAATATAATGGTTTGTTTAGTAAACTCAATCCACTATGATATCCTATGTAGTGATCCTTGGCTATTATAGAAATGATTTTCCATGATTATGTGTACTCCACAATTCAATGTCTTATTACAATTTTATACTCTCATGGATCATGTTATTTGATTTACTTATGATTCATTTCTTATGAACATACAATCTTTATTCCATGACTCAATATTATAATCATTGATATATAGGGTATGGTTTTAAAATTTTATGATCATATTCTCATTACCTTATGTTCATGTTATGCCTCTGTATATCCATTAATTACTATTGTTGAGTATATAATCTCTCCCTTTATTATATTTCCTTTCCCCATTTTATGAATAAATGTATTATGTATGATATGTCTATGAAGGGTTCTAGTTATGAAGAATTCAGTTGGAGATTATGTAGTTCACAAATGAACTTGTTGTTTACTTTTCAATGTTTTCAGATACACTATACCATTTTGGTCCTCAGGAGTGTGTTTGTATAATGTAATGAATTGTATTATAAAAACATTTAATATGAATATATGAAAATCATGGGTAATTATATTGGTATTAAAGGATCAGTTTTGTTAAAATTTTGAAACTAGTATGAAAAAACTTTAGTGAGATCCTTAAGGATATGTCTGAGGATAATTATAAGGATGAATGAGTGTATAGGAAAATAGCCTAGAATTTTGGTGCAGGATTGAGTAAGTGAATTCCATGAAATTAAATCCCTAACTAGACACTACAAGTGGATTTTTATCTAGATTAGATGTACCCTTGGGTAATAACACTAAAAATGGTTTATTGAGCTACTCTTGATCATTAATTAGTGAATGAAAATGGGCCTTGCTACACACTTGGTTTGACACTCCCATGGTTTATGTTATGGAAATTCATAAACTCTTTATGAACCACCATAAAGTATTTAAATATAATATGACTATAAATAACCTAGGATAAAATTAAAGTGTCACAAATTTAAATGAATGGGTCCTTATTTAGACATTATATAAGTAATTTTTCATGATTATGTGGTTCCACACTATGATTATTATTTCATACACGATTATTTTTTGTTTTAGTGAATGGATGGAACCTGAAGAAAACGAGTTAATAATGAGGGAAATGGAAAATAAATAGATTTACCTCATGAAAATTAAAAATTTGTTGGAGTAGGAATGAAAAATATTGTTTCAATGGTCACATAGATTTCAAAATCCATGAATCATATTGAACATCCAAATAAAAAAATGAAGGAACAACATTCTATTTATCCATTCATGAAGAAATGTCCACCTACCTTCATTGGATCCACTGACCAACTAGTTACTAATAAATAGATTAGTACCATTGAGAATATATTTTTCATCATCAAGTACTTGTAATATAAGAAAATAATTATGGTTTTCCATCAATTTGATGTCGAAGAAGATCAATGGTGGACTCTTATAAAGAATAAAAAGGAACACGATGAAAATGAATCCATGAATTGAGACAAGTTCAAGAACTTATTTTTCAATAAGTAATTTTCTTGTATTATTTGCATGAAAATAGAGGAGTTACACAAGATAAATAAAAAGGATGATGAATATATTGGTAAATATAAGGGAATTTTTACAATACTTTCAAGGAATGCTTTTGGTATTATCATCCAACCATAAAGTAAGGTCGGTTGATTCTTCAAAGGCTTAAAACCATGTTTATGAAAGGATATATCCATAAGAGACTTCAGTATCCAGGATGATATTGTTTAATGATCTATAAAGGTGTAAATATAGGATAAAGTTTTATATTAGTCTAATGGTTTTTATAAAGAGAGAAAAATATAATTCAAAGGAGAATCTAAAAACCATGGAGAGAAGAAGATTAGCTTCCCTTTAAGCTCAATGTGTGGTAAGAAGAATAGGGGAAATTTTCTTATGGGGACTAGTAAATATTTTAAGTGTGTATGGGAAGTTCATCAGGTAATATAATGAAAAATTAGTGGGAAGTAGTTAGCTAATGATGCAAATAGAGAGAAATATCCACATGATTCACCACCCATACTCCAGTGTTTCAAAATAAAGGATAATGGGAAATAATCCAACCAGTTCCCATATCTAAAGTTTAATGGTGATGATCAACATCAAAAATATCTTAAGATGGGAGAAAAAGGGAAATTTCAAGCGGTCATAATTTTTGGTAAGGGGTGTGATAACTATGTGGTGATAGTTACAATTATCAACCATTCTAGAACTACTAATTTCTTATTTGACTAGGGACCTACCAATTAATTTATTTTTAAAGAATTTTATATGGGTATGAAGATGACAGAACAATAATTAGATGTATAATTATCAATGTACACCTTCAATGTTGTGATAATTTCCTCTCAAGTATATGATTCCTCTCAATCTGGAATTTGGTAGAATTTACTTCTAGAAAATCTTATCTTTCTTCCACTGGGTTAATTTATAGTCATCTTAGGAATGGATTAGAATTCTCTAAATAAATACCACATCAATTTTTTATAATGGTTAGTAATATTTGATATTAAAAACCAAACTATGTTCATCTATCAAAGTGGTGATAAGTATGAACTTATGATGGAGATCGATTTAATCATATGTGTCTTTATTTCCATTTAGAAGGGGTGTTTATCTTAGATAGTTGGGTATAATGTTGACATAAATGAAATTATTATAGTGTGATATCTTTTTATGTATTTTAAAAATATTTTCCTAGTATTCCACTAAATTATTAAGTTGAGTTTTAAAAAGAATTCATATGTAGTGCCACACAAATTTCAAATAATCCTTATGGAATTCCCCTAGTTGGGTTATGGGAATTGAAAAAGAAACTCTGGGATAACCTTAAAAAGGATTCATTTAGAAAACACTGTCACCTTGGGGTTCACCATTTCTTTTGTTAAAAATAAATATGGATTGATTTAAATCTTCATTGATTATCAGGTTCTGAATAAGATCCAGGTCAAGAAAAACTATCTTCTACCCCGTATTGATGACCTATTTCATCAATTATGTAGCGCTCAATACTTTTCAAAAAGTGACCTTCATTCTATATATCATAAATTGAGGGTTGAGAAGGAGGATATGACCAATATATCATTCTATAAAAAGTATGGAGGCTATCAAAATATAGTTATTCCATTCGATCTTACAAATCCCCCTACTATCTACACTGATTTGATGAATAGAGACTATAGAGAATACCTTGATTAGTTTGTGGAAATCCTTATCCATGATATTATTATATATTCAAAGAGTAAGGAAGATCATGAATATAACTTTATTGATTTTATAAATACCCTAACAAAGGAGAAATTATATTTAAATTTTAAAAAACTGTGAATTTTGGTTCCAAAATGTTTCATTTTAGGTCATATAATCCTAAGAGAGGGTATATCGATAGATCCATCAATGAATGAGGCTATTGATTGTTGGCCCAGACCAACCATGAATGATTAAGATCCCTAGTTTTCTTTATTTATATGGATATTATTGATGGTTTTTGAATATTTTCTCACAATTATCTAATCAACTCACTAAGTTAACTCAAAATAGAGACAAGTTCTTATGGCTAGATGAGTGTGAGGAAAAGTTCAAGGAAATGTACAGAATATTAGTTAGTGTGCCTATAGATACATTACCCAGTATTGGAGATGGATTTTTAATCTATAGTGATGTATACAATATAGGATTGGGATGTGTTCTTTTTCATAATGACATGCTTATAGCCTATAACTCATGATATTTAAAGGTTCGTGAAAAAAATTACCCAACTCATGATTTGGAGTTAGCTGTATTAATTTTTAATTTAAATATGTGAAGGTATTATCCTTAAAGAGAAAAGTTTTATATATATGCCAATAACAAAATTTTAAGAAATATATTCACATAGAAGTAGTTGAATATACATCAGAAAAGATGGTTATAGCTAATAAAATATTATGAATGCTCAATACATTACCACCTTGGGAAAGCAAACAAGGTGACCAATTCATTGACTTGAATGTATAATACTAGATTATCCTTGATGAGTATAAAAAAGATAAAATGTATTAGGATTTCCAAATAATGGATCTAGAAATCCTAAAGGTATGGGAGAAATGTTAGCTTTCTCAATTGAATATACAACCATCTATCCATGTGATGCTTAAAGAGGTGCATAAGAAAGATGTTGAGCTACAAAAGAAGGTTCGAAATGTTTCTGGATTTAACCTTAACTATGATGGAATGATAAAGTTCATGAACTATGTATTTATTTCATCAATTACAAATTTAAAGAATGAGTTGTTTGAGTGATATCATAGTTCCCCATTCTCTATTCATCCTAGAAGTACGAATATGTATTGTTATTTTACAGAGTATTTATATTGGGATGGAATGAGAAGATATATCGAAATTTTTTTATCATGGTTTTTGTTAAGTTATAAATTTAAAATTGAGAGAAACAATTCTGAGGGGATATTAAAATCATTAGGAATACCAGAATAGAAATGGTAAAACATAACCATGGATTTTTTTCCAGAGTCCCCAAAACATCAACAGGGAACAATGTTATATGGGTTATGGTAAATCACATTATAAAGTCGTCACACTTCATCGTTATCAAATAATACTTATCTCTTCATCAAAATTATAGAATATATATTAAGAAATTGTTAAGGTTTCATGATGTACCACATTCAATTGTATTTGATTGGGATATGAGGTTTACCTCAAAGTTCTAGGGAATTCTTCAATGGGATCTAAATATGGAGTTATGTTTCATAATTGCATATCATCCTTAGATATATGGTTAGTCTAAAATAACTATTCAAACCATAGATGATATGTTTATATGTTGTTATTTGTATTTGAAAGGTGGTTGGGATTAACTGCTTCATCAAGTTAATTTTTCTTATGACTATAACTTTCAGTAAAATATTTAGATGGATCCTTATGAATCCATCTGTGGAAATAAATGAAGAGCTCCAACGTATGAGAATGATTTTGTAAAAAGAAATAAATTGGGACCTGATATAGAAAAATAAGTATCAAATAAGATTAGATCCATTCGAAAACACATCAAGGAATCTCAAAGTTGGAATAATATTTATGCTAACAATTGTCAGGGTGATCTAGAATTTGAAGTTTGTGACAAGGTATTTATAAGACTTTTTTCATGAAATATGGTAATGATATTTGGAAAGAATGGGAAACTAAACCCTAGGTATATCATTCCCATTTAAATTATTGATCATATCAGTATGTTTACATATTAGTTGGTGCTTCCACCAAACCTCTCTCATGAGAAAGTATATACCTAACCCTTCACATGTACTAAGCTCATAGGTTGTAATATTGGATAATTATCTTTTTTATGAGAAAACACAAGTGTATATTTTGGATTGTATAGATAAATATCTATTAAACATGGCCACTCCTAAGACAAAGTTTTGTGGTGAAACCACCAGTTTAGAGATGCTATGTGGGAGCCTAGGGAAATTATGTGGTATAAGTTTCCAAATTTTTTTCATTAGAGTGAATAATTTCCTAGATGAAATTCATTTTAAGTGGGTAATAATTTAACACCTTGATATTTTAGGAAATATTTCTTTTTAATAAATTAATCTTCTTTGATAGCAGGTGTTTCACGCAATACTGATTTTTAACAAGCCGTGAAAACCTACTCATATTTTTTAAATACCATTGTTATATATATGTTAAATATGGTGGAATGGATAGGAATAAATAATTTTTTAAAAAAAGTATAATTTTTTTATATAAGTAAAACATATTAATAAATAATACTTATTAGTAAAGTATTTATATGTTTCAAAATTATTATTTTCTTAATTTTTTATGAAGAATAATAAATTAATTTTTCAAAAAAAAAATTAAAATTAATTTTAAAAAATTAAATTCATTTTTTAAATCATCATTATATTAGGGTTATTTTTTTGGATTTTTCAAAAATGATTAGTTTTTTGATGAAAATTGGAAAATATTTTTTATATTGAAAACTACATTTTCATTAAAATAATTTGTAAGAATAGTTTTTTTTTAACAAAGATTAAAAGTAAAAATAGTTCAACTATATATAAATTAATCAAATTTAGTTCATTGGAAATATTTTTGTATTTATTTTTTATATAAAATCTTTTTAGACTTTTAAACATTTTCTATTTGGAAAACCACTTTCTCGTCGAGTCTCTAGGTAAGATTTTCAAATAAAATTTTTCACTTATATGAATGGAATTTGGAAAAATTGATTCCATATTAATAATAAAAAAAAATTACCTTATATAATAAGGGTAAATTAATATTTTTTTACCATAATAAATAGTTAAAATTATTTACCACGGTTAAGGTAGAAATGGGGTTACCAAGGTGTTAAACTAAAAATAAAAGTCTTAAAATGACCCAAAACTTTTTTAATTAAAATTATATGGACATATTTAGACCTTATAATTTCCAAGTCTCTATAATGGAATATTTTGGATCCTTCTTAAATGTGAAAAATTTCGGTACATCTTTTATGTTTTAAAAAATTATATATGTGTCTCTCACCTCACTTATAAAAGGTCACACCTTCTCCTATACTCTGCACACTTCCAAAAAAAATTGGTTCTTCCATGACATACCAAAATATATTCCTTAATTCTCTCCTATAATTACATAATCCTAATTTTTTTCATAAATACTACCTTCAAAAAATTTTGGTTCGAACCTAAGGAGGTTACTTGAAGAATATGTAATGTTATTCAATGAGTGTTTTTATTTTATTACTTCATCCACCACCTTAAATTATTATTAAACCATTATGATATAATAAAATCAATATAATAAATATATTCATATTATTATATATTAAATTAATGACCAAAAACCATCTACACTTCCATAAAATGGGATACAAAATAATTATTCATTTGTTTGGAGGACTTCCACATCACGAGCCAATGTTATTATTTTTTCCATATCCAACTATCACGATAGGTTATAATTATTTATCAAGTATTTATATAAGTTATTTATGATATAATTATAGTTTTAAGATTATTATATCACATATACCTTCTTATATTTCATTATTTGGGAATACGATGACGTCGCTCGTATGTACGTCGGACTACGACCACACAAAGGAATGTGACTCATTCACGCATTGCATAGAAGGTAATATGGATGAATTTAATGAAAATATATGATATATGAGACATAAAAATGATTCTGAAATGGTAATATATTATTTTACTTTTTTTCTTTCAATCCTTCAACAAAATGGAAGCAACGTTCATGCGTACATACGTCCTATCATCTCCCTGAACTGTGTATTTCATTTTCTAACACTAAATTTTATGGATTACAATAAGTAAATATATATTAAATATATATTATATTTATATTATATATCAAATTTTATATATCATGGAACCATGATCCATAAAAGAGGACCAAAAAATAAGAAATCAAAAAATACATTAAAAAATTGGTATTGCCCAAAACGTGACTTTAATAAGGAATTGTTAATAAAAATGTTATAAAAGGTAATAATTAAATAATATATGGTGTGATATATATAATTATCGTTCTTTATTAGATTTATTATAAACTTAAATTTATTATACATGATTTTTTAACATGTACAGTGGACGTCAAGACTTAAAGTATAGTATTTTTGTTTCACTTTTATGTTCTGTGAGACCAAATCCATATTCAGCATGTGTTTTTATATGTGGTATATATAATACCCATGAATGTATATAATTATGATTATACTTAAAATTATTTGTATTTACATATATATTTGGGGATCTCTCTTTCATGGGGATAACTATTAAAAGTTACTAAATAGGTAAGTGTTTTATATTACAATGCCATCATTTATCGTAATAGTTATGCTTCCAATGATGAAATATTATGATAGATCTATAAAGAAACTCATTTATTTTCTTATCCTATGGTTATTTAAAAATAATACATGTTTTCGATTCATTTTACTCCCTTTATATACTAAATATTTCAGATTGATATTTTTATGAGTAATCATCTTTATTTCACTCTTTTATCGAAAACCATTTTTCTTCCAAAATCATGTTTAACAAAAATGTTTTCAAAATTATTTTTTACACTATAAAAATTAATAATTAATTAATTTTTTACCCATTTTTGAGTTTTATCCAAAAAAAATTAAACTAATCTTTATGTATTTTTCAAAATAATTCTCGTTTGGATGTTACCAATAATGTGAATGGGATAATTGTTTTAAAGTATACTACATGAATTCTATTTTCATAAATCATGAAAAAATATTGTTTTATAGCCTCATTTATATATTATATAGGTTATTTTAAAAGAAAATTATTTTATAAATGTTTTATTCTTTAAAAAGATTCAAAGAGGAAATGTAATTTTCCTCAAAAAATGTTAATAGTGTCTTTTCAAAATACATTTCCATCTAATAGGAAATACATTGACGTTCGTTTCTCTTTACTAGGTATATGATGTAATGATACCATTATTATTATTTATATGAATGGATAATTTTTGTGATTATTATAATTTAATCAAAACCAATTTCTTTTCCACAGGTTATACCATGAAAAAATGATTATGAAACCAACTTCTTTTTTCATGGGTTATGCTATGATGGAATGATAAAATGATTATGAAAAATATATATATTTTATAGGTTATGATGTGACAAAATGTTTATTGAACCCAAAAATCACTTCGTTTATTTTATTCCCTATAGTCCCATTTTTTTATGTTTTCAAAACTACCCTTTTTAGTAGATTATGATTTTAGAAAATTTTCTTCAAATGATGAATAATAAAAATTACTAATTTTCAACTACATGATCCATTATATAATTCTTTATATAGGAATAAAAGATATATTATTAGTGATAATGAATCAATATGAGAGTTCATGTTTCATTATGTTAAGGGGTGTTGGATTCTATTTGATAGGTATGATTATATTCTTAAACATTTCATTTTCAAATATGGAAGGATATAAAATTACCACCATAGGTATATAAATAATTTAAATAAATTTAGCTGGGATTCAATCCTAAAACTTTTTCTGAAAGATAACCATATTATATTTCCTGAGAAGCTATAGTTTATGGGAAGTTTATTTTCAAACACATGGCTTAAAGTTCGTGTAATAAACATCATATACTATACTCTAATGGTGGTAATTGTTCATTTAGTATAATATTCCATGTGAACTTGATTTATATTGTGTGTAGTAAAAATTATCACAACAACAAGTTCCTTTTATGTTTGTGAGATAAAATAATGATAGAATTAGTACACATGAAGCTGGCCCATTTTCATTATATGTCATGTAAGAAATCTCACAGATATTTTAACTTTTTCCCAAAATCATGACATGAAGTTACAAGGAAACCATTGACAGTAACACTAGTTCAGTTTATACTATTATACATGAAATATTTATAGATCAAATATTTCCATGTGGAACCAAATGAAAATGGGTATCATAATGCATAGTACATTTCTGTGAAACAGAAACAAATAAATGAAGGCAGACATGCTAATTTTAAGTGGAAGAACAAAAATTACTTGAATCAAATATAGATGACTGGTTGTAAAGAAGAGTTAACACCCTCAAGAGTCAGTTGGGAAGTATGGTTCGTAGCAACACGGAGCTATGGTTTAGGGAAAAATGTTCCAGATGGGTTCTGGAGGCTCTTTCCCACATGGTATTTGGGAATTTTCTATCCCAATGGTTAGTAAAAACCATTGGGATAGTGGGATAGTGGGAAACTATGCCAATGGTTGACATCAACCATTGTAAAAACTCAACATATCCCAAATTTTTGATAAAACTATTGGTAAAACATTTCATCAAACCGTATGTACCAACAGTTTTCAATAACTATTGGTAAAGTATCCTTATTCCATTTTTTTAAACATTGGGAATAAAGGGTTGGCATAGGTTGGATTTCCACCAGAGTCATATCATTAGTTTTGTAAAAAATCTCATAAATTTTCACCTTACATTTTGTAAACACTTTCTTTAAATTATTCTCAATAATTTTTTCATCTCCCTCTAATTATTTACCCAATGTCAATTGATTTGGAAACAAATAGGTTCTCTTTATTTAAATACTAAGCCCAAAAAAATATTTATATAAATTACCACTATTTTAATATTGAATCCTCTTACATTTAAAACAAATAAGAAACCTCTCCTTCCAAACTTATCATAAATACCTTATCTTTTTTACCTTCTAAACAACATCTTCCATAAACTTCTTCCAGAATATGAAAAAAAAATTAACATATAGTTGTGGTGTACATCTTGTCATAGGTAATTTTATATGATAACTTTTCCTCAGATACTCATTTAAACTCCCACTAGTTCTTTACACCCTCATAGTAAAAACAAATTGAACCATCAAGAATTGGATTTGTGTAAATGTTTACCACAACACTAGAAAATGACTTGAATATTTTTCTTCTAGATTTTCCAAAAAAACATTTATTGTTTTCCTATTAAAAATATAGCCACTCTTTTATTGGTGATATACTTAATCCTTGAAATATTCTTCCGTTAATTTGATTTGGAATATTTTCTCTCAGTTTTCTTTTTCCAACATGGCACAAGAATATTTTTGAGACCTACACTATCAGCAATAACATATCAATTTGGAGAAATAAAAGTACAAGATTATATCTTATATTTGATACCACTCATCTCAATGTATTTTTAAGGTTATCCATGAACTTACATTGATTCATTAAATCCATCTCTATCCTTATTCAACCCATGTTCAACTATGAAACATGTTTCTTGTGTTTCAAACAAATCGATATTATTTTTCCAGTGATTTTTCATCAATATCACTCACCATTTTTTTAGGATCAAAAGAATTAAATTTATATTACATGATCTCATAAATATAGATTATTCCCTTCATAATTATCTCTTACTTATTGAAAACCACTCATTTATTTTCTTTCTCAAGATTCTTTTTTTCTTTATTTAGGTATAGTATTAGTCCAATGTAGAATTCTAATTTTTCTTTCAGATCTCAATAATGTTCTATACTTTATTCTATATCATCACTACTTATTGATGATTGAGATCCTTTATTTACATGAAAATGGAAACCAAATTCATCATACGAAGAAAAACGTGATCATGATTCTTTCTTTTCTTACTCATCAAATCACTCTTCATTCTATTGAGGTGATTCTTCTTCTAATCCCATTTTTATTTTTGAGGTCCCTAGTCATCTGATTCTGATTCTGATTCTTAAACATTATTCCTTGGACATTTTTCAGAAAAATGACTAGAGACACTGAAGATGTAACATTTTAGTATATTCTTAATCTTTATATTCTACTTTCCATTTTTAAATATCATTAATATAATTTTAATAAATTTAATTAAGTCTTAATCATCCTCATTATACGAGTCTTTATATTCTTTAGATTATTTTCCTCTATATTTTCCTTTTCTCATAGATTATATTTCCATTTTACCTTTTCCCTTCTTTTTGAGGGATGGAATTTTTATCACCTCAAAAGGTATGGTAATTTTGTGTGACTAAATTAATATAAAATATTCTATTTTTTACAAAGTTGATAAATTTAAATAAAACTGATCTAGAATATTTCTCATCATTTTTTATAGTGATAGAGTCATATATATTCTCAATGAATCCTCAAATTCTACTGACTATCTCGATCACTCTGGTGAAATAATCATCAATGTTTTCTTCATCAGTCATTTTTAATCCCTCCAATAGAATCCACTAATCTAGCAGTTTAGATTTCCTGGCTTTGAAAATACCATCATATCTACTTCTCTGTTTCTCCCAGATCTCCATGGAAGATTGTGGATCCAAGACTTCTATTTGGACCTTCTCTTATGGAAACATAAAGATAAAATTTTTAGCCTTTAAATCTAACTCTATATTTTTCTTAGAAAATTTTTCATTGAATTATCACCACAAATGGGTGGAAATCCACTATTGTATCATCAACCACTTCGAGCCCAAGTTATATGATGTGGGGTAGCATCTTATTCGTCTAAATATGATAATTATTTCCATTGAATATGTTAAAAAATCGTTAATTTATTGAGTTAATATTGTCCATGACAAATAATTATTTTTTATCTTTAGAGGTAACCTTCATATGATACCACTTGAAGTTACCTTGGCTGAATAGATCACTATGGGTGAATTAATGGACTCTTTAAAAAAAAACTATTTTTTCAAATTCAACATATTGAACTTTTTATGGTTCTTGATATAATAAATATATCTATTAACCGAACCTCATGTGTAGAATTTAAAATAGAGAGTATACAACAGAACTTATAAGGTTAGGTGTAAAAGATACTCCTTATTGGATTGGTTAGGCCCCCAAACAGGGATTCTTCACTATCAAACAAGTGATTACAACTACTGAAAATCCCATTCGGACCATTATAGAGTTACACAATGTTCCTCCACTTACATCACCCACTTAAAGATAAAAATACCTTATTCGGGGAATATCCCTCGCAAAATATCATTCTCTTCTCCTTGGTTTATTTTATACCACTTGGAAATAGGATCTTCCCCAACAAGAATATAGATAAATAGTTATGAATGTGTACCTCTTCAATATCTTTAACAGTTTCCTAGAATAGGTCTTCTAATCATGATACTTATTCCAGATAGAGTTCAATCTAGATTCTCCTTAACTTATTTAATTACTGAAGAATGAATCCCGGATTCATATCACCTACTTTACTCCTTGAAACTAGATGTATCAGTCTCTAACAATCTCATTATGAATACCATACTAGACATAATTTAAATTTTTTTCGCTTTATAAAGAATATAACTGATCTGGATGTTCCTAAAAATTGAACAATACTTGACTTCTCAACTATATTCTACTTTTATAGTATGAAAAATTATCATCATGGAAATTATATGATCACCACATAACATATGTTCAATTTTTTATACTATTTATTAAATTATTTAATTCTTTGCATACTATTTCTCTACAAATAAACTCAAAGAATTGAATTCTTCTTAATGAAACTTCGCATAGCTCTTTACTAGTATATAAATGACTTGATTTGTGAACATACCATATATCTAATTCTTTGTGAAGGGAAAATAATTTCTTAAACTGAATGCTTCGCATAGTACTGCACAAGTTTTGATAAACTCAACATGGAGAAAATATGAACTTCCACTCTCATTATTCACTTCAATAAACTTTTCTTACACATGATTACCCAAGTGTTAACTAGGTATTATAGGAAACACTTAATCTTATTAATACAAGATAATCCTCCAAATTATACAAATATATTCAACTATATGTGACGTTGAAAAATGCATAACCTCTCCCCACAAACTATATAGCCTCCACATACCTCTATTTTAAGATATCACAAGGAAATTATCTATGTCCATAAACTGCATGGCCCATATACTATTTTTCTCAAATAATTTACACATATAATTACTAAAAACATATTTTTTATAGCATGCATAAATCAATTTTATGAATTTTTATTTTCATAAATTGTGAGAATCTCACATAATAAAACCCTTTATCTTTGGAAACCTTCGGCATGACATTAAAAATTTCACATGTTTTTCTTAGTATTTAAACTTTTACACTTATCTGATTTCCAATATTCTTTCAAGCTTCAATTGATCTTGCATGGAGCTTGATATCAGTTTCAGTTGCTCAACATGAAAACCCTTAGGTGCAGAAGGCTTCATACATTGGAGGTTGAAGATAATCGATGACTCGAATGGACCACTAACATTCACATGATCAAACGAACATAATTTTATACGTAACATTTCAATATGGGTGATCATTACCTAGTAACAGTTGAGTCCCACATTAATCCTCCATGTGGGTTCCCTCTACTTAATAAGGCAATATTATTCCATAAGCGTTTAGATATGAGTAATAGGGTCCTCTCCTAGTTCTACTAACACGAGCCCATACTAACATTACTCCACCAGCATCTCTCCTCGCATGATGGCACCACCAACTCCTACACTCTGGGCACATGCTATGCACTTACCCATGAACTCACTATGAGTTCTATGAATTCATACTCTCCTTCCACCCATTGATGGCCAAATAGACCTACTTACCACATGGTTGACCACCTAGTTCCCATATTTGGTTGAGGTTTTTCTTGTTTGGTCAAGGGTTGGCCATATTTTTTATATAATAAAAACTAAAAATACATAGAATGATTCCATTCCATTCTCAATGAATTCTAAAAATCACAAATTATTCCTTAATTGCTTAAGAAACATATACTTTGCATGGTATTTAACATTATTCCACAAAAAATGTGTATTTCTTCACAAAAATAACTATTTTTATTATCTTCAAATTATTTTTTCACTTATTTTAATCATTATGTTAGATACTTAACTCCATTTGAAGATGTTTTAGAGATTAATACTAGTTCAACAATCATCAAAATTATTATTTTCTAATATGTATTGAACTTATTCTTGATTTCATCAAGATATTAGAATCACATTCCTTTTACATTGAAAAATTAGTACTTCAATGAACCTATGTAATTACAAGTATTCATTATCAATAATGACATACAATTCCTCAACATAATAATTTCCTCATCTACTTCATTATCATATATTGAATTTATGATATAATAAAAATAAATACAACATTAATTCTTCAATTTTCACTTTTTCTATTTAAATGAAAAGTAGTGCTCATATTAACCTTTATATTAAGAACCTTATGTAGAAATTATTATAATAGTGAAACAAAATGAGTTTCTCAATGTGATATGATTCTTTTAGGAACCTATTGAAGATACAATTCTCTTACACATATAGTTTAACCAACTCATCAACTAAATGGATCGTCAAGATAAGTAGTAAATGTGTGAACTAAATCAATTGATTCAAAATAAACCATACAACATCACTACCATGAGATGAACTTGAAAATACCTTCAAAAATTGTATCATGACATCATATTGATTTCAATCAGAAATGGGTAAACACTGAATAATACTAATGGGTCATTGTTGTTTGACCATCAACTGCTGACGGGCCAATCATTGTGAAATAAACCCCAATATGTGATTGTTCAACCTATCCCCACAATACTATCTCATGATATCATGATACATCTTGGTAAAATATGCGGTGAACAAGACATATCAAATAATATGAATCCCACATTAGCTCCCCATGCATGTTTGTAGGGACTACCATATGACCCTGTATATAATAGACCACATCAGTAATGGGGGACCAACCATGTGGATGATCTCAATATATATATATATATATATAATTATATAGCTAAATATGTAATTATATAATCTACCTGATACCACTTAACAACAAGATATATATCAATGAAAAGGCTCATGAACTGTCACTTACCACCCTCCTCCCACACCACCTAAGCATGATCTTGAGTCCTTTTAATTAGTGCATCTACTTATGACGTTCCCCTTTCTAGGGGTATATGTCATCTCAAAATCAAATGACTATAGGTGTTCGACCCAAATACACTATAGAAGTTTCATTTCATGATATGATAAAATATACATTAAGATATTATAGTCCCTATACACCCTAAAACTTTCACCCAATATGTAATGATGCTAACGTCTCATCTTTTACACTATCACAGTTTTCTTTAGAATATTATTCAAGTAATTTTACTCTTGACACCTTAATTGTTTGGATTTATTAGTAATTAAATTCTCATCCAACATCAAAATGGATCCCATAACTACCCTTAATGCATCACATTATGTGGTATAATCATTATTTGGATTAGGTAAGATTAATATTGGCATAGATTTGAACATCCCTTTCATCTCTTAAGAGGATATCCAATAAGAATCTGACCACTCAAACTTCACCCCATTATTATTCAGGGATGTTAACAATACTACCTATCAGGAGAAACCATAAATAAACCTCTTATAGTAGCTTGATGATCCTAACAATCTATTAATTAAATTTATTCTTGAGTCTCTCCCAAGAAAAAATTACCCTATACTTTTTTGGGTCTATAGATATACCTACCTCAAATATCACATTCCATAAGAAGCACACTTCACTATTCCAAAACTAAAAATTCATGTTTTTTGAATAATTTTTCTCTCCCTAGGTTTATGAAAAATGATCCACATATTCTCAGTGTGATCCAATCACGATTCGGAGCACACTAGAATTTAAAAAATTAAGAAAACCATAAAATATTCCAACTATGGATTGAGAACATGATTCATGATTCCCATAAACACTTTTGGGGAATTTTTTAATCTAACTGGATCAAATGATACTCTTATAGGTCATACCCACTTCTGAAAGTGGAATGAGTAATATCAGAATGGTTTACCCATAAATGAGGATATCCCAACCATAATTCAATATTATATAAGCACTAGGATCCACTAAACTGGTCAAATTTGTTTCCTGTATGAGTTATAAGATGCCAATTATTAATTTTCACTTGGTTTAATTTATAGTAATCTACACATAATCACAACGAACCATCTCCCATGTTAGAAAAAAATAAAAAACAATCACCCCAACAGGTTGATCTAGGGTGAATTAATCCATTATCCTTAAGATCCTCTAGTGAAATATTACGTCTATAAGATTTTTTGAAATCAACCGATATAAAAAATAGATGCAGGATCAACACTGTAAATCAGTTAAATCATAATATTAACCAACCTATAGAGTAGAACCCCTAAGAAGTTATTAAGAAATCCATTTTGAACTGGTTAATAATATGAGGAAATAATAGCCAGATCTTTTATATGTTTCCCAAAATTTCAATGGAAACCCATGTTGAGATTGTCCTAACCTACCAATATTTAGGCCTTGAATAACCCACCTGTAAATCCAACTATCAAGCCATGGTCTAACTATCACCCTTAGTAGAAGAAAAAAATACTCATCATTCATATAAATCGAATAATTATTAATATCGATTCATAAAATCCAAAAAAAAGTATTACATCAAAACTGCCCTTCTCTAAGAAGAGGAAATCTTAGAGAAACCTATATCAACTAATCAAAATAATTCACTTTGGAAAATTTTAAATTCCCTCTAAAAGAACCAATAAGGGTGTATTAATATATATAAAACCATATATATACTCTCTAGTCAATAAAAAATTTTCCAAAAATAATGAAAATATAAATGACTGTGATGCACCTATGACAAACAAAACATATGAAAGTGTGGATTCCACTAAAAATATACATGAAACTATCAATTTACTAACTTCATGATTTTTCAGAGTTAGATCAATAGTGTTTTATTAGCATGAAACTTGTCTCTGAACTCATATAGCCTAACTCTCTAAATTGGTAACACCTAGATAACACTTTTTCCTCTACCCTTGGGAATGGTTCCCACCTCCATGACCTGATCAAACAAAGAAAATATGTCTATCACAATTTTAAGCACTACAATCCCTAGTCCAATGAACAACATCTAACTAGATTCTCTTACACTACTTGATTATAAATTACTGCTACAAAACCACTATAGGTGTCCCATATACTTATATAATTGGAACTCCATAAACTATTGATGGCATTGAGACTGTATGTGACCAAGCCTATCATTGGTAACACTCCACAAAACCTCTTCCCCAAGGAAGAAGTCTTGGAAGCAAGGTTTTCAGTGGAATTTTTTTAGTAAAATTAGATAATTATTGAACCAAGGTTTTTGTATTTTTTTTAAGTGTTTCATTAAATTATAGATATAATTGAGTGATTTAGGTGATATTTGGTATATCACAATATTTAGCGATACTTGAAGAATAGTTGGAATATATCAAAGGTTATTTAGAGTTTTTTCTACCTAGAGGAAGTAAATAACAATGAAATGGAATTGAAAATTCCATAAAATATATTACATTATATTTTTCTAGTCTAATTATTGGGACTTAATTCCATAAGGTATATGGCCACGCCACAGGGACATGAGTCGCGCTATCACGAAAATCCAATAGAATATTTTTGAAATTAAATATTTTATGGATGAAAATTGCCTACTGCAATATATAGGGCTACACCACTATCAATCATACATAAGATTAAAGTGATCGGTTGTGGGAAAGTCTCCCAACATTTCTCCTGGGCACAAAAATTTGGAGATATTATAATTTATAAAATATTGGTAAATCATGATGCAAGTCACACATCATTCTACTATAAAGCATGATTTAGGGACCACCAAATTGTAATAAAAGAGTATATTGTGTAAAAGTAATTTTTTATGTATAATTAATTGGACTCTAAGAAAATTCATACATAAAATTTCATGTTATAAGCATTAAAATTATTCGTAATAAGTTTTATCTTTGAGGAGGTATAAAGGAATCACAACACAATCTCTTCATATTTTTAAATAATACTTTACCTAAATTTTCTAGATTTGGATATTTATTTTTGATCACACCATGGATAATTATTTCAAACTATAGACATTTAGTGTTTATAAGCTTCACTCTATAACAAAGGTGACCACACTAAGAACCTGAAAAATCTAGTAAGTTTCCCAAATTAAAATTCATCATCGATTTTTTGGATATATAATGATTTTTGAAAAACATAATTATATTTTAATGGAAGGATTAATGAACCAATTATAGGAAGACATATTGAGAATTAATAGAAAATATTTTTTCTGAATATTTAATAATTGAAATTATAGGATTCAAGATAGATTCTAAGGGGGGGAAATTGAAATATTCATAAAATTTTTAAAAATATACTGCTGTAATGAATTTCATTAGATATCTAGATCTAAAAATAATGATAAAAGCTCAATGAAGACACCCATATAGGTTTGGTGTTTATTATAGTGAATAATTCTTATAAGTGATCATGAGGTCATGAAATCCTTGTTACTCTCCTTTAAAGTAGTGAGTCAATTGATTGAACGAGGGAGTGACTCTTGGATTGAAAGATAATCTTTGTTAAACCTTTTATGCATCTATAGTGAGTAGTGATATCCCCTATAATGTCGACACAATATCAATGTATTCTTCTTGGAGTATCCCTTAATTGTGATCCAAGTAAAATATTCATGTCACTATATTTATTTTTCTATATAGGGTTATTTTGTTTTCACAAGGTAGATAAGTTTGAAAATTTCTTTCAAACATGAAAATAATATCCAGTCAAAGTTGAAAAAAACATAACACCCAAATTCACCATACTTATGTTCTATTTGGGCATATAGTTGCGACAAGTTTTATTAGAGACAAAAAGTTAAATATTTTAAAATATATTAATTATGAATTTCAATAATGGATAACTTTATGAATGAAAAAGGAGTTCCTTTATTTGAGATATGGAAATAACAAATATTGAACAACTGAATGAGATCTCAACAACGATATCATGATCAAGGCTTCTATAATGTTTCTGGGGTGTATTATAAGAGCCAGTTGGAGGCCCAATTTTCATTTTTCATGGATATAAATAGATAATATTAGAAATTCATTTTGAACACAACCTAGAAGATCTAGTGATAATCTTTCACATTTAATTTATAATTTAATTAAATAATTATTTACTTTTTCATGGTAATATCCTTGTTCAAATTTTTTCCCTCATGTTGCATTGTCACTGTGGGTGAGAATCCAAGTGAGGATTTCTCTAGATGTATCCACTTGCATTCTATGATCATATGATCAATATTCTTGGTATTTTAGGTGTTAGAGTGGAGAAACCAAGTGCTTCATGTCATTCATCACTAATCTCAACAATATTCTATTCATATCAATATGTTCTTAAGAATGAGGGAGGAGGGATTTTCTCTCTAGGGTTTGATATAATTCTAGAGATTTTTTTTGTTATGCCGAACATATAACCCATTGAAAAATTATATAAATATTATATATATTTAGGTTTAAGTATTTATAATTTCACAAATTCTTTTTCTAAAATTTTAATCTAAGTGAAAACCTATGTAAAAAAATTTAAATATAATTATTATTATATTCCATGACATGTGTTTATTCTAATATCATTTCTTAAATAAACTAATTAATATTTATTTAATTGATATTAAAAATATATATAATTTCTATTAGATCAATAACTTGATTAGTTTTACTCTCATGGAATTTACTGAATATTTAATAATAATATATTTACTTATTAAAATGAATTATTATTTCTTTTTGAATATAAATATATATTATATTTAGTAAAATTAAAAATAAATATTTATTTTTAAATTCTAATAACTAAATAAATATGTATACTAATCTATACACTAAAATTATGAATACATAAATAACTATTTATTACCTTATCATCTTGTAATATTTTTCATGTTGTTCATACTCTAGCTAAGGTATGGATATATTTTCCAAGCCTATAATATTTTTCTTTATAGCTACTCTACTTAGAAAGACTTCACCTCTTTGAGTATAATCTCCCAAGAGGTTATATCTCTGAGTATATACATTTTTAATCTATATTAAAGTTGATATCTTGGCCAGTACCATAGTCATTACTTTATCATAAGTATAGTAAATTATTATCTTTTTATATATCCATTATCTATAAGAAATAATTTAATATATTATATTAATTCTTTAGCGACATCATAAGTCACAATATACTCAGTATTTATAGATATTCATGTTATTCTCTTTAATAATCATATATTTCATGTTACCTTATCCTAACTAAAATATTAGATCAAATTGGTATATATGAAGGAATTTTTTATATACCATTAATTAATAGACATATAACATCTCCAAGTAGAAGAAACTTATCCTTCATACTTTCTCAAGTACTATGGGATAATTATAACTGGTAAAAAATGATATTCTATTCATTTTGTATGACATTTTTTCACCAATTATTATGAATAAGAACTATAAAATATCAGTACATATCATGGAATACATGATATATATCATTATAGATTCATATGAATTTCTATTCAATATATTAATCTCTCTAGTTCATTAACAAATGATCTTAGAGATAATTGTTCCATCTAGAATAGGTAATAATTTTCTATTAAATTGTTCCATCTTGTAACTTTTGATACCCAATAAATATTTATCATATGAATTTATCTAAGAAAACCATGGAAAAATTCAATATAGTTTGATCCATATACCCCAGTTCACTACATTAATTATGTTTTTGTAGTTTTTTTAAAATTAGTCTCAATTAACTATAAGACTAATATCTATTATCTATATGTTATTTAAAAAATATATTTCAATTAAATAACTAGGTCACTCACACTAACCAATTTTAAGAAACATAAAATCATAATCATTCAACAATTAAATGTACTCTACATTCCATAAATAGATCCTTTTAGTATTTACATGTAGAACATGGTATCTACTATGAAAACTCAAATTTGAAATGGATTACATCAACCTAATTATTTAAAATTTTCCAAAAATGTAATTATTTGAAATGCCTCAAAATAATAACAAACAATATTTCTTAATATTTACTCATTATATAATCCAATTATTGATATATTTTCTATAACCAACTAGACATAGTTATATTTACATTATAAAGATGTGCTACTAAAATACTAAATTGATTTTGTGGCATAAAATCCATTTAGTAAAATTTAAATAACTTTACAATTCATATTTTTACAATTAACTAATTCCATATAGGATAAGAATTTATTATATTCACTAAATAATATATCAATTAACATAGTGAATATAAAACCAGCGATTTCATTTTATCATTTTTACATAGTATGAGTCTCAAGAAAAATTCCTCCCACTAAGCCTCATGGAGTTTATATTATCTTGACGACACATGTTTATCTAAATCCTTAACTTCATGAAATAATATATTCTTCCCACTATCACAAATATATATTTTCTTTATTATTATATAAATATTTTCACTAAATTTACGAAAAATTTTCTATCTTAGGGATAGTTACATCCCTAGTAAATTTTATAATAATTAACTGAGATTCACTTTGTTCTTACTTAATGCATTCTTATAAAAATCAATAATTTAAAAAATAAGAAATATATTATTCATGTATAATTAAACTATTATTTTAATATAGTATACCATAACAATATTCATTTAATACATGAAATAATGTATCATTGTGTCTATACTTGAACACTAAGATAAATTTGTTGGTAATAATCAATATAAAAAACCATTTTACAAAATCAATCAACCTGGAAATGTTGAATTTGTGATATTATTTATAAAATATATGATTCAAGTCCCATCAAAAACTTTGAAGATTCACTTTACTTCTGGAAATTTTTATGATCTTTCATAGTTCTAGTATTTGGATTAAAATATATAATTCGCATATTGTATTTAATACCAAAAAAGATAAAGCCATGATAAATATACCTGAATTTAAAGTTTCTTCTTTCTTCAACATAAAAACATTACAATCCCTTATTCAGTGACCTTTCTTTCTGCATGTGAAATTGATAGCCACCTATTCATTTCTCTCCCTATTCATATATTGGTTCATTGGAGGATGATTCAAAGGATCAATTGACTTTAATATTTTCAATGTATTTTCATCATTTTACTTTACTTCATTCACCATAATGACTAAAGAACCAAATTCCACCAATATATATTAACTTAGTAAACCAAAGACAATAGATTATTGAGTGGATTCATCGTATAGTTTATTTTATACATTATAATGAAAATAGATAATATAGGTTGTAGGGAAGATAATATTGATTAATAGATAAATTATTACCCACATAAAGGTCCAACATTTCAAACTAATCGAAACACTTCATCATGGTGAGTATGTGATCCCAAGTTGGGTATTCGTCTTTTTATTTTACACTTTTGTAGTGCAGTGTTGTGACAATATCATTTATCTTTTTCCTATATATCTCCATTTCATGCTATTCAAGATGATTCCGTATACTTTATGTATCCATGTTCATATATTGCATCTTAATCTCTCTATACATAGCTGAAAATGGCATGAAACATACATATAATGCATCATCCATGTGCCTACTATTTACATCCTTCTAATTCTCACTCTCTCCCTAATGTGGCTAATTATGAAAATGGGATTATAGAAAATAAAACATATTTTACTATAGTTTTTTAAATATAGAATATCTTTCAATAATATTGTATATTTATTCTAGTGAAAAAAATTTCTTTTTCAAGAATTTCTCACAATGATTTTGTGCTTTTACTATCCATTTTTATAAAAAAAATAATATTTTAGTACATTATATGGATTACCATTTATGAAATAATTAGTAATTTAATTATGTATCCCAGTATTATATTAAATACTAATAACCATCACCATTGGATTCCGAATATCCAATCAATTGGATATTTTAGAGTCAAGGATCCATATTTCCCTTCTCATAACCTAGGCTATGGCCACATAAATTACTCAAAGGTATTTAGATTGCTTTTATTGTCCAACTATATTGGGTTGAAACTACTTGATAGGCTGAGTATAACTCAATCCTAAAATCCTATACTCTAATTTCCTCAATACTTATCTGGAAACATTATGTAGTTGAATATGTTCATTACCATCAATACCAATTTGTTTAAGAAAAAAAATTATCTTCATTAATATATATCAATAATTAAACTTTCCCTCTATTATTGCTATTCTCACACATTAACTACATTTACTTATTGACTTAGATAATGGAGGGTCTTTTGATGACTTGATATTTTAGTTTAGGAATTTTTTTTGTCTTATGTATAAATATCCTTTTATTTTAATTTTCACATAAATAATGATTTTATGTGGATATTAAGTAAATAATTAACTATATATGATAAAATAATTTATCCATTTTAATTTTACTAGTAAGAGATACCTTATTTTATCTATGTAGACTTTTTGATTACTTTATATGAGTTATTTCATAATTAATTAACTATACATTATAAAATATATCTCATGATTATTTTATTTTATCTTCTATTTTTTTAATTTATTTACATTAGTGACTGTATTTAAATAAAATATATCAATAAACAATCCATCTCATAAGTATATAAATATCCATGAAAATAAAAATAAAATAAAGGTTATATATGACCATTAACATTAATTTATTAGTTAGTTTATTGAATAGTGATAAAATAACAACGAACCTATGATAAATAACTCTTTATTCCTATTCTTAACTTGAGGTGCAGCAATTATCTTATATTTATCCTTAGTTAGATTCATCTCAACTTGTTTCTTGATCCATCTTCTCTAACTAGGAACTCTATCCTTTACAAATATTCTCTCACACATTGGTGAGATATAACTATGTTTTAGGGTTATATAAAATAATCCTTGGACATGCAGGATCATATATGCAAAAGGATGGAGGGATGATTCATATATCATTGAATTTTATTTATTAATATACATAAAATAAATCCATTCAATATATAACTAAAATGAATAGATAAATCCAACATTTACATATTTTGGTTGAACTCGTGACCAATAACAATATGTATTGAAAAATTCATTTAGTATTTATAGTAATCATACTAATTAATTTTAACTAAGGTAACATGATTTTGTTTATCAATTTAATAAACTAATTAATTAATTAATTTTTTATCTTAATATTCCATCCTACCAGTCACTATGACATAAAAATCCCATCCTTCATAGTTTCAAAAAATTTAATTTTTTTAAAAAAAATATATGCGGGCATGACATATACTTGAGAGGATACAAAATGTGTATCTTCTATGAAACATTATAATTCCATTTTTATAATTTAATAATTACATAGTGTGTACTATCACATAATTTTTCATGTGAAACACATTGCGTATGATCCTTGTCATGTATCATGTAGCAACACGACATATATTCCCACACAACATGTTATAATATTCACAGCACGTAGTTCCATGGTTCATGTTATATAGTATTCCTGGCATGTATAACCACATGATACACTATATTATATGTGGTACATACCACAACCAATGTTCATGAAGAATATATTCTATACAATGGTTTACACATGTTGTGTAATGAAAGATTTTACATGTGTTAATATTTTAAGCATAAAGTCCCACATGAAACATTGAAACTCGCTCTGCATCTACCTGGTGTGTAAAATTTATGAAACATGGAATGTAAAGTTAGTTACATGTCATGTAGCAATTTATCACTTTCATTACTCTATGTGTTGAACCGTAAGACATTCTAAATCTTTAGAATAATCCTTGTATAGGCTGAAACATTTTACACGGTATGTACTATTGGAGTTCGTTCCCTATAACCAACTTTTGTGTACTTCCTGACAACCTATATTCATGGTGTTGAATACTAATAAACTCCTTATCACATCTTGATTATTCTTCTTTATTTCATAATATGTGATAATTTCCTAAGAGTAGCTGATGTACAAAAAGGTCAAAGTACTTCCCTACTATGATGAGAACCCAAAAGTGTTATGAATCTATTTTTAAATATATATTTTGTAGTGATATAATATCATTTGAGGGACATGAATCATATAATCTATCTGAGTTTAATACTGATAGAAATTTGAGGCACCTTCTCAGGTTGTACGCCCCTGGTAATATCCAGTGTAGGATATCATGGGAATGAGGCCCGCCATTAGGAAATCCGCATTTATAAGTGTCATTGGATGTTCCAATATGCTGACATGTGTATTGATCCTTAGATTTTAATATTGTTATGAATGAGTATTATAAGTCAGATACTTTAATGTATTTATGAAAACTGTGATGAAATATTTTTATGGTGAGGTAGGATACATTGGGTGCATCACGAGTAATGTTGCATTAATGAATAAGGTGAGAAAGGATTTGTATCTTCTATTATTTAATGGAAGTTGATATTTTAGGCACTTTATGTAAATTAAATAGCCGAAAAAAATCCATGACCATGGTTTTCAATATGAAATATTGATTTTAAGAAAGTCAAAGAAAGAGACATCAAGCACATAGGTTGATGGCACCATTGTGCAAACTACTTTATTAGAGATATCATTATAAATGGACTATATTACATAATAAGAATTTGTATGAGGTATTATGTCATTTCATCATTAACTTCTTTACCTATTCATTCCTTGGAGTGTTTTTAAATTCTGACCTTTGGATTTAGGTTTCTTTTCTTAATGTCACTGAGAAAGAGGTATATAGGGTCACACACTCTGTATATCCAGAATCATAGTTAAATAATATATTATTATAATTATTTAATAGGTTGAATAAATATTATTCCCTCATGATGTTAAATAATTATTTATATATAATTGATATAATATATTCTATCACTAGTTATTCTAGAGTATATTATGTGAGTTAAATATTTATTAAATATTTATTTTCAATTTAGTGAATATAATATTTATTAATTTATTGGTGAATAATGTACTGATATTTATTTATGAAATTTATAGTAATTACTAAAGTTAAAAAATATTATGTAGGAACGTAGGAATAAGTTTTTAGGTCCAGTGAGAAAGAATATATATTGAATATTATTTTATTAGATTAAATTTTATTTACTTTTCATGTTAAGTGTATGTCAAAGAAATAATAATAGTTTTATTATTTTAGACATGGGGTTATGCAAGGGGTTAAATAAACATTAAATGGAACTTGTGTGAATATTTATTTATAACCTCTAGTGGTACTAAAACCTAATTATATTATCTTTTAAAAGAGCTAATTAATTTGTGTTATGCACAATGATAGATATAGAATCCTCTCAATCCCAAGAGAGATCCCTTCTTCAAGAACACTCCCAATAATGGAAAATGATTTTCCTCCACCTCCCACTCTCGATTCTAGAGAGATCATGGATAATTATTTGAAAGTGATTCTCATAGGTATAAAAAGAAAATGATGAAAGCATTAGGATCTGTCATGCTAGCACTCATATATTCCTATGACAATGTTTGTAGATTTCAAAAACATGTGTAGGTCACCACTTGAGGGAATATTCTCTTGATTCCTATAATGTAATGATGAGACAACATAGAACTATTTTCATATCCATAAACAAAAAAATAATTCTAACAAGGTAATTATTTTAATTTCATAAATTAATTATAAATAAAATGTGATGATCATGTTCTTGGTTATAGAATTCTATCCCTTGACTACTTTATTTTATTCAATTCCCTTGATTATGACATACATCATCTTGTAAATATTGGGTTGATAATTGATCATGAAAAGAAAACTAGGAAAAAAACCTTCACATGCCTCAATTATTCCTGGAACCTTCATGTACATCCAAATACACACAATGTATTTTTGTCTCACCATATTTCTTAGTTGGTAGTCAATACATGGAATATGATGATGTTTTGTATTGAACCCCATGACACAACACAAGATACATGGAATGTTTAATAATATGGGGTTACATGATGTATACATTCAAACTACACATCATATAATCCATGTAAACCTATGTAATGTGTTGGTGGTCAATACACAGACTATAATTATGCTATTTATCGAAACACATGAGAAGTTGAGATTTATTTAGTGTTCTCCGGTGTGGTTGAAAATGGTTACATGGAGTGTAATTTGGTGGTATATATTATGTAAAAATGACATGTTTCCAAGGACCGTGGAACATATTGATGGATTCTATGAGAATTCATTCTGTTTTTTTGACCTGTTCTTGGCCATAGAAACTTGGATAAATGTGTTGTTGTAATTGTTGTACTGAGAATGAAAATCAAAAATTGAAAGCTAACAAATAAATGCATTAAATTTAACAAATAAATAATAAATAATTTTAAATTAAAATATTTCTACTAATGAACCCACTTTTTGTTTGTGTTTTTTTATTAATAAGAGTGAACATATATATGATGTCATTATATAATAATGTAAAATATGTAAGGAAAGTGAATTCCTCAAGAATCTTCATTGTTTCCTAGGTTTACATGTTAATGAAGAATAGTTAGCACTTATAGATGTCTCTATGTGTTGAACTATGAACAATAAGTGTGAATTAAAAATATATAGTTTGGGGAATTATGAGATACTTTCATATTCATGTGAAAATGGATTTGATTCTATATATTAAAGAAATAGTATTAGAAGTTCTATGATTATAAATATAGAAAAGGGTGAAGATGCTACTTGATATTTATATGTAGAATCTATTGAAGTGGATGTGAAAATAGTTGAAAGTATATTCTCCCACTATAAATTTCTTGAAGATCCATTCCCCTGGAAAATATCATTTGAAATATAAATGTGATACAACTCAGTCTTTCATATCAATATTTAGTTCAATTCAAAATGATGATTATGAGAGTGCTTCCATTTTATTGTTATGGTTTCAATCACATGATGGAAATAGAAAGAGCTACTATTATCCTTGATGATATATCCAGATATACCATAGATGTTTGAATCTGGCCAAGGCATGAAGGTTACATCCATTTATTTATCATGGTTTAGTTGCTTCAAATGGTATGTAAAGAGAATGGAGAGGTATGTCCTCCTAAAGATTCCATGGACGGTCCTTTGAAGATATCAATAAAGGGTAAGATATTATTTGAGAATTCCCTACAAAATTTTCAATAATCTTTGATTTTATTTTAATGATTTCAATAAGTACTATGTGGAAGATGAAAATTGAAAAAGGGATTTATATTTTGGAAAGCATCGCATGAGTTGTTTTGGATTTGATTGTTATAATTTATCTACTAAAGTGAAAAATGAAGAAATAAATTATCTTACATTGATTTGTGTATAGAAGATATTGTAAATTACCCTAAAATAATTTACTTAGGAGTAGGATATCTCATAATATAATTTACTTATCTATAGAATAATTGAGACGTATAGGTAAATTCAGTTACATGTAAGATATTTGAGTGGCTTTAAGATAATTAATTGACACAACTAGGGATTGGAGAAAAAGGAAGATAATAAATTTATCTTACACCTAGAGTATTGTTGATCCCATAAGATAATCTAACTTATGAAAAGAATAAATTTACCTACGTAAGATAATTTATCAAATGTGTAGATCATGTTTTCGTAATTTATATATTTTTAAGAAATTGGAATCAAATTTGATAATGAATGTGCGCTTTCATTCAAGGATAAGACATCATGATCAGACACATGATCATGATTATTGCTAAAATCAATGGAGTGTCATGTGGAGGATAATGTTAGGGTGGTGACATGATTTTAGTGCTGCATAATGAGATTCCAAATAACTATGTCTACATAAAAATATTAAGGGAACTAAAAAATAAATATTTCATGGAGAGTTTTAATTTATGAACATACTGTAACAATTAAAATATCAGTCCAGAGAATGAACCCACACTTCATCCTAATTTACAAGAATATTTTGAATGACACTTTGACATGAGGATTCATTGAATTAAAGGTCAATACTAAGGGAGTTCAAATATGAAAAATAATTGATGATATTTATATGATTATATATATTTATAAATATATGTATAAGTAAAATATAACTATGAGATTCTAAATTGAGTGAACACTGAAGATATTCTAGAATTCAAAACAAAGAAATAATGAAAGATATGAAATTATTAAATATTGTAGATCTTATGTATTGGAAAAAATCATAAAGTTTATCAGTGTTATTTTGATACACTGAAGAAGAATAATAAAGAAGAAAGAATATGTTCGAACTAGATATTGATCACATCATGGATGAGGTAATTAAGAGGGTCAGTCTACAACATCCCTCTATATAATTTAGAAGAATGTTGAGGCTACTGTTTGACTTCTATGGGGGAGGGAATAACATAATTCCATGTTTTATGAGGTAATTGATCAAACACCAATGATTGTTGTTTAATGTTGTTCAATTTTATTCTCTTTTACAAAGGGACAACAACTTCTCACATTCAATATAATAGTTCGGTTCCTATATAAGGGTTTCATATTCATACCCTTTCCATGTCCTTAATTGATAATAATAAAGATTTCATGCATGTGAGATAATTGTAATGTCCTTCCTTTATCCAAAGGTTGAACCATTTAATTTTTTGGGTTAATTCATTAAAACGGATTCCAGTAGGTTCTCATAGTGAGAGGATATATGATTTTTTCATGGTTATTTAAATCGCGTGCCTTTCCTAGGTATAGTTCAATTGTGCATAAAAATGAAATATGATTTTTTCCTTTAATTCATTTTTTCCTTTTTTTCATTTTTTATTTTTATTTTTTATCTTTTCTCCCCTTTCTTTCTTTCTCCTTTTTTTATTCTAACCATCTTTCTCCTTCTCTATACGTGTCGGGAGACTCCCTCCTCTACCAAACATGGTGCGATATCATATACTCTCTCGTTAGGGGTTTTGATATTACACCCCTCAAATATCCTCCATTTTCATCAATGTTAGATGCAATAGAATCATATTGGTATTATCTCTCTCCTACAACCCTATATTTCTAATTTCTGCCATCATCTGTGGCGTTATTTTGGTGCGATGTATTTTTTCACTATTTCGGGGGTTTTATTAAATCCTTATATTTCATATGTTTTAGGAAGAATATAGGGTTATTACTAGATATTTTTATTAATTTGACATCATGGTAGGGTTCCAACTCCTTTTTCTGGCCATTTCATCGCTTATTTAACATCGTGTTGTTGTCCCTATCATCGGAACTTTCCAGTAAAGCTTTGATATTTCATATTAAATTAATTTTAATGTTTTTAAATGTTGTTAGTGACCCACACATGTGGAGAAACCCATTCATTTGGTTCTCTCTTTGCCTTTGGCCAACCCTTTTGGGCGTGCCATCCAATTTGGCCAAACTTTTCATTTTCCTTGAGTTGTTCTTCACCATCAGTTGATGTTTTTAATTGATAAATGGTTTTAATTTGAGTAATGAACCATGAATTAGACCCTATGTGTAATTCATAATATTTGATCTTAATATTTATACCATTATTAAATCCATGTCCCATTAATAATTCTTGTTGGAATAGATTCATTATTTTAGGCCAAGATCTATGCTTTCTATATGCCTTATGTAGAATTACATATTCTTCGTATTTCATTTTGAATGATTTATATATTACTCTTAAAATAACTATGCTATTATTAATCAAGTTGGTTATTATTCATATAGGAATTAATCCTCTTATCATGCATAGATGAATTATTGATGAATAAATTCATGTTTGTATAATAAAACCACTACAATGGAGTTGCGTTGTCTTCTAAACTAAAAATGGTGAATACTGTTATTATACATGATTGTTTTCCATTCTTTATAAATTTTTCCATTTTTTGGCTTAAATAGAAAATATTGATTAAATGGTTAACTTTTTATCTAATTATATTAAATTTCATGTGATGACATGAAATTATTTAAATGATACTCTTGTCTCTTATTCCCTTCTTATGATAAATTTTTATTTCATTGCAATATGAATTTTCCATTATTGATTGGCCTAAATTTCATATATTTTTTTAAATGGTGGTCATGTGATATTAAGATGTTCTTTGTTGGAATTTGATTTTATAAATGCATCACTTTTGATATATATGTTGTTCTTGGATACATTGTTCACTTGATATAAGTCAGGGAGAGAATGTGGGTTCCATATTAAGGAATCATGGATGGACTCTCCATGATTAATGTTTTAAATCTCATTGTGAAGGGGCTAGGGATTTGAATTTTGAGGTGAGGGATTCCAAGGTGGTTATTATACTCCTGTGTGATACCAGTTCACTAGGGTATAAACCATGGAAAAAACTCTAGATGAGATGGTTACGCCATGCCTCGGGTGATACTCGGTCCCCTATGTGAGATACCTTGGATGGAATTACAGTCTCCATGCCTCAAGTGATACATGGGATTCCATAAGGTTCTCCCTAGATGGACATGGTGGTATTTGATTATATCATATGTACCGTAGCAATACAAGTTATTCTTATTAGATCATAAGGATGGGCTCGGTCTCCCCTACTGGAATTGATGAACTTTTTTAATTGCTTGAATTATCAGGTGTGCATCTATTATTATTGTTATGAGATTTTTTATACACTAGAAAAACTTCCCTTTTTCTTATTATCACACTTGATTATTACATGTTAGATAGACCCCAATAAAATTCACAATTTTGGGGGTATTCCTTCTTATCTTGTTTTCATTAATTTTTCCTTTGAATACATATTCTTCCATTCATAGTTAATTTATTCAGACTTTTATTTTAAGCCAAAGAAGGTGGTATATGACAGCTTTACTCTAGGGAACCCAGACCCATTTGTATTTATTTTAATTATTTGTCTACTTTACTTTATTTATATACTGTCACACAAATATTTTTGTAGAATTAAACGGAAAACACTGAATATAGTTGGTGTCAGCCTACTGAGATTATTATCTCACACACTACTCAGGTGTTTTTTGGGACCGGATTAGTCTTTATGATCACATGTATAAATAAATTTAGGTGTGCTTCTTTTGATACTTTATTGTTTTCTTGCTTCATGGAACAGAAATTAGGGGCAAAGGACTGAGCCTACACTCGACATGATCTTGTTGCAGTTTTTAATGCATTTTTTTAATAGCATGTGGTATATGCTTGTATCCATGTTCCCCTACACTTCTATTTTTGTATAGACTCATGACATCATCATCATCATTTTTATATCTAGTATTATTATTCAGTTTCTTCAGTTATCTATTTATTCTTCTTGCATTATTTATTTTCTTTTGTTGTTTGGTGATTTTCCTTATGCTTCCACTAATTATTATATATTTTATTCAGTTTTATATACCTAATACTATGATGGAATAGTATCCCCATAGACACACCTAAGTCCCTTTCTACTAGGTTGCAGCCTCTGGTGTTTGTGGAGAGGCATTTGAGGTCTTATGGCCCACCATCTCGGGCCTAGTTCCATGGAACTCAAAGAGAGATGCTTCAATAATAACCACATGCCACTAAGGATGTGGTCATCCTCATAGAGGAAAACCTAATTAACCAATCCTGGTTCTCTCTTGTGTTTCTTTCATATTATATATCTACATATAGACCAAAGGAGAGAGAAATAGAGAGAGATCCAATCACTAAATAAGTAAAGAGGATGTTAAAGGATAATGGTGAAATTGGGTTAAAAGTCACCCCATAATGATTCACCCCCTCTCAGTGTGTGTATATCCCAACGTGATCCTAAAAATTGGTATCATATCTAGGTCACACCACTATTTGAATTCTATTGTTTTAAGTATTTTAATATTTTATATCTTTTTGAAAAGTATATATGAAGTGAAATTTTAATGAATCTTATGATTTACTTGTAAAATAAATCAAATTGGATATTTTTACCAAGGCATTGATGCAAAGAAAGAAAATAGAATTAAATAAATTAAGAAAACCCTCATCGTATAAATTGAACACCCTACTATTTAATGGAAATAAAATTGATAGTATTTTCGTTACAACTTTCAATAAGTCTTCTCTTAAAGATTATGGTTAACATAAGATAACAATATAGTCTATTAAGGTGGAAAAATAAATTTCCTCATGTATAAATCCAAACATATAAATATTGTGCGTATAAGATGAAGATGTGGTGGTTGAATCCACCACTAAGGAATTGGAAAATAGTTTGGAATCATTTAGTTTATCATCTCTACATGAATTTAGGGTAAAAAACTCTCTCTTAAAAATTTACCTTTAGAAATAATAGGTATCTATGAGGATGATCAAAAAAATTTGGATTCAAAAGATGAATAAATTTATTCTATATAATTAATTATGTGTAACTAACCCAAGAAAATTTCATCATATGTTTTTTTTAAGTATAAAAGATGTGATCACCCACCATGAGGATGAGCATGAAATAATGGAGGGGGATTTAAAAGAAAGGTTGGAATCTATGTTAACCTCTCCAAACATGTTAGAGTTATAAGTATAATTAATGGGGACCAAGAATAAAGATTCTATAAATTAGAATATTACTGGATTAATACAGTAAAGTAGATATAAAAATCCAAGAAAAATACTAAAGAAACAATTTATGCAATTAAAAAAGTGATTATAATTAAAAATTCTCAACTTGAGGTCAAGGCCAATAGAATTAAATAACCTAACAAAATATTTAAATAAAATAGAAAATTTATTGAATATTAAGTTAAATACACATTAATTAATTGTAAAGGAAAAAATAAAGAAAACAAAGGATGATAAAATCTTTCTCAATATTAAACTCTTAATTGTAATATAAAATTGAATAATCGTAAATCGTTATAATCAAGGTATACCTAATAGGTAGAAAATAATACTATTTCCATGAAAATATTTAATGTAGAATCATGTTTTGAAAGAACTCTATATGGTGGAAATAATATTTTGTGATCATTTAATGGTCATTTTTATATATCTATAAAAGGAAATATACTATCCACATTATAAAACATTAACTATACAAAATATATTTGTTTACACAGTGCATAATTAAACTAAAAATTTGTAAAAATATGAATGAATTAAAGTGTTTAGGGGACTATCATCATGTAATTGGGGGAAAAAATATTTTTTTGAGATTTATTTCTCTATAATAAGACCAACTAACTGATGTAAATTACAAAAAATAGAAATATACCAGTTCTAAAAAATATCAAAACTATGATGTTCAAAAAAAGAAACCAATGCTTTTTTGTTATTATTTTTTTGTAATATAATTTATTATAGAAATCTATATTAATGGTAAAAACATCCATTGAAAAAGAAAAATGAAACCTGTTTTAAGGGGGATAAATTCCCAAAAGCTGAAAAATCCACAGCCTAGGAAAACAAATCTTTCAAACTAAAAAATATTTAGAATAATTATATATATTTTTTTATATTTTCAATTACAATGGTTATATTAATGAAGGTGAAACTAGAAAAAATTGAAGATAAGACCACAAAATATGAGGAATGGAGATAAGCCTACCTCGAAAACGAATCCTGAAAAAATGATGAAACGAATATTCCTAAGAAGTTTTTGGGGAAGGATGGTGAGTGTTCCTTGGGATACAATACCAAGAAGTAAAATAATGAAATATAACCAAAAGGGAGAAGTAATTTCTGTTTTGGAAATGGAAGACTCATCATAGAAACTTATAAAAAAAATCCATGAATTTTTATGTTACATAGAACAAGTTGGAATAGAATGGAAGAAAAATCCAAGGGAGAAATAAAAGTAATAGGCTAGTGAAGATAATATATGAAAATCAATTTGAAAAAAACAAAAATACTAAGAATATTCATAAATTGTTTCTAGAAATATGGCGATAAGATTTGTGAAAAGAAAAATAAATTGAATACAGAGAAAAGTCAAGATATAAAGGTGAAAATAAGATTCCACATTAACAAGAAATCGAATTTTATTATAGGTTGTCGAGAGGGAAGAAATAAATATCTCATGATGAGTTATGTGTAAGGTAAAAGTTGGATTGACATAATTCAAATGATTGTGCAACATTTATTCCAAAAAAATAAATAATCATGATGAACATTAAAGCTTCACCAAGTGATGCATGTGACTTAATGTCTTATAATAAAAAGAAAATCCCACATAAAAATAAATTTCAAGAACCCATGATAACTAAAGAAATATATATTTTGAAAAATTACTATTCAATAATGAAGATTCAACATAGAAATAGAGCTAAATTAAAAATGAAAAAATGGTTGAGAATAAATTCTCAATGTAATTTCTCACACTGATGAACAAGGAGGTTCCCTCCTATTCCCTTATTATTTATATTTTAATTATGTGAAAACCATGGGGGGAATTTAATGTGATCTTGATTCTTAAATTTATAAATAATGAAATAATGTAAGCTGTAAAAAATATTCAAGATTTGAATAATACATAATATTGGTTCGATTTGTGAAATTCATTCTAAAGTATATCTGGAGGAAAGACCAACTATGTTGAATGTTAAGAGTTTGTTAATACTAGAAAATTTGAATGCTAAAAGTACACATCTTGGTGGGTATGAAGTACAAGATATCCAAAATAGTATTTGATAGGGTTAATCTTCCCTAATAGAATAAACTATAAATGATGAAATATTGTTTTTATCACAAAAAATGGAATCCTAAAGCTCACTTGATGATGAGATCACACTTTATGATTTGAATATTTTGTTAATCCCATGATGGAGAGTTTCTTGAGAAGTTACAAGGACTGTTCAATTTATGAAAATTTGTAATTTCAAGAAGGTTCTTGAAAAACAGCCATTGAAAAGTTATGGAAGCCAAATATCTGGTCCTTTTTCAAAAAATAATTTTATTTCAAATTAAGGTGGAAATTTCTATTTTGATAAATAGAAATAATTGGATGAAACATAAAATAATCCAAGGATATTTGAAATCAAAAACTTCTTCTTTCACTTCAATGTGTTTTATACTTATGTTGAATAATTTAAAGAAGTTCTGGTTAAATAGTCATAGAAAATATTTTCAATAATTGATGACAACAAGTTATATCATCTTGGATACATGAGAAAAATATTTGGGGAAGAGTGTTGAAAAAGTTAATATATGGTATCATATTTTATTGATTACTAAAAACCTTGTTGTAAAAATCAAACACACTTATTTTTTACCCCAATAATTTATCATGTAGAACTATAGTAGTGCTATTTCACAAATTTCAATATATTTTTTTAGGAATATAATTGAAAACAAATACAAGGGGTAGATTTATGAACCCACTTGGTGGTTGTGTTTTCTTTATTATCAATAAAGAGGAAAACATGAATGATTTCAATTTATGGTGAAGGATAAATTGGAAGGATAGTGATGTCCCCAAAAAAATTAGTTGACATCATGGTTAAAAAGGTAAAGAATATGAGTTCCCAAGTATTGATTTCTATGTGGTCTGAACTATAAAAAATGAGCAAAGATTGAAGATAATCAACATTAAGTAATTATAATATACTGACACATTCATATGACAAAAGAGTTACTACTATATGGAAATGAAGTAGTTTTCTATGTTCTACCATTAGAAATTTGTAAATTGGTGATGATGGTTATTAAATTTCATATGTGATATATACTTAAGTGGTTGAGATAATGATTTTAAGTAGATGTTTCCACTAGAAACAAATTTTTTAGAAAAAAAATTTATGTTTGAAGCTTTCTATGGATTTAAGGTTCCGTCAATTTGAGTATCAAGGTTTAGTTTTTTGTAAATAGGTATTGAAGAGGATAAAAATTTACCAATTTGAAAATATTCATTATATGATTATTTTAAGAGACAAATAAAGTCTAAGAGATGATTTGATAAAGTCATAAATTTATTTCAAGAAGTTTAAAGTTTATTTGATGGAATTCTGGAGGTACAGTAAAAAATATAAAGAATGAAAAAGGAATTTAAGTTAAGGTAAGGTTCTTATATAATGTTTGATATTCGTGTATGATAATTTATCTACACTAATGAAAATTTATTAAAAAATATAGCTGATGTCGATCCATATATATAAATTCAGTTAGGCTTGTAAGATATTTTGAATTCCCAGAAGATAATTTACTTAAAAATAGTATATCTTGTAAGATATTTACTTATGTGTATAATAATAGTTCAATGTATGTAAATTCATTGAAAGATGAGATATTTTTAGTTAATTTATCTAATGAAAAAATTGGTATATGTAAGATAATTTATCTAACATGAATACTTTGTTTTTAATGTTTATATATTTTTTTATAATTGGAAACAAATCTAACGATTCATGTGTGATGTTCTTCATGTATTAAACATGATAAGAAAGAATATGAAATTGATTTTTGATGAAGTTAATGTGGTGATATCTTGAGTATAATTTTTGGCTATTGGGATGAGTTCCATGCCACAGAATGAGATTCCACCACACTATGTCTACTTAAAAATATCAAGTAAACTAAAAACCCTGGATTTCATAAATAATATGAATTTAGAGAATGTCCATGGAAATTAAAATATCAAACACAAGAAAGAACTGGGTGTTCATTCATGTTTACATGAATATTTTGAATGACATTTATACTCAAGGATTATATAAATTGAAGGATAATATTTGAGGGAGTTCAAATATGAATAATATCTAATACTATTGAAACTAATATATATATAGGTAAAATACAACTATTATATTATTTAAATAGTTATTAATGAATATATTATAAAATTTTAAAGAAACAATGAAGGAGAAGAATTGATACAATAACATGCTACAGATTTTTTTATTGAAGAAAAGAAGAATGTGTATTAGGTTTATTTCAATGCACAGATGAAGAAGATGGTAGATGAGAGAATCTAGTAAAACAAGTTCTTGATCACATATAAGAATATTTAATTAAGAAGTTAAGATAAAAATCCCATTAAATAATTATGAATAATATTGGGGAAGCCATCTGATAATTTTTCGCGAGGGAAGAAGATCATTCATATAGCCTATGAGGTCATTGATCTAGCATTGGTGATCTTTCTTCAAGGATAATTAAGACTATTTTCTTATATAAATGGAAGACAAACGCTCACTTACTTTGTACCCTACTGGTTCTAAGATAGCATGTTCAATTTCATACATTTTCTTGGGATTTAATTGATAATAAGATAGAGGTCATGTGTATGAAATAATAACCATGTGTCATTGAGGACGTATCCTCCTCATATAAGTGAACCATGTAAAAAAATACAAATGTTCTCATATGCTACTTTTATATTCCATATCTATTTATCGACTACTGTAGATACCCTGAGAGAAATATAAAATCATAGAAAACTGAATAGGTAGTGACAATAAAAAAGTGTAATTGGGTTAAAAGTCACCCCACACTGATCCACCCCCTCTAGTATAGGCATATCCTAAAGAGATCATAATAGTCACTCTGGTACCACATAATGGTTTTAGTGAGAAATAGAAGCATCATGAGAAACCTGATTTAGGTTTTCCATCGATATCAGTGGATAATATTCAAATAACGTGATAAACACACCTCATAATCTCCAGATAGGATCATGTACATTTAATTTATATTTAAATTAAATAATATTTAATTAATTCTTGGCAATTTACTTGGTCAAATTCTATTGTTTCTCTTGTTGTGTTATTACTTAGATAGAGAGTCCAAGTAAGGATTTCACTAGATGGGTCCTCATGTGCTCCATGAATATTCAATAAGTGTTCACTATATTCTTAGTGATAGTGTGTAGGAACCATGTTCTTTATACCTTTCCTCATTGATCACAAAAATATTCTATTTCTCTCTCTAGTTTCTTGATCGGGAGAAGGGTTATTTTCCTCTCTCATGCTATAAATAATTATAGAGAGTGTATCTATTGTGTCGAACACATCACATGTGAAAAAATGATATAAATCAAAATATATATCTTGGTTTAAATATCGATAGTTAGCCAAAGCTGTGTATCTAAATTTTTAATCAAAGTAAAACCCTATGTTAAATAATAATAACATCATTATTATTTTATTCCATGGAATTTGTTTATTGTAATATCATTTCTCAAATAAATATATTAATTTTAATTTTAGTGATATTAAATATATATATATATATATCTATTCTATTGGGTCATTAACTCGACCCATTTATTCTACCATGGAATCTATCAAACCATGAATAATTATAAATTATTTTATTAAAATAAATTATTATTAATATTAAAAAAAGATATAAATATTGTATTCACAAAAGCTTTTAATAAATATTTGTTTTAATATTCACCTGACAAAATAAAGATTTATATTAATCTATTCACTAAATTTGGAATAAAGAATATTTATTCATTATATTCTGAATAAAAATACTAGTCATAAAATTTAACTCATATATTGTAAACCCAAATATATCTTAATTTAATTTAGACAATTAACTTTACTTTAATAAATAACATTACGAAAGTCAAAAATATATTTTTTTTCTTAATACTAAAATCAATATAATTTAATGATATTGTGGATACACATAGTGTGTTACCCTCTATGTCTCTTTCTCAATGAAAATAGATAAACTTACATAAATTACATGACTACCATCTAGAAGAACATCATGCAACCCATAGAGAATTTATTAGAGTAACTATAAGAACATTCATGTTAATACTATGGTATAGTATAATTCCATTCTCTAGCAATATATCATCAAGTAGGATGAATACTTGTGTCATCACACTACATGCTTAATTTATCTTTCATTGAAATTTAGAAATGAACTCGTCTTTAAACTACCATGCCCATGGATTTTATCAAAAATTTCCATTTCAATAATATGGACAGGTATATCTTATTCCATTAATAAGTTATAGATAACTCCTATTATAAATTATTCAACTAATTATATATAACTTATGATGCACCTAGTGTATGTTACCTCACCGAAAGCATATATCATCACAGTTTTCATACATACATCAATGTACATGACTCATGAAACACATTAATAATATTATAAAGTATAAGTATCAATATTCATTCTCACATACAGGAATAGCCAATGACACATAAAACATATGGAATTTCTAATGTTGGTTCTATCCTCTTGACCTACCTTCTTGGATATCACCAAGTGTAAACTTCATGAGAAGAAGTCTAAATGTATTACGATCCTCCAATATGTGATAAAAACATTATATATGTACTATCAGACATATAATATCGGGACTGTGTCATAAATTTTAAAAATATCATCACACCATCTCTTAGTTTACATTATTGTGGGTAACTACTATAACATATTGATGTGATGAATAATCTGAGGAAATTATCACATTAATTTTATGTGATAAAATTATATATATATATATATATATATATATTTCTATGTGTGTGTAAATGATTTCCAGTAATAAAAAGTTCAAATTTAGTTGGTTCTGGGGAAAAACTCAAATATTCTACTCAGCATCGGTGCATGGAATTTATATAAGTGATATTATGGAGATGTAAATGATTGAAATTGATAAAAATATTCTCAACATATATTAAAATAATAAAAATTCATTTTCTAGAAATATATATATATATATATGTGTGTGTGTGATGAATTTTACTTCAGCTACGACAATTTAGGATAAATTGGCCAACGAAAACCAACGAGATATCAAAGTAAAAGAAGAAATTTTTTAAGTGTTTCATAAAACTTTTTATGATTTTAAGATGAGCCTAAATGACAGAATTGATTATTTCATTAACCATTTAATCAGTTTTGTGGGTTTTAACCCTGTACTTGGAGAAAACTAATAAGATGTTGAAATTATAATAAAAATTCTTAGGTGATTACCATTGTTCTATAATTTTAAGGTTTCAGCACATGAAGAATATAATATTGAAAACTTATCTCATAAAATATTCAAAAAAACATGTGGAATATGAAATGTGGGTTAATCTAGATAAAAAATAAAACCAATCATCAAGTATTATATGATTTATAGTTATGGATATCCAAAATATATGTGTCGTAAATGAAGAATGAAATTTCATAGATAAATTTTTATCGCTAGTTGAAACCAAATTTAAGAAAATAAAAGGTAAGCATAAAGGTAAGTTATATTAGGATATCTTGAATTATGGAAAATATGGGAATATAATAGAGAGATGAACAAGGAATATTGTTGTGGAAGTTTATTATGAAGTTTCACTAAAATAGAAGATAAAATTTACCCCAAAAATAAACTTTAAATCTGGAAATACATTTGAAAAAAGGTTTTCAATGAAAAATGTTAAAAAAACATCTAAAAATATGAATATTGAACGTTTTGAAAGGTTATGAAGAAGGATTTATAAAAAATATTGATGATGTAATGATGGAAACAATTAATATTATAAAATCTAAAACTGAGGAAGAAGAATAGCTAGAAGGCATTGTCTTTTTAAAAGTAGAACTATAAGATATTCATGGGGAGTTTTATTTTTAGTGGTATAAAAATAGTAAAAATGGCAGGGTGATAAAGATATTAATATAGTATTCTGACCAAATAGAATCTGAAATTTCCCATCTAATGTTGATAGTGGAAGAACATGGAGCTTCTCAAACTACATCTTGATAATTAATGGATTTCAATGTAAATATCAATGAATAAGAATAGGTGATTGATGTGTATAATTCTTGGATCAAAGAGAGAATAAAAAGGGTTTAATCCCTTGAATAAAATGTTTTGATATTATGAAAGAAATTTTAAGTTGATAAAAAATATAGTGGTAAAAAAATAAGTTTCAATATAGAAAGTTCACTAATAATGAATTGATAAAAAGAGAAATATGAGGTACAAATATTGTTTGGAAAAATATAAATGACCAAAGAACCATGAATATGGTCAAAGGTGGACCAGTTTATGAAGGCGGTTGTTCAAAACCAAATTATTAATTTTAAAATAATAAGGTAAAAATTTTGGGGATAATAATCAAACATTATAAACTTATCAAACCCCTAGAAGATACATAGATCTAAGAGATATGTAGAGAGATAGGGGGAATATATTTCCCATATTTAATTCTCAATTTTATTGTTATATTATCTATAAAATTACTTATTTCAAGGATGTGAAAGGATAATTAATAGAAAAATTACTTGGGATTCAATAAAGGAAGATGATAACTAGTCCCATATATTATCAAAGGTTCTCTTTTTTGTGAAAATTTTTATCATTTTTATAAAATTGTTCACAAGGAAATGGATTTTTTAAAATCAAGCAGAAAAAATAAATCTTATTTAAATAAAAGGTGAATCGATGAATGAAAATTGAATATGATTCTGTTTGAGATGAGTTTTTATAAATTTTGGGAAGAAGATAATGAAATCGTTTACTAAATAGAAGTAAATAAGAAAATGAAATCCCATGTTTTAACCCAAATAAACATATCTTTCAATGGAAATAATAAGAATTATAATTAAATATTGGAAAAATTACTCTCAATGTAATGAATAACAACCACACTTGGATTCTTGAAAATGTTTGTTTGTCCCATGTTTCTGAAATAAAAACAGCTTAAATAATTTGAAGGTACGTGTCGATGTTATGATTTTTTTTGAAATTATGGAACATTTTAATTCAATGTAAGTGGAATCGCAAGGTTTCATGGAAATTATTTGAAGAATATGTAAGTTCACTATGTTGACGATATATGGAAAAATATTTTTAGTGTGATTCAAATTTGTAACTTGGGACTTGAAGTTATATTCAATTAAAAGAGATTCTTGATAAAAGGAAAGGTTATAAATTCATTTATGAAAGGTTTTATAATAAATGATAACTTATAATAGGTGTATATTATGGATATAACCTGTATCTATATGGTGGAATAAGGAGAAAAAACACTTTGGCATTGAAATCTCAAGAAAATTCATCAACAAAGAATAAATTATTCTTCAATGGTGAAGGATTATATTGGAATTATGGATTTGATATTTGATCATGAGAGGGATGGTAATCCATTTTTATGAGTTAAAATGTTTATAAATCATTACTTAATGAAGAAAAAAATATTCAAATATATTCAACCTATGTGACGCATGATGTGGTTTATCCTATTAAGATTATTAAAATGTGTGGTGAGAGATATTTCATCATGATAATAGTATAATGGGTTTATCATTTTATACATTAAAAAATGGAGGTAATGAATGTATCAAGTGGATTCATTATAGATTTGAAAATAAATCTACAATAATGATCAATGTTTTGTGTCTAGAAAATGGCATGAAATACACCTCCAATGAGGTAGAGAGTTATTATGATATGTATATAAACATGCACAAAGTATCATCTATGAGAAAACCATAGAGGAATGGTGTTGGGGAAAGGATAAATAAAATTGTGAAAAATATAGAAAATTACTTTCTTATCAAGAGTGTGATATCTCAAAATTATTTTAAAGAATCTATCCAAGTTGTGATCTATATGAAAACATATTCCTTATTATTTCATTGAGAAAAAATAAACTATGAAATGTGGCATGGGAAATATCTAACATTTATACATTTTAAGGTATTTGGGAGATAGTTTTATATCCAAAACAAAGATGTAAATAAAGGTGAATATATATATGAAATGGATTAAGGGGTATTCTTGGGAAACTTAGTCAATATTATATCCTATAATTGATTTAATGAGAGTTTTAACAGGATCATGTAAATAAAAAATGTTAGAGTTATTAAAGAAAATAATGAAAATAAATATAGAATAACAAACTTGAGTGAATATTATAAATAAGAGGATAAGAGTGATACCAAATCTAAAGGCCTATAAAATTGTGTATATGAATTTGATTTTTAGATTGAATTAGTGTATTAAGAAGTTTTTAAATAGTATTGATAAACAACACAACAAATGAATATATAAGGAAAAAGTTAATTAATTAAATATTATTAGTTATAAAACAACTCCTAGGAAAACATGGAGGATTAGGAATATAGAAAATACTTCCCAAATATCTCAAATGAAACCATCATTAGTTGAGGAAGTAAAAAAATCTAATACATGGGTCATGGATATGAATGAGAAGTTTGATCAAATACTGTATAATCAAACATGGGAGTTTATTAGGAGGAAAACACATCACAATATCATTATATTGAAGTGAATGTTTATAAATTTATATAATGATCATGTAAGTGTGATTCGAAACATACAAATATTGGTATAAAAAGGCTATTCACAATCCGATGGTGTTGATGTGGAAGAAACATTCACACCAATGGAAATACTTAAATAAACAATACTCTTCCAAGTTATAGAAACTAAAATAAATTTCTGAATTTATCAATTAGATTTCATGGTGGAATTTCTAAATGCATTGATCGTAGTGTCGGTATATTTGGATAAACTAGGGTATTTTTAATTAGATATGGTGAGTCATAAGTTTTTATATTTAATAAAGAATTATATGTTGTTAAAAAATCACCTCATTCATGGTATGCTCAACCATACATGTTTTTGAAGAAGATATAATTTAAAAGAGGATGATTATATCACAATATTTATGTTAAATCGACTACGGAATTGTATTTTATGGTTCTTATTGAAGGATATATTCCCTAAATATAATATAAATCATGAAATGTCTTTTATAAATCATAATATATGATATAATCATGTCATAATGCACAATATTCATGAGAAACAAGGAATATAATTCTATATGATATATGGATATCATATTACCAATGCTTGATCCGTCCACATTATATGAATTTGTTACACCCTATGATTCATTAGGAATACAAATGATAGGTATTATAATTCAAGGGATATTCATCAATGGAAATTATTTTCTACTAATATTTCTTAAGATAAAACATTGGGTGGTTTAACTCTATATTCACATGATGAATGCATGAAAAGATAAAGCATAAATCATTTGGAGGAGGGTCTCACCCATGTGATGGGTGATTAGTTTTCATATAGATACATCATAGAGGATATTATATTATTGATATATTTTAGTTTTCTTCATAAAATATATGATTTATGATTTTCATGAAAGTGATTTATTAGTCAAAGGTACACAAAAAGTATTCATTTTATATATTTACAAGGTTTTGGGAATTTATCATGGTTGATTTTTTTTGAAGGGGTTTTTTGCTTTAATTGTCCTGATTTTGAGTTAATTTATCCTTAGAAACCCTTAAATGTTATATGATGATCACCATGTTCATAGATTCTCATAATCATGGATTAAAATGATGAAATATTTTGCTTTTTGAATATTTTATGGCATGCTATAAATTATGATTGATATTTTTTGGTGTGGATTATCATAAAATATTTGGTATCATAATGAATTATATTAGTTTTTTTAACTTTCGTACCATGATAATGTAAATCATGATGGTGCAATTCCATATGATAAGGTATATCTTAGGCGGTGACACAATGTATTCTTTTGACTTGTCACTATATCATAGCATACGCCAATGGACATTATAAGGGTTGAGGACAATATTACATGTTTACCAAACATAGCGTCATATCATTGTCATGATATAACAAATATCGTAAGATATGACAGACAGGGCACTAATGGAAATATCATAAATAATCTGTTGTTTTTCGTAAATTATGATAGATAGTGGAGAAATCCACATCGTATAATATCAATGATGTCATTAAATACCTTATACATGGAAAATTTATTTTTTTCAATTTTTTATTAGGAATTGGTTTTATAATTTATTAATTTTTTTTAAATTATGGAAAAAAGTTATTTTTTGATATATATATATATATTTTATAATGGTGTTTATAAATTAATTGTTTATAAATTTTTTATAATTAATAAATTAAATGTTTATGAAACATTTATCAAAGAAGCATTCAATAGTAATATTAATTATCAATATTTAAATACCTTTTTCAAATTATATGACATGACATTTAATTTGGATATAAAACGTTTATATGTAAATTATAGGTGTAATTTATAATGTTTTTATAAATTAAAAAAAATAAGGCATAATATAAAAGAGTTTATATTTAAAATTATGAATTGTTTATAATTATTAATTTCAATTTTTAAAATTAAAATTTCTCATTTGAGGAAATTATTTCAGGTATATAAAAGGATTTCTGATAATTGATATGAAAATTTTTTAAATAATATTAAATGTATTGTATTTTTATTTTTTACATAATATATGTAATAATTCATATATATAATATTTATATTTCTAATAACATATATTTATGTTAAATTCCATATGGTGAATAATATTAAGGATTTTATATGAGTTATAAATATAAAATGTTTATATTTATTTATATTATGGAATTTCTAAACTACATGACTAAACAATAAAGTTTTATAACTACATGGTTCAAAAATTGTTCATAAATTGTTTATGCCATGCTTAAAATATGAATTTTTCAACAATTTATATTATTCCCAATTTTATTCAACGATATAAATGTAATATAATTAATTTTAATGTATACTTTAGTATAAAGTGATAAAGAACATCTAAAAATATTCTTGCATACATATAAGGAGTTATGTGATAGGTATTGTATTTTATTTATGTAGTGCCTGGATATGGTTAACCCACATTAGGACTAAACATAGTGCCACATACCTCAAGCACGCCTCTTAATATTCCATAGGATACCAACCAGTGGTGAGGGTATATAGGTGATCAGTGGGAGAAAATACCCTATGGTGCTGATTACCATAAATAATAGTGAAAGATATATAATTAATAGACATCACAAGATAAACCAAGATAAAATAAGACTGATGAAACATAAATTTTCACACATTTTATTCTTTAATATAAATTTTTTTATCCACCAATTTCCTATTTAAGAGTAATTTTTACAATTTTAGGTTTTGTAAATATTTTGATCTCAATTTTTATAATGGATTAATTTTTTAATTTAAATATATTAATATAAGCATGGTATTTCAACCATTCTTTTATATGATATATCAAAAAGTGTAAAATAAATTTTTTAGGGATTGCTTTATTGAAGAGAAAAACTTCATATAACTGGACCCAAAGCTGAATCTGACAATCTAAGACCCTAATAGTTCTAAAAATCAGGCCTTGGAATTTGTGCATAGATTAGATGAATTTTAAATATTGTACTATACCTCTTAATATACCAAACTAATGGAGCATAAATTTTACATGAACATAGATTAAATTCATATAAAAATAAAATAAATTTTAGTTACATGATATTATAGAACATTAAAGGTTACAATGGAATGGGAATCCAATGAATTGGAACAAGAAATGTCACCAAATATAAAAAAATTCTTTAATGACATAGTCATAACATTCATTTCACTTATTCCAAAAGGATGAAATTTCATTAGAATATGAAAACAAAATTAAAAGAAAAATTTTCCATATTCTTCCCTTTTATTTTCTAATAATGTCCACAATTTAAAATGACAATGTTAGAATTATAATTTTCCACCCCTTTCCCTATAAATATGTAAATCCAATACCTCTAAAGGGGTTGACTATTTTATTTATTTATATCGAGTATAATTAATATTTATGATTCTATAATTGTATTTTATGTGTTTATTATATTTTAGTATATCTTCATATCCTATCTTTCATTTTTTTAATTTTTTTCAACCACACTCTTCTCAACTCTATGAAAATAGATAACTCACCTTATTTTTTCCTCGAGGGATGGAACACTGGATGGTTGAGTTCATGAAAATTAACATTTCTATTTATTTTAATCTACGAATTTCAATAGTGGAGAATCTAATTTATAGAGTGGTCTCCTTTTTCTAATATTGTTTTCCCTCTCATTCATCAACATTTATCTCTTTTGTCATCATAATGATACATACGGGGTGGTGTAGCATAGTATGATGATGTGAGAGAGTATTATCTCACATGTGTAGGGTTGGTGTAGGATAATAATAATTAAAATATATGGGAGATGAGTTATAGAGTTGATCTCAACATTAGATTGAATATTGTGAATATTTTAAAGAATAAATATTTCTTTACTATTAACTCCTATAGAGAATACTTTTTATCTTAGTAACATCTTTTTGTTTTAACTTATTTATAATTTTATTTTGGTTTTAAATTTAATTTATATATTTATATATCACTTTCCCTTTGAAAACCCCCCATAATATTAGTAGTATATTCTAGTTTTAAATAGTGATAACAGAAAATCGGTTTGTGTCACCAGGATCCTTGAGAGATTGACCTTAGGGTGAACACTACATCCAATTTTTAGGTATATAATAATTTATTGACTATAGATTCATGAAAAATGCATATTAACAATTTGTAACTATTTATATGAATTCCAAGATCTTATAAACATCCTTTCTCGGAAAAATAAAAACAAATCATAAATTTATAAAATGAAATTAATTGAAGATTATCCCCTAACTTAGTTGAGTGAAATATTTGGAATTGTATTAATAAAAGTGCATGATATTGTTATTTCTAATTTTAACAGATAGATATTCAAAGAGTTTGTAATATGACCTAAAGGAAAACCTAGAGAAATAAATTTAAAAAAACATATAAATATGCTTGGAAAATTATCTCACTGATTTTCATATCTCATAAAGAGGTGGAAAATGAAAAAAAAAGATCTTATCCTTTGTACTTTAGAATAATATGTTATATAGGTGGAAAATTAAAAAAAACTATCTCCTAGAAAATTCTATAATCCTCTCAGAGGATTTACAAGAAGATCCAAAACATAAAGATAACAAGTTGAAGGGTGTCAACTTAGAACTGGATTCTCTTTTTCAAGTTTATACTATTATCAAATCTAATTAACTACCCTTATTTTCCTTTTATAGAAAAATCACCAATGATTTCCCTAAATTTTGATTATCATTGTAATTAAATGACCAAAAATGTGAAGAATATAGTGTTGGAGTTCGACGATGAAGATGTTTCAAGGGTTGTGAAAGCTATCCAAAAAGATGATTTAAATTATAAGGATCGTGAATATTTGAATTCTTTATGTTTTAATATTTATCAAGTAGAATGGTTAAATGATTTTACTCATGGTTTACATATATAATTGACATTTCTACTATCATCCCTTGATGTTACTAAAGAAACTACCCAATAGGTGGGGGTTAAATAGGAAGAAGAGTTCTAGTATCACATTGGGATGTGACTGCCTCGACTATATCAAATTTCATATCACACGGATTAGGTCACCACAACAGTAGATAGGTAGCACCCCTATACTCTTTTACCTCCACCTATACACATCAAATTCTCTCCTTATACTCTTTTAGGGGTTAGCATATTTTTTATTTTTCTAGGGGTTCTCATTATTTCCATACACTTATCAATGTTGGTATAATTAATGTGTGGTGGTTCGTGCCACAAAAACTCCATACACCTTCAGATAATGGATAAATTACTACAACTTCCTCACTAGGAAAATTAAAAACCTAAAACCCACATCGGGATCCAAACCAAGTTCTATCCTCTTTCCCCTTCTATTTATTTATATTTATTTTTATATTAATAAATTTATAATTATTTATATTTATATTAGGTATAAAGTAGAACCATATAAGATATTAACGTAAGAATTTCATAGTAAAATACTGTCAGGTAGTGTCTCACCTTATCTTTGGTTTTTCTACCCTTATAATTTTATATTGTTTGATCTTAAATGAAGGGGTAGTTAAATCCTAAATGTGTGGGGATGTAAACTTATTTTTATTATTTATTTTAATTTCCCTTTTTTTCAAGATTTTTTGTAATGTATCGGATTTTCCATGTATTATTTTTATATATTATATGTAATTATTTTGAAACCATAAACGGAGACGACACATCATTCTGAGGCCCGGTGAGCCTGGAATGGTAGTTTGAACTTTATTTAGTTATGTGAGTTGGTGTGTCTGCTCTGTTATGGTAGTTTCCTAACTGATGCCTAGATAAAAAATCTTAGGGCCTCGTTGCATCCGGGGTGAAAACTTTACCTAAGAACGGGCGTAACCTTGACTTTCACGGGTTGAGGGAAAAAGTTAATTTTTGGTCATTTTTATTAAAAGAAAACAAAATAAAATAATTTGAAATGCTTATCTTATTTTATTTGGAAACGTTTTCTGTAGGGAAATGATGGGGTAGCTGTTTTGAAAATTAATGACACAATATTTTGACTCTGAAACAGCAATGCTGACTCATTAATGTCACAACATAACAGAACACTGAAACACATTCCCTCCTTTTAATAGATGAAACGAATGTTGATCGTTGGAAAAAAGTTGAGAGAAACTATGAGTAATTCTTGGATCCTTAAATAAAACTCTCTACAAGAACGACGATGAATCAAAGGCACTAATCGTCGCACCAATTGATTTGAAGAATCTCGGTGGCGATGATAGTGTTATTCCTTCATTAGTAATTGGTCCCTTATTAAGGTAGGGGTTATGTTTTAATATTTTTTTCTTCCCCATTCTATGAATTTAAAAATGAACATGAATCAACCCATGAACAGGTTGACTCGCGCATCGCTATTATTGCGGGAGGTGTTGGTTCGGTTCGTTCTTGGGAGTTTGATTTTCACGTAATAATGTTTTTAAATTTCCCTATTTAAACCTTCTAACAGGAGCGTATTAAGTCCGTGACGAATGATAGCGGGGGGTTCATTCCTTCTTGTTAACTTTTTTTTCTTCCTCCACCCTGCGTTCTTCGCGTCCTTTATGGGGTGACGAATAATAAATCGTTGCACATACATTTCACAATGAAACGATCCCATATTGGAGATCCGACATCGTGATGGCCTACCAGAGGTGCGACGATGATGGAGGACGATGAATCGGCTCATATCAAGAGAGATCGTTCTTCAAGTGTTCTTCATGCGGGTGGATCGATAAGTGTTTCAGGGCCGATAGGAGGCCCGAAAACAATGGAGACACCTTTGGGAAAATGAGGAGACCTTATCTTTTGAGTTTCATGGAAAAAGAATCCTCAGATCGAAGATCAGAGCATCACTGAGGTGCGGAGAAGCAGGTTCGTGTTTCTGGAAATTTCCAGAACACACAGTGTGTAACAACCTGAGATTTTATGAGAATTATTCTTTTCAATTTCATTGATGTCTTGTGTTTAAGGCTACACCAAAATTATCTTGTGCTATACGCAACACCGTATTGGTTTGCAGTATACGCAACACTATTCTTGGCTCGTGTTACACAAAATTTCAAGTTCGTTTTGTAGAAATTATTCTATGCAACATTAAGTTTAGATTTTGTTTAATGTATAAATGAAATAAGTTTTGATTATGTTATACACAACAACAAAGGGATATTTCACTACATGCAGCCTTGACTTGGCTTGCATTACACGCAACTGTGACCTTCCTTGATAGCGTGTGTAGTACGCAATACCAGGTTTCACTAAACAGCGATATATTGTTATAATATTATTATGAAATAGTAGTTATAAATATTTTTAACAACATTTTGAGTTTTTATAACATTATTATTTATCTTACACATTTTATAAAACATGGTATGTGAACAAAATAAATTTTTTGGTTAAAATAAGTATTTTTCAAAAAATGCAGTTTTGCCGCCTTTTGTTGGAACACCCACTTTAAATCTAGTTTTTGACAGGTTTATAAGTTCAATTTGACAAAATAATATTCTTATTTGGAATCAGGATATAAAAATTTATTTTGGATAAATTTATCATATTATTCTGATAACTTTCATATTTTAATGAATAGTAAAAACGCGCTATATTTTAATTAAAAACAAATTTTTTCATCAAAATAATTTATATGGATAAATTATAAAATTGAATGGTTTTATAGTATAAATAGAATATATTTTTACCATTTAATATAATTTATGTCATTACCATAAATTTTACATTGAATTCATAGATAAAAACATTTCAATCTTTGGCAATGTTTTAACTGTTAAAACCAGTTTTCTTAACAACGGGATTAATTTTAAATTAATTACTGAAACTTTTGTGTTTTTAACATAGAAAAATGGATTCCATATTTGAATTCAGTATGTCCAAATTATGGTAATAGACTACTTTTTATTTTTGGGCATTATGAATAGTAACTACGGTAAATTTCATTTACCATAGTTAAAGGTAAATTAGGTAATTAAGGGTAAAAATAATATTATAAAATTACTCTAACATTTGTATTAATATAATTGGATGATTATATTTCGTCCTAAGGAATATTTGGGTCGAAATGGAATCCATTGGAACCCACTTAAATGTTATTAAGACCTTTAATTTATTTTATTTTAAAGAAAGTGAAATATGTGTCACTCAAACTTTAATAATTATATTTTTTTGATATAAGGTTATACAGAATATAATTTCGATCATAAATACTCATTTTAAATCAAAATTGTTTTTATTTATCATGGTAATTTATTTTTAATTTTTCAAAAATATTTAATTACCTTAATAGCTTATACATTAGTGATGTAGAAATTATTTATTTAGTGAAAAATCAATAATATAGTTTTTATTAAATTAAAAATACCTATCAAAAGGACCTGAAACATGAAAAAACCATATTGGTCGAGTATTTATATACCCTAATCATCCAAGGGTCTATTTTGGGACCATTTAGAGCCTTATAAAACAGATTAGGAAATTTATATTATTTTATTTTAAATGATGTCAAATATGTCACCTTCATAATTTAATAAATATCACAATTTAACTATTATTATTTTAAGATTCTAAATTCATGTAAATTTATTATTGTAAAATTTAATATATTTATATTCATAATTTTATTTTATTTTTAATTTTTATGTAAATAATAAGTATATTAAATTTTTATACAAAAATGATGTAGTAATTGTTTTATGAAGAGAAATATCAAATAAATGGTTTTATAAAGATTAAAATAAATATTATATGAACTAATTAATTATCTCCAAAAAATTTATAGATGAATATGAAATTTTAGTAATCTATTAAACATTTTGGTTCGAATATATCTTCTGTTTGGATTTTATTTAAATTCAAGTAAATGAATAGTGTCAAAATTAACACTATTGTTATTTTATAAAAATAACATATTATTAAATTGTTTAAAAATCACATAAATGTTTAAAAATAATAAATTTAAATTTATATGGTATAAAATGTCATAAATTACCCAATTATGGATAATTCACAACACATAAGTAATTATTTAAAACATTTTAAAATTTAGAATATTATTACAACAAATAAGATTAAATAAATTAAATAAGGATAAATCAAATTGATAAGGATTAAAATAAACTTTCAACATGTCTAAATTTTATTGGTTGCTGATATTACAACACTATCTCATCTAATATTCTAATATGAGTCATTTTAGTAAGTTATTAAGTGGGTTTTGATTTATTATAAATTAATAGTTTTTATAATTCCAAAGGTTCCCCTCTCCTCCCTTATAAAAGGGAACCCCCTTCCTCTCATATTTACACAACATTGAGCTTTAAAGCTCGGAAAACCCATGCCCATTTCCCTTCTCAAAATCACTATTTATATCATAGAGTTTATGGTCTTCTCAAAAGACCAACTCTAGTGCTCTAAGAGGAAGTTTAAAAGAGGCATGTCGAGGAAGAGGTACTCTCTTCTACCGATTCTTTCAAATTTCTTTCTTCTTCTACTTACTCTTATTTATTTGTTTCATTACAAAGTAATAACATCAGTATCACTCATATAATTATATTCTATTATAAATATGAAACAATCCTATTTCACCTTCTATCCATCCTACAGAAAACGAAATCATCGCGCGTGCGTCCGTACGGAATACTGTCTCCAGGCCGTGGTGTAATCTGTTTTTCCACCACAACCTTACTTTGATTGTTATAATGGTTTAAATAAATATCTATATATGATTATTGTAAAGTGATATTGATTCTAAAATATTATACATACACTTCAATACAATTCCACGATCATGGGAATGATATCATCGCTCGTGCGTACGTATGGACTACCATATCCACGAACGCGATGAGATTAATTTTCCATGATTAACCATTCAAGTATGATTATAAAGTATATATATATATATAATAAATAATCATTAAAGATATTTAATAATAATGATACTGGATTTTTGTACATATATGTTTCATTTACTTAATTCCATTCAATTCAATAAGGAAACGAAAACAGCGTTAATACGTACGTACGACCTACCATCTCCATGAACGGTGTATTTCATTACATTTATAGATCTATCATATATATTTATATTCTCAATATATATTATATATAAATCATGTTTTAAATTATGGAATTAATTAAATCATGATATAATTAATAATATCAAGAACAACATGTCGAAACACGTACGATAAATGAAATGATTTTACCCAATACGCTTCTTTAACATGGAATTTACAAAAGAATGGGTAATATGAAGTCATAATTGAACCATATATGATATAATAACAATTAATATGATTATTTAATAAGTCAATGACATTATTTAAATCATTATACAGCGGGTTTGGATACGTACGAAGCATATCGGACCTAAATTAAGGGATAATTATTCCAATCTCCTTCTTATCTGAGATTGTTTATTCGCAAGTATTTACTGGGGTTATTGTTATCATACATGTCCAAGTTTTCAAAAAGTGTTTTTATTTATGATTAAAGTCATTTTTACCCATTTTTTTTACTTTTACCACATTTTATGAAAGGAATATTTCTTTTGTTTACCATACGAGGAACTTTTTGACTTTTCCTACAAAAGTACGAGGAGAATATATTTTTTATAACTTATACGGAATGAACGGATTTTTACAGTTTATGATGCCTTATTTCCATGAAGCATACTCTACAATATTTCATGATTTGTTTTCAACAAAATCTTTTTCTTTTAAAATTTCATGGTATTTTGTGAAAAGAAAATGATTTTGAAGAAGAAAGGATATTTTCCTCAAGAATTCATTTCAAGTGTTTTATCAAAACCATTTTCCATATAAGATTAAATTATTTCATATATGTATGTTTTTGAAGTACAATGTCTCTATGATTTACATGGTTTCACTTTTCTTATAATGAAATGATATCCATTTGTTTTATATTGATTATGTTATGATTGGATGATGTTTTTGAAACCCATTTTATTCTTTGGGTTATGATGAATTATTTATGTTTATGTTGTGGCACATGTAAGAATGATTTCATTATGAGATGGGTGGGACCTATATCTCCCTCCAATGCATTGGGTAATGATTTATATCTCATGATATAGACAAGGCTGGAATGGAAAGTTAATCTAGTTCAGTGTTACAGGATTGGAATGAGGAGTGAACTCGATTCAGAAAGGGACTTTGTCCACTAAGATGGTCTTGGAAGCAATGCCTTGGCTACTATGAAAGTCATATCATGTGGTTAATGGTTTTCCACAATTACATGTTTTATTCCCATGCTTTTTATCATGATTGATGATCCATTATGATCTATTCCTTACGTACTTCCATTTTTTATGTCATTGCTCAAGATTTTGATGTTTAAACATTGTGTTCATGTTTTTAAGTTCAAATGTTTATGATTTGTTTTATTTTCTCCATGATTACCCTTATTGATCATTTGATCTCACCCTTTATATGTTTTATTTTCCCCAGGATTTGAAGAAAGGTTTTAGGTAAGAAAACAAAAGGGGATGATCTATATGGGAGATGTTGAAGATCTTTCACCACGATTAGAAGATTATGTTCCTAGTTTCCAAAGACATTAAACTATTATGGTCCTTGAGTGTTGGTTCTTATTATGTATTAAGTTTTCTAAAAAAGTAATGTAATGTCCATTTATGTCAAGCTTTGGGTATCTACAGTTGGTATCAGAGGCAAAGGAGGTAGGAATGAATCTAATCCTTGGGAACTCTCACATGTGAGCGTTGGACGAAGCATGGATCTCCGCTCAAGGGATTCATGAGGAAATGGTTGCCACTGGGGATGGTGGTGTATCCCGCCCAAGGGGTGTAGCCTCCCATGGAGTTCCCTGATAGGTATCAATTATAGTCCACTGAAAGTAATTCTAGACCGCTATAGTTGGTATCAGAGGAAAGGTTTATTTAACCTTTGGAAACTAGGATGTCAAATATTTAGTGAAATCCCTAGAGATATTTATAAGGTATGTCTAGGGATATCCCTAAGGTTAAGTATAAGAATAGTTTATAGTCCTAGAATTACGGTAACGATATTAGAATTAAACCTTAGATGTTATATATTGAAGGTACTTCCCCTTTATTATGTTGTTTTCCTAGATTAATTTTTACCCCTCACACTATTCTTTTTGGGTTTTAGATGATGGATGGAACCCTAAGGAACCGTGTTGATCAATGTAATGGAAAATGAAATGATTTTCCTCCTGAACAAACCAATGTTATGGGAGATAGAGTGGAAAATATTATTATTATACTTACACAAGCTGTGAATCATTCTGGACTTTCAAACGAGCAGAGAAGGGAACAATATTCTATTGAGTCCTTCATGAGGCAACATTCACCCTCTTTCAGTGGGTCTTCTAACCCACTTGTTGCTGAACAATGGATCAATACCATTGAAAAGATATTTTCCATACTTCGTTGTTCATAACATGGAAAATTCATTCTGTCTATTTACCATTTAGAAGGTGAACCAGACCGGTGGTGGAATCTAATTAAGAATACAAGGCCCCAAGATGAAATTGAATCAATGGAATGGGATGAGTTCAAGAACTTATTTTTCAATAAGTAATTCCATCATATTCTTCGAACAAATATGGAAAAGGAGTTTCTTGAGATTAAACAAAATGATGATGAATCTATTGGTAAATACAAAGCGAATTTTACTAGGCTTTCAAGGTATGCATATGGCTTTATCATCCAACCTGAAAGTAAAGTTGATCGATTCTTTAGTGGCTTAAAACCAAGTCTTCGAAGGGAATTAGATATAAGAGACTTCAGTAGCTATGAAGAAATTGTGCATTGTTATATCAAGGTAGAACTTTAAGTTGGTGTTACATATCCATCTCATGGTTTTGAAAAAAACGAAAGATGGAGTTCAAGGAGAAATCTCATAAGAATGGTGAAAAGAAGGTGAATGTTTCTTTATGCTCAAAGTGTGGAAAGAAGTATGGTGGAGATTCCGTAAAATGTGCTAGAAAATTTTTTATGTGTGGAAAAGAAGGTCATCGAGCAGTTGAGTGTTGAAGTAATGGGAAAAAGGTATCTAATGATGTGAATGTAGAAAAGACTACAGAGAACGCTCCACCAACACTTCAATGCTTCAAGTGAAAGGAAATGGGGCATTATGCTAATCAATGGTCTAATCCAAGGGTTAATGATGATCAACGTGAGAAACCTCTTATAGAAAAGGATAAAGGGAAGTCACATGCGGTCACTATTTGTGATGTTGAGTGTGACAATGATGTTGTGGAATGATTAATTGTTTATATAATGGTATTTCCAAATATTATCATGGAATCTCGTTTATGTTATCGTGGAATTTTGGAATATCAATATTTTGGTTTTCCAAAATTATATGGTACCGGTAACTATGAAAAGTGATTGTAATATTTTTGTAAATATGATGATATGAACATAATGATAGGATAAGGAGAAAATAATTTGTTTCATAGTATTAATGAGCTCATGACTGATATAAGGACAAGTGATATCATGGTTTGAGTATATAGAAATTTTGATATTTTGGTATGTAGAAAGAGTTAAATTTTGATAGAGTTCATGTTTTCACTAAAGTTCAATGGGTATTCGTTTTTCAAGAGAATACATGATTATGGTATTCACATGTTTGGAATGTGACCAACTAGAAGATATATCTTATGATATATGGGGGAAAATGAAGGAATCCACATGCTCGGTAGATGAAATTTCTAGTAATCGGACAGAAGTATTTTCGATAAGACTAAAGGTTGGAATTGACATCATATAGTATTTCTTAAAGCTATAAGTTTTTGTTTTCATTTCTGAAATGTTATTATACTATAGTTTTAGAAAAAGGACAACCTGAAGGACGGGCGACAACCCGTCATGTCGGACAAGGTTGCGGCAATAAAACCCACAACCAAGGTACGACTGGACTTCATTGCCTACCACTGTCTTACAGGAAGTCCCTGGTTAGTAGAAACTAGTTTTATTTTATTAATAGGTATGATAGATAAAGTATAAGTCCATTTTAGGAACCATATATGATTAATCTCACCATAGATGGACTTATGTATATAACTTTTCCTAACCTTATGTTTGAGACAAATGGAATGACCTATCATTCTATCAGATGATCTGCTAAAACATCACAGAAGACAAATTCAACTTCATTTCGTTAAGAGATGAAGTGTAAATTGTTCGAGTCACAAAAAACAGTGAGATTGTACCAAAATCATTTAAGTATTTATTCTATTTCAATTTTTCAACTTTAGGGAAATGATATTGAAAACCAAAAATGTTGTCTTATTGCTCTTATATCTGATGAATCTGATGGTACCTTATATCATCACAATTTATGGATTTGTGATTATTGGATTTTTCATAGCCATGTTCTCCACCACTCTCTATCAGAACCTGATGGTTATATTTCTCTTCCATATCCATATTTTCACCTATGTTCTCCTACGTGGAAACCTAGTGATGAGTTAATTTGGGTAACAGTTATGTTTCATACTTCACTTTTTAAAATTAAGTTTTAGTATTCTTTTTTACAATGTGGGTTTCTATTAAAGAAACTTTCAAGTAGTAAACCATTTATAACCCCGACGAATTTCGAGGGCGAAATTCATTTTAAGGGGGGTAGAATGTAACAACCCGAGATTTTATGAGAATTATTCTTTTTAATTTCATTGATATCTGGTGTTGTAAACTGCACCAAAATTATCTTTTGTTATACGCAACACCGTATTGGCTTGTAGTATACACAACACTATTCTTGGCTCGTGTTACACACAATTTCAAGTTCGTTTTATAGAAATTATTCTACGTAACATTAAGTATAGATTCTATTTAATGTATAAATGAAATAAGTTTTTATTATATTATATGCAACAACAAAGGTATATTTCACTACACGCATCCTTGACTTGCCTTTCATTACACGCAATCTCGACCGTCCTTGATAGCGTGTGTAATACGCAATACCGGGTTTCACTAAACAACGATATATTGTTATAATATTATTACGAACTAGACGTTATGAATATTATTAACTAAATTTTTAATTTTATAAAATTATTATTCATCTTACACATGTTCTAAAACATGGTGTGTGAACAAAATAAATTTTTCGGGTAAAATAATTATTTTTCAAAAAATGCAGTTTTGCCGCCTTTTGATGGCACACCCACTTTAAATCTTCTTTTTGACAGGTTTATAATTTCAATTTTACAAAATAAAATTTTTCTTTGGAATCATGATATAAAAATTTACTTTGGATAAATTTTTCATATTATTCTGATAACTTTCATATTTTAATGAATAGTAAAAACACGATATATTTTAATTAAAAACAAATTTTTTCATTGCAATAATTTATGTGGTAAAATTATAATATTGAATGGGTTTATAGTATAAATAGAATATTTTTTTACCATTTAATATAATTTATGTCATTACCATTAATTTTACATTGAATTCATAGGTTAAAACAGTTCAATCTTTAGCAATGTTATAACTTTTAAAACCCGTTTTCTTAACAATAGGATTAATTTTAAACTAATTACTGCAACTTATATGTTTTGAATTTTGAAAAATGAATTCCATATTTGAATTTATTAGGTCCAAATTATGTTAATATACTACTTTTTATTTTTGGGAAGTATGAATATTAACTACGGTAAATTTTATTTACCATAGTTAAAGGTAATTTGGGTAATTAAGAGTAAAAATAATATTATAAATTACCCTAACACTTGTCTTAATATAATTGGATGATTATATTTCGTCCTAAGGCATATTTGGGTCGAAATAGAATCCATTGGAACCCACTTGGATGTGATTAAGACCTTTAATTTGTTTTATTTTAGAGAAATTGAAATATGCCTCACTCAAACTTTAATAATTAGATTTTTTAAATATAAAGCTATACAGAATATAATTTAAATCATAAATAATCATTTTAAAGATAAAGTTTTTTTCTATATCAAGGTAATTTATTTTTAATTTTTAAGAAATATTTAATTACCTTAATAGCATATATATTAATGATGTAGAAATTATTTATGTAGTGAAAAATCAATAATATAGTTTTTATTAAATTAATAATACCAATCAAAAAGACCATAAACTTGAAAAAACATTATTTTTCGAGTATATATATACCCTAATCATACATGGGTCTATTTGTGGACCATTTGGATCCTTATAAAAAATATTAGGACATTTATATTATTTTATTTTAAATGATGTCAAAGATGCCACCTTCATAATTTAATAAATATAACAATTTAACTGTTGATATTTTAAGATGATAAATTCAAGTAAAAATATTATTGGGAAAGTTAATATATTTATATTCATCATAGTATTTTATTTTTAATTTTTATGCAACTAATAAGTATATTAAATGATTATACAAAAATGGTGTAGTAATTGTTTTATGAAGAGAAATATCAAATAAATGGTTTTATAAATATTAAAAGAAAAAATATATGAACTAATTAATGCTCTCCAAAAAATTGTATAAATGAATATGAGATTTTAGTAATATATTAAACATTTTTTTCGAATATATCCTCTTTTTGGATTTTATTTAAATTCAAATAAATGAATAGTGTCAAAATTAACACTATTGTTATTTTACAAAACTAACATATTATTAAATTTTTTAAAAATCACATAAATATTTTAAAATTATAAATTGAAATTTATATGGTATAAAATGTCATAAATTACCCAATTTTGGATAATTGACAACACATAAGTAATTATTTAAAACAATTTAAAATTAAGAATATTATTACCACAAATAAGATTAAATAAATTAAATAAGGATAAATCAAATTTATAAGGTTTAAAATAAATTTTCAACATGTGAAAATTTTATTGGTTGATGAGATTACAACCCTATCTAAAATAAGCTTCGAATATGAGTCATTTTTTTAGGTTATTAAGTGGGGTTTGATTTATTATAAATTACTAGTTTTTATAATTCTAAAGGTGATCCTCTCCTCCCTTATAAAAGGGAACCTCCTCCCTCTCCTCTTTACACAACATTGAGCCTTAAATCTTGGACAACCCCTGCCCATTTCCCTTATCAATATCTCTAGTTATATCATATAGCTCTTGGTCTTCTCAAATGGCCAACTCTAGTGCCCTAAGAGGAAGTTTAAAAGAGGCACGTCGAGGAAGAGGTAATCTCTTATACCGATTCTTTCAAGTTTCTTTCTTCTTCTACTTCTTCTTATTTATTGGTTTCATTATAAAGTAATAAAATAAGTATCAATCATATAATGATATGTTATTATAAATATGAACAACCCTATTTCACCTTCTATCCATCATACGGAAAATGAAATCACTGCGCGTGTGTACGTACAGAATACTGTCTCCACATCGTGGTGTAATCTGTTTTTCCACCACCACATTACTTAGATGGGTATAATGGTGTAAATAATAAATATATATGATTATTTTAAATTGATATTGATTCTGAAATATTATACATACACTTAAATACAATTCCATGATCATGGGAATGATATCATCGCTCGTGCATACGTACGGACTACCATCTCGACGAATGCGATGAGATTCATTTTCCATGATTAACCATTCAAGTATGATTATAAAGTATTTATATATATATAATAAATAATCATGAAATACCTTACATAATAATGATACTAGATTTATGTACATATATGTTTCATTTACTTAGTTACATTCAATTCAATAAAGAAACGAAAACAGCATTCATGCGTACGTAGGGCCTACCGTCTCCATGAATGGTGTATTTCATTCCATTTATCGATCTATCATATATATTTATATACTGAATATATATTATATATAAATAATTTTTTACATTCTGGAATTAATGAAATCAGGATATAAGTGATAATATCAAGAACAACATGTCGAAACACGTACGATAAATGAAACGATTTTACCCAATACGCTGCTCTAACATGGAATTTACAAAAGAACAGGTTATATAAAGTAATAAGTGAACCATATATGATATAATAACAATGAATATGATTCTGTAATAAGTAAATGACATTATTTAAATCATTATACAAGAGGTTTGGATATGTACGAAGCATATCAGACCTAAGGTAAGGGATAATTATTCCAATCTCGTTCTAATCCAAGATTGTTTATTCGTAAGTATTTACTGGGGTTATTGTTGTCATCCATGTCCATGTTTTCTAAACATGTTTTTATTCATGATTAAAGTCCTTTTTACCCATTTTTTACTTTTACTACATGTTATTAAAGAAATATTTCTTTTGTTTACCATATGAGGAACTTTTGGACTTCTCCAACAAAAGTTAGAGGAGAATATTTTTTTATAACTTATACGGCATGAACGGTTTTTTATGGTTTATAACACCATATTTCCATGAATAATACTCTACAATGTTTCATGATTTATTTCAAAAAAAATACTTTTCTTTTAAAATTGAATGGCATTTGGTGAAAAGAAAATTATTTTGAAGAAGAAAAGATATTTTCCTCAAAAATTCATTTCTAGTGTTTTATCAAAAACCATTTTCCATCTAAGATGAAATTATTTCATATGTGTATATTTAAATTATAATGACTCTAGTATTTACATGGTTTCCCTTTTCATATGATGGAATGATATCCATTTGTTTCATATGGATTATGTTATGATGGGATGATTTTTATGAAACCCATTTTAATCTTTGGGTTATGATGAATGATTTATGTTTATGTTGTGGCACACGTAAGAATGATTTCATTATGAGAAGGGTGGGACATATATCTCCCTACAATGCATTGGGTAAAGATTTATATCTCATGAGATAGACATGGCTGGAATGAAAAGTTAATCTGATTCAGTGTTACAGGACTGGAATAAGGAGTGAACTCGATTCAGAAAGTGACTTTGTCCACTAAGATGGTCTTGGTAGCAATGCCTTGGATAATATGGAAATCATATCATGTGTTTAATGGTTTTCCACAATTATATGTTTTATTACCATTCTATTTTATCATGATTGGTGATCTATTATGATCTATGCCTTACGTACTCCCATTTTGTTTTTCATTCCTCAAGATTTTGATGTTTAAACATTATTTTCATGTTTTTAAGTTCAAATGTTTATGATTTGTTTTATTTTCTCCATGCTTACCCTTAGTGAGCATTTGAGCTCACCCTTTATATGTTTTCTTTTCCCCAAGATTTAAAGAAATGTTTTAGGTATGAAAACAAAAGGGGAAGATCATTATGGGAGATGTTGAAGATATTTCACCATGATTAGAAGATTATGTTCTGAGTTTATAAAGACACTAAACTATTACGGTCCTTGAGTGTTGGTTATTGTTATTTATTAAGTATTTCGAAAAAGTAATCTAATGTCCATGTACGGAAAGCTTTGGGTCTCTACACAGCGTGTATCCCGAAGAACACACCATGTGGTACTGATGGCAGTGGTTAAGGTTTGCACACTGCATCGGATGAAGAACATGGCATGCCTCCGGGGAGACACGGTGTCTGGGCCCCACCTAGTGCCAGCTAGAGTTCTTGGCATCAAGAAGTAATAACACATTGTGTGACCATTGTCACATGATGGGTGGGTCCTTGCATGGACTTGGTGTGTATCTTGGAAGATACATGGACATGGGGTGGCTACACGGTCGTTTAAACTACCACACGACCAGACGAGGTCGGCTGCACAGGATAACCCATGTACCGGTTACACGAGATGGCACACACGAGTTGAAACCATGTACATGAAGGGAACCCTGGTTACTCGGACACATCATGTGGTCCGTACTATACACCATGTACTTACTTTTCTAAACGACATGTTCTTCTGACTCGGTTCGTTTTACAAAGGTAGTACCGAGATTCGAAATACAAGGCCTGTGACCCTTATACATTCCATGTATATCCTGGAACCTGGCTTGAACCTCTTTTCCATCATATCTTGGACATGTTTTGTTTGAGTTAGTGCCCATTTTTTCACAGAGCCTTGAAGTTCATGTATCATTTCCATCCACATGAGTATGATTCCTTCAGTAGGAATTCCCGAGATAGAGTCAAGTATCCATCCAAGAAGCTTGGAGAGAGATCCTTTATCCATTATTGACCCTAGGTAGAGTCAGGTATCAACATGAATACTCATACAGAATGGTGATACTCTACTTAGAAGGTGGATCCGGATGAGTCATGGTATCCTCCAAGGCCCTGGTAGTGATCCTCATCTGTGTATAGTGATCTTTCCCCACTCTAAATTTTTTTCTCCTGGAACGAGTGTATATATCTCTCATGACCTTTCCCAAAAAACAATACTTCTCAGACAGATTTCATCAGAACCATCATACTTGTGTAGTGAGTTCTCCCAGATTAGTGCTTCGTGGTTCCTTCGAACTGAATACCTAGCGGCGATAGGTGGTTGTGTGACTATTTTGTAGACTATGGGTCTGAGTTTTGAGTATATCTAGATTGTGTATCTCTTGTTATATGTTATGTAGACATATAATTTGTAGAGTTTATTGTAACTTTACTTTCTGTATTTCATTGTGGTTATCGGCGTCCTCTACTGAGTATTGTTATACTAACCCATGCACAGGCTTTCCCCATCTGTGTCATGTCTTGTGTAGAAGAGCATCCTTTTTATGGTTTCTAGGGTGGACCAGGACCATATTGAGCTACCTGAGTCCGCTATAGGCCAAGGTGTTCCTATGGCTACGAGCAGCAGTCCAAGTACCTCCTCATACTTATAGGTTGGACTTTGCAGTTTACAGACTCTTGTTTTTTTGGGCTTGTATTCTAGCCTAGTTTTGATTTCTACACTTTTCTTATATTGTAATATATTTTTTGGGTTTATTTTTATGCATGCATTTTGTTCCTTACTGGTTTCTACATTTCAGAATTTGTGGGCATGGAGATGTGTGTGTGTGTGTGTGTGTAGCTACTTAGGAAATTCCTCCCATGTCAGTGATATACCTACTCGGTGCTAGTCACTGACCCCTTGTATATGGGAGACGGGCTTTGGGAGTCACGGCACGGTCCCCCCTGGGACGGCTTCGGAGAGAGTGGTATCAAAGCGGGTCGGTTCGACCTTGAGACCAAGTTCCTGTGAGTTTTGTTTTGGGCAATAGTTTTAAGTATTTCAAGCTTGGATTTCATGTCATAGAATCCAATGTTGTTGTAGGAAGATGACGTATACGTACACCAGGACTCTGATAACCTACTTTTTGACTCATCCCATGAAAAAAATAGTTGTAGGGAAGTAAAATAATGGAACATTCATCATATAGTAATGGGTTTTTTTTCTAGGTCCTTTGTGTCAGTTACCCAGATATACTCATTGACCATGGTACATCTTGTTCCCTTACAAGATAACATCACGATGCATGCCCTATAGGATTCAGAAGCTTGATCACGAGGATGACCCCATCAGTGATGAGGCTTCAATATAGGGGCCAGCTCTCCGAGCGTTAACTCCAGGTGGTGCACCTGCTATACCAACACAAGTGGAGCAGCCCATGGTAATTTCAATACTAATAGATGAGGGCCACAGTCTGAGCATGCTCCATGGGTTCCAGAGATAGACACCCCTCTGAATCTAAGGTGAGCCCGACCCCCGGGTGGTTGAGGACTAGCTTGAGGCCGTGACCATAGTTTTCTGTCTAGTGAGAAAACTGACAGACCAAATGGTGATCCTAGGAGCGAGCCTTCTTCAGGGTTCAGCAGGATGATGGTCAAGTTTGACCACAGAGACTCAAGATGAGGAGACTCCTTCATGGAAGGAGTTTGAGAAACTCTTTAGGGAGGTGTTATCTCTAGTTATTCTAAGATCGGTTCATATCCAGGAGATTATTTAGATCTAGCAGGGAAGTTTGACGGTGGATGACTATACATAAAGGTTCACCAACCTCTCTTGGTACTTTATGGATATGGTCTAGGGTCAGTACTTCATAGCTCGGACCTTCTAGAGAGGTCTACAACGGGACATCTGTGATAGCGTCGTTCCTTTGTGAATTGTAACATATGCTGGAGTGATCAAGCGGTACTTGGTGATCGAGAGATTCTCGGAGGATTAGAGACACTTGACGACAGTCATTAATAGGTAGATAGGTGTAGAGACCTCGACAGCAGGGAGCCGACGTCAGGCACTCGGATCAGGATGTGTGAGATGTCACAGGAGGACCCAATATAGGGGATCAGCAGTCCATGTCTCTTTGGATGGATCCAGTTATCCTTGGGTGAGGCGATGCTACTCGTTCGATGGTAAGGGACATCTCGATAGAGACTTTCCGACTTGTCGAGCTGCTGACAAAGAGGCGGTGGATGGACCACCGAGGTCGAGGCATAGAGTGGAGCAGATAGACCTTCCAAGTGGCGGATGTGGTAATGTAGTAGGGAGAGCTGTAGGTGTTTGCAGACACATATATTTACTCCCACCACCCCTAGGAGGTCCGCACCAGGCTCAGGGAGCTGGGGGGGGCAGGGGCGAGGACAACTGTATGTGGTCGAGGCGTACGACCCAGGGACTCCAGGGATGATCTGTGGTACGATCTATGTCTTTTCTACCATAGCTTCCATATTTATAGACACAAGTGCCGGTTATTCCTTCCTTTCCACATGCCTTGTGCGAAAACTTGAGATTCTTGTAGAGCCATTGACTTGACCCTTATGCTTGGAGACACCTATGGGAGGAGAATCTATGATCACGCATCTATGCAGATAGTGTGATATTTCCCTCGGAGGAAAGATTTTTGGTTGAAATCTCTTGGTGGCCGCATTGAGGCCTTACGACATCATTCCTGATATGTATTGGCTATCTTCATTCAATGCCCAGATTGAATGCTTTAGGCGAAGAGTGTGGTGTGTCTATAGTAATGGGATGAGATTTTTATTTGTGAGTGAAAAGGAGACCCAGGAAGAATAGGATGGGATCATGCATAGGATGGTGTAGCTAATCACTCAAGAGTTGTCTAGCCTTACCCTCTATGTAGTAGATATTGTGAGCTTCCAGTTCCCAACAGTTGAGGTAGTGTATTAGGGCGTCTTTCCGAAAGATGTTCCAGGACTACCTCTCCACCATGATATTGACTTCTGCAATGACATGCATCCTGGGATGGTACCAATATTATCACCATCATATTGGATGGCTCCCATAGAGTTGTGTGAGCTAAGGGTGGATCTAAAGGATTTATTGAGTAAGGGGTTCATGAGACCCAATGTTTGACCCTGGGAAGCCCAATTTTTATTTTACAAGAAGGTGAATGGGATTTCAAGGTTGTCCCACTACAACATTAATATCAATTTTTGGCGGTTCTTTAGTGGTGGTTTACTAAACTAGCGATCAAATATATATTTTTTAATACCAACACTCCCCCCGACCCCCGCGAGACCCTCCCCCTTGAGACCCCCTTCTCCCCCCGACCGTCGTGAGACCCCCCCCCAGCAACCCCCGAATCTCTATCCTCTCACTGCCTCATCACCTCGCAGATTCTTCCTATGTTCATCTTAGGTTGGATTTTCTCCTTCAAATTTATTTGAAACAAACCACCAATTATTATGCATAAACTATATTCATCTATGTTTACTTCAAGTAAATAAAATTCCATAAAATTCTATTTAGTAGTGTTGGATTTATATAATTTCCATTCTCACATTCTCTAGGTTTTCTTCTAAAAATTATTAGAGTTTAAACTATCTTAAAGTATTATATATAAATTTTCTTTATCAACTTATATGTTTATTTAACCTAAGATTTAAATATGTATTCAATTATTTTATTCACTTGAAGCCTAATAAAATATGTGATTTCTCTAATCGCAGATATTTGAAACTATAGACATATCAAGTTAGTAAACTGATCAATTAGTTCCTTCTTATCTCTTCCAAATATGACCTTATTTTCATAGATGAGTACTATGAATTTTTACTCATTGGATGTGTTCATATAAAGATTACAGTCAACACCACATCTCTTCAATTCAAACATCATCAGGTATGTATTCAATTGATCATAAAAATCTAGAGGTGTTTTATTCAATCCATATAGATACTTCTTAAGATTTCATACCTTATTTTTCATCATCATCAAACAAAAATCCTAGAATTTGTTTCATATAGACCTATTACTTTATAATTCCATTAAAAAATGTTACCTTTATATCCATTTAGTAGATCTTGAATATCCATTGTATTTCCACTGATAATAATAATCCAAATGATTAAAGTCCTAAAAATAGTGTGAATGTTTCTTCAATATCAATTACCTCTACATGGTAATATCCATTTCATGTTAGTCATGCCTTATCCCATATCACATTTCAATGTTCATCATGTTTTTTCTTGAACACCTATTTTATTTAAATGCCTTTCTGAGAGTTTCTGAATAACTAACCTCAAGAACTTATTAATTTATAATTTATTCCCAAAATACTAGGGTTGATACCATGATTATTAATCACTTATCAATAGTCACTATTGGTGATTCTCATCATGTAATGATTGTTTTTCCCATTGATTGTGTTTTTTGTGACACCCTTTTCATTTTTTATGTTCATTGATTATTATAAACTTGTGATGCCCAAAATATATTTTTATTTATCCTTGGTGATTTGATTTTTTTTAATTGGATTTCAAATATGTTTTAAAAAAATTGTTTTAAAAATGTTTTACTAAAATGGTTTTTTTTCTTTTAGGGAAAAATAAATGATTTTGACTTTCTCGGGTTATCAAATATGTTTTTATTTGAAAAACCCATTTCGTTAAACGGATCAAATACAGGATTTCATTTTACTCAAACATAATGAATTTAAAACCCTATAGAATTTCTATTACAAACATGAAAACATTAACTACATAATGAATTTTACTTCATAGATTCAATGGGTCTCAATGCTTACAAAAATATTTTAGGTTTCAATTCATGTTCTAGAATGGGTATTTATCTTGGGTCTTTGATGATGAGTGGGATGTGGTAATAATTCATGGGTTAATAGAGAAGGTATCACAATGTGATTCGGGTTTGGTTTTACATTTTGGTTGTTATTGTATTAATTTTCCCTTTTATCCCTCTCTTGTTTTTAATATTGTGCACTATATATATATATATTATTTTTTTGATCATTTTGAGGTTTATTTTGTATTTCTTTGTTATTAATGATCATTTATTATTAAATGGATAAATCATTACCAATATAGTGTTTCATGATGCCTAAGAACTTTTTCCAATCCTATGAAGATTGGGAACACCCTTCAAGATAGTGGCGGATTTGGTCAGTGTCAGTTTTGGTAGTATTTCAGGACGGTTTGTTGCAAATTCTATTAGATAACTAAATACCATAAGATCCTAGGTTCTATAATTCTAAACTGGTATTTGGGTAGATTGGTAGAAATTGAAATAGATCTATCAGAAATCAAGAGGTAGGTGTAGGGAGGACCTCCTGAGCATTTTCTCTCCTCAAGTCTTGAGGGACCTAGGGTTTTCAAGAATTTGATTTTATTTTGATTATTTTTTATGAATTGATATTTTAGATGTTTTTTTATCATCATTAACATCATGTCGATTACCTTGCTAATTTTTATTGAATGGATATATTTTTCTACTCAACTAAAATAGACAATATAATCATCAAATCATTTTATGGTATTTTGGTGGGTATTTTATAAAAACTACATAAAATCACCAAAAATTGTCCTACTGAGTATAATAACCAAAATGGATGTCTTATACTTATAAATACACAATGTGAACATCCATATTGAACCATTTATTTCGATGGATATTACTCTAGTTAATAAAATGGTTATGTTAAACTAAAATTTTCTTTAGAACCCCATGATAATATAAATTTTCCTTACTAGGGATGGATCAATACATCTGGTTCTGGTGTAATTCTTACATATCTAATATAAGGTGCGTTTAAAGGCTTATAATTTTAATTTGGTGATTTTTCTAACATATGAAAAAATATTCTATATCATTCTCCCTGCGTCCATTCCTCTTACTCCACCTCTGACACTTTCCCTTCATCCCAACATCTATTTCCCTTCCTCCATGATTCCTTCATCAGTATCCTTTATCACACATGCATATCTTCAAAAATATAATATTCCTCTATTTTCTCCACCTCATTATAATTTATTTTTATGTATCTATTAATCCCTAAAATCTGTGATCTACATAGAAACCTTATAATATGCCGCTTAGGCAGGTTATCTAGGGTTGTTTGTGATAAATTGGTATCAAAGGCATTCATTCCTTTTATTTGAAATTGCAATATAGTTTGGAATGTGGTGGTAGACATGAGATAGTATTTTTGAGACATAATAGGTATATTATGAGGAATTTCTTGGCCATATGTCATCTTAATGTTCTTTAAGTTACCATGGGCTATTGGGAAGAAGTGTATTTGAGGATTTTTTTTGATATAATCCTAGACTTTTTTCAAATATTTATCACATTTATATATTTGGTCAAATAATATATATGAATCTATTACTGTATTTTTTAATAGTTATTTGTTTTAATGTTTTTTTAATATTGTGTAGGCACATTTTAATATACATGGATAAAAGTTGGATCACATTACTAAGGAACACACCTCAATATGTTAAGGGTTTGGAGGAGTTTTTAGATTTTTCAATTTCTAATCGATCTGTTGAAGGGAGAATAACATGTCCATGACCTAAATATAAATTTAGAAGATGGTTGAATAGATATGATGTTTAGTAACATTTAATATTGAAGTAATTCCCTGGTCAATATTTGTGTTGGATTTGGCATGGAGAATCGAACATTACAAAAAGATTGAGCATTGATGTCAATCCATAGAATGAGCTCCAAACTTCTCTAAGAATGGGAAATGAAATGAAAAACCTTATAAATGATGAATTTGTCACTTTAAGACACCACCATCAACATCAAAACATATCAGAACAACCAGATGAGGGTGATAAAAATAGAAACGTGACAAGTGATGTTTTTGAGACTTTAGGACAACCAGATGAAGATTATAACATATCAGTGGATCCTCCTCTTGATTATGTGGAGAATAATATAAGATAAAACTTCACTTATGAAAATACTTTTCATAATTTAGGTGATGATGGAAATCAAGAGTTGTATAGTGGATGTTTGAAATATTCAAAAATTTCTTTTTTTGAAAAGTTGTACCATTTCAAATGTCTATGTAGAATTAAAATAAGGCATTGTCCATGATATTGGAATTGTTGAGTGATGCATTTCTTGAAACCAACATTCCCAAGTCATTTTATGATATAAAAAAAGTTGTTAATAGGCTTAGTTTGAGTTATACAAAAATACATGTGTGTCCCAGTGATTGTATGATTTATTGGCTAGAGGATTCAAGTAGACAGAATTGCAGAAAAATTTCTTCTTCTAGATGGCAGTAAGTGGGTGATTTTGGAAGTCTGAATCAACATACTACCATGAAGAAGAAGAAATGGAACACACCTGTAATGTTTTTTCATTAATTCCCTTTAAATCCTTGATTACAATGATTATTCATGTCATCGAAAACTCCCGAACAAATGAAGTGAAATTCTATAGATAATAACAATGCTAGGATAATGTGACATCTAAAAGATTCACAATAATGTGAGAAATTTGATTCATTACATCCATATTTTTCAGTTGATCCTAGGAATGTTCGTTTGGGATTGGATGCTAATGGATTCAACCCATTTAGGACTTTGAGTACCAGTTATAGCATTTGGCTAGTTGTTTTGATCCCTTACAATATTCCTCTGTGTATGTGTATGAAACAAATGTCTTTTATCATTTTGATGATTATTCCTGGAAAACAATTCCTGGAAATGATATTGATGAATATTTGTAGCCTTTAATTGAAGAATTATAGGAGTTATAGAGCAATGGTGTAGAGAGATATGATGCTTCTTCTAAAACAATGTTCAAAATGAAAGCTACTTTAATGTTGACCATTTGTGACTTCCCTAGGATTGGTAAAGTATTTGGTTGGAACACTTACATGGGTTTGGCTTGTCGTATTTGTATCTTAGATTTTGAGCCCAAATGACTACCTCAAAGTATAAAATGGTGCTTCTTGTTCCATCGAAGATTTCTAGATGCATCTAATAGATTTTGGCTGAACAGATCAAAATTTAATAGTTTCATTGATCATATACCACCACCAAAGTTGTTAATTGGTTTCTGAAATATTGAAAAAAATTGAAAAGGTTGAAATAGAATTTTGGAAGGTTTATCAATTTAATGATAGCAAGAAACGAGTTCTAAGTGCACCGTTTTCATGCCACAACCTATCCATAAATTTTATTTTATTATTTTCTTGGAGTTTAAAATTTTTTATCGAGGTTCAGGGTGAATCCCGAACAATATTTTTAAGGTTTGTCCAAAAAAACGCCAAGTTTTGTGTTGACATCACTGAGCGCCCAGGCGGAGTGTGTTTTGGAGACCCAACGCGGCTTCGCCTATGAAACGTTGCTATCCACGGGTCTTTAGAAAAATTTAAAATGAATAAATTTTGTATTTTATTGTGTTATTTAAAATAGTTATGGATGATTTTAATTATTATTATTCTTATTACTATATCATTATTATTATTATTAAAGAATCTTTATTATTTAAAATTAAAATTTTTAGTTTATTATTAATGTTGTTTTATTATTATTATTATTATCATTTATTTACCTTTTATTTTTATCTTATTTATTTTCATTTTTTTCTCTTTATCTTTCTTCTTTCCTTCTTTCTTCCTTCTTTTTTCTTTCTCTTTCTTTGTGTTTCTCTTCCACGCGGCTTCCCCCCTTTTTCCGGATCTAGCCTCCCTCCTTGTCTCCCTGCATGCCACCCTCCTTCAGCGCAACAACCCGTCGGAATCCTCCTCCTCTCTTTGCTGCAGTGATCCACCTCGGCTGCCTCGCTACTCGGTCACCCTCATTCAGTGCAGCTGCCCAACCCGCTGTTCGCCTGACCTCATCTGCCTTCTCCTATCGTGGTAGCTCAGCGCGCCCCCAGCTCTCCCACACGCCCTCCCTTCCTCACCTGCACCTTCCGTCGTACCAGCCAGCTCCTTTCCGACTTGCCGCACAGTGCCCCAGCCTCCCTACGCCTCCCTCTTGTCCTGCACCGCGCCCCCGGGTGCCCTCCAGCTGCTCGACTCCTACTTTCGGCTCACCCGCACCAAGGAACACCCTCCCTCTTTGCAGCACCAAGTCGTCGGTCCCCTCTCCCTGTTCTCCCTCTCCCCGCGCTGCTGACCTCCACCTCCTACACCCCATCACAGTGCCCCTGGATTCCACCTCCAGGTATGGCACCCTCTTTGTGGCCAGGCCCCCCCTGCACGTTTTGGCATCCCTTCCCTGCTTGGCCCGCATGTACCAGCATCGACCTGCCTCCCACCTAGATCTCCCACGCTACACAAGCCAGCCTCCAGCATCCGCACTCTCCGTGACCGCAGGCCAACTTCAGAAATCTACGACACCTCGTCCTACCAGCTAGCATAGGCGGTCCGCAGCCCTCCATCCCGCCGGATAACCAAACCCACGGAGAGCCCCTGGCTCCCTTGTTGCAGCGTGAGTAGGACCTCCCTCGGGCGCATTCCGCACGCCACCTCTAGGTGGCCCAGCAGCCTTCCCCCCTTCGTTCATCCGTGCGGACCTCTCCCAAGCACCAGCTTTCGTCTGGTCGAGTCCCTCACCAGCATTGTTTGGCCACCTCCCCTCTGACAAGCGCCAACTGCCAGATCCCCAGCCGGCACATCGTCCGTCCTGTAGCAATTCAGCACCCTTAGCACCTCCCGTAGCACCCTCTGACACCCACCTGACCGGTCGTGACGTCTCGACCTCTTTATTTACTCGGGCTGACTTGTGTGCACTAATCCTGACCTGTGGGACCTCTTTCTAGCCGCTGTGCAACCTCGAACACCTGGTTCCCTCTTGTCGTGTGCTTTCCGACCCGTATTGTGCCCTCTAATTGGTTTTGCAACCTACCAACTAGATCACGCCCACTTCTAGCATCCTCGTCGCCCCTTTCTGACGGTCGCGCAACTTCTCTGATCAAGCACATTTCCGAGCCGAGGTGACTTTGTGCTTCTTCTTTGTTGGATATTTGTTAAATAATGTTTTTGTGTTTTTACTTATTTTTGCGTGTGTTGCAGTGTATCTGCAAGGTTTTTCCGCAATTCTGCAGGCGTTGTCTTGTGTGTGCCTATGTTCCTGTGCGAGGCGCGGTGCGCCAATGTGTTTGAGCTGTAAGTCAAGTTAGGTCCCCAACTGCATTCACCTTTAGATTTAGAATTTATTAATTGATTGATGTTTTATTAATTTTAATAAATAGAAAATAATATAAGATAATTAATTTTTAAATGATTATATGGTGTAAAAAGAGCCATTTATTTTATACACAACACCCGAAATTCTCTTTTGATGAACGGACACCCAGTAGCGAAATAATGTCATTTTTTCCTTTAAAAATAATTTACAGAATTTCAAATGTGGTTCTAGTTTTAAAGATAAATGTTTTCTTGTGAACAAGCGTTTCGGGTTTTCTTGAGAAATGAGGTTTTTCTTTAATGTTAGTGAAGGCCCATTTGACACTTTAATAAAATAAATTATTTTGGAAAACTCACTTTGGGGTTAGTACGGGGTGTTCTTTTGTGTGCATTGATTGCGTTAATTGTGTGTGATATTTGTGCATCATGACTGAATGATTTACGTTGTGGAAACACCCCTTTTTATTGTGTGTGTTGACATGGGAACCTGGCTTAGTGAGTGAATATTCTGAGAACAATTGCTACACTAGTTTAGATTATGCACTGGCTAGTGGCCCTATAGTAGGGGAATACTGACATATTGTTGCTATGGGTATTGGGCCCCTCGGTTAGGCCATGTAGGGCTATTATGGGTGTTAGGGTGTTATGACATCATCGAGTTAGGGAATGCCTTCATCATGAGTCAGATGTATAGTACGTTCTAGATTGTTCACGATCTCCAAGGTTTGACCCATGTTTCCCTTGGTGTTTATTTGTATGTGGTTAAAGATTGAGAGGTCTAGTTCGGCTGCTGGCCCTTGTGTGCCACTTTTTCCATTTCCCTTGGTGTGTGTTGTGTGTTATGTGTGGTTTTACTTTTGGTTGGTAACTAAAGCCTAGATTTATAAATTGTTCACAAAAATGTTTTAAAATGTAATGCACATGTTTCTTTCAAATATTAAACTTTCTTTTAAATTAAAAAGGGAAATGGAATGATACCTTTTTTAGAAATGAAAGTGTGTTTGGAAACCCATATTTTATATAATTTAGTTCAAACATGGAATTAGTGAATTCTTTATTTAATGGTATGTGTATTTGGACTAGAATTAGTCGGGCCAGCCTAGTGATTTTTAATACTCACTCTTATAGTTCTTTTCTGTCTTCAGTGTCTGTGCAGGCTACAGCTGGAGTGCGCTCGCCTTGAGCGATGCTTGATTTTTGAGTCGGAGAGTGACTAGCGGGGTCACATGGAGTTAGTTCAGACATCGATTTTGGTTAGTTTTATTTTCTTTTTTTCTAGTTTAGTCACTATACTTGTTTTATTTATTATGCGCTGCTCTGTATTATTTCTAATTATTCATTTATTTATATTGGACGAAATCATTCCCACATTCTCTGTTGTAACGCCCTGACCCCAGAAGCCCAGAGTCAGTGCATTATTACATAAAATTGTCATGATCACAAGAGATCAATTCTCGAAAGACCGCTTAGTTTAGAAGCCTTGGAATCACTATATATATTCATAAGGTTTACATTACATCATAAAATGAAAACTACAACAATATAGTATGCATATTCCACAGTCTTATCCCCTCATACTATCCATGCAGGTCATTCAAAAAATACTTCTTCACATCTTAGGAAAAATAAAACATAGAAAGGGGTGAGCTCAGATGCTCACTAAGGACAACAATATAGCGAAAACATTCATAAATAAGAATAAACATTTAAGGCAATGTATAACTAAAACAAAAGCCTTTTAAACTTGAACTTCAGCATAATATGGAAAAGATAAAATGAAATAATTCCATTTACTTATTCACATGGATATTCTACTAGTTGAATAATCACATGCAATATCAATAACCACTTTCATAATGATGGAATGCATAATGTCAGACTATCATAACCACATAGTCAAAGCCTCATGAAAATACTACAAATAATATTTTGTCAATGCCTTGTGCCAAGACACTAGTTTGTCTCATGAGACCCACTCATGCAATTTTTTTAGAAGATACTTACGTTTAAAATTGCTCAAATATACTCCAGTGTTTTTCTGAAAACATTATGCAAGCTTATTGAAAACAAAATAACTAATTCTGAGAATGCTCGACTAATTACAGAACATGATGGGCCAACGCCCAATCCCTTCCTATTTACCACACTCGAGAGCCAGGTTTTTAGAAAACATTTTTAAGCTTGCGTTAAATACGTATACATTTTCACTGTATTTTCATATATTTGAGATAAATATCTCTTTTTTTAAATCATTTAAAAATCACATAATTATAAAATAAAACCTTTATTTTGAAAATATCCATACAATAATTTAATGTAATCTTAAAAGTTGTAATAACGGTGGAGAATAAATGCACCTTCTGTATAAGTTAAAAAAGACATTTTTACCTGAATTCTGTCGAAAAGGTTAAAAAGGACCTTGTTTGGAAAACGACAGAAAATTCCTTTATAAAATTATTATAAAAAGTCCACAACGGTATAAATGACTTTAACCCATAGTCTGTAAAATAGTAATAATGATTTGAAATCCATTTTTAATAAACATGGAAGTGGATGATAAAGAGGTCCCAATAGATAATCACGTATAAACAACCTCGGATAATGAAGAGATTGTGAAATAAACCCTTAACAATTTGGTAACTTACGAAACATACACCCCATGAAAGAGGTATCATACAATGAATTTGTAAATACACATAAATTAAAGTGTATTACACAAATAATACAATTATGGGTAGTACATGCACCACAAAAAAGGTAATAGTGGAAATATGGGATGAATCTCACGGGAATAAGGAGTGAGATGAAAACCCCTTACCAATTTGGTAACTTATGAAACATAAAACCCAAGAAATAGGTATCATACAATGAATATGTAAATACACATATATTAATGTGTATTACACAAATAATACAATTATGGTCAGTATATACACCACACAAAAGGTAATAGTGGCAATATGGCATCAATCTCACGGGAATAAGGAGTGAGATGAAAACCCCTTTACCTTGTACTTTTCCTTAGCCGATGGTATGTTAACCTCCTATATAATAGTTAAAAAATTGTTATTAAATTATACAAGAACGACATACATAGTTATGATATCATATATGATCATTTAATAATGCTTTGTTAATAATACTTTAGTATTATCGTCGTTTCAGGTGTTAACTTACTCGTTTTCTTTTATATGTTTTGTTACATAAGCCGTGAATTTTATGGATAGGTTGTATCATATTCATATTTACAATGATATCAAGTCCTTAAATATTATTTTTAATCATTAAATGAGAATTAGTCTTGAATGGATACGATGTGGAATGAATCTCATCACGTTCGTGGAGACGGTAGTCCGTACGCACGTACGAGCGACAATATCATTCTTTTGATATTAAAATAATATATAATTGGATGGTGTATCATATATACAGAATCATTAAAATGTTATATTTATTATTTACATGAATTACACTTCATTTTTATACCCATCCAAATAGTAATTTATTGAATAACAATTACACCAAGACGTGCAGACGGTAAGCCGTACGTACGCACGTATGGTGACATGTCATTCAAAGGATTGATAGAATACTGAATTTGGTTATACCATATTTATAATAACATCACAGTATATATAAGATTCTGGATTTATTATTTTATAAAGGAAATAACAAAGAAAAAATAAGTTGAAGAAGAAAGGAACTTGAAAGAGGGTGGTGAAAACATTACCTCTTCTTCGGGTTCTTCCTTTTGATTTGATCAAAAGGGCTCCTTAGGGTGGATTTCTAATCAAAATAAGGCCTTTAGGTCGAAGTGAGGGAATTTTAGAGAGTATTGGGGCAGGTTTTGGCCGAACCAAGAGGATTTGAATGTGTGAATTAGTGAGAAGGGGGGGTTCCCTTTTATAAGAGTGGTGAGGGGAACCTTTGGAAAAGCTAGAAATATTATTTTATAATTAATTCATATTCAGTTTCTAATGGCTCCAAAGTGGATTATTTAAATGTTAAGGTAGGGATAGGTCTAAAACCAGTCAACCAATAGATTTTATACAGGTTTTGGTCATTATATTTACCTTATCTTTTTGTTTTAACTCTTAGTTAATTAGATTGACATTTACCATGTCACTTTGTATTTTTCTATTATATAGTTAATAAACATACCATATACATCCAAAAGACCCCCAAGTGGTCCATAAATTATACACATATCATGATATAAGTCTATTGGACGAACCTTAGATATTTAGGAATTTAATACCAATTAATAATATAATATTTGTTTTAAAAACTCTTTTTTGTCAATTTTGACACTATTCAATAATTGATTTTTGTTAAATTCTTAAAAACTTTATTAATTCGAACAAAATTTATTTAAGAAATCCTATAATGTCATATTATCCAATAAAATTAAGTTATGTCATCAAAACTTTCAAATTATATTTAGTTTAACATTTATAATACCAATTATTTGATTCTTTCATTAATAAGGAAAATACTGCATCCTTATTGTGTCATAAATAATATTAATTATTAAATGACTAAAAATTATAAATAAAATACAATTATATAGGAAATATTTTTATATTTCTAAATAATATTTATAGTAAAAACTCCAACATATGTATCCTTATGTAAAAATTGATTTTCTAAAAGATATATGCTTATGTCATTTTTGTATTTACTTTATCTTAATTAATATAAAGTGTCCTTATCACTTACAAGCAGATCCATGGGGTCCCAAAATAGACCCATAGATTCCCATGGTCGGACATGTATCAAAAAATAAGGTTAGGACACGTTTTAGGGTAATTTATTATTATTATATTATTATTTTGTTACCCTTATTTACCGAATTTACCCTTTAACCATGGTAAATAAAATATTTACCGAAATAATTAGTCAAAATGTATAAAAATAAAAGTTACCTATTTACACAATTTGGACATCCTGATTCCAAATATGAAATACATTTTTCCAAATTCAAAACACGGAAGTGGCAGAAATTAATTTAAATTTAATTCCCGTTGTTAAAACAAAAAGCGTGTTTTTAAGAGACAATAACTTTCAAAAGATTGACACTTGTTTATGTCCGGTTTAATTGTGAAATTATGTCCAATGACCAACATTTTATTAAATGTTAAAAATATATTCTAAATGAATTTTAAAACCACTCAAATTCATAACTTATCACTATCAATTATTTCAATTAAAAAAGTTGTTTTAATTAAAATTTAGTAATTTTCACTATTCATCAAAATATAAAAGTTATCCAAAAAGTACCAAAATTTCACCCTAGGATAATTTCGATATTCCAAATCCAAAAATGAATTCCATTTTGAGAGATAAAATTTATAAAATTTCAAAAACTGGGCATTTCTATTCATAACAGCTACAATGATTGGTCACAGTTTGTTAGAATCTCAAAGTTGCGTACAACACATGCTACTGTATTATTCAAAAAGAATCGTACCGTGGAAGATTAGGGTGTTACATTCTCCCCTCCTTAAAATAATTTTGTCATAGAAATTTCTAGAATACTACCACGTGAAAAGACTTGGGTGGTTCTTCATCATAAGTTCCTCGGGTTCCCACGCTGCATCTTCCATCTTATGGTTTCTCCATAGAACTTTTACCAGACGAGTCGTCCGGTTTCTCAGCACTTGTTCTCTAGTATCAATAATCTTCATAGGCTCTTCGCAATAAGACATATCGGGTTCCAGTTCTAATTCCTCATAAGTGAGTACATGCGTTGGGTCAGGCATGTATTTTCTCAACAGTGATACGCGGAACACATCATGAACTTTGGAGAGACTTGGCGGCATTGCCAAACGGTAAGCTACAGCCCCAATTCGTTCTAGAATTTCGAAAGGTCCTATGTACCTGGGACTCAATTTACCTTTCTTTCCAAAACGTATAACTCCCTTCCATGGAGATACCTTCAATAAAACATGATCTCCTATCTGAAATTCCAAATCTTTCCTTCACTTATCGGCATAGCTCTTCTTCTACTTTGAGCTGCTTTGATGTGGTTTTAGATTACCTTCACCTTTTCCATCATTTCCTCCACCAGTTATAGGCCTACAAGTTTTCTTTCACCAACTTCGTCCCAACAGGTTGGTGTGCGACATCTCTTTCCATATAACGCTTCATATAGTGCCATTTGAATACTCGAATAGAAGCTATTGTTATATTAAAATTATACCAGAGGTAAATATTGATCCCACATACCCTGAAAGTCAAGTGATCAGGATCTCAACATGTCTTATAAGGTTTGAATAGGCCGTTCTGATTGTCCATCTGTTTGAGGGTGGTAGGCAGTGCTCAAATGATGTTCAGTATCCCGGGATTTCTGAATACTTTTCCAGAATCTTAAAGTAAAAAAGGGATCACGATCATAAAAAATCTATAGGGGTACTCCATGAAGTCTCACAACTTAATTAATATATAGTCTTTCTAGACGTTCGAGTGGTAAATCTTCTCTTATAGCAAGAAAATGTGATGAATTGGTAAGACCATCCACAATGAACCATATTGCATCGTTCCTTCTAGGAGTCTTTGGTAGCCCCATGACGAAGTCCATCGTAAAATTCTCCCATTTCCACTAAGTTATGGGAAGAGGTTGCAATACTCTACCAGTTTGTTGCCTTCCAGCTTCACTTGTTTACAAACCATACATGTTGACACAAAATTAGCAATCTCCTTATTCATGTTGTCCCACCAAAAATGTTCCTTCAAATCTCTATACATTTTGGTTCTCCCAGGGTGTATATAGAAATTGGAACTATGAGCATCATCCAACAATTCCCTTTCTAGATAAGGTATATCGGGAACACAAAGTCTCTTCCCAAATTTCAAAATTACATCTTCATACACAATGTCTCTCAATCTCCCATCATTCACATCTTTAATCTTCTTTTAAAATTCTTTATCATCGGTCTGATAACTCTTAATTCTTTATAGTAAAGATGGTTTGGAAACCATTTGAAAAAGCATTGATGTTTCACCTTCCATGTTTATTCCCTTGTCCATCTTTACTAGATCCATGAAAATAGGATCCCTTTCAATTCTAATATTGTTCTAAACTCCATGATCATTTCTTCTCAAAGCATCTTCCACCTTGTTTTCCTTTCCCGGGTGGTAGTGTATCGTGCAATCATAATCCTTGAGTAATTCAAGCCATCTCATTTTCCTCATGTTAAGTTATTTTTGTGCGAAAATATACTTCAAACTCCTGTTATCAGTATAAATCTTACATTTTTCACCATAGAGGTAGTGTCTCCATATCTTCAAAGAAAAGATCATAGCTTATAACTCGAGATCATGAGAAGGATAGTTTTTCTCATGAATTTACAACTGTCATGATGGATAGGCAATAACCCTATCATTCTGCATAAGGACACAACCAAGTCCTTTCTTCGATGCATCACTATAAATAACGAACCCATCATTCCCCTATGGTAGAGTCAATATAGGAGCATTGACTAATCTTCTCTTCAGTTCTTTGAAACATTATTCACACTCTTTTTGACAAACAAATTAAACCCCTTTACGTGTGAGCTTTGTTAATGGGTAAGCCAACCGGGAAAAATTCTGGACGAAACGTCGATAATAACCTGCTAAACCAATAAAACTATGTACCTCAGTTATACTCGTCGGTGCAGGCCATTATTGGATTGCCTTGGTCATAGAAGGATCAAAAGAGATTCCATATTTAGAGACAATATGGCTACGAAAATAAATCTCTTGAATCCAGAATTCACACTTACTAAACTTCCCATATAATCCATGTCTTCTCAGAGTATTCATGATAATGAGCAAGTGATTTTCATGATCTTCATAGTTTTTAGAGTATACCAAGATATAATCAATAAATACCACCACAAATTCATCTAGATATTCCTTGAAAACTCTATTAATTAGATCCATGAATACAGAGGGCAGATTAGTCATCCCAAAAGAAATTACTATAAACTCGTAAGGCCCGTACCTGGTTTGAAATGTTGTCTTCGGAATGTCTTCCTTCTTCACACACAACTGATGGTATCCAGACCGAAGGTCAACATATGAAATGTATTGAGCTCTATGCAGTTGGTCAAATAAATAATCAATACGAGGTAGGGGATACTTGTTCTTTACTGTTATAGCATTGATCTCCATGTAGTCGATACATAACCTCATAGATCCATCTTTATTTTTTACAAAAAGAACAGGGGATCCCCATGGAGAAACACTAGGGCGAATAAATCACTTATTACTCAATTCCTCTAGTTGTTTTTTTAGTTCAACTAATTCCACAGTGTCCATTCTATAAGGGGTCTTCGATATAGGCCTTGATCCAGGAATTAAATCAATGGAAAACTCAACTTCTCATTCTGGAGGATGTCAAGGTAAATATTCCGGAAACACATCTCCATATTCATTCACAATATTTACATCCTCTATTCGAAAATTGCTTTCCTCACCCACAATCATTTGATTCAATTCCTCCCCAATAATTGAATTTAGCTGAGCAACTGGGGGTGGATCTAGGTAAGAATTAGGTGGTGATGATTCTGCTCAAAATATAAGGTGTTGCTTATCATCATCATAAAAAATCATAACCTCCTTATTCTTAAAATAAATATTTGCATCATGGTCCAAAATCCAATCCATTCCGAGGATTATATCAAACTCTATCATAGGTATGACGATGAGATCAGCAGATAAAGAACATTTATGTGCTCTAATAGGGACTGATTCACAAAACTTTGTTTCAATGATACTTCCCTTAGGAGATTTAACTGACAAATACCTTGTTAAATCAAATTGTAAATATCTAATTTTCTTAGAAAATTGGGAAGATATGAAGAAATGCAATGATCCAGGATCAAATAATGCATTTTCTAAACTTGAGGAAACCATTAAATTACCTGCCACCACGTCTTTCAGAGCTTCTACCTCAGCAGTAGTGATAGCATAAACTTGGCCTTGATCCCTCGGCCTTTTCTGAGATAAGTTTCCCTAACACATAGGATATTTATTTTTATAATGTCCCATATCCCTGTAATTGTAGCATTGGACATTGGTAGCTTCCTACTTCCCCTTACAATAACGAGGTTAGTGGCCTTTTTCACCACACTTGTAACAGACTCCCATTCCTTTTAAGAAAGTACCGGGTTGTTTCTTCCCACAATTAATGTAGGATGGATATTCAAATTTTCCCTTCATCCCCTTATTCCCATTCCCAGAGTGATCAGCAGATATCTTCTTCTCTTTCTTTGCTTAAAAGTCATAATACTTTGAGAATTCCTTTTCTGTCTTGATAGCACATGAGACAATATCTTCGTAAGACAAGAAGGATTGTGACCCTAATGATCGACAAAGAAATGGTTTTAACCCATCAAAGAAATGATCAATCTTACTTCTTGGGTTACATATATAATCTCCAGCATACCTTTCTAACCTTGTAAAGTTAGCCTCATACTTTGCAACATTCTCATTTTCCTTTTGTCTCAGACTCAGAAATTTCCTTTCCATATTTTCTCGATGGTCACGAGGAAAGTATTTTTCTAAAAACAGATCTTTGAACTCCCTCAATTCTATATTTGATACTTTATCATCTTCCTTTTTGTTTTGAATCAATGACCACCAATGATCATCATCTCACGTGAGGCGGTAAACTGCCATGATAACGTTTTCACATTCACTAATCCCCAAAGCCTGAAATATTTTCTCTAGGGAACTTATCTATTGCTCATCCACCAATGGATTTGTACTCCCTTTTAATGTTGGTGGTTGCTTCCTCATGAAGCGATCTAACATTGATCCTCCACGTTGTGGATCAGGGTGCTCCATACGGGTAAGGTTATTATTCATAACCTAAGTGAGTTGTCCCAGTATGGTGATTAGTTAATCCGCACAAGTTGCATCACTAGCTCCACTATAATTATCTTGAGCAGGATGGCAATCCCTACATGGAGTGTCTGCATTGATACAGTTTCCATTTCTTCCACTAGGCGCCATTTCTAAACAATGGCATAAACTAGATCAGTTTTATGAATCAAATATACATAATTCCATAATAATAAAACACTTAACATAAATTAAACTATTTAGGGATGTAATCCATAACCATAAAAACGTTTTCTTTGAGGAATTATATACTCATAAACCCTTCATAATGATTTGTAAAGAAAATGAGAGTTATCACTACTGGAAATGTGAACTTTCCCAACACTTCTATACCCCCTTTCCCAGCGGTTTGGCCAAACCGTTGGGAAAAGTCCACTTTGTGGCCACTTTTCCCAAGGGTTTTTCCAAACCATTGGGAAAGGGTAGGCTTTCCCAACGGTTTGGAAAAACCGTTGGGAAAGGTCCAATTTGTGGCCACTTTTCCCAACAGTTTGGCCAAACTGTTGGGAAAGCCTACCCTTTCCCAATGGTTTGGCCAAACCGTTGGGAAAGGTCCCCAATATTTCAACATCCACTCCAAGATTCTAGGGACGTATTCCAACGGTTGTCAAAACTGTTGGTATAGGTCCCTTGATTTTTTATCGGATCCTCTTAACCAGAACATTCTATAAATGAAAATCAAAAATAATTATGATAATACATATATATATTTATGAAATTATGTTCACAAAAGTCATGTTAGGTTAGTGTTTAGGTCGTTCAATGATAAACCGGAGGTCTTGGGATCAAATCCCAGCGAATGTTTTTTTTTGAAATACATATACCAACGGTTTTAAGGAACCGTTGGTATAGATTTTCATATTACTTATACCAAAGGTTTTCAAAACCGTTGGTATAGGTATATACCAACAGTTTTCCAAAAACCATTGGTATAGACCTATCCAAACGGCTTACTTGCCTACGGTTCTCCAAACCGCTGGTATAGGCTATACCAACGGTTTAGAGGCCTATACCAACGGTTCCAAACCGTTGGTATAGGTTAGTTTTCCAGTAGTGTATCCTAAGAATATCCCCTGGGAGTATCGTAACCAAGAGTGCAGCAAGGCCCACTGTCGTGCACCAGTTCCTGTTCGATTCTAGCTCAAAGCGGTGCTTTCAGGATTTACCCCTAGGTACATATGTGCCTGATCCGCCTCTACCTGCTCGTATCCAGACAGGTATATATTTCTTGGAAAACTCACAAAATCTATACAATAACAAAATTCTAGGAAGTTCTACTATACTAAACCACAAAGTATATCTTAGGGCTATGTGCTCTAATTAGAGTTTATCTAAATCTAATTTCCAAGGTTTGTACTAAACTTCCTCTGATACCAACTGTAATGCCCCAACCCCAGAAGACCAGAGTCGGTGCATTATTATATAACATTGGCATGATCCCAATAGATCAAGTCTCGAAAGACCGCTTAGTTTAGTAGCCTTGGAATTACTAGATATATTCATAAGGTTTGCATTACATCATAAAATGTAAACTATAACAATATAGTATCCATAGTACACACTCTTATCCCCTAATACTATCCCTACAGGTCATTCACAAAATACTTCTTCACATCCTGGGAAAAATAAAACATAGAAAGGGATGAGCTCAGATGCTCAGTAAGGATAACAATATAACGAAAACTTTCATAAATAAGCATAAACATTTAAGGCAATGTATAACTAAAACAAAAGCCTTTTAAACTTGAACTTCAACATAATATGGAAAAGATAAAATGAAATAATTCCATTTACATATTCACATGGATATTCTACTAGTCGAATAATCACATGCAATATCAATATCCACTTTCATAATGATGGAATGCATAATGCCATACTATCATAACCACATAGTCAAGGCCTCATGCCAAGACTTCAAATAAGATTTTGTCAAGGCCTTGTGCCAAGACACTAATTTGTCTCATGAGAACTATCAATGTAGTTTTTTTCGAATATAATTACGTTTAAAATTTCTCAAATATACTCTAGTGTTTTTATGAAAACATTATGCAAGCTTCTTGAAAACAAAATAACAAATTCTGAGACTGCTCGAATAATTACAGGCCATGATGGGTCCACGCCCAATCCCTTACTATCTACTACACTTGAGAGTTCGGTTTTCTGAAAACATTTTTAAGCTTGCGTTAAATACGTATACATTTGCACTGTATTTTCATATATTTGAAATAAATATCACTTTTTTTGAAATCATTTAAAAAACACATAATTATAAAAGAAAACCTTTATTTTGAAAATATCCTTATAATCATGTAAGGGAAGATTCAAAGGTTTAATAATGGTGGAGAATAACCTCACTTGTCATATAAGTTATAAAAGGCATTCTTACCTTAATTCTGTCGAAAAGGTTAAAAGGACCTTGTTTGGAAAACAACAGAAAATTACCTTGTAAACATCTTATAAAAATTAAACAAGGGTATAAATTAATTTAACTCATAGTCTATAAAATAGTAAGAGAGTTTTGAAATATATTTTTAAGAAACATGGATGTGGATGATAAAGAGGTCCCAGTATATAATCACATATAAACAAACTCGGATAATGAAGAGATTGTGAAATAAACCCTTACCAATTTGGTAACTTACGAAACATACACCCCATGAAATAGGTATAATACAATGAATATGTAAATACACATAAATTGAAGTGTATTACACAAATAATACAATTATGGGCAGTACATACACCACACAAAAGGTAATAGTGGAAATATGGCATGAATCTCACGGAAATAAAGAGTGAGATGAAAACCCCTTACTAATTTGGTATCTTACGAAACATACAACCCATGAAATCGGTATCATACAATGAATATGTAAATACACCAATATTAATGTGTATTACACAAATAATACAATTATTGGCAGTACATACACCACACAAAATGTAATAGTGGCAATATGGCATGAATCTCACGGGAATAAGGAGTGAGATGAAAACCCCTTACCTTGTAATTTTCTTTAGTAGATGGAATGTTAACCTCATGTATAATAGTTAAAACATATTTATTAAATTATACAAGAAACATATACATAGTTACGATATCATATATGATCTTCTAATAATGCTTTGTTAATAATATTTTAGTATTATCGTTGTTTCATGTGTTAACTTACTCATTTTATTTTATGTGTTTTGTTACATAAGCCATGTTTGTTATGGATTGGTTGTATCTTATTCATATCCATAATGATATCAAGTCCTTAAACATTATTTTTAATCATGAAATTAGAATTAGTCTTGAATGGATACGATGGTGAGTGAATCTCATCGCGTTCGTGGAGACGGTAGTCCGTACATACGCACGAGCGACAATATCATTCTTTTGATATTAAAATAATATATAGTTGGATGTTATATCATATATACAGAATCATTATCATGTTATATTTATTATTTATATGAATTACACTTCATTATTATACCCAGCCAAATAATAATTTATTGAATAACAATTACACCACGACGTGGAGACGGTAAGTCGTACGTACGCACGTATGGTGACATGTCATTCAAAGGATGGATAGAATACTGAATATGGTTGTAACATATTTATAATAACATCACAATATATAGAAGATAATGGAGTTATTATTTTTGAATGGAAATAACAAAGAAATAAGAAATTGAAGAAGAAAGTAACCTGAAAGAGGGTGGTGAAAACATTACCTCTTCTTCGGGTTCTTACTTTTTATTTGATCAAAGGGGATCCTTAGGTTGGATTTCTAATCAAACTAAGGCCTTTAGGTCTAATTGAGAGAATTTGATAGAGTATTTGGGTATGGGTGTGCCGAACCAAAAGGCTTTGAATGTATGGATTAGTGAGAAGGGGGAGTTCCCTTTTATAAGAGGGGTGAGGGGCACCTTTGGAAAAGCTAGAAATATTATTTTATAATAAATTCATATTCGGTTTCTAATGGATCCAGAGTGGATTATTTAAAGGTTAAGGTGGGGATAGGTCGAAAACCACCCAACCAGTATATTTTAGACAGGTTTTGGTCATTATATTAACCTTATCTTTTAGTTTTAACTCTTAGTTAATTAGATTTACATTTACCATGTCACTTTGTATTTTTATATTATATAGTTAATAAACATACCATATACATCCAAGAGACCCTCAAGTGGTACCTTAATGATAAACCTATCATGATATAAGTATATTGGCCTATCCTTAGATTTTTAGGAATTGAATATCAATTAATAATATAATATTTTCTTTAAAAACTCTTTTATGTCAATTTTTTCACTATTCAATAATTGATTTTTGTTAAATTCATTAAAAATTTATTAATTCAAACCAAATTCATTAAAGAAATCCAATAATGTAATATTATCCAATAAAATTCATGGATGTCATCAAAAATTTTAAATTTTATTTATTTTAACATTTATAATACCAATTATTTGATTCTTTCATTAATAAGGAAAATACTGCATCAATATTGTGTCATAAATAATAATAATTATTAAATTTCTAAAAATTATAAATAAAATAAAATTATTTAGGAAATATTTTTATCTTTCTAATTAATATTTATAGTCTAAAATCCAACAAATATAACCCTATGTAAAAGTTTTTTTCTAAAAGATATATGCTTATGTCATTTTTGTATTTATTTTAACTTAATTAATATAAAGTGTCCTTATCACTTACAAGTGGATCCATGGGGTCCCAAAATCGACCCAAACATGCCCATGGTCAGACATGTATCATCCAATAAGGAAATGACCCATTTTAAGGTAATTTTTATTATTATAATATTATTTGTTTACCCTTATTTACCGGATTTACCCTTTAACCATGGTAAATAAAATATTTACCGAAGTAATTATTCAAAATTTCTAAAAATAAAAGTTACCTATTTACCCAATTTATATATCCTAATTCCAAATATGGAATCCATTTCTCCAAATTCAAAACACATAAGTGGTAGAAATTAATTTAAAATTAATTCCCGTTGTTAAAACAAAAAGCGTGTTTTTAAGAGATAATAACTATCAAAAGATTGACACTTGTTTTTGTCCATTTTAATTGTGAAATTATGTCCAATGACCAACATTGTATTAAATGTTAAAAATATATTCTAAATATATTTTAAAACCACTCAAATTCATAATTTATCACTATTAATTATTTCAATTAAAAAAGTTGTTTTTCATTAAAATTTAGTAATTTTCACTATTCATCAAAATATAAAAGTTATCTGAAAAGTACCAAAATTTCACCCTAGGCTAATTTTGATATTTGGAATCCAAAAACGAAGTCCATTTTGAGAGATAAAATTTATTAAATTTTTAAAAGTGGGTATTACTATTCATAATAGCTACTTTGATTGGTCATAGTGTGTTAGAATCTCGAAGTTGCGTACAACACACGCTACTGTATTATTCAAAGAGAATCGGACCGTGGAAGCCTGGGGTGTTACCTATTTTGATTCCCTGTCACTTGTCGCCATCCCAAGAGGATTGGAAACGCCTCTCAGGTCATGTCACGGACCGGATCAGGTGATCGGTTCAGGGTCGCCCCGGGTTGGTTCGTGACAATCGTCAAGTAAAATCAGAATGCAATAATGAAAAAAAAAGTATATTCTTCAAACTTCCATGTTGGGAATTTAATTTTATGTGGCATAATCTTTATGTGATACATATTGAGATGAATGTCTGTGACAATTTTATCATCACATTGTATAATGAGCATGGAAAGTTGAAGGATCGCCTCAATGCTTAGAGAGACATACAAGTAATGAACATAATATGTGATCTCAAGGCAGATAAGAATGAAAAGTATGCTCCAGCAAATTTTTCAATAAAAAATTGGGATAATGATACATTCCATCAAATTTTAAAGCCTATGAAATTATCTAAAGGGTATTTAATTAACATCTTGAGGTGTCTTGAGTTAAATAATTGTATGTTACATGGATTGAAAAGTCATGATTCACATATTTTGTGACAACAATTACTACCATTGGAATTGTGTACATTATTACCTGAAAAAAATTAATGCTATTGTACTCCAATTCTGCACATTTTTCAGGAAACTATGTCAGAAATCTCTCCATCCATTTGAGCTTTAAAACCTTCGAGAGAGGTTTTTATTGACACTTTTTGCAATAGAGATGATCTTTCCCCATCGTTTTTACTGTCATGCTAAATTTAACTGTGCATTTGGTTGAGGAAGCAAAATTAAGAGGCCCTGTTCATTATCGATGGATGTATACAATTTAGAGGTACTTTATTTATATGTTTTTCTGTTAAATAAAAAAAATTTGGAACTTAATTAAATGCATAGTTATGTTTGTTTATTTTATTTCACAGATATCTTGTGCATTTGAAATCATATTTGAAAAATAAAGATCAACCAAAAGGCTCTATTTCTAAAGTATGTTTAGAAGAAGAGTGTCTTAACTTTTGTTATAGATACTCAGATGATATCGGGACAAGATGTAATCTAGTTGGACGTGTTGAAAACACATCAACTCAATATAAAATACATGGGAAATCAAACATATTTCCTACTATTGGTCGATTAGTTGGGAGGACCTCAAATGTTACACTGACAGAAATGGAATTATTATAGGCACATAGATATGTGTTGGTGAATAGTGAAATTTCATATCCATTTATTAAATAGTTGATTATACAAACAAAGAGATGAATGAGAGGCCAAACATGAAATGAGAAAGATATAATGAAAGCTATTAATAAAGAGAAAGTGTAAGTTCATAAATATTGCAATAAATATGAATATTAGGTTCAAAAATATATTTTGTAATTATAATAAAGTATATTTCTTTTTTTAAATCATGAATATAGATACTCAAGCAAAGTTGTAAGAATATCTTAAGTTTCTTACTCGAGGTCCTCTAAAACAAGTTAGAAAGTTCGACGCTTACAATGTGAATGGATTTAGATTTCGTACAGTCGATCGAGAAGAGGGTTTAAAAACAAATTATAGTGGTATATTTACATTTTCCGAAGTGGGATACTATGGAAGGCTGATCGATATTATTGAATTAAACTATCGTATTCATTTTTCAGTTATTTTATTCAAATGAAATTGGGTCGATATTATCAGACCTATTAAAAGAGACTCCTTGAAATTTAATTCTGTGAACTCCTCCCGCTTGATGGATGTTGGTGATCATGAATTACCTCATCCATATATCATATCATTTCAAGAAAAAATGGTATATTATGTGAATGATTTTGTGGATGAAGGCTGGAGTGTATTTTCTCACGTAAAACAAAGAGATCTGTAAGATATGGGTGATGAAGTGGACGATTTGACCTCTGACATTGATTTTCAACAACAATAAGAATCATAATTATTTTTCCACCATGATATTAAAAATATTAGTCTAGTAAGGATGAATGAAGTGGATGGTGTAATGGAGCTAAAAACTGACATGATTAAGGAGAGAATGATTGTTTTTATAGTTATGCATTCATTTAGCATCCACTTATTTCATTTTTTTCAATCATTAATTATCATTGTTATGTATATTTTGCTTATTAGTACAATGCATATGTTATCTTTTTTAATTTTTTTCTGCATAATTTTTTTGAAATATATGTTATGAACTTAATTTTATTCTATTAAATGATAGAAATTCCAAGGAGGAAGCGATTTACTAGTTCATCGACCTATGTGATAGATGACGATCTTTCTGTCTCAATCCATATGAAATATGAGCCACCATCTGCCTGACCACCCGCACCATCTCTTACAGCCTCTGTGAGCCTCCCTTCAATAGCTCAGTTGTCGCCTCCTGCTTTAGAAGCCTTAGTAGTGGGGGAGAGGCACCCCACTTCTGGTTCTTCGTAGGGATACTAGAGGATGACTGTTATAGGTAAAAATTTTAATATGAATACATTTATTACACTTTTTTATACTAAGTGTTTGTTCATTAAAGACAAAAACAATGCAACTGTGGAGAGAAATATAAAAATTTCAGATGTATAGAATATTACTAGAGAGAAGATAGTTGTCCCATTTGATTCATATGAAGTCCCTACGAATGACAATGCAAGATTACTTGGCCAGATCATAGGCCAGCTGGCCCCTGAACCCATTTCCCTTCCAATTTCATACGATGATTGGAGACATATACCTACAAGTTCGAAAAATGATGTTTTTGGTTCCCAAATAAAGGTAATTTTAATACATTATGGTGTAATTGAATGTCATGTTATAAATATTTTCAAAATGAATTTCTTTGTATAGATGTTTTTTTACTTTACAGTTGTTGATGTGATAGCACGAAAGTGGGAATTGAAAAATCATGGAAAAAATGGAAAGACTTTAAATGGAGATTGCGGGGTGATTTCAACGATACTTTGTGTACCACCCAACATATGTATGAAAAGCTACCCGATGGGGTACCAAAATAGAAATGGAATGTATTTATTGACAGACATAGTGATGAGAAGCAGATGGTATTTAAATATATATTACTATAATAATATCATTTTACATTTATACACGTATATAAAGAGGATATTACATTGAATACATTACTATTAAGTTGAATTTTATTTATTTCAGGATCATTCAAGAAAGAATGCATCAAGCTGGGCTAAGCAGGTCATCCATCACACTGCGGGGTCAAAGAGTTTTTCTAGAAGCTGGTCCGCTCTGGTAATAATTTCATTTGTTTAAATTATATAAGAAAATATTATTTTTTTAATATATTAAATTGTTAATTTATGTTTCTTTAATGCAGCCACATATTTTAGGTAACGAAGCATCCCGAAAAGTAGTGTGGTTGAATGTTCACCAAATATCTGATGGAAGTTTTGTTAATGAGTCTGCCAAAGAATTTGGGGTATAAACTCATTTTTCATTGTAATAAATTATTATCAGTTGTTAATATGTTCATATATATTGATTCTAATATGACTTCTATTTGATTTATAGGTAAAAATTAAAGAACTATGGGATTCCAATCTTGTATTGTCCTACTCAGTCTCCCAAGATGACCCAGTTGCTAAAGTCCTTGGGAAGGACCATCCTATTAGAGGGATGGGTTTTGGACCCATACCATTTGATATATTTGGCAGGCCACCAGAGATTGCAGCTTTATCTACCCCTGGTTGTATTCATTCCATATCTCGATATACTCAGAGAGATATTGTTTCTCTAAAAAACACAGTTCACGACCATGGGGCTCATATATTCTCTTTGTAGAAAGCATTGAATAATTTATATTAGAAGACGACCAGATCTTCCCCCAGTGGTATTGCATCGACTGGTGGTGAGTTGTTGAACCACAAAAATTCATAATCATTTAGTTTTCAATGTTTTATTGGTTTTAAGTTTAAATATAAATATATAACAGTATTTAATTTTCAATTTAATATTCTTTCAGGTGGTAGCAAGAAGTAGAGATGTAGGTGGAGAGGGCGATGAGCTTTTTTCATCATCATACCGTGATTAGTTGTTTTGTTGATATGTTGGACAAATATGGTAACAGTTGGTTTATATATGTATCTTGGGTGGCACATAGTTTCCACCAAACATTTTCATTACCTAACATTTTCTTGATTTCTCATGTTTCCTTTTATGTGTTTTATTGATTTCTTATGTTTCCTTTTATGTCTTGATTTCTCGAATGTGGTATGCACCATATATTTCGATTATTTTTTGTTATGAATAATTTTTTATGATTCATTTTTCCTAAATTTATTAGGTTTGTTACCCAAGGATGAACGATCGAAAACATATCTTATAGTAACAGGAATCAATCCATTCATAGTTCTTGGAAAAGGTCCTCTATAAAAAAAATTCTTGTGTATAGGAGGAGAAGGATGAGATGTATGGGAACCATTATGTGAGAAATAAGTAAATAAATTTATTTGAATGAGGAAGGGTCTCGCCTTTAGGGTATAACTAGTGTGATTATAATTTTCACCAAGGCCTACTATAGGAGATCCCAACATCATTACATATATTGAAACATCGTGAATCAATCCAAATATAGTTTTTATATAATACCCCTATGCATATTATGCTCTTTCCTAGGGTAAGATAAATTTTTTCATAACATAGGTTTATAGATAAAGAACCACATGCTAAGGATCCTTATGTACATTTGGATAATATGTAGAGGAAGATAGGTCTTACTAGTTAGACTGGTCTAAAAATTTTCAAGTATTATAAGATAGAATGTGCATCACATAGTTTAAAATCATGTGAAAATTTCTAAAATAATCTATAGTTTAAGATCATATGATAAATACCTTATTATATGAGGTTTGTTGTAGTTTATACTGATGGTTAAAATGAAATGAACTTTTCTTGATGCCAACCCTATGGATGGAAAACCAATGTGAATGAATAAACCCACTCAATATGGTAAAGTGGGGGATTTGGTATCGGTATTCTGGTTGGGTTTGAGATAGGAGATCTAGGAATCACTATGTATCCCATTAAAATAGAAATCAATCTACACATAGTTCTTATAATTTTGGGGAAAATATGATCACCTTGACATATAATTGAGAAATAATCGGTGAAACAAAATAAATAGAATGATTGTAATGGTTAATACACTTTATGAACATCACTTTGTGCATTATCAAGTCTTGGGTATGTTTAGGGATATTTTTGTGGTGGTTTTTTAGGTTTGAGGTGGTATTTTACCCTTTTGAAGGCCACCACAGCTTGTGCAATGACTTTTCTGGATATGAAGGAGGTAGTTTTATATTGGGCGTGTAATTGTGTAAAATGGGATATATAACCGTGACTTGGAGATGACATGGTTCTATGACTGTTGTCCTAGTGGTTTTCCTATTCACCATGAGAATCTTGAAATGCCCTTAGGTGGGCATGGAATATCGGAGGACCAGCTGTCCAAAATACGAAACCCAAGATCCCCACATTTTATACATGGGTATGGTGAGGGTAAAATGGTTAGGAAATGGGAACTAGGTCACGAATTCTATACATGGAAAAATATAAAATAACCACCCTAGCATAGACCACTCCATGTTCTAATATTTGTGGGAGGCCAAATTCTATTTTAAAATGGGAAAAAAAGATAAAACGACAATGAGGGTTCTAGATCACACTTTTACAAAACCCACCACATGAGTTTTGGATATTAACCATGATTTGGTATATTCTAGTTTGATTCACTTATAAATAAGAGTTTATTACCTCTTTGTTTTGAATTTTAGACTTTCCCTCAATTCTTGGTTGACCCTTACTCATCCTCCCCTTCCCCAGTCACCTCCCTTGGTGTTTCAAACCACTTGGATCATATTAGATCATTTAGATTGAAGTTATTTGATTCATGGTAGACCTCTCCTTCCCCATTACTCCTTTATTATCTTTCTATTATATTCTATAGTTCATTATGGTGGTAATTCTCCTCTTTTTTTGGTGGTTTTTGATGGAGTCTTATTATGCATTGGATTCGATATTGATTCACTTGATATCAGTGGTGTTTTATCCTTGGTTCTTATTTATTTCCCCTTGATGATTCAGTCAAGGTTGGGTATCCTTTATCTCCCCTTATTTATATGTATATTTTGAAATATCATGCTTTTGTATTTATTTTGATAACTGGTACATATCATCTTAATAAAGATAATGAAAAAGATTAATTTAATTTTAATGGGAAGGGAGAAATCAAATGATTTTTACTTATTATTGTCATTTATTCTTATATGGCCACTGTTTCGCACGGAATCCGGGGATGACCTCCTGGATGGGAGATTCAAACGTTCCGATCGGTTTCTAACGGGTTTGTTCGTAGAACCGGAAACATCCAATGATTCCACATCCGCTTGGACCTACTTTCCAAAGGCAGGCGCTCATTAGCTTGTGGGCCAATGAGGCTTGGGAATTTTCATTGGTCGAGAGGATGGGAGGTCGGACTCATCACACCTTTTTGAGGGGAATTATTTCCTACTCCGGGACTCTCTTTATAGATTTAAGTTTTGTTCGTGAATCCTTATTACATTACCTAGTATAAAATGAGCTTTCCTTTAGTTTTAACAATCAATGATTAAATATGCAAGAAATTTAGAGAATCTTTTATATGTATTCAAGGTTCTTCATCAATATAGAATCATCTATATTTTTTTAGAGATTCTTGGTCAATGGCATCCTTCAAAACATTTATATAAAAGTCTCTTGGTCATTGTGATGACCAGGCTGGTTTTAAAGCCACTCAGTGGGGCACTTGAAGTTTATCGTCATTCAGAAGGACAGAGATTATTTCAATGTTAGGATCGAACCCATAAATGGGCTACCTACGTATCCTTTGTTTTGAAAAAGGAATCAGAACCCACGTAGTTCGAGGAATGGGATATGATGTTTATGATTGATGGCTCAAAGATGAATGTCATAATTACTTTTACGCTCTAAGCTCACGTGAGTCATGCTCGGTGTGAGAAACAAGAGGTATTGGTAAAATTTAGACAATTGTGCCATAAAAGATGCAATCATAAGAATTTGTTTTGGGGCTTATGTATAGATGACTGCCCAGATAGACGAAGGTTTAGGATTTACTTTTAGGGAGAAAATCCATGAACAGGGTCCACAAAGTTATATGTGCTTCATGGAGATTTGAAAACTCTAATCTTGGGGCTTACTCCTAATGAGGATGCCCAAGTTAGGAGGGGACTTATGATTGGGTTTTATTCCTGAAAAGGAAACCCAAATCAAAGGTAATTTATGACTGGTTAAGAGAAGTTTTAGGGGACTTGGGGCTTATTCCTGAAAAGGAAGCCCAAGGTTATGACTGAGTCTTATTCCTGAAAAGGAGACCCAGGTTAGGGATTAAGGTTTGGGGCTTACTCCTGAGGAGGATGCCCAAGATTAAAGGACTTGATTGGGGCTTATTCTTAAGAAAGATGCCCAGATCAAAGGTTTTATAACTGGGGATTATTCCTGAAAAGGAGACCCAGGTTAAGATTCTCTCATATTAAAGGATGAGGTTGAATGAATGAACTCTCAATATTTGGTGACATAAAGATGTTTAAATCACTAGGTTTTGAGAGATATTTCACAGAATTCCTTTCAGATAAGGATGTCAAATCAAGAAATCATGCCATAAATGGCTTTGAAGAGTATCTTGAAGACTGAATCTTGAATAGGAAGGGTGAAATGGCTTAAGAGGGGTAAAAATGGGCAAGATGGGCACCCAAAAAGATAGGGGCGCGCAAGTCTTGAAAGGCGCGCAAGTCCTGCGGCGGCGCGCAAGTATTGGTCGCGCAAGTATACTTGCGCGACATGAGGGGTACTTGCGCGATTTTCAACCAGTATTGAAATGCTTGAGCGACTCTTTATTAAACCCTTTACCATCCTCTTGAGGTTCTTCCAGAAGAGGGACGCGCAAATTATATTGAAGGAATTAAGTAGGCGCGCAAGTGTTTGATAAGTTTCAACACTTAGACCTTCCTTTTTCTCTTTAGATCTTCCGTTCTAGGTAAGAAATTACCTTAGAAGTGTTTCGGAAGCTTTGAGAAGAGACTTGGGCGTCGGGAGCTTCAATCCGAGTTTCTGGAAAAAGATCCTCTCGAATGGGGGGCCCACAGGGTCTATTTATAGGCAAAAGTAGACCCCGGGCGGTTACCGGGCGGTTACCAATTAGGTCGTGCAAGTCACCTGCGCGACCAAGGTAGTCGCGCAAGTGTACTTGCGCGACAGTGGTAAAACTTGCGCGGTGAATTGGCTTTTGATCCTTTGTTCATGCCTTTGTCGATTTTTGATGTTTTCTTCAAAGGATGAATCACTTTCAGCTGAGATATTCCCTTTTCCGATCTTTAGATTATGTGACGAAAGGAGTGTCAACAAAAGTCCCCCCTCAGAGTTGGATCCGGAGAGAAAATGAGGATTTGACTCTGAGGAAATTGAATTCCTCAAAAGGAAAAGGGAGGGCGCGCAAGTCTTTCAGCGTCAGAGGGTGGCGCGCAAGTCTGCGTCGCGTAGGCCTTAAGCGCTCTGGGTGCGGCGCGCAGATAGGCCTCCTGGCCTATAAATATACCGCTTCCGGCCGTAGATGGCATCTGACCCCGAATTTCTCGAGCTCTCGCCGCTCAGGTCTTCTTCGCCGCGCAAGTCTCCTGTTTTCATTGTTTCCTCGCTGCCGCGTTACTCTCAAGGTAATAAGGATTGCGCGGAGATACTTGCGCGACAAAAACTTGCGCGACACATGTACCACTTGCGCGACATTTCCATACTTGGGCGCCTTAATTCCTTGGCCATTTTTTCCAATTTCTTTCACAAATTTTATGAAAAATAAACCCACTTAAGAGTTTAATTTATTCAACTCCTGTGCAGATTCAATGGCTCTTAGACCTGGATTAATTGATGAACTGGCTAGCAAGCGGATAGATGATATGATGGACATCATTGGCCCTGATTACTATACTGTCAAAAATAGTACTCTTCCAGATTTGGATAAGTATCTGAACAAATATCATTACAACTTTCCTCACTGCACTTATCTACCTTTGTATGGTCACGGTCATCTGCAAGAAGTCATTATTCCAGAAGTAAACAATTATCTTCCATTTTCTTGGTTTCAGAATTATACCAATTTTGCTTCAGCAAATATCTCAGGCGGAGGATCATTTCAAACTGTTGGAACAGTGGAGAAGGCTTATGTGATGCATCATAGCCCTTGCACACCAGATCTGAAAAAACATACACCTGAGCTTCAACCACATTGTCATCCTTCAATCTTCCGAAATGCTCAGATGGATCAATCCAAAGGCTGGAAGAAAAGTTGGGATTTCCGTCCTGGGGGAGGTGTGAAGCCAACTTGGATGTGGGTATACTGGGTGCGACAGAATTGCGTAGAGTTTATTGAGGATCTGAAGAGAGCTGCAATATATGAGGTTGTTTGGGTTGGGCAAACGTATATTTACAGATATGATATCTTCGTGCCAGAGATACTCAGCCATTGGAGTCCAGCGACTAATTCTTTCCACTTGACTCATGGAGAAGTAGGTATCAGTTTGTGGGATGTCCACAAGATTTCAGGAGCTCCAATCTTGGGCGATATGTATGATGAATTCCTTCCTCCCAAGGTGACTTGGAATGATCCAGAGAAGACTCCTGCTTTGGCTCGAGAATTATTCAAAATCTTTCACAAGCTCAAGAGTTCAGAGACCTCATTAACTCATTTCAGAAAAGATATCCATCCGGAAGAATGGATGAATGTGTTTCTTACTGAGAAGAAAGGGATGGAGCCAAAGGAAAAAGGATCCAAGAAAAAGAAATCCAAGGATACCCGGCCCAGACGTCCTACCACTTGTCCAAACCTGAGAAGAGAGGAGCTCCTGGCACATTCTGGCCAACTCTAGAAGCAGGAGAGTTTGAAAAATGGGGCTATGAAGTGAATCAAAGAATTCCAAAGAAAACTCGTCTGGCGGGTTTCTTGGCAATGTGGCTCAGTATTTATCTCTTGCCGGTCAGGGATTCTAAGGGAGGCGTTAGGCCAGGGACCTTCGTCATTGCGGCCAAGTTGGCTGAGGGAAAAATGGTTGGGTTAGCTACCCCCATTTTAGCAAAGATTCACAGGAGTTTACTTCACGTCTTTCAGGGTAAATCTCCTTTAAGAATAGTGGGACCATTCCAGGTTTTGTGGGGATGGATCGCCACTCACTTCAGGACTTACAATGTACAGAATGGATTACAAATTCCTGGAAGCTCTTTCAGACCGTCAGTGCAAGCATTCTCTGGAATTGCTCCATTAGATGTCAATGGTTATGAAATAAAAGTAAGACTAAGCATGTATAAGGAATTCAACTTCTTTCCTTATGGAAGTCCGCCATCTGGGCGGTTTGTTGATGATGGGAAATCCCCTTTGGATTTGAGGGCATACATGCTAGCTTGCAGGGATGGCGTGTTAGTAGCCAGGATTGATGGAGAAATCATATGCGAGGCCTATGCTCCATATAGATTTGCACGCCAATTAAAATGTTTGCAACAGATTGTTGTATCCCCTCCAGTACATGTCAGGTTAGAGCAACATCCGATGGTTGCTCGACAACTATGGTTGCTGACATCAAGAGAGAAGACTGGGGCAGTATTTGATCTACCAGTTGAAAAAGCGGCACATTATCTGACTACATTTTATTCCGAACACTAGATAGCATCATACCCTAAAGGGATATTGAATCACCCTGTATATCAAGTGGGAAAGAGGAAGAGGACTGTAGAAAAAGAAACTCTTCCTCATGAAGGTGATGCTTCTCCTCCTGAAATAGGTTCAACAGACTCCTCCTCTAGAACTGATTCCTCGGATTATCATGATGGGGATGATGAGGCACAACCGGCAGCAAAGCGGTTTCGTGCCCGATATAATCCTCCGGCCAGAGTTAAAAGACCCACTCCATCAGCTCCTGGTGAGTTATTTGATTGTAATAACTTCAATCACTGCTACTTTATAAAGTAATAAGTCTCACTTTCTTATTCTCTATCTGTAGTTGCAGGAGTCGGGAAGAAATTAAAATCAAAAATTGTAGGACCTTCCTCACAGCCTTTATATCTAAGACTAGAGGCTGTTCAGCTATGGCAGAGCTTATACTGTGATACTGAGACCGCATGGCTGGATTTGTGTGAGGGCCTACAACTTCCTGGGATAGGATATCTTCTAGCTTCTAAAGACCTTCAATACGGAGATAACCCCAATGAAGTGCGGGCTTACATCAGAGAGCTGGAAATGCTCATATATGCCACTGATAATTCGGTTCCTATCACCAGGCGGGTGAAGGAAATGATTGATCGTGGCACCACTGAGGGGGCTGGTGGTTCTGGAGATGAGGAGTGGCAAGAGTACGTGGCTCCTGAAGATGTAAGTTTTCTTTCCTTATTTTCTTTGCAACTTGATTTCAGTTGAATCTTTGTTACTTAAGGAAGTTATTTTCTTCATCTTGCAGCTTGAAAAGAAAGGGATCGGGGTTCCTTCGCCACAATATAGCCCTGGTGGTACCGCTGTTGGGGCTGCTGCTGATTCTCCTCGCGAACCAGGCGAGATATCTCCAGGCCAGCAGGCCATGAATGAGGCACTGGACATAGCCTTTCATTCGCCAATCCAAGTGCCAATAAGGGAGACAACTGAAACTCCAAAAAAACAAAAGAAGCCAAGGCAACGAAGGAGGAAATCCTTAGCTAAACGTTTCATTAGCAGTGGTAAGTCCTTCGAACAATCATGAGTTTATACCCATAATCATATGGTTACTCATATTTCTGAGGATTGCAGGGGCTTCTTCAATTTCCCCCTTGAGGGAAGGGACTGATCCTTCTTCAAAGGTCGTGGAGGGTGCTGTAGAACAACCACAGACTCAAGCTAACTTGGTTGCTCCTAGAGAAGAGCTACCATCCATTCCCAGTATCCCTCCCATTACTGAAGATGATGTCCAGGGTCAGGGGTTGCAGGACATAAGTCAGCAAGAAGACGTAGCAAATGCTCCCACTGGTGAGACTAACCAATATTCTGAAGTATCATTGGATGAAATGATGAATCAAGGAATGACTTTTGAAGAATTTTATGATCATGCTAGATTGTCATGTGATTTAGAAGACCTTGGGCGTGAGTGTTACCCTTCGCCCAAATTTTTCTTTAAAAAAAACATATTTCTAACCATGATGTAAAATAATATGCAGTTTCTTCCGTAGAAGCTGCTGAACTGCCAATACCCAAAGAGGGTGTGGACACTGATGTCAACCCTATCATTGCAGAAACATTAGCTCAAGTAGAGATAAATCCAATAAACTCTCCTGAGACCCATCTTGAAAATCCTGTTGAAACCGGGAAAGATGGGGAGAAGTCTTCTCATGTTGCTGAACCACCATTGGGTAAGGGATAACAATATTTGTGATTGTACTTTATTTGCAAGACAATCCATTCTTTTGTTATCCTTTAAGATTCAACTAAAATATTTCAATTGATCATGTAGGGCCATCAACTGTAATGGCTAGATCCGGAGATGAGGCTTCAGCCTCTGCCCCAACGGGAATTGAAAGTGAAGAAGCCCAAGTCAGAGGGGAAAGAGCAGGACGAGGCACTTCCTTAAGCATGTTAATTCCAGATTACATACCCCCTTCTGACGAAGATGTTGAATCAGATCCAGAGATGCTCAAAGCGTTCAGCTTTTCACGACGTAAGGCATGGAACAACATATGGAACATCATATCGGGGGTGCCTTTAGAAGAGCTACCATCAAAAATTTCTCGATTGTCATCCCAATTTGTTATAATGGGACTTGGTGGTTTTGGGTATGAAAAGATCCATGCTGCGGTGAAACAGATTATTTTCAGGAGGGAGAAAATGCAGACAAGTCGCGAAGATTTGACCAGAGTGAAATTGTCAGTCAACATAGGCGAATTTGAGGCTGCGATATCCCAGGATGAAGCTGATTATGCTGTCAAGATGAAGGATCTGAAGGAAAAAATCAAAGAAAAGGTCGTCCAGCAGGTGCAACTCCAGCAACAGTTAGATGCTGTTACTGGGGAACTTGATCAGCTTAATAAATCATTGGATGAAACTCATATGAATGGAATGAAAGCCATTGCAGATGCTAAGAAGGCACTTCAGCAAGCTAAAAAGAGTGAAGCTGGTCAAGTGCACGAGCTTCAAGTAACTGTTGATAAGGCTCAGGATGCTATACATCAAATGAAGACTTATGTTGACAATCTTCTGTAATTCTTGAAAAAGAGAAGAGATTCCAGTCTGTGGATGTCCTTCTAACTCTTGTGTATCAATGAAAAACACTTTTGTCTTCAATCATTTGTACTTGCATTCTTCCATTACCTGCTTCAAATTTAATTAAGCCAATGGGCTTAGTAAGCATAGTTTGATTTTTACTAGGATTATTACAAATAACCCTACAAACTTTGAATCTTTTAACTGCTCAATATTACCTAAATCATACAAAAAATGTATATTTAGTGAGCTGGAACTTGACTTTTATTCATAGTTCCTCTGTCTTTTGTGTGAGCAGTTTAAAGTCATGCAAGCCGGACATAAAGGGGCTAATGTTTAAGGTCGAAATAGCTTTGACCGAAAATGGATTAGAATTGACACAATTCCTTGACAATTTATCTGAAAACAAATTACCATACTCAAGTATGAGAGAAAATATGTAAACTATGGCTTAAGAGTATTTGAATCTGAGGAATGATATGAAAAAGAGCTAAAAGGCATTAGAAGAAGTAGTTTCCAAGAATGAAGTTACTATTATTTAACAAAACCCGTTAGGGGGTTGAAATATGCAGGCCCACCTATGGGCATTGGCTGCATGGTCAAATAAATAGCATCTTTTGGCTGACAAGTCTGTTATGTGGACTGTTTATGCAAGGCCACCTATGGGCACGTGCTGCATAGTCAGGCAAAAGAACTCCCAGAAATTTACTTTCCTAGTGCTAAAAGCCAGTGAAAGTTTATGGAGATTCAAATTTTCTAAAGTATAGAGTTTGTTGTATGGAAAGTGGTACTTGAATATGGAGAAGATATTTCCAAATAAGAACATCGAAGAACTGGATGAACATCACTGCTACGAAGGTATGACCCAAACGTAGGGAAGAAGAATAAACCATAGACTTGAATACTTTCAGATCATGAAAAAGGATATGGGACAAATACGTTAAGGATGGCTTATTTTTGCGGATCCCTACATATTGTCGTTTAAGACAAATAAGGACAAAAGAGGCATTCTTCCCAAGAATGAAGTTACTATTATTTAACAAACCTGTTAGGGGGTTGAAAACATGCAGGGCCACCTATGGGCATTGGCTGTATGGTCAAATAAATAGCATCTCTTGGCTGACAAGTCTTTTATGTGGACTGTTTATGCAAGGCCACCTATGGGAACGTGCTGCATAGTCAGGCAAAAGAATTCTCAGAAGTTTGACATTTTTGAGACTAGAAGTCATGAAAAGGTTTATGAAGATCTGAAAATATTTAAGGTTAGGATTATAATACATAAATATGGGTATTTTCCAATGTATATAGAGATACATAGGTCAATGAAAACCATAATCATGTTGTGGCTGGGTCCTAAATTGAAACTTGGACTTCACTACGTATCTCATAAGAATGAGAATCAAGCCATACGTAGTTCTTGAAATGCAGTTTAACGTCGTGCAAGACGAAAGTATGAGTAATCTTAGTTTAGGGTCATAGAATTCGGACCATAATAATGAATACACAGTGTGTGTTTTCATGAGGACTTTTCAGCCAAGGGACTGAAAGTGAAATTTGGGGTTAGGCCCAAAAGACTTGGGACTGGATTCGAGGGACACTCGAATGTTCCTACGTATCCCATAAGGATGGGAATCAAGTCCACGTAGTTCTAGAACTACCCTTTGTACAAATTTGGTTCGTACATGTGAAGGGTGAAAGGGGACTTTAGTGCAATGATGGTTTAACCTGAGATAAAAAGTTTAGGCATTACCATGTATGTACGTAGTCTTTTGAAAATGAAAACCATGATTGAAAAAGAATCAATGTTAATAATGGTTCCTTCTCAAATGAGGAAATCAAAGAATATTGTAGTTTATTGTCGTACCGGACAAAAGTGTTGTATAGTTTAACGTCATATAACAGGGACGAAAGTGAATCAATGTAAAGATATTGATTCCAGGGGTGGTTTCACAAATCATCATGATATGAGATGGTGGTGAACCAATGTGAAGAGATTGTTTTTGGGCTTGAACCTTGGGAGGTTGCCTACATACCCAGCCTGGAGGGCAAGGATCAAAGTCCGTGTAGTTCAATTAAAGAATGAATCAATGATCAAGTTGTTCTTGTGGACAATGATCTAATAAAAAAAATATTGTTGGGACTTACACATGGTTAGTGGCCCAAAGGGAGTGTTATGGTTGATGTTCGCTCTAAGCTCACGTGAGTCATACTCGGTGTGAGAAACAAGAGGTAATAACAACCTTAACGATGTACAGTTTAATGTCATGTAGGACATAAAAAAGGGGACTATGCAGTTTAAAGTCTTGCAGTTAGGACTATTGGTGCTGCACAGTTTAGTGTCATGTAGCAGGGACAAAATACAGTTTAATGTCATGTAGGACATATCAAGGATTTTCTGTACAGTTTAGCGTCATGTAGTTAGGACGATGGGGACAATATAGTTTAACGTCATATTGGACGAAAGGGGGATTGTGCAGTTTTAATGTCATGCTGGACTTTTGATGATTATATAGTTTAACGTCTTTCCGGATGTGAGGGACTTTTATACAGTTTAGCGTCATGTAGTTAGGACGTCAGAGTTTAACGTCTTGCTGGACATATTTGCAAATAGTTTATGGTCATATACATGGACCACGGATGATACAGTTTAGGGTCATGCTGGACGGTTCATGGAATTTTTTCACAGTTTAATGTCGTGTGGGACGAAGTAGTAGTTTAAAGTCATACTGGACCATTGCTGTATAGTTTAACGTCATATAGCAAGGACGAACTGGTGCTGTACAGTTTAAAGTCATATAGCTAGGACTAAGGTGAACCAATATGAGGATATCAGTTCTGGGGACTTTTTACAGTTTATCGTCATGCTGGACGTTGGAAGTGCCACACAGTTTAATGTCATGTTGCTAGGACACAATATAGTTTAATGTCATCTCGGACAAAATATAGGAACTTCTATACAGTTTATTGTCATGTAGGACAAAATCAGGGACTATGCAGTTTAAAGTCTTGCAGTTAGGACTATTGGTGCTGCACAGTTTAGTGTCATGTTGCAGGGACATAAGTGCGAATAGTTTAAGGTCATATGCATGGACCGTACAGTTTATCGTCATGATGGACGTATTATAGTTTAATGTCATCTCAGACAGAAGTGTGACACAGTTTAATGTCATGTTGGACGAAGTTGTAGTTTAAGGTCATACTGGACCATTGCTGTATGAACCAAATGTAAGAGTCTTGGTCCTGGGAACAATATTTTGTGTTTATACAAAATACTTCTTCAGAAATCTGGCATTAGTTGGAGTCATGATGTGTTCTCCATCCATTGAGATTAGAGAATACGCTCCATTGGAGTAGACCTTATGTATTGAATAAGGTCCTTCCCATTTTGGTTCAAGCTTGGGAGGTTTCTTTCCTGGTATCATTGGTGCTTTAAGAACCAATACCAATTCTCCCTGAATGAATGAACGAAGACGAACTTTTTTGTTAAAAGCTCGTGCTATCCGATTCTGATAGATTTCCAAGTGGTGCAAAGCGCACAATCTCTTCTCATATAACTGTTCCAATTCATTCAAACGCTTTTGGGATTTCTCATCTGTTGATAACTGATCACAAATGGCTATTCTGATTGAGGGCAATTGAACTTCAATTGGCAAGACTGCTTCTGTTCCATATACCAATGAATATGGAGTAGACCGCGTTGCATTGCGAGTGGTAGTCCGATAAGCCCATAAAGCATGAAAGAGTTTATCAGGCCATGACCTCTTATCTTTATTCACCATCTTTTGCAGTATATTTGAAAGAGTCTTGTTGAAGGCCTCTATCTGGCCATTAGCCGCTGCATGATATCGAGATGAATGGTAGGACTTAATGTTGTATTCTTGATACAATCTCTTTACCTCAGAAGAACAGAAGTTGGTGCCGTTTTCCGTCAATATGGTATGAGGGACACCAAATCTAGTAATTATGTTAGACTTGATGAAGCTAACAATGCATTTAGAACTGACTTCTTTGAGAGGTACTGCCTCTACCCATTTGGAAAAGAAATCAGTAGCAGTAAGAATGTACTTAAACTGCTTGGATGTAGCTGAAGGGTAAGGTCCCACCACATCCATTCCCCATGTGGAAAATGGCCATGAGTATTTAGTTGTATGAAGCAACTCTGGAGGTTGATGAATGAAGTTGGCATATACTTGGCATGAATGACACTTCTTTGTGAAATTAACACAATCTTGTATCATTGAAGGCCAGAAGTATCCAAGCCTTCGAATTTGATCAGACAATCATTGTCCAGACTGGTGGGCACCACAGACTCCTGCGTGCACTTCTTTTATGACATCCATTGTCTCTTCACCATCAATACATCTGAAGAGAACTCCATCAAAACCACGTTTGTAGAGAATTTTCTCGAGGTGGTTTGGACCATCGTAAAGAGTAAAATTGACCACACGTCGCCGAATTTGTTCTTTCTCGGCTCTATCAGGTGGAAGTGTTCCATTTTGAAGGTATTCCTTGATAGGTGACATCCATCCTGTAGTATAACCATACGGTTCAGGAATGGGACTAATTTCATTAATTTCCTCTGTTCTGACTTGAACATAAGGTGAAATTGCACGACGGTGGGCAATACCGATGGTTGTCTCGTCCCGATTTGGATCTTCTAAAGCTGTGGCTATATTAGCCAGTGCATCAGCTTGAGCATTTTGTGATCTTGGGACATAAGAAAATGTCGGTTCTGAAGGGAATTCCGACATTAACTCTCTGACGTAATCATACAAAGGGATTAATTCTTCTTTTCTGATGGCATAATCCCCATTGACTTGTTTGATTACCAGGTCTGAATCACCTTTCACCTTTAAGTGATTCACTTGTGCTTGAAGTGCTAACTCCAAGCCTGCAATGAGAGCTTGGTATTCAGCTTCATTATTGGTACCACCTTCCCACAACAAAAAGGAATAAGGTAACACTGCCTTATCTAGAGAAATGAGCCCAATTCCTAAACCAACTTTGTTGAATTTAGGATTTTCCATTTTCTTCCCGGTTGGACTTCTAGAAGCACCATCAAAATACATTTCCCATGTTTGAGGACTCTATTGAATAGAAAAAACTTCCTCATCAGGGAGTTCGATATCTGAATACGTGTCTTCCACTGAAGGGTGTTCATCCAGGAAATCAGCCAGAGCTTGGCCCTTAATTGCCTTTTGAGACACATACTGGATGTCGAACTGCTGTAGAATAACCGCCCACCTTGCCAGACGTCCTGTAAGCATTGGACGACTAAGGATGAATTTAAGTGGATTATTACGAGATACCAATTGGACCTCGTGATGTTGCAGGTAGTGTCTCAGTTTCTGAACTGCAAAGATTAATGCTAGGCAGCATTTTTCAATACTCGAATACCGGGTTTCTGCTTCAAGCATAGTTCAACTAAGATAGTAGAGAATATTTTCATTCCCAGCATCATTCTTTTGAGCGAGAAAGGCACCCAATGATCGCTCTAAAGCTGTCACATAGAGGATAAGAGGTCTACCCTCAACAGGTGGCATGAGTACTGGTGGACTTAAGAGGTATTTCTTGAGAAAATCAAATGCTTCTTGACATTCTTCAGTCCACTGGTAAGTGACTCCTTTCTTCAATAATTTGGTAAAAGGTAAACTTTTTCCTGCCAAATTGGCGATGAAACACCGAATATAGGCTAAGTGTCCTTGAAGTCCTCTTAATTATTTCAAATTCTGAGGAGGTGACATACCAAGGATTGATTTGGTCTTCTCAGGATCGACTTCAATACCATGATGGCGTACAACAAAGCCGAGGAATTTTCCTGAGGTTACCCCAAAAGCACATTTTAAGGGGTTCATCTTCAAATTATGTTGTCGAAGCTTGTGGAATACGATTTCCAAATCAGCCAAGTGATCAAAACGTTGTTTGGATTTAACCACCAAATCATCTACATAGCATTCAACAAATTTCCCTAGAAAAGGTTTGAAGATACGATGCATGGCGCGTTGATATGTTGCACCTGCATTCTTTAAACCAAAGGGCATCACCCGGTAAAAAAACACACCTTGAGGAGCTCTGAAGGCTGTATATTCCTCATCTTCTGGGGCCATTCGGATCTGATTATATCCAGAATATCCATCCATGAAAGAAAGTACTTCATAGCCAGCCGTCGCATCAATTAAGAGTTCTGTAATCGGAACTGGAAAATCATCTTTGGGACAATACCGATTAAGATCTCTGAAATCGATGCAAACCCTAATTTTTCCGTTCTTTTTCTTTACTGGGACAATATTAGCCAACCACTTGGATATTGAACTTCTCTGACGAAGTTAGCTTTGATAATCTTATCCACTTCAGCCTCGATTTTGGAAGCATAGGTTGGGTGTGTTCTTCTCGCGGCTTGCTTGAATCCTCGATGTTCTTTTGGCAAACCCAAATGATGGGTGGCAACATCAGGATCAAGGCCAGGCATCTCTGTATAATTCCAAGCAAAAATATCTTTATTTTGCTTTAGAAAAGAAATATACATCTCTTGTTCTTCAAGGGTCATGGCCGCACTAATTAAAGTGGGGCGTGGATCTTTCTCTGTACCCAGATTTACTTCTCTGAGTTCATCCACAGTGGTAGAGATACCCTCTTCAAATGCTGGAGGAGCATCTCTAAGATCTTCCTCTTCCTCTTCATCATGTGTTATTTATTCCGTTTCTACTTGCAAAGTAGATGAAAAAACGAAATTCTCATGATCATAAGAGATGTCAAAATTTTCACATTTTGAAGAAGAAGCTTCCATTTCCGACCCTATTGATGAAAAAGGGTCTTCTTTGGGAAATAAAGAGGAGATGATGGATTGAGAATCGACATCAACATTCACCTCTGGTGTTGCTATAACTTCTTCTGTCCTGATTAGCGAAGTATAGACTTGTTGGATTTCAGAAGACGAAATAAAAACGTCACCACTTATGCTTTCATCACTGCTTGGTAAGTTACCAATTTCTCCCATGTTGTCTGGCTCGATTGCCGTAATTGACATTATGGATCTTTCCATAAGAGTATTTTGATTTGGGCCTATTTTGTCAATTTGACTGATAGGTAACACATAATCTGTACTCACATGTGAAAATGGATTTATTGGAATTTTTTCCAAACCATATGGAGCATTAACTTTGGTAATTTCCTTCATTGTAGATTTTTCTCTTCCCTTCATGTGATAAAATTCCGCCTCAATGTATTGAGACTCACATGTTTTGAACGGGGCCTTATCACCATACAATGTTCCAACTTGACCATCGAAACAGTATTTGAGACATTGATGGTATGATGACGGAATAGCTGCATGCTGATGTAACCAGGGTCTTCCAAGCAAGATATTGAAAGCTGAGTCTTGATCAACAATCGTGAAATCTGAATTGGAAACAAGATCTCCAAACTGAGTTCTGAGCGTAACTTCTCCCAGTGGTTCTTGTTCATTTTTATCATATCCTTGCAACATCATGGTAGAAGGAGATAAATCAGATTCCGTGAGGCCCAATCGACGAAGTGTGCGAATGGGCATGAGGTTGACTCCTGAACCATTGTCAATAAAAGCTCTTCGAACATCTATACCATTGACTTTTCCATATAGGTACAAAAGTTTTATGTTCCCATGCACAACATCATCTTCATCTTTATCAGTAAAATATATCACTGCATGGCATTCTACAGGATTATTCTCTATGTGATAAATTTCAGCTGCAGCAATTTCAGCTTCAAACTCCTGAGGACTTGACAAAGCTTCGATGAGTGCTTCCTGAAGATCTTTTGATAGATTCAAAGCATCCAAAATTGATAATTTGGCTGGTACTTGGGCCAAGTGTTTCAATATATCATACTTTTGATCTAGAGGCCTGCGTTTCCCAATGGGAATATGCGGTTTAGTAGGTAACTTGGAAGCAGATGCTTTGGAAGCTGATGCATCTTGTATTGAAGTTGGCAACATCTTTGGTTTTGGAAAATTAGACTGATTAGATCCATTTACTTACTGAGATAAAGAAGATGGAACCTTTAATCGGTCTTCCAAAATAACTGTGCCGAAGCTGAGTTGGCCATTGGCAGAAGAACTTGCTTGTTCATTTTGAGCTCGCTGAAGGGCTCTACCACGAGTTTCTGCTGCATATACAGTGCTAGCAGGGGTAGAATTAGAGTAGTGGCTTCGGAAAGATCCACGTCTTCCCCTATATCCTGAACATCTAGAACTTCCCCGGGTTCCTTTATTTGATACAATGAATTCAGGCTCATCAAGACTGGAATATGAATCTGTTAATTGAATCATATTAACAGAACCAAAGATTAACTCTTCGTCTGATAAAGACTCTGCCTGGTTAGCCTGTTTAGGCTGTGCCGTTTGGTGGGACGGTGCCCGTGGCTTTGAAGTAGATGGCATGAAATATGCCAGAGTCAAAGACAATTTAGGCTTTGATACATACTCATCTTCTCCTAATTCCTCTTTCTTCTTTGAATTGCGCTGCCCTTTTGAGGATTTGTCCTTTGATGGAGGCTTTGCTGCAGCTTTTGTAGGAGACACAATTGGCTTCTTCAATTGTGTTCTCAAAATGGAATGGGTCCGATTGATTGTCTTTCTGACCATCCAATCATCATATTTTTTCACAGTTTTGCTTTTGACTTCCTGCCACTCGCCTCCTTCCTCTGGATCTGTAGCGGTAATACACGCTACATGAGCTGAAGAACCCTTCAATTTGACTTGTCCCAAGTCGACCATCTTTTGTAGGAGGTCTTTAAAGACAAAACACTCCTGGATGGGATGTCCCAACATTTGATGAAAGGGACAATAATTGGGACGGTCTTCATCTCCTTCCTTGTTTGGTCTTTTCGGCACTGGTAATTGAACCAAATTATTTTCCAGAGCTGAAATGAAGTAACCAGGAACTTGCTCACTTCGGAAAGAGTATGTTTTACTCTTCATATCCTCAAATTGTTTTCGTCGTTGATCTTTTTGATCATTTGGACGAAACAGCCTTTGTTGTTGGCGTTCAGGAGGTGGAGCCCTTCGAGAAGATGAAGGTTTTGAAGTAGAAATAGGTACAGGTGCCTGTTTAAGCATAACTGTAGCAGTTTCTGCTTTACCCATTCTTCTTCCTGGAGCTGATGGAATTACACGAGATTTAACCTTAGCCTGCATAAGGGAATCTTCAATCTGTTGAGCGATTGAAGTAAGGTCTCGAAACCCTCCTGTGTATTTCACAGGGATCAATGGCGTGCGTAATTCGTCACGCAAATTTGCCACACAGATTGGCAACAATTCCTCCTGAGGGAGTGATAAACTCAAGGAATACGTTAATCCCTTCCAACGAGCAATGAAATCAGAGACTCTTTCATTCTCCCTTTGCTTGCAGTTTGTAAGATCGAAAACTGTCGTTTTTGGCAAAGTTGAGCTAAACTGAAGAAGGAATTTTTGACGAAGATTCTCCCATCCGATGACTGACCGGGATTGCAAGCTTGTATACCAGACAAAAGCTGGTCCTTGCAAGGTTCGCACGAAGCATCTGAGTTTCACTGCTTCTTGTTGCTCTGGAGTTCCCATCATAGGATCACAACAAGACACGTAATGCGTCAAATGTTGTTCAGGGTCGCCTGATCCATTGAAAGTAGGGAAAATAGGGTTTCCAAAACTGGATGGAGGAGAAATTGAATCTACCCATTCAGGGTAAACTTTTTTTTCAGGTTGAACTTGCGCCCTTTTCCCTTCCATAGTTTTTAACCGAGCTGTTAATGACTCAATAGTAGTTGTTAACTTTTGAGAAACGTCAGGTTGAACTTGGTTTTGGGTAGGTGCAATGAATGGAGCTTGGACAGCCGTGGAGGTTGGTGCTGCAACTAATGGTAGTGTTGCCAACCGTTGTTGCGTTTGACCCGTAGGATTAGACCTCTGTGGTTGTACTGATAAAGGAGGATATTCCTGATCCATCTCAGTAGTTACAACAAATTCCTTCGGCTGTCGGACTTCAGAATTCTTAAGAAGAAGACTATTCTGAAGTAGTTCTGCATTCAACCTTCTTAATTCTTTCATTTCTTCCTCTTGTTGTGCAAACCTTTGCTCTAATGAGAGCGATTGACCTCCTTTAGAGGAAGGGTGAGAAGTAACCTGATTCTTTCCTTTCCCCTTATTGGATCCTTTTCGGAGAGGGGGAAGTGGGTTACTTGAAGGAATACCCAGAGTTTGGGTAATCCTTTGATTACGTGTGCGCACACCTTCTTCATTTAGGTCTGTGTGCGCAACTTCTTGAACAGGAACCTCTTCGTTTGATCCCTCTGATTGAGCCTCATCTGGTGAATCAGCAGCAACGGCATTGATGACATTAATGGATGCATATTGCATGGAATCCTTTCTATCAGCATTTCTGTGATATTGTCTCCTTCTATGTCCATGATGAGACATAGCATTCCGTTGACTTGATCCCTCAGGAATTTCTTGGAGAACCGTCACTTGGAGAGAATCTCCGGATATCTTGGCTCTTCGTTCCTATTGAGGCTTATTCCCTAATCGAGAGAATACTGACTTTCTCTGAGGGAGGGATTGAAGATTTGAAAAAGTCCCCAGTCCGGTGGACTGGGGGTGTTCCTGTTGCTTCCGCTCAACTCCTCGAATCCCATTCGTTGATTCTAAGGGTTGGGTTAGAGAATTCCCCAGTCTGGCAAGCTGGGGTGTCTCTTGACATGCTATGTCTGAGATCTTTTTGAAATCTCTCTTGATCTTACGAATCTTAGTTCGGAAATTAGCTGGATGCATTAACCTGTATCCACTTTTATCACCTGGTTCAACAGACCGTTGGATGATTTCCAAAACCTCTGTCATTTGATGACGTGTTTGCTCCAGACGAGAGGCTTGTGAAATATTCTCGCCTGCTTGATGTAGGAGCAATTCAACAACCTGTTCTCTATATACTTGATTTTGAGAGGAACTAGTTGAATCTTGCTCTCGAGAAAACTTTTGATTATGAACAAAGCCCATTGACTGTGACCGGCCATGGGCAATAACATTGCATGAGACCATTTTCGGCGGGCTTTGCTGACCGGAAAGCACTGTGAAATGTAGTGCTCCGTGAACACCCCATCCTCTGATATGAACATTAGATGGAGCATTGGAAATTAACTGACACAATCTTCTTAGTGCGCCAAGGCATGAACGTTGAAGGGTTCTCTGTTGCTTTTCAGCCTTCAGATACCGAGAGACTGATAGAGATGCCAAATCAATCTGGCGTTGTAACCCTTCTATTATCTTAAGATGATTTTCATATTCATCGTAATATAATACGTTCTTCTTTAATTGACAAAGAGTTTTCCATATGTTGAGACGAATATCATGGATTCCATCATCCGTCAACATCTTTGGAATGTCATACTGTGAATCAGCCAAAGGCCAAAACATGACTGGTACTTCACCTTTTGCCAGTTTTTTCCTCATGTTCAGCATTTCCTCTTTATCATTAAATGAAGATTCTTCTACCTGTTTGGACCAGAGTTGGTGTTTCCTTGTTGCTTCTTCGGATTCAACAAGATTGGTAGAGGAATCACTATTCATGCTGGAAGATGAATGACCCAGGGAAGGTTCGGAGAATAACCTGAACCCCAGGCTATCTTCTGATGGAGAAAGAGTTTCACCTGCCGATAGTAAAGCATCAGACATGACTGGTTTTACGTTTGCAAGTGCCTCGAGATAGGAGGGATTTCTCGTCACTACATTGCCTTCTGAAGAATTTTCGAGACAACGTGAATCACTACTGCGGAGAGGAATTTCGCAGCGAAGTTCATCACCATGAGGAGGACCATCATGATGGGTTACAGCAAAAGATGAAATCTCTTGCTCCTTGGCCTTCTGACCACACAGAGGGTTCCTGTGGCTCTCATCTGAAGAAGAAACTTCAAGATTGACCGAATTTTCATGAAGCAAGTTTTCATGAGGAAGTGTCTGTTGAAGACCTTCGGGATTAATGTTCCAGTTTTTGGGAACTGAGGGAGTAGAATCTTGAATTTCGACAGATAAATGTCTGAGGGCTTCAAGAACTCCAGCATCGAGCAAGGCTTTGTTGCAGATTGGCCTTTGATCTCCTGACTGTGCTGGGCGGATCTTTTTCTTAGATGCCTTCTTACTCACTTTAGAAACCACTTGATGACGAAAGTGATTGCTCTGAGCAGGTGTATGTGCCTGATCAGGAAAGATGGTCAGGTTAGGCTGACAATCATCGCTCAAATCAGGTGTATGTGCCTAACTTGGTTGTCCGTATGATATGGGGGAGTATGCCCCATAACCCTCTTGGACTGGAACAGATGTGTGTGTCTGTTCCGGAGTGAATTGTTGATGTGTCACTCCACTGCTAGGGATAGATTTATGTGTCTGTCCCTGAGATGATGCTGAAGATGTTATGATATCCTGGCAAGCATCCAGAATATGAGCAGGAATTTGCTTCTGCTCTTTCACCATTGACAAAATATGTTTGGTGACTTCAGCCGCCGGAACGGGGATATACGTCCATTCCGGGCTTGGAGTAGGTGTATGTGCCTGCTCCTGTCCTCCTTTTCCTGTCAGTGAATCCTGATTGTACTCAAGTGTGGAGGCAGAGATTTTAGTCTGCCTCCTGTTTGTCGTCGGGGCTTTCCGACTGACTTCTCCGTGCGCTACCAAGCGAGACTGTTGGTAGGCTTGATTAGTATTAGCAGGTGTATGTGCCTGCTGATTACACTTCGCCAAACGCGGTTGACGAGATCCATCATAAGTAGTCAGACGAGCCTGCTGACTAACTGGTGATGTATAAGCAGGTGTATGTTCCTGCCTATGGTACTCCGCCGGAATTGCCTGGCGGGATCGGCTTGATGCTGCCAGACGAGTCTGCTGGACAGCTGAATTAAAACGGGCAGGTGTGTGTGCCTGTTCGTTGTTTGCCACCAAGTTAGGTTGGTGGACTTCTCCGGAGATGGAAGGGATGACAACCTGCCTATTGTTAACCGGATTCCGTCTCTGGCGGTTCATCTTGCCTACTCGAGTTCGAGGAACCTGAGCTGAATGCCTGGAGTCGGTACCCTCATCATGTTGAGGGCGCACTACCGCACGAGTCTGGCGGCGATTGTTGATGGGAGCCCTTGAGAAGGACTCATGTCTTTTTGAATTAAGGTCCTGCGGGACCTGCTCATTCACTTCCTCGGAGTAAGGGAGTGAATGGAAACTGCGTTCCGGGGATAACGACCCGAAACGGTTAGAGACGGTAGTCAGCACCGCCTGCTTCTTGATTGCTGGTCGCCGTTGTCCGGACGACCAGGTAGAATTGTTAACTTGGAGGGCTTGACGAGCGGCCTCCAGAGTTGGGATAGTACCGTTGCGACGGTACTCCTTAACCAGTGCATTAGAAACACAGCGTTGAATACGCTGAGTTGGTGATGTCATCCTCAGAGCGGATGACGTTCCAGCAGGAGTAGCAGCATTGGTTTTCACAGCAGCAGACCTCACAGTAGAGGTGTTCACAGCAGCAGTATTCACAGGGGTGAATTTAAGGAAAGCCATTTCTGCAGAAGATCTTGAGAAAAAAGTGCTTGTTCCATGTAACAGACATAATCAAGATGAATCCGGCTACTGCATCTTTTGGATGATCATATTTCAATGATTGCCTTGTTGGCCCAAGGGGCCTAACAGATAAGAAGAACATCACTTTCACTTGGTTAAGGATTCACGTCGAGTTCACCATTTTTGTTTCGCACGGAATCCGGGGATGACCTCCTGGATGGGAGATTCAAACGTTCCGATCGGTTTCTAACGGGTTTGTTCATAGAACCGGAAACATCCAATGATTCCACATCCGCTTGGACCTAATTTCCAAAGGCAGGCGCTCATTAGCTTGTGGGCCAATGAGGCTTGGGAATTTGCATTGGTCGAGAGGATGGGAGGTCAGACTCATCACACCTTTTTGAGGGGAATTATTTCCTACTCTGGGACTCTCTTTATAGATTTAAGTTATGTTTGTGAATCCTTATTACATTACCAAGTATAAAATGAGCTTTCCTTTAGTTTTAACAATCAATGATTAAATATTCAAGAAATTTAGAGAATCTTTTATATGTATTCGAGGTTCTTCATCAATATAGAATCATCTATATTTTTTTAGAGATTCTTGGTCAATGGCATCCTTCAAAACATTTATATAAAAGTCTCTTGGTCATTTTGATGACCAGGCTGGTTTTAAAGCCACTCAGTGGGGCACTTGAAGTTTATCGTCATTCAGAAGGACAGAGATTATTTCAATGTTAGGATCGAACCCATAAATGGGCTACCTACGTATCCTTTGTTTTGAAAAAGGAATCAGAACCCACGTAGTTCGAGGAATGGGATATGATGTTTATGATTGATGGCTCAAAGATGAATGTCATAATTACTTTTACGCTCTAAGCTCACGTGAGTCATGCTCGGTGTGAGAAACAAGAGGTATTGGTAAAATTTAGACAATTGTGCCATAAAAGATGAAATCATAAGAATTTGTTTTGGGGCTTATGTATAGATGACTGCCCAGATAGACGAAGGTTTAGGATTTACTTTTAGGGAGAAAATCCATGAACAGGGTCCACAAAGTTATATGGGCTTCATGGAGATTTGAATACTCTAATCTTGGGGCTTACTCCTAAGGAGGATGCCCAAGTTAGGAGGGGACTTATGATTGGGTTTTATTCCTGAAAAGGAAACCCAAATCAAAGGTAATTT